>OZ004600.1:90951825-91604572 GCA_963924605.1 Malthinus seriepunctatus
TCTCCATTACTATAAAAAGTCAAAACCTAATGTTTTAAGAAAACGCTGTTAACAGCCATTTTCAGTGATGCTCAATGAGGCTTGCTTATTAAACACTGTACATGAGGTATCTACTACAAATGTAGAGATCTATGGAAACATAATTCATAGTTCAGAAACTTCTGAAGAATAACGCCCACGCGCTTATTCGTAAAAATGCTTGTTGCTGGCACTACAAGTTTTGAGTTCATAAGGTAAAGAAAATATAATAGAACATCAGCGATTATGGGTTCGTATGGTCGTTAAGATATTCCGGTTCATAGTCTTGACCTAGCTCACTCAGACGTACTTTTATTCGGAATATTAAAAGATCATCAGGAAAAGCGTTTTGTTCCGATGAAGCACTCAAAGAAGCTGATGAACAATAGTTTGCACAATTGTCGAAGGAAGTTTTTTCCAATAGAATGGGATGTTCATCGATTGTCCCGACAAGTTGGTTGGTGTACAGACCGCTTTATACCGCTATAGTCATAAAATGATTTCAAAATAATATCAGCAGTGGTACTTTCGTATGTTAAACCAAAGACCATATCCTAAGAGACTACTACAATCCATATTAAAAAATGCGAAAGGCTTTTAAGGTCAAAATTACTTAAAATCCTTCAAAGGGTAAACTTCTTTTATCTCTTTCTTCGTTGTCCGCTACGACAAGCTATCTTATTCACCAGAAAAATTCTTGGAGTGACTAGCGACATCTGGCGGGGATTTTTGGCCATATTGGCCCATAAGCTATGCCAGTCTCATAGTATTACGAATATAAAAGGATGCCCCATATAATAATTAGGTTAGTAGGAAGTAGGAAGCAAACGCAATAACTAGAACAGTAGTTTTAGTTATTGAGAGCACACAACAAGGAAGTGCAAGTACAGCAGTACGCTATTTGTAAATAGGAAATTAAGATTTAATAAAAAGGGTCAATTGAGGCCACGCTAGAGAGTTGATGGTTGACATTCAAGTCACACGGTGAACGTCAAAGTTACGTTAGAGAGTCGAATGGTCAGGTCACAGTCACGGTGAAGTCACGAGCAGTCAGTCTTCAGTCTACAGCCAGTCAACGTAGAGTTGAGATGAAGTTATCAACCAAGTTGTGATCTGCGTGGTCTACATTAAATCAAGTTGTAAAATGAGTAAGAATATATTTTGTACAATAAACATGTATTGGAGTGGAACTAGTGGCCTACATTAATTAACCCCCTAATCATCCTGGTACAACCTAGGGCAACCTAGGCCGTTACGACCGGAGTCGTGACATATGGTGGAGGCGCCTTGCTAAAGGCATTTTTGAAAATTTTTGCGATGGTTATTAGTAGAAAAAATTTGTTTTTCGACAATGGTAAAATTCTGTGTTAATTTTTAAGACGCATCATTTAAAGCATATGGAGGCCAATTGCGATGTCGACACAGTTAATTTCGAATTATCCAAAAGCCACAGTTCCAAAAATCCTAAAAATAAAAATAATTAATATTTAATAGTACAAACGCAAGGAATTCGATGATGTTTATATTTTCTATTTCTTTATGTCAAGGTTAGCTGTTGCAGCAAAATAATTTAATTTAATAATAATGTATATGTAATAATTTTTTTTTATCAGGAAATGGATTTGTTTAATTAATTTAAAGTAATTTATTCGTTCTAAAATTTAAATATAATCGTTTAACAGGTAAAATTTAGGTGAAAAATGTACGTTTTTGTGAGTAAAAGAATAATCAGTTTTAACAAATGACAACGTCTCAGATAGTTACTAGGCAACGATCAAAAGAAACAGCTGTAAAACTTACAAAGGAATCTCTTGAAGCATTAATAGGAAAAGTCGAAGAAGAGATAAGGGAAGCGATTTTCTCACCTAATCACAGAAGTACTGAAAATTTCGACGATTTAAAAAGTAGAATTACCAGTAGACTAGATAATTTAACATTAGAAGGGAATAATAGTGCATTTACTTTCGATACAAACACGATAGATACGCAGAGTCCGCTCGAATTGGAAAACAGTGAAGAAAACAACGTCGAAGATAATTTCGTGGAGACCACAAACGAAGGTAGTGAAGGCGAATTAACCGATAACGAAGCCGATAAAACGATAACAGAACGCTCAACGAACACAAACATGGCAGATACTACGATCAACGATGCTCTCGGAACAGAGCGACAACCGTCCTTACCTAAATTTATTTAGCCAACCACATTCAACCCGGCAACAGGGAATTCTTGCGAGTTCATCAAGAGTTACGAAAGAACCGCTATCGCTAATGGTTGGAATAACGCGCACAAAATGAATTTTCTGGGATCGTTCCTGGAAAACGCAGCAAATATCTGGTTCTTGGAGTACACGGCGGATGTGTCCAACGCGACTAAAACATGGGACGACATCAAGAAGGACTTCGTAGCTCAGTTTGGAGGCGAAAATGCGAGTCGCAGAATCAGATTACAATTCAACGCCCGTCGTCAAGGCGACTCAGAAGATATAAAGTCGTATTATTACGATTTGACGACGTTAGCTTACGAATGCGACCCTAAGATGAACGCAGATACCTTCCGAGATAGGTTCGAAGGAGGCCTACACCCAAGATTGTTAGGTGTTTATGGAATTTTGTCGGAGCCCAACATGTCAAGAACGGACTTAGAAAAAGTGGTATTAAAGATAAGTGACCTAGATGGAAAGACAGGCATGTGTAACCTTATTTCGCAAACAGCTACGTTATCGTTAGGACCACCAAATCAGGGAGTACAAGTTACGCCACAACCAGTCTTTTATCCGACGAGCTATTATCAACAGGTTCAAACTCAACCAGGTGGTGTAAACAATTACAGAGGTCAGCAGCCATGGGGTCAACAAAGAAACCAAGGTCAACGTCGTTCGTTTAGAGTGCCAAATACAAGGACGTCAGATAATAGACCCAGATGTTACGAGTGCGGAAGAATAGGACATTACGCCAGATCGTGTGAGTCCAATCAGCGGCCGAGAGAAACAAGATACGGAGGACAACGGTCTTATCACTCATCTCGTCCACGCTCAACTGCGTATCCAAGAGAATCAGCTTCTTTTCAGAGACGGCCTAGTACAGAGAGACGTCCAGAGTACTCAGGGAGAGGAAATAGGCCATCACGCGACCCAAGCAGGGAACGCCAAGTCACATTCAGCAGGGGAAATTCGCCAGCCCCAAACGCCGTAGGACGGCGGGACACACCCCCCCGTCCGTCCAATACCAATTAAGCGAGTTAGGTCAGGGGCGTGCCAATATTTTAGAGATAAGAGGTGCCGTAAATAATAAGGAAATAGATATAGTTTTAGATACAGGGTCTAGTATTAATGTAATAAATAGTAAGTATGTTAGGAGGATGATGAACCTGGACCAGGTACAGTTGTTGCAGACAGCCGGAGGACACAAGGTGACTATTTTAGGGAAAACAGAGTTTGATTTGACGATAGGAGGGGTAAACACGAGATGTGAAGCACATGTAATAGATAATTTACCAAAACCCTTGATATTAGGAATAGATTTCCTCCAAGATAATAAAGTGTTAATAGATTTCGGCAACAACGTAATTAGGTTCGAAAGGATTCCAGGCATCCATACCCAGGTCCCCATGCAAGGAAAGACGGGAGAAAACAGTTTTGTAGTTGTCAAAGATGAGAATACAGACGAGGAAGAAGGGAACTTCCTGACAGATTATAATATTGACGTTGAAGAAAAAGAAGACTACAGGTTGGTAGCAACACAGGACTATACGGTATGTCCTAATAGAGAATTAATTGTACGGTTAAAAATAAAAGAAGACTCAAAGGCACTACAAAACGGTTCGAATTACAGTACCCAGATTAATGGAAACTTCCTAGTACCCAGGAGGTTAGTAGCAGAAAAGATGACTCGAGTTGATAAAGACAAATGGAAAATGACGCTAATTCCAAAATCACCAGTACCTTGCCGAATTTTTAAAGGTACGACACTAGCGTAGTAGGAAGTAGGAAGCAAACGCAATAACTAGAACAGTAGTTTTAGTTATTGAGAGCACACAACAAGGAAGTGCAAGTACAGCAGTACGCTATTTGTAAATAGGAAATTAAGATTTAATAAAAAGGGTTAATTGAGGCCACGCTAGAGAGTTGATGGTTGACATTCAAGTCACACGGTGAACGTCAAAGTTACGTTAGAGAGTCGAATGGTCAGGTCACAGTCACGGTGAAGTCACGAGCAGTCAGTCTTCAGTCTACAGCCAGTCAACGTAGAGTTGAGATGAAGTTATCAACCAAGTTGTGATCTGCGTGGTCTACATTAAATCAAGTTGTAAAATGAGTAAGAATATATTTTGTACAATAAACATGTATTGGAGTGGAACTAGTGGCCTACATTAATTAACCCCCTAATCATCCTGGTACAACCTAGGGCAACCTAGGCCGTTACGACCGGAGTCGTGACAATAGTATAAATATAGTCTTTGATTAAACGTAATTTTATACCATTTCACAACGACAATCTAATTTGACGAATTTAGTTTTTTGATACCGAAACGTCAGTGTGATTGCAAGAAATATAACGACCGTTTTATTTCATATCTTGTAAACAAGCCGACGATGAATGTTTTATAAACCTATTAATTACACAGTGCCTTCATAAATGATCATCAACCACGTGACCATGCACGTGACCTATAAATTTAGGCACCAGCACCAGCACTACAGATTCAGATTAATTAAAAAATCCTAATTGCGATAAACTGACATTATAATGAAAATCTCTATTTAAGTTATCCAATTATAAAAAATAGCAATTAATTTTCATTTCATGTACATCAATAATTATCTAAATAAATGAAAATTCCTTATATGCGGATCTGAGCATCGTTTGTGCCAGCAACAAAATTACTACCTTTGTAAAGAGACTTTGAAATAAAAAATGCAATAATAATTATCTTCTGCGGAATTACATGCATAAAAAGGTGGAGGTTATCTTCTGGTCTCTTACCTTTAATTTTTGATGAGTTAAATTGGCTAGTTAATTCCACGGCAAGGCGCTTTCAAAAGCTACGTATATAACGTAGGGTTTCTCAAAGTAGTTAATCTTCTGTAACCACTAAAATTAAAGACGCACACAAGGGACTCGACGCGAGTTTTGATATGTTGTTTCGAGGGCCCTTTAGGGTCAGTGTGCAAATTTTCAGCTAACCGTCAATTTGTTTAACGTTGTGTCTAAAAATAATATTCAAACTACCTGAACTTTACTATACGGGGTGGTTAAAGATAAATGCTTGATGCTCATTAACTGCGTAAAAAATTAAATATAAAAATCTTGACAAATAAGAGATATTTATCAAAATTAAAATGACTCGAAAACAAAAGAAGGTGTTAGATTTTTGATTTTACAATTGAATTTGTTTCAAAAAAGTAGATCGAGGTCGTGTTGTTAGTTCTCTCCTAACTTTTAAACCTTAGCCACACACACAGGTTTGTCTTCCGGTATGGCCCGTGTAGGCAGCCCGCACAGGCCACACCGGAGCGTCTGGACATGGTTCAGGCCGCCTGCACAAGCCAAAACCTGTGGCAACACTGAAGGCAAGCCTGTGTGTGTGGCGCAGGCGTAAAGGCCCGTCCACACGCACACCTTGCCTGTGCACACCACCTGCACAGGCCATCTTAACGCTGGCCAGGAGCTCCGGTTTGGCCTGTGCAGGCCGCCTGCACAGGCTAAACCGAAAGGCAAGTTTGTGTGTGTGGAGGAGCCATTAAATTAACTGAGATATACCAGAATGACCAGCCTGTACACCACAGAGTTATTAGGTTATCCAGTTATAATAAGCTGACTACACTAAATCAAATTTGTAAAAAATACGAATTATTTACCTAAGGGTTGCTTACAAATAGGTCATTAACTATACCTACACAGCACATACGTGCACACTGCACAAGTTTATTAGTAAAGTGAATTTTAGTTAGTGATTTATTGTTAGAAAACCGTTTTAATATCCTAGCTCATTTACCTTACTTTACAGTAATATTTTCTTACAAAGTGCACGTGCACCACGACGACGTTTAAATGCACTTTCATTTAGTCGAGAATAATTTATCTTATTTTCATTCAAAATTATTCACCTCAAAAGTACATCCGTGTATAATAAAAGAAAAATTATGACGTAAAAAAATTGAGAATTCAATGGTTTTTATTTTAATAAAAAAAGTCCTGTTAAATAAGTATATTATTCAAGGACAATTTTTTAATTCAATGAATTGCACCCTTTTTATTGTTCAGTGGTAGCGTGTATTTCAAACACGATTCAGTCACGCAATTGAAGTCACGTTATTTAATAGATGTGTGAAACGATACGCTTATCTGCGAATTGATTAAAAAATTAAATCCAATAAAAAAATTTTGATTTAAAATTTCAATTATTAATCAGTCATTTTATACACAGTGTTCCAACAATTATGCTTATATTAATTGTTATCAATAATTTAAAGGATGAGAATAGGAAATCGAGTCGGAGCTAACTCTCTTTACGTTGTGATGTAACTTATAAAGTATAAAATGATGTGGAAGCATTATATTCTATAAAAAAGCAAATTTTCATTGGTTTCACCGCCTAATTTTTCGAGTGATGCGCCATTTAAAATATTGAATATATTTACAAGAGTCCGAAGGCCCGGACCTTTAAAGAAGAAGAAGCCAAAATTCCATTAAATTAATAACTTACATCAAAACACTGTGTATAATTTAATTTTTACCACTTTAAACCTTTCAATTGTTATAACTTTCATCTATTGTACCTTTTGTTCATTTTTAACATTCATCGTTTCACGTACTACAATAAATTTAATTCCACACACTTTATAATTTAATTTAAACATTGCAAATGAAAGTTGAGAATTTTAAAGAAACGTAACTTTTCAAATAAAATTAAAAACTTATAGTTTCAGCGGTGTTGTAGTGCTATAAGGAATTTAGTCAAAACCTTCCAGTTTCGTTACATTTATTTTACTTTGTTTTCACTAAACTCAATGTGATACATTTTGATGCCATTCTTAACAAATCCATTTTAGTTAAAGTGTTGTTGTTGTTTACAACTACAATATTGTATAAAATTACAATTAAAAGATTAAAAGGTTGTGTGGAATTTTAAAAAAAGTTTATACTGTCAAAACCAAATGAGAAAAACTATAAATTTTTAAAATTAATTAAATAGAGCGGAAAATTAAAATTCATTTTCCTGTACGTTGTATTTCCCTTAAATTGAAAAGAACAAAAGCAATTTATCTACAAAGGTTGGGATTTAAATTAATGTATATGCAATAAGAGCACCTCATGTTGAGTATTGTTCAATTTCGTTCTTTTTCAATAAAGCTCAAACATAAGATTAAAATCAAATTACATTCAAGCATTATAAATATTCCATATTTTCATAAATAATTGTATATTTTCATGTATTTTCCTCTACTGCAAAAAAATTGTTTATATAAATAAAGAAAACAACTAGAAAATTTTATAAGCACAGTTCGCTAACCTCACAAGCCAACAAACCACAACTCGGAACTGAAAATTAATGAGTCTCAGATTAGACAAGTGATAGGGCTGTTATCGGGTCACGGTTACCTCTGATAATAGTCCATAACATAGATCTTATAATAGAGATAATCTCTGGGGATGAAAAAGAAGAAGAAGCTTGCATTTGTACTACTATTCGATTGCAAAACCCTTGCTCTTAGAATTTAAGATAAAGCTTCTCATTACAGCAAGACAGATTTATGCTGGCCAGCAGTAGGGATGCAGTTTGCTCAGATTTGGCCACGCCTCTTTAATAATTTAAATAAATGCCAATTTAGTAATCTGCGCAACCTTCGCTCGCCAGCATAAATCTGTCTTGCAGTTAAAATTTATAAATTTTATTTATAGAATATTTTACTACGGACATTTTCAAAATTTAATTTGGATAAAGACAAGTTCTTTCCACACTCAATATTTTGTACTCGATGAAACTATTGACGCTCGTGACTACTATTTCGACCATTTCTTACAGCTCTCAATCCACCTCTTTCCTGTACGTTTTTTCTAATAATACGTTCATTGTATCTCTCACTGGTTGTTTACATATAGGACATTCAGGTTTTATCTACAAATTAAATTAAAGCGAAACTTAGAAATATAATGAATTGCAACCTACCTTGGACCAGTTTAATAGACAAGTGAAACAAAATTGATGCATACATGGGTCTGCAAAACAGTTCTTCTTTTTCTTAGTAAATTTTGCAAAACAAATTGCACAATCTGATTCTAGACAGTTTGGAATCCCATTGTGCAATTCGTTTTGTAGAGGAGTTAACGGCGAATTTAGTATATTATCCATTATTATCTAATAACAAATAATAAAAAAAAACATTTGATTCACTTCTTTCATTTAAAAATTTAAAACTTCATTTTCAATACCACTTTGATTATATGAATTAAAGCATAGAAAAGAGATACCATTAAATTTAAATACGGAACAAGAAGCGACACTCAGACGAAAAAGGGAATATTTGCCTAATGCGCATATTCACTGGATTAGATATGTCAGTGTTACGACACAACCATACTAAATAAAAATTTATTATTTGTAATTAGCTTAGAATATAAAGATCCGGAAGGAAGGTTAACCACCGTTGCCTATAAGAGCAAATGAGACGGAAACGACATTTTGAAAAGCAATGGAAGACTCCTTCATTTCGCCAAGTTTACATTATCGTTGGATGTGATAATCTTTTCTTACAAGTCGGAGTATAAGCAAACATTTCTATTGGAGAAATTGACCGGAAATTGCTATATATATATATTGTATTTAGAAAACCATTGAGATCCATATTATTAGCTAAATGGCTCTTTCCTGGTAGAGTAGCGGGGGTTATTTATTCAATGGTAATTAATCGTCGATTAATAGTTTTGACACTAGCGCTAAAGCTCTTTTGAAGCCTTTACAGTATATTTTCTATACCTCGATTTATCTAAAAATACACATTTTACACCGAGAGCAAACCTAAAGTTAGTTAGCAATGTTAAGAGGCAATGAGCCAATTAAGGACTATTTTAATTTAGCATTCCTGTACAAAGTTGTCACATTTAGAATATAAAGATCCGGAAGGAAGGTTAGCAACCGTTGCTTATAAGAGAAAATGCGACGGAACGACATTTTGGAAAACTATGGATGACTCATTCATTTCGTCAAGTATACATTATATATGGCTCCTTCCTGGTAGAGTAGGGGGTAGGTCTTTCTTTATTCAATGTCGTCAAATTTAATTTGTTTGAAATTCAAAGCTTTTAGCTTGATTTCTTGGTATGTGGCAACCTTGGGTTGTCATTATGAAACTTCATAAACGCATATTTGGTTCATTCTTATACAAATCGCACAAAAATTCAAACTTGACATTTTAGAATCGCCCAAATTTTTTTACAGCCTCTATTCTTAAAATTACTTGACCCGTATTACAGAATTATGCTGAAAAAAATTTTTTTTCGAAAATATTCACATATGAATTTTTGATAATTTGCTGGATTTTCTCCAATCTTCTCATACTTGAAATTTATTATGTACTGTTGTACTGATCGGATCAATGTCGTTTTTTTTATATTTTAATATTTTCTATTATTTTATAATTTTTTTATATTTTATATTTTAAATTCATAAGCGAATATTTTCAAAAATAAATTTTTTTCAGCAAAATTCTGAAATACGGGTCAATTAAATTTGTTTAAAGATACAGAAAAAAATATTTTATCGCATGTGAAGAATTATTTTTTTCTGAAATCCGTGCGGTTTGTAAAAAAATGACCCACTTAGAAAATTGGGGTATAACAAAAGTAAGTACAGGGTCATTCTAATTGCTTGTCAGTATCTATTGGGTATCTCAGTTAATATAAAAGTTATGAAAAAATTAAGAACACCATCTCTATATACTTTTTGGAGACAAACTCAATGGTAAAATCAAAAATCTGATACCTTCTTTTGTTTTCGAGTTAAAGTTCAAAATTCATATTTCCGTCATTTTAATTTTGATCAATATCCCCCATATTTCTCAAGATTTTTTAAAACTGGAAAGGCATTTTCAACTCGTTAGCTCTCTAAGACCTAATGCACCCGCTGGCGAGTTCAAACACCTTTTAACATGTATTCCAGTGGCGTAGTAAAGAAAAGTAGTTGCAAATTTTCGAGTTATTTCACAAACTTCTTTTTTCGTCGACATAACTTCGAGCACTAGTGGTATTATTATTATATGAAAATTCTTATAATTGAAACTACTTTTCTATGTTATGTAGTCATTTGAAAGTCCATTTACTACCCATTCGTGTATTTTGTATAAAAACCCAAATTTCCCAAATACTGAGGGACATTTGCGTAATTATTTATTATAGGAACCCCTGTTTACAAAAAATCTCATTAATCTGCATTTTAACAATATAAATAGAGCTTGGAGAAAATTAAACATTCAAAGTCAGATTTATTATAAGAAATTTAGATATTTTATCTGTCTCTAATATCAATTTATATAAAAGGTTTTCATTGAGCATCTGACAAAAATCGATCTCTAGAGAAATGCTTTTTAAAAATTACTTCACCATATCAAATCTCAATACATTACTGTTCTTTCTACGTCTAAAGACGCAAAAGAATATTATAACAAGGTAATAACTAAGAAAATTTTATTTAAATTATTATAGCTCTTAAAATAAGTGGATGTTTAAAGGACTTATTTAGGTAATAAAAATTGATATCTTGCGATTTCGCATTATGCCGATTTAAACAACGCATTATGTTTTTTATATTTCCTCAAGTAGTTTGGCAGTTTCTCTAATGTTCTCATAAAAAAATGCCAAACATATTGTACCTACATCGAAACTGTCTGCTCTTTTTGTAGCACTTTTTTGATAGCTCAAGTGCTTTGTTCTACTTACAATCCTATTGTGTATGTACCTATTCGAGGTGATGCAAATAAATATAATTTTGAATGATGATTATTTCGCGTGCTCATTATTCTATCCATCGATTATATTCTTTTTGTCCTTTTCATTTGTTCGTATAAAATATAATAATCTAAAAGCATTTTACGTATTTATTTTGAGTTAATTATATTCTAATGGGGAATTCATGTAAAAAGAAAAGCTATGCACTTGTGTTTAGTAGTAAATGAGTCGCTAGCGAGAGATGCTATTATTAATATTCATGATATAATTAAGCTCTGTGCAGGACATATTGTATTCTGTAATCTGAACTCTTATTTTGCTATGCCCGCAGCTGCTCAACTGCACAATTTTCTCCATTATTAAAACAATGGAAAAAGTTCATATAACCGAAGTACTTACGTGTCGTAGTACTATGTATGTGGATGAATATTTAAATATATTAAAAAAGTTAAATTGGGAAATGTTTAATCAAGTGAAAATGTTTTAGAACAAAAAATTAAAGTTTGAATTAAAATAAATAGAAATCGTCTTTACTTGTATGGATGTGCGTGAGTGTGTGTGTGAGGTAGTAGAAAGTACGTACTTCTGTGAAGAGGTGGTGCTTGTACAACTTCCAAAAGCGTTTGAATTGATTGCGAGCGGTTTAAGTTAAGTTGGGGTTCGCTGATTTTGAATGATATGAAAAGCCCTCATGCGAATTATTTACAAAGTTGAGAAATGCAATATTTGCCTGCCGATATACGTTATAATTAGATTTGCTTTGCGTTTTCATATGGGATTATCTAGAAACAAACTAATGCATGTTTGTATTATTATAGGTCGGTGGTAAAATGCTTTTAATGACAAAATGTAGAGTATGGTAATGCAGTCAGAACTTATCTGGTAGAAGCTATTATATCGTGTCCAACTATATTGTTCTAAAAGGTAATTTACTATAATTAACTTAAAATACACTGACAATTAATTGCAAGATAAATGCAACATTCTCCCTCCCCTCTGTAAATTTAACACCAAATTCTACACTGGGAACGAGTGGGGTATAATTAATAAACTATCAAACAACGCTATTCTGCAAATTCTGTGGTAGCAGCTATCTTTAAATGGAAAGGATATTATAGTTCTTCACTTAGAAATCTGTACTACGCAAGATATTGGATCCACCCTATGGTTCTCATAAGTTCCGGACTATACCATTCGACTAAGAGCGAAAAGTGAGAAGGGGAATGGGAAAAATAAAATGAAAAGCTGGCAACACTTAGCAAAAGAATTGCACAGTTTAAAAGTTTATATGACCTTAAATGTTTTTAAAATCAAGGTGATAAAAATTTATAAGACTTATTCTCATGGAATGAATCGTTACTTTCGCATTTCAACAGTTAAAATCCAACATAAATTTTTCTTTATTAACATTATAAAATTGAAGTGAATTTAAAACAAGTTTGGCTGTTAGAAGTTATAAATAATTCAGCTATAATGTATCAATATTTATAATGAAATCATGTTTTAGAAGAGCAAAAAAATAGAAAATCATCTACTCTAAACAAAAATTCAAGTGTGTTGAGGTTTTAGAAAATAAGAAAACCCAATTGAATATTTATTGGCAACTTTTAAACTCGCTCTATGCACCAAATTATACAGATAAGTTTTCAATCTGTTCTTTTATCATCAAAACTGCTTAAAGTTTAGTTACACGAGATTTTCCATTTAATTGACTTTAATTTTATAATGTAGGTACTTAAGTTGTTGTTTTATCGACAACTTTATTTACAAAGTGCATACAAAAAGTCCTAGAATGCTTTAGTAACACTTTCAATGCTGGAAATGTTCATTGTTGATTTTAAAATATTGAAATGGAGTAAGAGAAAATAGAAAAATTGTGAAACATGACGTAACGACATTGAAAAACATGGTCAAATTAAATTTATGTAGATTATTTAACATCGTCATAGATATAAGATGTTGTAAAACCAATTTCAGTGCGGAAAATTCATCAACACCAACCCAACATTCAAAAAGCGATTGCCTTACACCGTGGCCATACCTATGTCAGGGCACCATACTTTCACTGTCCCTAGCACCGCACCCAAAACTAGAGAAATATTTTATGCGAGATTGGCCACACTGAAGCACCAACCTTCGCCCCCACACACTCTCGTATAAAACCAGTGACGGTGCCTGAAGAAGACCTGGGTGGGCGAGTGTCCACCCTGTTAATTAGAGTGCCCACACGAAAATTTTAGAGAGCACCCTGTGAAAAAATTTCTAAACGGAAAGTTTGTGTGAGTTTTTAAAAAAAAATAACAAATTTTGTAGGTATAGGTTTTTTTTTTTGTTTCTATGACCCATTATCTAACGTTAAAAAATTAACACCTACCATTAACTTAAAGGGTTTATAAACCTAAATAATTATTTTATGCGAAATTGGCCACTCTGAAGTAACCACCCTCACCCCCATTTACTCTCGTATAAAACCAGTGCCGGCGGTAAATGAAGGCCTGGATGGGCGCATGCCCACCCTGTTAATTGGCGTGTTCACTCAAAAATTTTATAGAGCATCCTGTGAAAAAATTTCTAAAAGTTGTTTGTGAGTATGACTAACCTAAATAAAATTGATATATCATAAAACATCTTAAAACACTTTGATCTTGAGGTGCCAAAAATTGATGAGAAGAATTGGTGGAAGAATGCAATTCATTTGTGCCACAATCTAAATAGGATCCATTTAAAATAAGCAAGTTACCTCAGAACCTCGGACACTCTGTGTAAGATATTATTTTAGAAAAGATATATAAGTTTGTCTTAACGAAATCAGTAACTTTTTATCAAAAAATAGTTTTTATAAATTTCATAATAAGAGAAAATTTTACTGTTTTCAGTTTTTTCCGGTTATCTTCGGAAAAATACCTAATTAATGAAGTAAAGTAAACAAATACAATTGAAAAAAAATATGTTGTTTATTCCCATAAAAAGGAAAATTCCAAAGCAAAATATTATTAATAATAACAAAATCAAAAAAAAATTTCCTTTATTACATTTTTCAGAAAATGTTTTTTATACAGGGTGTTCGCGAGAAGTGGGCCACTATTGCTATATCCGTTAATAATTAAGATAAGAGTTCGGTTAAATTGGTAAAGTAGTATAACTTTTTCCGCTGATTGCAAAGGTCAACACAAAAAAATAATTGAACATCTAGTTTTCAAGATATTCACAAAAATAACTTTTTTTTAAATGTAACACCCTATATATTTTTATATATTTGAAAAAGACACTGCATTTAGAGTATAAAATGTCATATGAGTTTTGTCTTAAAATGAAAAATAAAGTACCGATTTCGTATCTTCAGTATTGAACAGGTAAAGCAATAGTGGCTCACTTGGCATAAACGCCATGTATTTGTGCTAATTTAGTATCTAAATTTTACCAGGGATCTAAATTTGTATAAAAATACAGGGTGTTCGTGCCAAGGGGCCACTATTGCTGTATCTGTTTAATGCTGAAGATACGAAATCGGTAATTTATTTTTCATTTTAGAACAAAACTCATGCGACAGTTTGTACTCTAAATTCAGTATTCTCTTCGAATACATAAAAATATATAGGGCATTCCATTTAAAAATAAGTTATTTTTGTGAATATCTTGAAAAACTAGATGTTAAATTATTTTTTTGTGTTGACCATCGCAATCAGCGGAAAAAGTTACACTAGTTTACTAATTTAACCGACCTCGTATCTTCAATATTAACGGATATAGCAATAGTGGCCCACTTCTCGCGAACACCCTGTATACTTACTTAAATAAAAAATTTTGTAAAAATTAAAATAAATTTTCTTGATATTTAAATAAGTTATTTTATTGAACGCCTTTATGTCTTTTATCATAATCTTAAACTTGATGCTCGAAAGAATGGGACACGTTTGACACACGCTCTATAAACCAATATCGCTTAAAATTGAAATTTTTATGTTCGTATGTAAACAAAACTACCTAACCTAGGTATTTATGGGATTTAAAAGTAATTTGTTCAGTCATAAAAAAAGAAAATTCTAATTTTAAAAGGCTTCGCTTTGTTTATATATTCGGCATCTTCCAACTGATAAAATATATAATACTCGATGGGGTTATTTCTCAATTTTTTGATTATTGAAATTTATAACCTATACAATAAAATATACCAGAAAAGAAATAATATGAATTTTTTTTTGCTTGCACTGCACCTAATACATGAATATTGCTTAAGATAATAAATTTATATTCCAAAATCCAAAAATTATTAGTTACAAAATATTACAAAGTATTTTTGCGACTTTGCCAAAAGAGATAATTGTCTTCAATTATTATTTTAATTTTCATTAAATGCGAATTTTTAGGAAAATTTTAGGCTTTTGCAAATTTTTCTTACTAAAACCAAGTAGTGCCGACGTGCAAAAATTGTGTCGCTAATATTGTTTTGCGCATGCGTGAATTTGTACTATCCGATTAATGGCGGCTTATTGTTGAATACAGTGCACATTCAATATAGTCACCTATGATAAAAGAAACCAGGCAACTATTTTTTATAAATTCGCATCATGCGTGAATTTGTACTATCCGTTAAATGGCGGGTTATTGTTGAATGCAGTGCACATTCAATATAGTCACCTATGATAAAAGAAACCAGGCAACTATTTTTTATAAATTTTATGTCAGCATGAACGAGCATGAATGACAAATCGAATGTGCACGTTATTATTATATTTTTTATAAATTAAATATTTTTTATTTGCATCAAAAACCGAAACGGAAGGTACCTTGTACTAAGGAAACATGATTTCAATACATTCAGATACTTATTTATGCTACCCTTTACAAATAGATATAAAAATAACAGTGACAGCTGACAGAACCTATAAAAATAATTTTGAATTTACGCGCGCTTATATACTTCATACTATCCGATTAATGGCGGACGGTGTTCAAGGTCACTGATTTTGGTGACAAGAAATACAATGGTAACCATGGGGTTGTCACTACTGTATAGCAAATAAGTATACTGTGCTAAAACCTCCACTAGAACCCAAAATTCAATACAAGGATGGAATGACGCACTTTCTAAAGTATTATTTAGTTTCATGAGGTAAAGGTTAGTATCAATCATAAGCTTATAAAATTTTAATGATTTTTTTTATTTGGATTTATCGGTATTTGAGCTTTCCAAAAAAAAAAAAAGAGTAATTAGATTTCGACTTCATTTAAAACATTAAATAATAGTATATTATAATACATGTGTATAAGAAAGACTTTATCGCATTAGCGACGAAAATTACAAGCACGAGCTTGCGAGTGCTTGTAACGGCGCGTATGCGAGAAAGTCTACTTATACACGAGTATTATACGCTATTTTTTATTATATTATTATTTTTTTATTATAAAAAAAATTTTTTATTATACTTGCATTATAATCAGCTAATTTCACACTAAAAAGCGTTCATAAAATCGTCTTTATAGCACAAGTGCTCTATAAAGTTGTCTAGGTAACAACAATAATATTAACTGTTGTGCGACTGTTGTTCTCCAATGTAAACACAAAGCATCTCTGTGGCAACAAATACAGTGTGTCCAGTATAACGTGCACAGCATGGGGATCTTGGAAACTGTAAGAGATACGAAGTCGGTTAAATGGAAACAATTGTGCAGGATTTTATGGCCACCTCGGTACTGCTTTTGTTTTTTGAAAACAATTATTAGCACTCTAGATATTTAGGAAAAACTGAAAAATTGCATTTTCTTTAAATGCTTTTAACTTTTTTATTACTGGAGATAATTTCAATTATCAAAAAACAGATAATAGGCACTACCAAAATGCATATAATTAATTCATAAAATAATTTTTTTGTGCACCGTTTTGGAGATATGATGCAAACTTATGTTTTTTTAAATACAAACCTAACCTCAATTTTATGTTTTTAAAAAGCTAATTTTTTTCTCTTTTCAAAAATATAAGGGTTGATAGGTTTATTTTTAAAAATTTTTTAGAAGGTACTTTTTTTCGAATTATTTTAATCGTTTTTTTGATATTTATTTATTTAATTCAGTTGTTTCTTTTTTATGAAATTGTTTCATAGCAAACTTGATTTTTAAAATTTATTTGAACATAAATAACAAAATATTCTATTTTAGTATTACCGTAAAGGAATTAAAAAAATTAACCCTATCAACTCTTATATTTTTG
This sequence comes from Malthinus seriepunctatus, assembly GCA_963924605.1. NCBI lineage: Eukaryota > Metazoa > Arthropoda > Insecta > Coleoptera > Cantharidae > Malthinus > Malthinus seriepunctatus. Next base: position 90,968,998 of record OZ004600.1, read on the forward strand.
AAAAGAGAAAAAAATTAGCTTTTCAAAAACATAAAAATGAGGTTAGGTTTGTATTTAAAAAAACATAAGTTTGCATCGTATCTCAAAAACGGCGAATTAAAAAAATTATTTTATGAATTAATTCTTTGCATTTTAGTAGTGCCTATTATCTCTTTTTTTAAAATTGAAATTATCTCCAGTAATAAAAAAGTTATAAGCATTTAAAGAAAATGCAATTTTTCAGTTTTTCCTAAATATCTAGAGTGCTAATAATTGTTTTCAAAAAACAAAAGCAGTATCGAGGTAGCCATAAAATCCTGCACAATTGTTTCCATTTAATCGACTTCGTATCTCTTACGGTTTCCGAGATCCCCATGCTGTGCACGTTATACTGGACACACTGTATATCAAAAATCGGCAAGCTTAATTTTCAAATTTTAAATACAGATTTTTTCTCTTTTATAGAGGTTTTAGTTGCAATTATAATAAAAAATAGCGTATAATACTCGTGTATAAGTAGACCTTATCGCATACGCGCCGTTACTAGCACTCGCAAGCTCGTGCTTGTAATTTTCGTCGCTAATGCCATAAAGTCTTTCTTATACACATGTATTATAATATACTATTTTATTATACTTGCATTATAATCTGCCAATTTCAAACTAAAAGGCGTTCATAAAATCGTCTTTATAGCACAAGTGCTCTATAAAGTCGTCTAGGTAACAACAATAATATTAACTGTTGTTCGACTGTTGTTCTCCAATGTAAACACAGAGCATCTCTGTGGCAACAAATATATCCAAAATCGGCACGCCTAATTTTCAAATTTTAAATACAGATTTTTTCTCTTTTATAGAGGTTTTAGTTGCAATTATAATAAAAAATAGCGTATAATACTCGTGTATAAGTAAAGTCTTTCTTATACACATGTATTATAATATACTATTATGTAATCAAAAATCACGCTCTTGAACGATTTCTATTTTTTTTAAATTCATATTTAACTTGAATTTAAGTAAGCGTTGCAAATTTAATGGGCTAACAGCGCTTCTCAAACTTTTTTTTAACTTAGGGCTCTGAAAACAGTTTCTCTATTATTAAATTAAATTTTTAATAAAATTAAAAGATCGAATAATTTATTATTTTTAGATTTTTTCAAATACTGAAGTACCTACTTAGAAGCTTTCTGGCAGGAACTTTAAATGCCCCTTAGAAGGGCCACGATCTCTAGTTTGAGAAGCACTGCACTAAAGCATGAATGATTTTAAACGTTATGTTTACCTGTTCTTTTGTTAGAAGTACATCAATTTATAATTTTCTTAAAATTAAATATTTAATAATTTTTTCTACATTAATGACATTTTAATTGTTATTAGGTTAATACACTGTATTCAATTCTATAAAGAATGCTTTATGGTATTAAAAATTGTACATGAATGATAACAAAAGCACAGTCAGTAATATTCTTGTTCTATAACATGTTAAAGAACCTAGGTTCTTTATTCAAGTGCTCTTTTATAATAATTATTATTTTCTATTAACTATTATTTAAACTTCAATCGTTTTATTAATGAAACATTAATTAAAATAAATTACGCTGAACAAAAACAAAACATGATTATATACCGATAAAAGTAATTAATTACCATACACCATATTGATTTTTATTAATTATTAAACGTTCAATTTGAAAAAGAAACTAATATAAGCAATACAAGAGCATTAGAAAAACTTCATACATTATTGAAGTTTCGTTACAATTTTTATAACTTTATTTCAACAAACTATTTATTCTTTGTATATGTACTCAAGAATAATTTGTTTTTGATAGTATTAAAAATGATTTGATTTCAACCAATTTGAATAATTCTCATTCAATTGAAGATGGAAAAATAAAAAGTTGGAATATTGTTGTTATTTCAACATCAAGTAAATACAACTAACAAAAAATCAAATAAAACGTGCAATTTCTAGTTTTTCCAGTTGGTCATGTAACAAGAATGTTTCGAATTAAAAATTCAAATCCGCAAAGAGAGGGTAAAACGAGCAAATACGCCCTCCTAGTATAGAATTTTATCAAATTGTGTGTCAAGTACAAAGATATCTAGCTTATTTGAAGAGATTCCCTTAAAGGAGAAGAAATGTGAAGCACCATTAGCTTTGTTTATTGCCGTCATTAAATGTTTAATCCATAGCCTACTTTCGTAGAGAATAATAGAATTTTTGAGCTTTGATTTTTCTTCTACAATTTGTTTGCACTTAGATTTGCAATTTTAACCATAAATCTCGATAAAACACAATAATAAGTACATACATAAAAAAACAAATAAAAGAAGCATCAATTACCATAAAGATTAGAATGTAGCAGAATGTAGGGGTAACAAATAAATAAATCTGTGCAATAAAACAGAGATATTAGTTTCTAACATCTTTAGAAGGGAAAACAAAAGAATATTTTTTATTAGGTTCAATATGAATTTTCAAACTTCTAAATTGCAACCAAAACAGTAAAAAAATGAAATAACGAAGGATAGCAAAAAATAAAATTGATAAAACACCCTCACACTATGTGAGGAAACTTTAAATAAAATTTGTCCACAGGGCTCCAAGCAGATGCTTGACTCTGTGTCTATACCTCGATGTCGACTTTATTGTTATTGCATTTTTCTATAATTTCAGCATGACCTGAAAGAAGACGTAAATGGCCATTCATATTTAATAATTTTTTCAGAATGTTTTACTTCATCCAGATTTACATGCTTACGACACTTTTCAAAAATTTTTAAAAATACTAAAGAAACGTCAAAAAGTGACCCTTTCAAAGTTCAAGTCATTTGCAAAACAATTTTACGATTTGAAAAAAAATGCGAGTGAGCCATTATACGAAGCAAAAAGTTTCCTTAAGAAAGAATGTTTTCTTTTTTGAAATAGCTTACTTTAGCAGGCACAAGGAGCTGGTTGACAAAGACTAATAGCCTTTAGCAATCGTGGAAGAAAAACAATGAGCGAGTCAAGTGGGAGAGTTGGCTTTTGGCTAAATTTTTCTTAAAATAATTAATTATTACATAAAAATTAAAGACACCACATTAAGATTAAGTGAAACACCCATTTAAAAAAATCATCATTTTAAAAATATTTTGACAAGACATTTTTTTTAACATTTTCCAATCATTTTCAAAAATTGAAGCTCTGCGTCGACTAAACTTATTATAGGTATAGATAAGTTTGAGTTTGATTACTTATTTTTGCTATATCTAATAACTCCACTTAAAATTAGACAGCAGGAAAAAATTTGAAATATAGCTGTAATTTATCTTGGCCCTTTTATTTGATTTTTACTTTGAAATATGGATTTTATGTCACTGTACCGGTTAACTCAGCAAAAACAAGAAAACAACGTTTCGAAGTAATATAACAAAAAAATTCATAAAGTGCTTATGACTCATAAACTTTTTTCAATATATTTTCGAAATTTTCGTAATAACATTTGTTGCAAAAGTCGTATTCAGTAGGTTACCTAAAAGCCACCAGTAAAATACTGAATATTCACGAAGTTGGTTAAGTCAATAATGTAGGGATCAAGAGGACAAACTAATATTTAGATACATAATGGTGTCATAGGTTTCGGTTTTAATAAATTTTATTTTGACACTGACAAAAATGTCAATGAAATGACGGTAGAAATTGTTTTATTTTTGACATTTTCGTATTTAGTTTCTGCTGTTTAGTCTAGCCAACAAACACCCGAAAAAGGGACGTAAATTTAATTATTAAAATTTATAATGTATTAAGTGATAATCCTCCTTGAATACAATTCAAGTAACAGCGTTCCTATTGGTTGTCGAATGAATCCGATTTGGCCGTCAGATTTCCAATAAAAGCTCCCACTCCATTTTGATAAAGTACTTCTCGTTTCACTAACGTGGTGAGTGGGAGCGCGCTTTTGTTACTTTCCCTTTAATCAATTTCAATAGGGAAGAGAAGTTTGCGTGCCAGTTTCTCATAAGGGCTATTGATCTCTCTTAGAGTACCACTTTGGATTTTACAGAGAGGACTATTTTCCTAGAAGAAAAAATCCCCTCTCTGCCCTCCCGTCTCTCATATGGTCTATTGATCTCTCTTAAAGGACCAATTTGGATCTCAAAGGGAGGACTAGTGATCTAGTGAGTGAACATTCTCTTTTCATTAGGTCTAGAGATTTCTTTCTTAGGAGCGAGGACAAGTGAACTGGTGGGGAAGAGCGTCTGGAATTTTCCATTCCTAGTAATCTCTCTTAGAGGACCGGTTGAATCTCAAAGACGAGGACTAGTGCTCTGGAAGAAGAAATCCCCTCTCTGCCCTCCCGTGTCACATCAGGTCTATTGATCTCCCTTACAGGATCAATTTGGATTTTAAAGAGGGGGCTAGTAATCTGGTTAGTGAACATTCTCTTTTCATTAGGTCGAATGATCTCTTTCTTATGAGAAAGTGATCTGGTGGGAAAGAGCGTTTGGAGTTTTACAACCCTAGTAATCTCTCTTAGAGAACCGGTTGGATCTCGAAGACAAGAACTAGTACTCTGGAAGAAGAAATCCCCTCTCTGCCTTCCCGTGTCTCATCAGGTCTATTGATCTCTCTTACAAGACCAATTTAGATCTTAAAGAGAGAGCTAGTGATCTGGTGATTGAACATTCTCTTTTCATTAGATCTAGTGATTTCTTTCTTATGAGAGAGGACAAGTGATCTGGTGGGAAAAAACGTCTGGAGTTTTACCAGTCTAGTAATCGCTCTTAGAGGACCGGTTGGATCTCGAAGACGAAGACTAGTAGTCTGGAAGAAGAAATCACCTCTCTGCCCTCCCGTGTCTCATCAGGTCTATTGATCTCTCTTACAGGACCAATTTGGATCTTAAAGAGGAAGCTAGTGATCTAGTAAGTGAAGATTCTCTTTTCATTAGATCTAGTGATCTCTTTGTTATGAGAGAGGACAAGTGATCTGGTGGGAAAGAGCGTCTGGGGTTTTACAAACCTAGTAATTGCTCTTAGAGGACCAGTTGGATCTTGAAGACGAGTACTATACTCCACTCTCTACCCTCCCGTGTCTAATCAGGTCTACTGATATCTCTTACAGGACCAATTTGGATCCTAAAGAGGGGGTTAGTGATCTGGAGAGTAAACGTTCTCTTTCCATTAGGTCTAATGATCTCTTTCTCAGGAGAGAGGGCATGTGATCTGATGGGAAAGAGCGTCTGGAGTTTTCCAGGCGTACTAATCTCGGTTACATGACTGGTTGCATCTCGAAGACGAGTACTAGTACTACTACTTTTTTAATTATTTTTCTTATTAATTTTGAATAAACATATTTTATTATTTTATTTAATCCATAGGGTGTTTTATTTCTTGCTACGAACTCCCCGTCTCCATCTGAGCGACGCCTACAGGAGATTTAAGTTCCATGGTAAAGGAATAAGAACAGAAGGGAGTAGAAAGTTGTTTTTTTGGTTTTTGTTTATATCTCCAAAACGGAGGATCCTAGGGAAAAGTTAATCCTAGCAAAATAAAAGTTTATCAAATTTCCTACAAGATTATTTATATTTATTTTTTATCTATTCTTTATAGTTTTTGAGATATCTGCGATTTAAGCGGTTTTGTCTAAAACAATTAGGGATGCAAGAAATTAGATAACTGTGATTTTATATGGTAACCCGGCCGAGAATCACATTCACAGTTTTGAATTGAATAAGATTGGGTTAGATAGCTCTTAAAACATTCAGTGGTGTGTTGTAAGTAACCGGTTATTTATAACGTCAGTGTTGAGTCGTTGAATGAAGCTGGATATATCGGACACCTAATTCAATAGCGCCATAACTGCGAAATTCCAAATTTTTGAGATATGGCTGTATTTCACTTCTAAACATGTTAAACTATGATGTGAAACAAAGCCATAAGGTTAAAATGAAAATATCTTATATTTTTGTTGTTTATGGCTTTATGGAATTTTATCCACAGTTTAATGCTATACAGCCGCAAATGGCATATATGGCGGTACCATGGCGGTGTACTTTAGTAAAAAAATTGTCTTTCGTTCAGCAATAACGCCACAAGTGTATGTTGTGGCTCTATTGCATGGACATGAAGTAGTTTCAGTCATTGTTTTAATACATAACCTACAAAATATAACACGTATTTAATACGTATAAAATAATGAGCTCTTTAAGATTTGATAACATTAGTATTAGTGAGTTTTAAGTAATTATATAGAACAATGAAAGCCAGTTAAATCATGCAGTTTGATTGATTAGTGCAATATCGCCATATACGTTAAAAAGCCGTTAAATTATGATAGTATTACTTTTTTTAAATATATTTAAAAAGAGCTTATCCCCTAAATAAATAATACCAAACATTTAAGATGTATCTCTAAAAGCAAGTTCTATAATTACAAAAGTCTAGTTTACCGTTGCTAGATTTGTCTCTAGCGTAAAATAGAATTAGTTGCAGTTATGGCAGGATTGAATTGGGTGTACGATATGTCTGTTGCATTCTGTTGAATAAAGAAAAAAGACTCAACGTTGACGTTATATTATAACTGGTTGCTTACAACACACCACTGATTGTCTGTATGAGTTCGACACACTGAACCATTGCCTATAATCAGCTACCACCTACCACCAAGTAAATACTCTTGCTTCAGGGATTCTAATCTTGGTAATGGAAATTGGAAAACTCTGAAACTTGAGTGGAAACTGCCCATATTTAAAAAAAATCATAGAATAGAAAAATAAGAACCACCTTAGTAGAAAGTCGTATAAAAAGATTTATACCCAACAAAGTGAGTAATTAAAAATTTTATTTCGTAAAAGTGTAAATCTTTTAGTTGAATTTATTGATATAAAAATTTTATTTTTAATAACTTATGTCAGGTTTCATTAAATCTTTTAGTTCAATTCATAGAGAAAATACCTACATATTTTTCAAGACTTTGGAAATTCAATCATAAAATTTAAAATAAAACTCAAAGATTTCTTTATGAATTAAATCCACTTCAATTAGTATCCAAAAAGCAAAAATAATCGAATGTAGCCATACAAAAATTTTATGAGAAAAGATAATGGAATTAAATAGCGAAAAATTATGCTGAACTTCAAGGAGCTTAAAATGAAATTATTTTAAATTTTGTAAAGAAAAACTATTTAAATTAAATTATTTTCCCTCAGCCTTTTTTTTTATTACAGTCGACATAAAAAAGTATTTATGTTGCTACCCATCTATGAAAACTTGCATAAATTGCTGTATTCATCCAGATGAACGCATGGAAAACTCATTAGGTAGGAAATGTGCAGTTTCATTAAAAATTGAGAGATGTAATATGGATGCAAGATCCTTTTGAAATGATGCTAATCACAGCTAGATTTTTCAAATTAATATTAAAAGTAGCAACCGTATGCATTTCTTTAAAGTTTTTTATTTTTCTAAATGTTTGTAAAGCCCCACACAATTAGTACCTTTTTGCAAATTTTAATAAAATGTTTAGTGTTGGACTTGGATAAACTTTAAATTGTCTTATCTGTTAGATTAAAATTAGTCTTCTAGTTGCTAGGTATGCGTTTTGAATTATTATGCACACGTTTCCTTGAATACTCCACATCAATTTAATTGCTGGCAGTTCTTTACACCGATAAGACACTTCGTGTTAATTTGTGTGGCAGCTCTTAATGAAGACTGCGATAGGCACGTAGTTAAGCAATCGTAGATTCATATTAGTTTTATTATTACAAAATAATTTAAAATTGTCACATATTACTCCTATAGATACTCACTGATGGTTAATTTAAAAAAATGTCATCGATTTTATGTAAAGTAGTTGAAAATAACGAAATTGGCAGCAGCATAATGTTTTTAAAACATAAACTACAGGTATTAATTGTTCAATTACGGAAAGAAAAGCTTAGAAGTAAGGCAGCGGGGCTATTATCTGTATGGAAACCATAAACAGCGTGAGTTTTATTTTTACTGCTATTATAATAATTATTATAATAGACAGAATCCGCATTCCTGAGAAAGCTCTTTATTCCGTAATTGAACAGTACTTACCTATACCTTAAACAAAAGATATGAGATATGAGAACATGAGAAGGGACTAATGGTTATTTTTATTTATATTTATAGTGGTACAATTATTATTGTGCTATACAAACTTTCAAATAAATCTTCCATTAATACACACACTCAATAACACGGACTTTCTATATAAAATCCACCATTTTGCATATAGGTATAAATTTTCTAGAAAAAAATTTTCCAATCTTTTAAACTTTTTAAAATTTCCTTTTTTTTTCTATTAGACGATTATGAAAACCTTCCACATGATTCACTTTTATTTCAAGTCTTTTATTATCTTTCTTATTACAATTTGTAATAAAAGATAATTGGTTCAAGTATCTACCAACTTGAATGTTCTCGCTAAAGTTGTGCTCGAGAAAGTACGTACAAGAACATCAATTGTGGTTAAACCGAAGCTGACCATCTTTGGGAATGTAAAATTTATTATTGATCGTGACCCAAACAAATATTTTAGTAAACCCGAATTTAAAGTAAAAATAAAAGCGTCTCGAATATATCATATTTACGATTTTCGACCATAAAGCTTTCCCTAATCGTAATGTGAATTTTACAATAAATATAAGTGAAATAGGCAAAAGTCACTTTTTTTTTATAAAAGAATGTTTTTAATAAACCAAACTTTGTTGAAGCTAAAAATAAAGTTTTTTTTAAAGCGTTGCACGAAGTTGTTGAAAATTTAAGTAAATACAAAGTCACAATGCCGTGTAGTAAAGTGACTGAAGCAAAAAAAGTCAGAAAAGTTTGAGTAGACTCAAGTTTCAAACAAGAAGTGTCAAGTTTTATAACAAAATGTTAATGAAATTGATATTTGTGAAGAGTTAATAGCTCAACTTTTTAATTTTTTTTAAATACATTAAAATGGGATTGGAGTAGTTGGGGGTACTATTACAATAGTGCGCTTCACTTCTTTTTCAATAGAAACAAAACTAAGTGTTAGTAAAGCACTCAGAACACTTCGAAAGATTCTGGAGTTCAGATCTGCACAGTATGCACTGCACATGTTAGTCCACGAACGCTCAAAAAAGGGTGTAGAGGAGATGAAAGAAAGTGAAATTTGTTTCTTCTAGAATGTGCTTACACTAGTTAGGCCTTAATAGTACTAAAAGTTGCCAGTCTTAGCTATATGGCTAAGGATTGAGAGAGAGGGAGAAAAGTGCCGTTTTTGGGGTTTTGGCTTATATCTCGAAAACGGTGGGTCCTAGGGAAAAAAATATTCTTGGCAAAATGAGAGCTTATTAAATTTCCAACAAGATTCTTTCTATTATTCTTTTCTCTATTCCTCATAGTTTTTGAGATATCCACCCGTTAATCGTTAATGTGTGAAAACTTTTACTAGAGTATAAAAAAATTAATACTCTACAACTTCTTTTCTGAAGAGTTACTGTAAAACAAAAGGCTAAGGTGCCAGAGGCAAAATTTTGACTAAAAACGCGAGAAAAAATTTTGGTTTCATACATTAACGATTTTTGTGGACAGATATCTCGAAAACTATAAGGAATAGAAAAAATGAATACAAACAGTCTTGTAGGAAATTTGATAAGCTTTCATTTTGCTCAGAATAATTATTTCCCTAGGACCCACCATTTTAGAGATATAAGAGGAAACCTAGAAAACGGGACCTTTTCACCCTCTCCCAACCTTAGCCATAGTTAGGACCAGGGATTTTTAATAATTTTACCTCCTAAGCGTAAATGTGTCCTTTCAAGATCTTATCGAGTTAAGAATTATGTTTGTATTGCGTAATAAAAGCCTAATGAGATTAATTATCTACTAATTAGCTCCACCAAACAATACACGATTTTCATCAAAATGGTCATTTGTCTTGAAAGATATTAATGTAATTTAAAACATTTTATTAGAAATAACTTGAAGATATTTTAAATTTGACTTAAAGATATTAAAGATTTACACGAAATCCCGTCATAAGTAAGCCAATTTCTTTTATAAAAGTTGCCCTTTGTATTATTTAAGTTTTTTACTGTGACAATAGATTTTATGCTTTTAGTGCAATATAGAAGAATACAAATAAAGATACATTGACAACATAAGATATTGGAAAATCCTTTTATTGAGAATCTTCTTTATACGATGCTTGATATTTTTATGAAAATAAATGACAATAAGCTTTTGCTAATTTTATTGAATCGAGTCATAGTGTATTTTTGCTGTAAGATGATAAACGTGACATAGTAATATTTGTTTTATTTTGTCTTATTTTTGTTAGTTTCAAACATTTTCTTCCTTATTACATTTATTGATTATTTATTTACTACAAAACTATTTGAGTGATGATAATTTGAGTTGAAGTAAACTTCAAGTATTTTATATGAAAGATGTGATTTCTCTACCAGGGTTGTTATAGGATACTTTTATTGTATTAAAAACAAAATGGATTTCTAACTTCTAAAATAATTATATAGGTACTATTTTTATTTAGGGGTAGACAATAAGATAAATTTTTTTATTCTTAAGTGAATTAATTTTTGAAAATTTCTTGCTATATATCCAAAATATCCAATAGAGATTAACCATCGGACTATTAATTTTCCCACTTGCTACCTTAAAGCTATATTATGTAGTAATTCATGTATAATTTTTCAATAAAATTAATAAGTAAGCATGATCTAGTTTTCTAATAAAAAATTGATTAGGAATCGTTTTCAGGTTAACGATGAAAATTTTCATTTAATAATCCCTTATACAAAAGGCTATATAAAAAATATTATCTTAGGTCTTGGTCAAAGGCGTATTTAAGTGCCGCCGTAGGCAATTATCAATTTTGCCGTTGATGATTCGACCCTTCCTTCTGTTTTTCATTAACTCAATCCGGGATATTAATAATAATCGGGTTTTTTGATGAATTTTCCCGGCGTGAAAAGCAGCCAAAATACGATCGTTTATCAGTTAACAGTTTACGCAAAATCAAAACTCTTTTTAGCTTCAGAAAGTATCCTAATTACCTAGCAGATTTTTACCACTGTAACCAGTGAAGTATAGTACCACAAATTGGACATAAAGAACCAAAGAAATACCAAAAATATATTATTAATTGAATAAAATAGCCTGCTTGGAACTTTAAAACTGGTATTACAGTTCACATTGAGAAGAGCAAGTGCATGGCTATTTACAGTCAGCAGGCATTAATTATTAATTATCGCGAAGAAATGAAAATAGGCCAACAGAAAGCACGATATGAAAAGTAAAACAAGCCATTGACAAAGCAAATCGACAATATCTGCACTGTCTAGCAAGCTTTCTCTGAAATGTTCTCGATGTGTTCTAGAGCGGAAGAGGACACTGCCGGATAATTCTAGATACCGAGGTTGCTATTAGAAATAAAATAAGATATTTTAAATTGTAATATTGACGAAAGAGATCTAGATAGGTGTCATGTCCTTGTATGGCCCCCGCGTGTCAGTGGATGTTCCGGCTGAGACGGGACCGGCTCTCAGATCGGCTAGGAAGATACATTCCCGAATATTCTGATCGCTAGGGGAGACTTTACTTCTTACGAAAAGTACCATGTCACATGTTCGTGGCCAACGAGTGACCCCACCTACTAAGCGAGCACCTTTTCAATAGCCACTGCGAAATAAGCACCAAGTGGAGTGGACAGACCTAACACATACCCCCCCTGAAGTTCCCACTCTTCCCACAACACCGAATATAAGCTAACTTCCGAAAGCGACCAGAATCGGTAACGGTAGGGTACCGGCCCCTAGGTTAGGTTAGGTTAAGAGGAAGATAGTCTGCAGTCAAGTGTAATATTTATTGAGACTTTCTATTCGTCTACCCCTAGATCCGTCTCCCGTGCTAGGACCCGTATTCCTACCACCAGCCCATGCTTTCTGATACGTCCCGACTCGACTCTACATTGGGGACGGGATAGTAGGCAGAAGCTAAAAACACACCCTGGTGGTTTTATGCATTCTACCGTAAGGTTAGGTTAGGTTAGGTTAGAGTTGCACCACTCTCCACCTACCTACGACCACCCTTTTCCTTCCCTACCGTAAAATGGAAACCGGCGCGGCGTGGCAATTCACTACCGAGAATTGATCATTATCAGCTTTCCTTTTGCTCATTTGTCTAACACTTTAGTGACCGATGACATAATAGCCCGTAGTAGTAGTAGTAATTTGATGTTCAAACTGAAATGACGTGGTAGTACGCCATCGGCTGCTGGATTTGAAGGTTTGAACCATGTTCAAACCTGTGTAGTGCTTTAAAACTTTTTTAATGGAGGCTTTCATACGAACTTTGTTATTTTCTTGTCCAAAAAGTAATTGGGGTGGGGATTTATGTTGTGGTATAGCTTCATCACTTAAAGCCCGAATTCCGACTCGTGGCGAACTCGGTTGCTTTTACCACAGTCTAGGTACAAAACAGTCGTTTCACTTCGCTGATTTAGCATTGAAAAGCGTGAAGCAGCTTTTGTCAGAGCGCATTCTACTCCGAGTCGAATTGGGCGGTGCAGGTGGAACTAATACGAGCGCGTTATTTAAATATACCAATACACAGTGTGAACAATTTGAATTTCTAGACTAATGCTACAGCGCATTCGCCTAGGAGTCGAAATTTGCTAAGAAGTTTTGGTTACAGGATTGTGGTCGAGTGAAATGACTGGTTTGTATCTAGACTGTGCTTTTACCGAGTGTTCCCCTTCTCAAGCCAAATCAATAGGAATAATAAGGCACAAGCAAAGCTTTAAACAATATTTCTACAAGACTTCTTTTGGTGTTCGAATTTCGGAATAAGTTGTAAGTTGCATTGAGTCGAAGCTACAAGTAAACAGTGAAATAAAAACTACTCGATTTCTGAGGAACTAAAAGAAACCGAAAAGAAAGAAAGATTGAAAATAAAAAAATTAAAAAACGATCAAGTTGTATGATAAAATGAGCAAAGAAAAGGGAATTTTCTGCTAAACTTTTTAGCAACCCTGTAGTTTTTAATTATTATTAATAGCTACACTATTACTCAGCTAATGGGTTTCATTTTAATTAAATTACAAAATATTAATAAGTGAAAGAATAATAAAGATAATGTAGACTATAAAATATGATTTTTAAATATTTTGGTATGTTGTTGTATATGTAACTTAGTCTTTTTTCCCAAAGAAGACAGCTGCTTCTAACACAAGCTGTTCATCACTCAACGTCTAAATGTACACAATTTATCATGCAGGACAGTTTCGTGTTTTAGTGCTTAGAATTGTATTTATTGAAATTTACGCTCAAAGAAATTTTAGCAACCATATTTTTCGTAAAATTGGGAAAATAATATAAATTAGAAATTAAACGAAGAAACGAACGCAAACAAATAATATAAATTACAAAAAATGTCATGTAATAAGAACGAAATAAAATGAAAATTGCTTTTTTGCTTTTATATTTTATGTACGAAACTGTTAAAAATTATGATTAACAAATGAGTAAATTTTATTTAACGTTTGTATTACCATAAAATCACTGATGCGTCTACCTAGTGTTTATCTATGAAACGGGCATTCTTGGACAACAGTTACAAACGTTAGAATATTAATTATTGTCGTGGTCCTTTGAATTCTTAGTTCTTAGCACTACAAACAAACGACCTGAGTATTTCTTAAAATTCTTAAAAGATTCGAAAAAGTCTAATTAAAGGGACAGAAAAACATAGCTGTAAAGTACAACATTTTCATTACTTGCTATCACCCCTGAAGATAATTGCATTTTTAGAAACTCGATGAAACAAAATCATCAAAAAATTACATTTTACCGATGGGGGTAGTTACAGTACACGTGTTCCTACCTATGTTTGATTATTTTTGATTTATCTCAATTTAGTAAGAAGATGTTTTAGTCTTTACTACAAATACCACCTTTGTCTTATCACTTATCACAATAAACGTGTATATCAAATGTGAAATCCGACTTCATCTATCGGGTATACAAAAGGTTCAGTCGAACTATCACGTTCTATGTGGTTTAGTAACTTAACTATGAAACTGCTTCCATAAGCTTTTTAATTAGTAGCTCTGATTTTTCTTAAACAATTAACAGTTTAATTTAACATTTGAGACAATTATCTTTCAAATGTCGTATAATTTTGCATTTCAACCTTTAGATTTTGGGTCAATATCTAGTAAATGTTTTTGAAAACACCCTTGGTAAGTTGTAATGTCGTAAAACTGTTGATTTAAAATACAAAACTAAGCTATCGGATATAGAGCATACAATGCAATGCAAACAGGTGCATTGTTTGCATGCACCGATTTGTTTAGTGTACGATATCCTCAAAGACTTCCACATCTTTCCACAATCCCGAGAATTTTTAATAAATTCAACATATACTAACCTAACTCAACACCTTAAGATATTTTACGTTGATGGTCTTTTTTAACACCCTCGTCTCCCTAAAAGAATCTTATACATATTCTTTAAAAAAAAACCTTCTTAACATGGAGATCTGAGTTTTTTTCTACCTGGGGGACCTGATGCAGACCCCAACACTTAGGCAAAGCGACTCTTTGTGTATCCGCAGAGATGGATTCTCTATATATCTGCTGGTTCCGGGTAGGCGGCATCCAGTATTCCGAGTCTCAGTGCTTCAAAATCAGGGCACTGGCATAAAATATGTTGGGCGGATTCATCTCGCTCCCCCCAGCGTCTACATCTAGGGTTAGCACAGACATAAATTTAAAAAAATAGGTACTAACCTAACCCAACACCTGGAGATATTTTACATTCATGATCTTTTTTAACACCCCCCTCTCTCAGAATAAATCTTATACGTGCCGTTTAAAATAAAACCTTCTTAACATGAAGCTCTTAATTTTTTTCCTACCTGGGAGCCCTGATGCCGACCCCAACACTTAGGCAAAGCGACCCTTTGTGTATCCACAGGGGTGGATTCTTTGAATGTCTGCTGGTTCCGGGTAGGCGGCACTCAGTGTTCTGAGTCTCACTGCCTCAAGAGCAGGGCACTGGCTTAAAATATGTTGGACGGAATCATCTCCCTCCCTACAGCCATCACACACATAAGTTTAAAAAATACGGGCTAACCTAATCCAACACTTGAAGATATTTTACGTTGATGATCTTTTTTAACACCCCCCTCTCCCAGAACGATACTTCTACATGCCGTTTAAAAAAACCTTCTTAACATGGAGATCTTAGTTTTGTTCCTACCTGGGGGACCTGATGCAGACCCCAACACTTAGACAAAGCGCCCTTTGTGTATCCACAGGGGTGGATTCTTTGAATGTCTGATGGTTCTGGGTGTATCTGAGTTTCAGTGCCGCAAAAGCAGGGCATTGGTATAAAATATGTTGGTCGAATTAATCTCGCTCTCCACAGCCCCTACATCTAGGGTCATCACAGATAAATTCAAAAAATAGGGACTAAACTAACCCAAGGCCTGAAGATATTTTACGTTGATGATCTTTTTTAACACCCCCTCCCTCAGAATGAATCCCTCAGAAATTATACGTGCCGTTTTTAAAAAAAACTTCTTTACATTAAGATCTGAGTTTCTTTTCTACCTAGGGAGCCTGATGCAGACCCAAACAGTTAGGCAAAGCGACCCTTTGTGTATCCACATAGATGGATTCTTTGTATGTCTGCTGGTTCCCAGTAGACGGCACCCAGTGTTCGGAGTCTCAGTGCCTCAAAAGCAGGGCAATGACATAAAATATGTTGGGCGGATTAATCTCCCTCCCCACAGCCTCTACCTACATCTAGGGTCATCACAAACTTCATTGCCTTCTAAGAGCAAGCTTACTTAAGAAAAAGCTTTGTATGCCTGAGATTTTGGTTTTTCCATTGACTTTTGTGTTCCCTGGAGACCCATTTGGCAAGGCCTTGTTTCATGAAGCTATAGGAGATTCCAAGTGCGGGTTCTGTTCCGCAGAAAGGGATCAGAGTGCTCCTTACTAATTTCACTAAACTCGGTTATTTGCAGAGTTAGAGAATTGGTTAAATAGAAGAAAATATTCTCCGATAGATTATGTTCAACTAAAATCTAAAAACAAAACTTTGAGAGACTAGTAATTTATTATTAACCAAATTTCTTTCTGTTCTCATTCTTAGTGTAAAAGATTTCTTTTTAAGGAAAACATTTATATAGAATAAGACTAAACAAATAAATTAGCACCCCTTCTCAGGTGTTAACGATTTATTGCCCGGAATAATGTCACTCCTCAATCAATTTGTCTTATGTTAGGTTTGATAAATAAAACACACTATTCGAAAAACACAAACACACGTAGGGGAAGAAGAACGTCGTTTGTTAAGAAAAGCTGTTTCTTTTTAAACTAAATAAAATTAATGTCGTAATATCACTAGATGTTGTTAAAAAACGTTTCTTTCGAAAGACATTGACGTTCTGCTAATAAAAGAAACATAAATTGATGGCTTTTAAAATGCTATTACGAAAATGACATTAAAAGATAAACTGGTAATTTTGATTTTATACTCCATAGAAGTCCGAGTATCAGTCATAAGACACACGAGGTGGTCTTACATTTCGAGATGAGAAAGACCAACTAATATTGCAATTTCAAAGATGTCGTGTCAAGATGAAATTGAGATAACTCAAAATGTATACAGTTAATATCTTGACGTGTTTATAAAAGAAAAGGACAGTAAAGTATAAAATTAATTTAATTTTGATAATGAAATTTTTCACGAAACTTGCGCCGCAGAGTTTATGATTGCTTTCGCTAACAAAATACGACAAAACGATACTAAATATACGTTAAGTTACATTTATATTTAAAATGTAAATGGAATTTGGCGAAGTGGGAGCAGTTTATACAAACAATTTAAAAGTCAAATGTGTATAGAGATATGCATTTCGTCTCATCAGTATTCAAAATGTTCGTTTTTAATAAAACCTACGGATAACAATGTATTAAAATAAGCTTATAAAATGAAAAATGTTCAACATTAACCTTTAGTTCTAGTGTCATAGGTTGGAGTTGAACCAGAGCGGATAAATGTTCTCTCATTTCATGGCATGCATTGTCAAATAAGAGCGCAGAGAAATGAAAGTCATATATCCAGCATTGAACTTTACCTCTGCAATCATTTGTCGGTTGTATGTTTGTGACTGTTTTCTATCATTTATATATTTCTCTAAAGCAAACAAATGAATTACGTAGATATTATGATTTTAATAGTCGTTTAGGTTATCTATACGAGTAGAACCTACATTTAAATATGCATTTGTACTAAAAACTATAAATGTCATTTAAATTCATCCCTAAACATTAAAAATACCATCAACTACGGATTCGCTTTATTATTCATATTTTTAAATAAATTCAATTACGTTGAAATAAAAATTTTACATTACTATTGTAAAATGCAAATATTTCTACTAAAGTGAAAAGACTTATAGAAGTCATTTACAAAAGGTATCCCAGAAGAAAACGCCCAAACTTTAAAAATAGATTTTTTTATGAGTTGAAGTTAAAAAAATTGCTATAAACAGAGGTTCAATTTTTTATGCCTTGGAAAAACAAAATTTTGAATTAAAAGTAATAATGTGGGATTTTATAAGATTTGTTTTTTCCTGAAAAAAAAATGAATTTTTAATAGCGACGGTGATTAAAGTATCCGAATAAAACTTCTTAAAATTTATTAATTTTATGTTATTATAAGTAATTATTTTGAAGACGTAGACGTAGGTATGTCACACACTTTTAAAATCTGAATTTTTTCTCTATTAAATGTGATACATAAAAATTCAAAATGCTATCGTCGCAACGTAAAGGACAGAAACTTTGCTTTAAGAGGATTTTAGTAAGTTTTGGTAAGGGCAGTATTTTGAGGAACTTCAAGAACCTGAAAATTCAAAATTCAAAATGGTTTCCCAGATAACGCAGAAAAACTGAAAATTTTCAATTTTGTTTTTCGACTGTAGTTTGAAAATGGCTTACTTTAGAAAAGAATTTCTCGGGAAAAATTTTCAGGAAATTAAAAAAGCTATCAAACGATACCAAACTCGACTTTTTATCACATTGAAGCTAGGCGTCGTCGTATTTTCAACTTTTCATTTTTTTACAGGGGACTTTCTGTGCAAAAAATACTCAGTAAGCTTGTCTAAATTCGGATACTAAATAGAAACTTTCTATCTTGTACTTTTCTTGATTTATACAACTTCTTAAGTTATGTTATGTTACGTTGTGTCAATATCTTACTTTATGTTATTTTTTACGATTAAAAATAACGACTAAAACTTAGTTATTAGAGTTTTAAAAACGTTTTTGAAAAATATTTCTCAAAAAAATTTTCAGGAGGTTAAAAAAGCTATCAAACGATACCAAACTCGACTTTTTATCATATCGACGCTAAGCGTCGCGATGTGCAACTTTTCATTTTCTAATGGGGGGCTTTTTGTACTAAAATTGATCAGTAGGTTTGTCTAAATTCAGATACTAAACGAGAACTTTCTATCTTGTACTTTTCTTGATTTATTCAACTTCTTAAGTTATATTATGTTACGTTATGTTAATATGTTACTTCATGTTATTTTTTACAAAGAAAAATAACGACTTAAACTTAGTTATTAGAGTTTTAGAAACGTAGGTTGATCACGATCAGGAAATAAACGTAAATCAAATTATTATTTATTAAGTCTTAAGTAATATAATTTTATTTCCTGATTAACTTGCTCTTCTAAAACTTTAAAAATTAAGTTTTAGTCGTTATTTTTCATCGTAAAAAATAACATAAAGTAACAGATTTACATAACGTAGCATAGCACAACCTGAAAAGTTGTATAAATCAAAAAAAATACAAGATATAAAGTTCTTGTTTAGTATCCGAATCCTGAGTAGTATTTGTATAAAAATGATATGTCCCCCATAAGAAAATGAACAGTTAAAAATCGCGACGGTTAGCGTCGATGTGATAAAAAATCGAGTTTTGTATCATTTGATAGCTTTCTTGACCTCCTGAAAATTTGTCTCTACAATTTTTTTCCCAAGTCATTTTGAAACTACTACAGTCAAAAAACAAAATTGCAAATTTTCAGTTTTTCTGGGTTATCTCGTTGAATTTTGAAATTTTCTAAACGGACTCTTGAAGGCCATCAAAATATGCAACTTTTTGCTAAATTAACCAGTCTCGTAACATCTCGTGGTTTTTGAGATCCCAATGGTATTATCATATTATGATAATACCAATGATGATTTTTTTTAAGTGCATTTAAAAAAATCATCTTGTATATTTTATTTTTATTTTATTTTATTCCTCTTATTGAGGTTATAGACTACCAAACAGGCCTACCGCCTAATTACATGGTAGCCTGGACCGACAGCTTAACGTGCCCTCCGAAGCACGGCCAACTGCATGATAAGTTGCAATATGATAAAATTATTTCCATACTTCAACTAAGTTCTATAATAAACAACTTCTGTACAATTAATTAGATATTAATAAGGACAAAACCACCCTTGTACATACCAAAGTCTGCGTAAATAATAAAATTTTGATCGCCCCATCCGAAACTTTTCATAAGCAATTCATTTTAAATATGTTGTTCCAATTTCACCCCTAACCTAAAGAGGGAATTTAAAATTTCCACTAAGTAACTTTTCAATGCTAAAATCCTGTAGTATCAAAAAAAAAGAAATAAAGAAGAAACATTGTACAAAATAAAATAAACAATATATTTAAACTTTCTTTAAATCGATAATCCTTTTACACACTTCTCGAGTTTGAAAGTACTCAAATATGGGAAACATTTCTTTTATTATAAATAAAGAGATACTTTAGTTTAAACCACCCATTTATTACAAAAAAACCTCATCCACTTCAAAAATCGTAGACGATTAATATAAATAAAAAATACTAAAGAGTGGTCAGGAGAAATTCGTACCTATAATAAAAATAGAAATTTCATCCTGCACCTTAAATATTTATCAATAAAGTAATATTAAACATGAAACAAGGACACTAAATGGGTGTTATTTGAGAGGGTCAATTTTAAATTGCGTTAGGGCTCTGTACAATGATAGTAAAACAAGTGTTAGGATAAAAGAAGCATTAAAGGGATTGGTTTTAAATTGACAAGAGGGTAAAAGTATTTTATTGCCTTTTTAATTCAATTA
This sequence comes from Malthinus seriepunctatus, assembly GCA_963924605.1. Taxonomy (NCBI): domain Eukaryota; kingdom Metazoa; phylum Arthropoda; class Insecta; order Coleoptera; family Cantharidae; genus Malthinus; species Malthinus seriepunctatus. The sequence continues at coordinate 90,989,173 of OZ004600.1, forward strand.
AAAGTAACAAGTTAATTGATTTGCAAAATTTATAAAACATACAGGATGTCTCAAACGTGTTTAATACTTGTTGATAGTTTAGGTTTAGAGTTTAATGGCCGATTTTACAAAAACAACTTAAGTTAGAGTTTAAGAAAACTTGACTTTTAGTACGGTAAACTACGATTGAACCTGATTTTATAATATGAATTTGCCTTAAACTCAGATTCACCCGAAGCTCAATTTAAAAAGCTGTTGTGCCAAAATTGTAAAATCGGCCCTTAAGGTTTAATATTAGCCCAATAAAAATTGTACAATAATAATATAAGCACTAAAAGAGTTTAAATAGGAAATGTGGGAAGAATTTTCATAAACGCTTGGTTTTATAAACACCTGAGGTTCACCTGGAATTCAATTTAAACCGCTGTTGAGCCACAATTGTGAAATCGGGCCAAAAGGTTCAATATTAGGCCAATAAAAATTGTTCAATAATAATATACGCACTAAAAGAGTTTAATAGAAAATGTTGGAAGATTTTTCATAAACCCTTGGTTTTATAAACACCTGAGGTTTACCCGGGGTTCAATTTAAACCGCTGTTGAGCCACAATTGTATAATTTACCCTAAAGGTTTAATATTAGCCCAATAAAAATTGGACAATAGTAATATCAGCACTAAAAGAGTTTTAATAGAAAATGTGGGAAGACTTTTCATAAACGCTTGGTTTCATAAACACTTGAGGTTCACCCGGGGTTCAATTAAAACCGCTGTTGAGCCACAATACTAAAAATAGTCCTAAAGGTTTAATATTAGCCCAATAAAAATTGTACAATAGTAATATCAGCATTAAAAGAGTTTTAATAGAAAATGTGGGAAAAATTTTCATACACGCTTGGTTATATAAACACTTGAAGTTCACCCGGAGTTTAATTTAAAGCGCTGCTGAGCCACAATTGTAAAATCGGTTCAATATCAGCCCAATAAAAATTGTACAATAATAATATAAGCACTAAAAGAGTTATAATTAAAAATGTAGGAAGAATTTTCATAAACGCTTGGTTTCATATACACTTGAGGTTCACCCGGAGTTCAATTTAAGCCGCTGTTAAGCCACAACTGTAAAATCGACCCTAAAAATTCAATATAGCTCAATAAAAATTATAAATAATAACATAAGCACTAAAACAGTTAATAGAAAATGTGGGAAGAATTTTCATAAATGCTTGGTTTTATAAACACCTGAGGTTCACCCGGAGTTCAATTTAAGCCGCTGTTGAGCCAAAATTGTAAAATCAACCCTAAAAATTGAATAGTAATCCAATAAAAATTCAAAAATAATAATATAAGCACTAAAAGAGTTTTAATAGAAAATGTGGAAAGAATTTTCATAAACGCTAAACACCTGAGGCTTTTGAAGCTTTATAAACATGCAATAAAAGTTTTCGGTGTATAACTGACTTAAAAATGTGGATATGTCAGATTTATTTAAGCTCACATTTGTGGTAGTATCGTTTACATGTGTAGAGATTCGTCCGGTAATATTTATGAGATCTGGGTTTATATTTGAATAGCGTACATGATACAATTCGGTGAGCGTGACGTTTCTCGCGTTAGGCCTGACAGCCTTGTGTTTATGATATATGAAATTGGTTATGCAATTTTCTGCTGAGTTAATGATCCTTGCCTGTTATAGTTTTCATGAATTTTAACACGTTTGTTCTATACCGTTGCGTTGCTTTGTATATTATATTTTTTTTCGGAAGCAATTAAAAATAAAATATTCATGCACCTACATGATTTAAATTTATCACAGCTCTGAAATTTTAATTTTGGCTCTGAAAACCCAAACCGTCGATTCGTTTAGTGTTTAGCATTCGTGTTTCGTAAAGGGAAAATTATATATCGAAATTCAACTTTATGTTACTTAAACATCAACAACTTTTCTTTTTGAAAAAAAACAACTACGTATACAGGGTGATCTAAAAATAGGTTAACTTTCAATAACATTTTTCTCAAAATCTATTCAATTTTTTGAAAAATTGCAAATAAGATTTATTTTGTAAAATTTCCCCCTCTTTAATTTTTGACTTTTTATAATAATTATTCGTTTACTGCATAGTTTTTGAGATAATCGCAAAAATATAAAAAAAACTAATTTTAGTTATTCAAACCTAATTCCGTCTCCATTGGCAGAGTGAGGACTTTTTTATTTGAATACCCTGTAAATCTATAAACCAGTGTTTCATTATTGTGATTTTTAATTAATGCACTTCTATCATTTTGTATATTAAAATTTAAAAAATGTCATTATTAGAATTCTAATTAAAAAGTCAGTTTGTTTTGTTTTCGTCATAAAAAGAATTTGTGGTATTTTAATTTAAACTATTCTATGGCTTGTAGTGGCAGAACTTTTAAATAATAATTCTTCTTTATCTAAAAATTCAATTTTTCAACACGAAATGAATTCGTTCTGATAATATTTTTCTATACACTCTATCTATTATCAACTTTTATTTCAATTAATTTTTTTGAGCGGCGAAATTTTAATTCGACGTGAGCGCAAAAATATTGACACTGTGTTTAAAAAACCATCATTGAACTAGACATTATGCTCGCTTTTAAAACAGTTTTTAGCTGCCGGGTTGCAATTATTGGATTTTCAATTAACACACGACTGACTTACTACACAGCATAACTAAATACTTGAAAAACAAAAGTAGGTAGTGTAACTACAACCCTTATCTTTACGCTTCTGTTAATGGTTTACATTTAAATTGTTAAATTAAATAACAGACCTTTAAATAGATTACTTTTATATCCTGATAATTTTATCCAAATTTAATTTAACTCATTTGAGCGGGCGTATTACAGGATATAAAATATTTCTTATTATCAAATTAAGATCTTTTATTTAATAAATAAATTGTTCTAATTAACCCGGTGGCAAAATTTTAGTGTAAAATTGAATTTAAACTCTAACAATATACCGTACATTATAAATGAGTAATGTTAAACATTTCGATTTAGATTGATTGAATAAAGAATTAATTGCATAGTTTAATTAGTGAGCAACGACAAAAATCACAAATTTTCAAATTGTAAATAAATTGAAACAAATAGGAAGCAATTTACATTGTTGTTACATAACATAAACTAAAACAGTACAATTTCCGCTTTTCATCGTGCATTTGGAAGGAAAATTGATTTAAATGGCATTTTCGTTGGAATTGCTAAAGGTTGCTCAAATGATAAATAATTTTATAATGTGTAAACTAGCTATGCAAATCCAACACTTAAAAACTGACCTGATTTAACCTTAAAATTGGGCATAATAGCGTGATGTCTGATAAGGTACTTAGAAGGGCGGTGCTAACACTGCTAGCCACTACAAAGTTTGAAGTAACTAAAAATAAAATGCTAAGCATAATTTTGAAAATTCGCCAAAAAGCACTTGGGTAATTATTAATGTTAAATAAAAAATGCATGAGCCTTTTGATTATCAAGTAGGTTCCACCCTGTATGTATTAAGCACAGTCATTTTTGTTTTGAAACCACTTTAAAGCTCTATGTGGTTAATCTGTTGACTGTCGGTAATGCAATTTGCCTTAGAAAGTGTTGATTAAAAAAGTGCTAGAAAAGAAAAATGCCGCTGATTTCAGACCGAACAAATAGATCTTCAGATCTTTATCGGTAAAGGTTGAGTGAACGTTGCAAAACTTGGGAACGCTTTTACAGTTGTTTGGCGATAGTTTAATACGGATTTAATTTTTAAAAGAAAGTGGAATAATTGTGTGAAATAAACAAAAAAGTTGTTCAACTATTTTCCTTTTAACTATAATAAACTTTCCATTAGGTTTAAATCTACACTTTGACAAATAGCCGTACTACATAACATACAGTTACCACAATTATGAGTAATTGTAAAATTGCATTAGAATCTGTTTGACTAGCATATTAAACCATCCATCTAATTCCGCTTTGTAGAAGAATAACTATACCGAGCCAGCCATTGTATAATAGTTAAATAAGTTAGAAAACAGCTATAAATCACTAATTGAAATATTGGTTACATTAACTTAAAAAGGAACAAGTCTTATAATCTTATAAATCAGTTAGGCAAATATAACTCAATTAATGTTTTCTCACTTAGTTATAAACTGAGTTGATCAATAATGTTACAAATCTTAAAGCCCAGCCCTAAAACGTATCAAGTGTCTATAATAATTCACCAAAGCTGACCTGTTGACGCTTACCAAAGCTTCAACACTTTTGACCTTAGACTCAAACTTCAGAGCTGCTGTTAAGGCACACATAATAAGGAGTGGGGGTTAAAACAAAAGCCGATCTGGCAACCACGTACCTACTAACATTGACATACAGGTGTAACCTCATAAAAAATAGATGTAACCTAGTTAGGTGAGTTTAACGAGTGCTTGACAGAAGATATACAAAGGGTGAAAATTTGCCATTCTAACCGAGTCTACTTCGGCAGCAATAAAATGTGGATGTAATTATAAACAACTTCAAAACTTATGTCGTTATTGCCCCACATATAAAATTATGTGCTCTTTAATAAATAGGTTTCTAGGAAATAAGTAACAAAGATTGCAATAACTAGAACAGTAGTAGTTAATGCAAGATCAAAATAAAGTTAAGAATTAATAAAAGGTCTATATAGTAGTTGCTAACTGGCTAAGTTTACAGTTAGACGGTCAGTTGAGATTGAGAGGATGAGAACCCTAGTTAACGACTGATCATGAGAAGAGAGGCGCAAATTTTGCTCGTATCAAGTGTAAAGTATAAACAACAGCAGAATGAGTAAGAATTTATGATTGTAATAAACATGTGTTTTATTGAAACTCTTGCGTATTGGCGATAATTGGGGGAAACCCCCAATTATCCTGGTACAACATGAGGGTCACTCAGGAGTCACGAGAGCAGTCTTTACATTATTGTGTGTATGTGGTCCATTATACTTTCTGTTCGGATACTGTCACTATAATGAACAAAATAATGCACTGGTAAGTAATGAAAAAATAAAAATATCTTCTTTTATAAGGCGTAAAAGTGTTTTTTAGGCGAGTTAGTAGAGCTCTTTTGAGACGACACGAAGTCGAGTCTAACAACTACTGACGAGCCAAAAAAGTACTTTTTCTCCGCAGGAACTATTTTATATTTTCTTCAAAAGTAAAATTAATTAAAACTAAAAATAGAGAATTGTAAAAAGCGCCATCTCTTGTCAATTACTTGTAGTTCAATTGTCAAATCTTTTTTAAAATTAACTTTTTCTTGTAAAAAGAAACTAATTATTAACCGTTATGTGGCTGCATAAATAATTATACGTACATGGCTGACGGTGGTACCCGGGTACCCATCTTGCTTTAATGCTGTTGTTTGACTGTTCGCAATTTTTTTTTTTTAATTTTATAATCTTAGTAACTGTAGTAACTAATAACAATTCCAAATCCACGTTTGTTTTGTTTATATTAAATAAATAAATAATTAAAAAAGTATTTATTTTATTGTACGAAAATTTATATAAATTAAAAAAAAAAAAAAAAAAAAAAATTTTCGAGAATACGACCTTTAACTCACCCTGTATATCATTTTTATTATTTTATAAAATCGAAAAGAAAAATTTTTAATAATTTAAAAAAAAAAATTTTTTCTTCTATAATTTCCTATACAAATCTACAGTGGTACCCGGGTACCACCAGCCGCCCGTTAAAGGTGATTTTTCTTTAAGGCCAAAAAAAATGGCACCCCGTACCTCTAGACATATGAAATTTTCAAAACATATGTAAAATGAAATAGTTGAAGTATTCCTAGAAATTCAAATTGATTTGACGTCGCAAAATTTAAATATTTCATATTTTATGCCTAAAAGGTACCCGGGTACCACCGTCAGCCACATAAGGGTTAAACGCAACGAACAAATTATAAAAAAAAAATTCAAAAAACAAATTTTTTGAATTTTATGTTACAATTTGTTGTAAATAAGTAAGGTTAGAATTTACTACTTTAAAAGCAGAACTTGAATAAATATCAATTTTTTTTGACGTTTTAATATTGTAAATTAATTTATAAACTATTAAAATTTGTAGAAGTTTTAAAAATAAACTACGTATTCAAACTTCTCATTTAACATTAAAAAGAATGACTCTTAAACTAATTTTGTTGCACAATAGGTATCCAAAAGCATTTACAGAAGAGAAGGATATTTTTCAAGTTGTTTGTTTGTAAGCACCATTGTTTTTTGGCTCTAATTGGCGCTACTTTGTCCACATTATACTTTCCTCTTACAAAAACTAGGAACAAAATATTTAAAATACAAAAGAAAACCAGCAAATTAATGCTTTTACTTGCTATTTAATGAGCAATTGTAATTAAGTGTGATGATATTGTTGCAATTACATAATATAAAAAAAGGTAGTAATTGGAAACGTTTCAAGTCATCATTGTACAAAAAAAAACTCACCTTTAACCAAGTCTTTGATTGGTAAACGCAAAACCGTTTGCGAAATACCAAAAAGGCACAAACAAGCGTAATCAAATAACACGACCTTACGTGAACCACGTTCGAAACTATACTACAGAATTAAATATTCACAAATTGTAATTTAATTTATTATAAAGTTTATGGCTATCAGCTATCACCTATGAGATTACATGTAGAAGATGACATATGTGTTAAGAAATTTTACTTTATAGAACCATTATACTTTTGTATTAACCGTATCAATGTATTCATTAGTTCAACTAAATTGTCTCATTTTCTAAAATATTTTCCACTATGTGTAATATACAGGATGAATGTGAAAAATGTTCTTAAAATGTTTTTTTTTATAAAATTAAAATCCTATAAGCAATATTCTCCCCAATCAACAGTTTGAGATGGTTATTTTTTAAAAAAAGGATTGCAAAATTGTGGCAACTAATATTTTTTAGCAAATTCAATATCGTCATAATGAAATAAAGGCAGAAAATATTCAAAAATTCTCAAATTTGGAATTGCCATTACTAATCCATCATTAAAAGGCGCCTAATACAGCCCAAAGCATCAAAACTCGAACGAAACCAACTACTGATAGTCAAAAATGTAATTGTTGTTAAAATTGCTGACCTAAGATATCTCGGGCATCCGAAGCTCGGAAAATCCTCCAAACGAAATTTTTTTTTTAAATAATAGGTAGGTATAAAGATCTCTAAAAATAATTTGCTTGATTCAAACTCGGAAGCCAAATTATACACATGTATAATTAATATGTGTGACAAATTATGAGACCTAGAAGTTAGATTAAGAGAAAAGTAATAAAAGAAAATATTAAGGCTAGAGCGAGGGGTCATCCACTCTCTGCAGTCAATGTACAAAAGTTCTGCAGTCAATTGCAGTCATCTGCAGTCAAGAATAAGAATATTTTATTTCCCAAAATGCATGTACAATTAAATTTTCATTAAATGATTAAATCAACATAAAAAATAATAATAAATTAAATCAATTAAATCAACATAACATAAGAAAGATACATCTTTAGCCTTCAAAAAGGCATATGGGAAAGTCGACCTAGAGTGCAGACGAAGTGGCAAGTTATTTTGATTTATGGTTATTAATATTATCAATTTTAACATCATTATTATGTTGTTTTAGTTATTTAAAAATTTTATGAACCCAGGCGATGAATCACAGGGCAGGACAGAGATCAAAGAATTCACTTAAACTATAAAAAACGTTGCTTTGAAGAAAAATTTTAAGTTGTTTCTCGAATAAAATGGCACTGCCCAGGCCAGTGATTTCTGCAGGCAAGCTGCGGAAAATTTTTATACCGGTATATAGTGGACCCCTTCGGTTTACCTCATATTTATAATCTGGCATCCTCACCAGACCCTCCCGGCGAGTGCTGTAGGGGTGGGTGCCGAACTGAACCGGTAAATCGCTCCTCCTGTTAAAGACGTGCAGTCACCTGCAGTCAAGTGCAATCATCTGCAGTCAAGTGCAGTCATCTGCAGTCAAATGCAGTCAACTGCAGTCAGCTGTAGTCAGCTGCAGTCAGCTGCAGTCAAGTGCAGTCAAGTGCAGTCAGCTGCAGTCAAGTGCAGTCATCTGCAGTCAAGTGCAGTCAGCTGCAGTCAACTGCAGTCAAGTGCAGTCACTGCAGTCAACGGCAGTTTCTGCAGTCATTGTACAAATTCAGACCAGTGGTTGACCCCTCGGGCTAGAGCGATAAACAATAAAAAATTCGTTCATAAGGTCCGTTCTGACCTTAGAATATAAAGATCCGGAAGGAATGTTAGGAACCGTTGCTTATAAGAGAAAATGCGACGGAAACGACATTTTGGAAAACTATAATTCATTTCGTCGAGTTTACATTGTTATTGGCTGTTATAATCTTTCCTTATAAGTGGGAGTATAAGCAACCATATCTATTGGAGAAATTGACCGGAAATCGCTACATTTAAAAAACCATTGCGATCCATATTATTAGCTAAATGGCTCTTTCCTGGTAGAGTAGGGGGTGGGTATTACTTTATTCAATGTTTCTGACTATGACATTAATGTCATGATGTCATGACACTGCTGTCTATACAGTAATTTGTTTCACAGACTACAATGACAATGGGTGCATTCACCGGACGTAACAGTTGTTGGCCAGCTACCAACTGCTACTTCATTAGTGCTACTATTGTGCTGTAATTTTTTTAAGTGAGCAGGTATTGAGATAGTTCAACATAACGCAAAAAAATGTGGTAGATAAAATGACGATTGCTCAGCACACGTTCCCAAGGCAGGGTTAAGTCACTGAATGATTTGCTAGCTGCTCCACAACTGCTACGTCCGGTGAATGCACCCATTATTGTCAAACATTTTAATTTCTTTGCAGTGCCAGCACTCGTGTAATATATCCCTTAACGACACCAGTGTCATCGTCAGAACGAACCTGAATGAACATGTGCCATCTAGATTTACCAAATCCTGCTCTTTAATAAACAATGTAGGTGAGTAACTGATGTAAGGTACATAATTGACGTAGATTATTGAGGCTACCAATACTCACAAATATTATACATGTTCCAAATTCCTGAGCGTTCGTGTTTCGAACGTAGCAAAGCAATCGGGCCCGGTTGGTAACGATCGTCTAAGCGTCCGTAGAAAAAGTGTGATGTTAGGTTAGGTTACTTCTTAGTTCCCATTCCAAATAATATATGTATATCGTGAACATATAGTTCCTGATTGATTACCCATCATGACTAAATAACTAATCAATAGCCCTAAGAAGATAAAGAAGAAGAACTATAAATCGATTGTAAGACAATATCATTCCTAGAACGACAACTACTATAATATCTACCTATATCGAAATGAATTAAAAATTCTGACAAAGTAAGAGTTACAAGTAGTTCACACAGCCATAAGAACTGCACAGTGCAATCTGCAGCAATAATAATAACTTCCTCTGAAACGAAAGGAAAGTATTGTGAACGAACCGAACATGACAGAGTTTTATGTTTTGAAGCTCCACAAGTTGAAAAAGATATGTTAGTTTTGCAATAAATTACCCCCCTCCCAATAATTTTAACAAGTTGCCGCCTAATTAAATCAAAGCTTAATACCAGGTCAACTATCAAAAACACTCAACAGAGAAACCCAATCATCCGCAAATAATTTTAATCGACATATAAAGCTCTGTTATACTTAGTAATAGGTAGTTTAATAGGTAGTCCAACAAACTTATACAGGGTGTTGACTTGCTCTACGCAGCATAGGGATTGCAATGGTAAATTTTTGCAATGGTGCATTTTGTTTTTTTTGTAGGGAAAAATATTGCATCTGAAGCTGAACAACGAACATACATTATTTATGTTTATTATTTTAGTATTTTTTTACTCAATAAAAATACCAAAATACATTTTAGTTCAAAAACAATTTGGAGATGAAATAATTGAACCATTATAAAGAATTTACCATTGGAAACTCTATGATGCGTCGCTCAACTCACGATCGTATTAATTTAATATCGGTTTATTGTCGAAGAATTCCTATTTTTGAGGATTACTTTAAGATACAGAGCAAGTCTGAAAAGTTTAACGACCACGATTTCAATTCTGAACCCTTCTCCTGTATCAACATGATGATTTTTTGAGGTATGTGTGCTTTAAAATTTGTGAATTAGTGCATAAGCTATGGTAATATTTCGATTTGAAAGCTTCGCTTTTTAATACTTCTATTGAAGTTAGAAAATTTCTTTTTAAGACTTTTTCAGTTAAAAAACGGACTTTTAATTAAACAATACCAAGACAGAGCTTCTTTTTGCACCATCACATTTTAATTTCTAACTTTGCAAGAAGAAAATTAGAAATCTGAAACAAATTTGCTTCAACATGATAAACATGTTTTTGTTAAATTAATTACTTAAAAGTTAAATATTCCAACTAAAAAGTATTATTGCTTTGATTATAATTTATTTCTTGATTTTCTCTCGTGCTTTCATGAAACGTTTATTCATATCCCAAAGGAATTACTAGTCCCATCCAGAATTAGAAACTCGGCCTAAAGATAAATTTTATTTGTTGATCTAAATTTAATACAAGAACAGATTACTGTGTAAAAAACTTTTTGATTAAGTATCCGCATAATTTAAAATATAATCGATCAGTGTGTACCTAATTGCGATTTAAAATTTTACTCAAAAATGGCTTTTTGAATTTTAAACTTTTTTCTCGTTTTTGGCTTCTTAAAAATTTAAACTTAATACAAAAGCTGTTTTAAAATATATCATATTATTTCAATATTTATGTTTCGAATAAGGAACGTATAATGTAAATATTTGCCCTTGGTTTTGCGTGTGCTTTTTTTAAGGATGTTCTTGTAAAGACATCACAAAAATTTTTATCTCAGTTTATTATTTTTTCCCTCTTACTCCAATTCCAAATATTCAAAAGTTTGTCTACGTGCTTTGTTTACAACAAGATTTAAACACAAAATGTGGTCTTAGTTTAATTTTTTTTCATTACTTAAAAAATGTGAAAATTTATAATTAATTACTCCAAGTTTTAAATTACATTTTAGAAAATAATATTTTCGAAAGCATTTTCAAATTGTGCTAGGTTCTGTTATAGCACAAATATCTCAAGTTGATCCTGCGGAACATGCAGAGGCAGAATTGGAATAGCAGGAGCCGACAGCAGGACAGCGGGCGGAACTACGAGAGTGTTGCTGCAGGATCAATACTCTCAGGATCAGGACTAGGAACAGAGCCGGATTTGTTTATCTTTACGCTTCGCCGTATATAATTGCGCTTTAAAATTAAACCTAAAATATATTTTAAATTAAAGTTTTTCCGGTTGCTATTATTTTAACTAAATTAGTTTTTCTTCTTCCATTACATTATTTCGAATTTATAGATAAGAATGTTTGGTAAATGTTAAATTTTCTCTTTTAGATTATTACTATATAGGTAATTTTTAATATTTTGTGTAGGTAAATATTTAACATATTTTTTTATGTTGGTAATTTTAAAATCGATGAAAAGTAATTACATTAATAATAGGGTATAGAAAATATTTGACTTTATGACATACTTAAAAATGTGAAAAATGCATTAATAAAAATATATTCATTTTACGGCTTAATAAAATCTGTTAGTGTGCTATTATTATTATCCATAACATTTGACTGTCTATTAAAACATGTTAAATGGTAATTTCCAACGCCAATGCAGATGTCTTCAAATTTACAAAATTTTACAATTATTTAAAAAAAATTTCAAATGGAAACCTTTTGTTTTTTAAGCAATAAAATGAGTAAAGTGTTATTGCTGTTAAAGAACACAAAAACAACAATTAAAAACACTAAAAGGTGTTGGAGAAATAGTAAAAATAAATATAGATTTTCTGAGTTGGGTTTAAATGAAACATATAAAAAAGAACATAAAAGAAAATTCAACTTAAAATAGAAAAACTATGGTTATAAATAAAGTGTTAGAAAGTTTTAAAAATAATTGATATTAACTTGTAAGGGAAATGTGTAAATGGACGTTTTTCAACTTCAAATGAAATTGTTAGGTTAGTGGACTACAAATGGGTTTTTCAAAGTTGCTGGAAAATCCTTGACAATTAATAATAAATTAATTAAAGAGTTTAAATTAATATAAACAAGAAAAACATTGCGGACTTTTCTTATTTTTAACGTTTTTTGCAATTTTTGTTAAGTGGTAGTTAATAATTGAGTACTTTTATGCTATAAGGCCTCCTTGCACAGTACTGATTTAAACTCGAGCTTAATTAAGCTTTCCTTAATCCGACACTGTAAAACCGACCTTGAAACCACACTTTAAACCTTAAACTGATACTCTGAAACTACTTAAGCTCCACATTTTAGCTTAATCTTTAAGCCAACGCTTAAGCCGTCACTGTAAAACCGGCATTAAATGTTTCTCTTTTATTTAAAAAAAAATTTAATTCTTTTTATTTCATTTCCGGCGTTCCGTGTCTTCATGAATTTAAAAGTATAGGAAGCAACCTTAGAAAAGCTCTATCTGTGTGTCTGTCTGTATGTAATGCAAAGGCCAAACCGGAGCGTGTAGACATCGTTCAGGGGACCTGTACAGTGCACAGTCCAAACCGGAGCATCTGGACAGCGTTCAGGCCGCCTACACAGGCCAAACCTGAAGGCAAGGCTTGTGTGTGTGAAGGAGCCTTAACGTCCGCAAATTCAAAACTACTAAACCGATTTTGATGAATTTTTCTCAGAGACACTTTTGCTAAATTTTATCTACGATACAAGCTTTTTTAAATTAAATCTCTAAAGGATGTGGCCCAAAACAAAAATTATTTTAAAAACAAGCCCTATTATGGCCACATGAAAGATTTTAATTTTCAACTTCTCTTTGTAGATTTATGAACTTTTATAAATGACGCCAATTCAACGAATTTTTATTATTAAAAAAGTAAAACAAAATTACAAATTAATATTACATTTTTCCATTTAAAATTGATTTGGAAAAGCAATTTCAAACAATTTTTTAATATCTATTATAAAATTCCTTTAATTACGTCTCTGTATAGGGTCAAATGATGCAGAGTACAAAACCGGACCACGCAAACCGGAGGGTGCTAAACACAGTCCACAAAAACCAACATCGTTCTCTAGCTCAACGATGCTAATCAGGTTAGAAACCATTGTTAATTACTTGAGAGGATTTGATATGCAAATTTTCTGCTATATTAGGGAAAATTTTATTAAAGAAGTTGTTTAAGAAAAAAAAAGTTATTTCTAAAAATGGTCATATAAAAAAGACCTTCCAGTAAATTTGATTAAGTGAAAGTTAAAATTGCCGTACTTAATGCTAATTAAAATCATAATCAGCTTTTTCATTACATTTTTAATTAACGAATCATAATTATTGTTCTAAATTTATGGAAGGCGTACAAAGGAATTTCAATTTAACGTATATAGTGACCATAAATTTGTGAGTTTGTCAAAAGAATTACAATAATTCAAAATATTTTCCTCTACACACACCTTTGCGATAAATGGTAGAATTTCAACTTGGTTTTTGCGGTATAAATAATGCGTTCTAGCGTTGTATATTTCAAATAACTCGTTAAAAGGCTAAGAATAACCAACAGACCTAGCAACATGAATGGGTGCGTTTGATGAAGAGATAGCTACTAAAACTGTGTTGAGACTGGCATATTGATAGATACTTTATTTATTTTGAAAAACTTCAGCAATCTCCTTAACTTTGGGACAGCACGAGAGTGTAGAGAAAGCATAGAGAAATAATCTGAGGGAAGACAATTAATTTTCCCTGCAGAACATCTCTGTAAACAGCTAAGAAACCTTTTTAAAACAAACTCGAGGAGTCAGCCACAGTTCTGCATTTGTACACAAACTGCGAATGGCTGTCATTGACTGCCTTCGCTATGACTGCCGTTGAGTGCCATTGAGTGCTCAATTTTTGTACATTGACTGCCGAGAGCGGATGACCCTTCGAATAAACTTCATGATATTTTAGAAATTTTAGGTTACATAGAGGTCCAAATCCAAATAGTGGAAACTTTTAGGTTAAAAAAGAGTTGTGCAACCCGAAGGGTCATCCACTCTAAGTAGTCAGTACAAAAATTAAGCAGTTAACGGCAGCCAACAGCAGTCTGTGTACAAATTCAGAACAATAGATGACCCCTCGGTCTCGATGCAACCAAATTATTTACACTTTAGATTGACAGATCCCTTATTCGCCAAGTTTTTGAGGGAGAAGTAGAAAATACGTTTTCTCGACTTTTAATCGAATAAATAAACTATCGTAATAGCTTAACTAAATTTGTACAATTGAATGACATTTCGTAGATTTTTAATGAGAAGTGAAGAAATTGCAGAATTCGGTTTTAAAAAGAATTAGAAGAGTTCGTTCTACATTTTGTTCCGTTTAATGATGGAACAAAATTCTAAACTTTACCTACCAACTTTTTGTAATTTTGTTAAAGTTGAAAAGAATAATTAGGTGTTAAAGTAAAATAAAATCTATTCAGCACTTTGTACCAACTTTGTAGTATTTTAACCTTCCAGTACTAACATGCCATCCTATAACATCCATACTAACGCCGGTCTCACAGACCGCGCTTAGTTTTAATTTTTTTAACGTATTTTTTACAACTTTTTTATTGCAAATAGAAATTATTTCAAATATTTAGTAATTTTTCTGGATACTTATTATAATTTTAGCAAAAAAAAATTCATTTTAATAACCAAAATTCACTTTTATAAAAATAAACAAAAATTAAAAGATGCATAAATTAAATAAGTGATTTCAAACGAATTAAACAAAATTTTTTAATAACTAGTAATATTATAAACAAACCTAGGAACAACACTTCTAAAAAGGTAAAAATATTTTTTTCATCTTCAACAATAGCTGAAATATTTTGGATAGAACATTTATCGCATTTTACATGTTAGAACATATAGAGCATATTACCGCATGCACCAAAAAAAGCTACTTATTAATTGAACAATTGAAGTAAATGCAAAAATCTCTTCTGTTTTTTTGTTATCCTATTTCTATTCAAGACAAGTGGAAAAAAATAATTTTTAACTAAAAAATTTTAAAAATTTTGAAAAAATATTTAAAATTTTTAGTTACTGTTTTACTAACGTCGGTCTCTCAGACCGAATTCAATTATTATAATTGAACCATTACAAACTTATGCTTGCAAACTTCAAAAAAATGTGTGAGAGCATTTAGTTTAAAGGTACTGATAACCTCCCAACCCTAGCAGTTCGTATTTCAAAGATATTAATAAAATTAAAACTCGTCGGTCTGTGACACCGAGTGTTAGTACTGAAAGGTTAAAAAATGGTTTCAAACATTTACGTGTGTCTTCCTTTGGTAGGTTTCTCTTTTACGCCCTTAAGTGTTTTTAGGGTAGATATCACGTTAGTGAATTTTTTCTATTACTATTTACTGAATTTTTTGTACTTTTTGAATTGTTAGAATTTATTTCAAATAATTATCTAAGGTCCGTCTGCACCACTTTCCCTTTACTTTTATCAAATTTGTGTTTTTCGACAGTTATTCCGTTAATATCATTGAATAAAGAAATACCCCCTACTAACTCTACCAGGAAACAGCCATTTAGTTAATAATATATTGTATATAAAAAATAATTGCTGATACTCCCATTTATAATGAAAGGTCATGACAGCCAATGATAATGTAAAAAAACAGATTGAACAAGGCATCCATGGTTTTCTAAAGTTGCATTTCCGTCGCATTTTCTCTTATAGGCAACGGTTGCTAACCCTCCTTCCGAATGTTTATGTTCTAAGGTTGATATGGATATGATGCACACGTAAAATAACTACAAATTAAATTTAGGGAGAAGTGGTGCAAACCGGTCTGAGTTGATTTCTACTAATAGTTTTCTTATCAGCTATATCTCAAGTAGCACCGCAAAATTTATAATTAACAAAACACCCATTGTTGTGTAAAATTGTCCTTAATTTGTGTCACGTTTTTGTCTGTAAAAACCATTTTCAAATAATTAAATCAAAAATTTTTAAAAGGGTTAAATCGTTAAATTTCTAATCAAAACACGTCAATCTTAATAATAAATTCCAAAAATTTCCTTCACTGCTTCTGCTTTTGCCTTTTAGAAAAAAGTAACAAAAACAATAAACAAACTATTTAAAATAGACCTAGATAGACCAAAAGCCATTGA
Source organism: Malthinus seriepunctatus (assembly GCA_963924605.1). NCBI lineage: Eukaryota > Metazoa > Arthropoda > Insecta > Coleoptera > Cantharidae > Malthinus > Malthinus seriepunctatus. The sequence continues at coordinate 91,005,370 of OZ004600.1, forward strand.
CTGAGTGCTACATGATGCAAAGCACTAAACTAACGTTTTCACAATATTGATAATGGGCTTTCGGTTGAATGTTAATGTTATTACTATCAGACATAAACAGTAACAATGAAGAAAACAATTAGGACTGTCATAGTTCAACGATTTGTTTGATAACCGAATATTCGACCAATTATAAAACCGCACAAGTAGGTACTGAATATCCGGCCGAATAATTAAATTTACCTTCATATTTAAAAAAATTTAAATTTCCTTTTATTTATCCGAGGTTTTCCAACATCATATAATTCTAAAGGATTATTTTCCGACGTAGGAAACATCGTCTAATAGACGAGTTGGTGTTTAACGACTAAAAAAATGCAAAAATGCTGTTTAGACTTTAGATTTAGAACCTAACTGCAAGAAAAAAGTCAGGTGTCAAGTCAAATCCTGGAGTCTAAAAATGATTTTCAACCTCCATTAATTCGGTAATGGGGTGGTGCTAACTATGTGATTGGTGGAGCTAGATGGAGCTAGTTCTAGAGATGCCAGAGCTGGCTTTTAATTTCAACACCATTTTTATTTGGACGGGGGTATGACTAATCCCTCTCCCAACACAAAAGGCCAAATCTCAAAATCTGAAGTGGAGCTAGCTCTGATTTTGGGGAGCTAGCTCAAGAGAATCCAGAGATAGGTTTTCTGAACAATTCGTCTCCTGATAGAGGAGGGGCTAAGTTAACGGACCCAGATTATGATAAAAATGTGTTTTCCGATGTTCTCAAATTAGATTAGCACCCTGTATACAGGGTGATACAAAATTCAAGGCGAAAAATAAAATGTCAGATTCAGCGTCAAATGTAGAGTCAAAAAGGTAAAATAAATTTTTTTCTTATCGGATTTTCCAGATAATCGTTTTCAAAGTTTCCAGACGAAGTTAATTTTTTGCATATAAACAAGATAGGCCGTGCAAAAACAAAACACTCTCCAGCTTTTATTAGTGTGTAGATAACTTTTGAAACGTCACTTAGAACTAGGGCTGGGTAAAGTATCGATACTTATTCGAAGTATCGATACCTTAGGTGGTATCGAATAACGATACCGAGGGTCGAAAGTATCGAAGTATCGAAAGTATGGAGGTATCGAAAGTATCGAGGTATCGAAAGTATCGAGGTATCGAAAGTATCGAAGTATCGAAAGTATCGAAAGTATCGAAAGTATAAAGGTATCGAAAGTTTCAAGGAATCGAAAGTATCGAGGTATCGAAAGTATCGAGGTATCGAAAGTATCGAGGTATCGAAAGTATCGAGGTATCGAAAGTATCGAGGTATCGAAAGTATCGAGGTATCGAAAGTATCGAGGTATCGAAAGTATCGAAGTATCGAAAGTATCTAGTACCTACTGGAGTTGAAGAAAATGTTTTTACAGGTGTAGTCGTTTCAGGGGGAATCTTTGCCGCTGTATGTAACGATTACACCACATACGTCGTTACAATTTAGCGTTATATTGCGCAGCGCCAACAAAGATAGTTGCTACACTACGTATTAGATTGCGTGTTTTTGCGTACTTAGCCGAGTTTTGCACCGGCAATGATCCGCTGGAACAAGTGTAGGTAGGTTCTCAAAATTAGGATTGAATAATGAATATTAGAAAGCTGTAATTTCAAAAATAAAGTGTAGAAACTGTTGAAACCAATGTTAGCTTTGTTAGTGGTATCTATTCCTAACATTAATGCATTGCTATTCGATACTTTCGATACCTCAACACTTTCGATACTTTCGATACCTCTATACTTTCGAAACCTCGATACTTTCGATACTTCGATACTTTCGATACCTTGATACTTTTGATACCTCGATAGTCGATACTTTCGATACCTCGATACTTTCGATACCTCGATACTTTCGATACCTCGATACTTTCGATACCTCGATACTTTCGATACCTCGATACTTTCGATACCAGGATACTTTCGATACCTCGATACTTTCGATACCTAGATACTTTCGATACCTCGATACTTTCGATACCTCGATACTTTCGATACTTCGATACTTTTGAATAGTATCGATACCATCGTGGTATCGATACTTGATACCTGATTCGAGGTTTCGCCCAGCCCTACTTAGAACTTAATTTACACATATTATTTGTTTTCAAAATTAGTTCAATTTTGAAATTGAAAATTTTGGAACTTTATGGGAAACTTTTTAAGCTTGATTATCTCGGAAACAAAGCAAAACTTTATAACATATTTTTTGCTTAGAATTTGACTCGGAATAGAACATTCAATTTTCCTTTTTCATAGGCCTGCCTTGTTTTTAACCTTCCAGTACTAACATGCCATCCTATAACATCCATACTAACGCCGGTCTCACAGACCGCGCTTAGTTTTAATTTTTTTTAACGTATTTTTTACAACTTTTTTATTGCAAATAGAAATTATTTCAAATATTTAGTAATTTTTCTGGATACTTATTATAATTTTAGCAAAAAAAAATTCATTTTAATAACCAAAATTCACTTTTATAAAAATAAACAAAAATAAAAAGATGCATAAATTAAATAAGCGATTTCAAACGAATTAAACAAAATTTTTTAATAACTAGTAATATTATAAACAAACCTAGGGACAACACTTCTAAAAAGGTAAAAACATTTTTTTCATCTTCAACAATATCTGAAATATTTTGGATAGAACATTTGTCGCATTTTACATGTTAGAACATATAGAGCATATTACCGCATGCACCAAAGAAAGCTACTTATTAATTGAAGTAACTGCAAAAATCTCTTCTGTTTTTTTGTTATCCTATTTCTATTCAAGACAAGTGGAAAAAAATAATTTTTAACTAAAAAATTTTAAAAATTTTGAAAAAATATTTAAAATTTTTAGTTACTGTTTTACTAACGTCGGTCTCTCAGACCGAATTCAATTATTATAATTGAACCATTACAAACTTATGCTTGCAAACTTCAAAAAAATGTGTGAGAGCATTTAGTTTAAAGGTACTGATAACCTCCCAACCCTAGCAGTTCGTATTTCAAAGATATTAATAAAAATAAAACTCGTCGGTCTGTGACACCGAGTGTTAGTACTGAAAGGTTAATATTCATAGATTAACTTCTTCTGGAAACTTTGAAATCGATTATCTCGGAAACAAAATCCAATCGGAAAAAATTTAATTTACATTTTCTGCTTAGAATTCGATACTGATTAGGATTACGACATATAATTTTTCGTCTCGAGTTCTGAATCAGGGTGATTCAGTGATTCAAACTCTCAAACATTAATACAGGGTGTATTAATGTTTGAGAGTTTAATTATTGGTAATATAAAATAAATCAAATAAATTGCTTTAATTATATAAAATATTTATAAGTTGTAATCTGCAAAAAAGAAAACTACAGTAAAAGAAGAAATTCGATAATGACATAAAAACAAAACTGCAAAAATCTGAAAATTATGATTAGAGATTCAGAAAACACATAAATAAAACGCAAACTATACAAAAGTATTTTGTGAAAAATTGGACGAAAATCAGAATTTTTGTTGGAAAATCTTCCATTAGCCAATTTAAGTTACTTTAATAATACTAAATCAAACAGAAACCTCATATCAGCAACTCGATATAAAACAAAAACAAATAAGGGCCTACTATTTCTTAATATATAAAATACATAAAAAGAAGAACAAACAAAATCTATTAAACTTTTTATTTTTTGCATCCACATCAAATAATTTAAAAGGAAACTTATTTCCTCCTTTACAGCAGAGGAAAATAAGTAAAACAAACCTCGAAACTTAAAAGTAATACAAAAGAGTTTTAAATTAATCTTTTTAGATTTAACGAGTAACACGAGATGCAAAATAAATGCGAAAGTATTAAATTACTTATTTTCTAAATCATTTCCCGTTGTTGTTTTCGCCCTTTTTTTCAAGAGTAACAGAAAACTAACATTTATTAAGGATGTTTTATTTGTAAGACAAAATTAAATGTTATGTTAAATTTTGCATTAAAATCATAAACGTGAAAATGTGAGGAAAATGCAATTGAATTTAAATATTTAGTGTATATTTTGTTTTAAATAATTTAAATCCCTTAAGATAAATTCAAATTAGTTAATAAATTAAAATATTATATGAGGGTAATTTGTAAATTATTTCTTTATTTTAATTTATAAATTTACATACTTGAATATTCATAAAATGTTAAAAAAATGTTAATAATTTTTGAAGATTTAAAAAAAAAATCTATAACAACATAAAACACTTATTACACGCAAAAAGGCCTTGCGAATCGCGCCGAGTTGAGCTTTAAAATGTTAAATTTGAATACAAAAGTGTGAATTTCTCACCTAACTTCAAGATGAGTGGGCGGATTACAAGTACAACTATAAGCAACGCAAAACGCAAATTTAAATTGGATTTAAAGGGTTTTTGAGTTTTGTTGTGTGTAACACACTTCACAGATTCATTTATTCATTATTTAAACTAAAAGTCGCTAGCTTACTTTAAATTGTTGTTAAGTTTAAATTTACTTTTGGCGACGATTGTACTCTGTTTCAAATAAAGTGTGTTTTTCAGCTTTATTGTAAATGTGTACTACCGCAACCCAGTAATTTCATATAGTAGGTAGCTATACTCGGCGTCGATGATAAAAAATGGAATCTAATTTGAAATAGATACTCGATGCACTTTGAGGGTCGTTCAAAACGTATTTAAAACGTATTGTATAGACACGTATGCTATGTATAGTTTATATTGATTTTGTTTCCTCTTTACATGTACTTAGTAATAACTCAAGCAGTATGGGGTGGAAAATACAAAATTGAACTTAAATACATCCATTTCATATTTTTAGCAACAATTTTATTATAATACATTGCAATACATGGTCGGTAAGTGCATAATTAAGTCTACTACTACTATCTACTACTACTACTCTATCTACTACTCTATCTACTACTGAGTCTACTTTTGATTGTTGAGCTCAAAACGGCCGTGACAACGGCTCCTTGGTTCTCAAACCGTGATCTGCGGAACAAAAACGGCTCAAAATGGCCGTGCTGACGTGAAGTTGGCACGCCAAAGTTAACCCTTATTATTAGTGTTAGATTTATAATCATAGTAGGTAAAATGTTAATATGTTGTTGTTATGTAATTAGAATAAACAAGTTGTATAAAAATAAAAGATTGATACAGACGAATTATAATTGGTCCTTCGAGCTATTGAAAAGTCCTATAGAAATATTGTTGAAGAAAATGCAGTCGGAAAAGTGTAGAAGCAGCAGAAGATTGGCTGGACTAGACCCGCTTGTATGGACGACGGAGTTGGGAAAAGTAGATAGGAAAGAAAAAAGTAAGAGTGAAGGTGGCTATCCGGACGAGGGTAGACCATCAGAAATGAATGGACATATGGTATTAGTAAATGATGGACAGATGCAGGAGAATCTAATTGACAGTGTCAAAAATGATAGACCGATGACATTGATGGAGACATGTAAATCTAAAGCAACTTCTAAACGTTCAAAATCATCAAAAATAAGTGTGAGCCTTAAAAGAAATCAAATGTTACTCGAAATTGAAAGAAATAAGTTAGCATTACGCGAAGAAGCTAGAAAAAATCAAGAAACGACAATTCAAGAAAAATTAAAATTATTGGAATTAGAACAAAAGGTTAGGGAGGAGGAGATAGAGATGTTAGAAGGGAGTAGTGCTGGAAGTTGGTCTAACTTGTCTGAAAAATCGTATACGTCAGAGTGGGTAGATAACTTACATAAATTTCAAAAAGAAGATAAGGCGAAGAAAGAGAATTCAGATATAAAAAAACTTTGTGATGCACTTGTTGGGGTAGTTAGTAACGTAAAGCCTGAAAATGGTCACATTGGCAATATGATGATGGCTCGACAAACTATTGAAAGGGATTTCCCACACTTTGACGGTAATTGTGAAGACTGGCCTCTCTTCATAACAAGCTTTAAAAGAATTGCCAAATTGTGTAATTATTCTTTAGAAGAAAAACTTATTAAATTGCAAAAATGCTTACGAGGAGAGGCGAGAAATGCGGTAATAGGAATGATGGTAGCCCCCGAAAATGTTGAAGTTATAATTAAAACCTTGGAGATGCGATTTGGTCGACCAGATCAAGTGATCGACACCATGATTTTTAAAATTAGAGGAACCAGTTATGTAAAAGAAAACGACCTGGAAGGAATAATAAAAATTTCAAATCAAGTTTGCTCACTGGTCGCTACAATCAAATCCCTTAAATGATTAGATCATTTACAAAATCCACAATTACAAAAAGAGCTATTACAAAAACTACTAAACTCGTTAAAATTACGTTGGGGTGAAGTATTAGTAGAGAATTATTCTACAAATTTAGAAACGTTTTCCAACTGGTTATTAAATATCTCCAATGCCGCAAGCTTCGTAAGTTCGCCTGTTCTAAAACAAAACTTTGGGAATAGGGCCCTTAATAATTTTAATAATAAAAGTTCGGTTGTTCTAAATCCAAGAAAAGAATTTATATATGCTACTTCTGAAAAAGAAAAAACTCAGGAAGACATTTGCTCTTTTTGTCAAGGAAAAGCACACAAAATCGAAAAATGTACTAAATTCCAAGAAGAAGAAATAGACAAGCGTTGGGAATTTGTAACCAAAAAGAAACTTTGCTTCACTTGTTTGAGACGATCACATCGAACTTTTTTTTGTAAAAAGAAACGAATTTGCAACGTTAATGGTTGTCAACAACCACACAATCCACTTCCACATAAAGAAAAGACAGAAATGAATCTGAAGACTGAAGGATTCGAAAATGTCATGACTGTTCTGAGTAAAAATAAAGGTAGAAGTAATGTAACATTGAGAATGGTGAATGTGCGTTTATATGGACCCAAAGGAAGCTTAGAAACAGTTGCCTTATGTGATGAAGCATCGACGGTGACTTTAATCGACACGTCATTGGTTTCAAAATTGGGCGTTAAAGGGACAAATAGACCTCTTTGTATACAATGTACAAACGAACTGACGAAAAATCATCAAGATTCAATTTGTTTCGATGTAAAAATATCAGGATTACAAGAAAGTGCTCAAACTGCGATTTTAAAAAATGCACGTTCTATAGAAAATCTAGCCCTACCTGAACAATTTGTTTTAATCGACGAATGGAAAGAGTACCCACATTTAAAAGGTATTCCGTTTAAAGAAATAAGAAATAAACCAATGATATTGATTGGTCAAGACAACATTCATCTGACAGTTCCAAGAAAGGTGTCTGAAGGTGCCATCGGACTTCCTATGGCAACAAAAACCAAGCTTGGGTGGATTATACACGGACAAACAAACGCAACAATACCTACCGAAGGTAACTTATTTCATGTTAGTCATCAAGATTCAGATGAAATTCTTCATAAGTTAGTTCAGCAGTCGTTTACCACTGAAGCATTTGGTGTGTCAGTACCAAAACAAAGAAATAAAGAGGACTCTAGAGCGTTATCAATAATGGAAAAAACCGCCAAGAGGGTTGGTGAAAGATACGAAATAGGATTGTTTTGGAAATCAGACAACATTATTTTGCCAGAAAGTAAACAGCTTGCTATTGGAAGATTTAATTCCGTGGAAAGAAAAATGCAGAGAAATGAAAAATACAAAGCAGAATACAGTGCAAAAATAAATAGTTATGTTGAAAAAGGATACCTTAAAGAATTGACGGAAAAAGAAGCAAAAACAGAAGGTCCAAGATGTTGGTATCTGCCTCATTTTGGAGTTATAAACCCCAACAAACCAAATAAATTACGATTAGTGTTTGACGCTGCTGCGAAATCAAATGGATGTAGTCTAAATGATCATTTACTTCCTGGACCAGATCTGTTAAATTCTCTTGTAGGTGTACTTGTAAAATTTCGACAGAGAAAAATAGCTTTTTGCAGTGATGTTAAAGAAATGTTTCATCAAATAAAAATTAGACTAGAAGACAGATCCTCGCAAAGAATAATATGGCGCGAAGATAAGACCAAACCTTATAAAATATTGGAAATGCAAGTGATGACATTTGGGGCAACGTGTTCTCCTACAAGTGCACAGTTTGTGAAAAACTTAAACGCCAAAGAACAAACGACATCGCCAGAAATTTTAAGTGCAATCATTGACAAACATTACGTGGACGACTATTTAGATTCAAAAGACACCGTAGATGAAGCGTTAAAGATCATATTAGAAGTAAGACGAGTTCAAAGACGAGGAGGATTTGAATTAGTAAATTGGATCTCTAATTCCAAAGAGATAATGGATAGTTTAATGACAAACGAAGAAATGAATAAAGATTTAAATTTGGATTGTGACACGACTCCTCAAAGAGTTTTAGGTTTATGGTGGAATGCAAAGATTGATCAATTTCAATTTAAAATAGAAATAGATAAGAAATTATTAGAAGATAACAACAGACCGACAAAACGAGAAATCTTACGAACCGCCATGTCACTTTTTGATCCACTTGGACTGGTTTCAATAATAACTATCCAAGGCAGAATTTTGTTACAAGATATTTGGAGATCGGGAATTGGATGGGATGATGCCGTAGATGAAGACATTTATTTAGATTGGAAAAAATGGATCTGTGAGTTAGAAAAAATTTCAAAATTAAATATTCCTCGTTGTTACTCGCACATTCGAAAATGGGAAAGGACGGAGTTACACATTTTTTGTGACGCCAGTAAAAAAGCCTTTGCTTCCGTAGCATATTTACGGGTTGTTGCAAAAGATAATGGCGTTACATCGACTATTATATTTTCTAAAGCTAAAGTAGCACCCATGAAACCACTGTCTATACCACGATTAGAATTACAAGCCGCCGTAATGGGTAGTAGAATTGCAGTGACGTTAAGTGGATTATTAGAAATGCATATTTCAAAAATTAGTTTATGGACCGACTCAACGACAGTGTTACATTGGTTAAAAATGGACACAAGAAAACTTGGACAATTTGAAGCGCACAGGGTAGGAGAGATCCAACAAAATACAAGTATCCAAGATTGGTACTGGATACCTTCAAAATTAAACCCAGCCGATTTGGCTACTAGAATCAACGAAGAAAACGCTAGTGTTAAACAGGTAATGCAAAAGTGGTTATGTGGACCTGAGTTTTTATTGAATTGCGATACAAATACTTGGCCAGAGCAGAACCGTACTCTAGAAAATGTGGACGATACCGAAATTATTTTATTAACTGTACCAGCTGTTAGATGTTTACCAGACATTAGTAGATTTTCTAAATACACTAAATTAATAAATTCGACAGCATGGGTTTTGCAATATCTGGAAAGTATTAAGAACAAAATTAAAAAATCAGTTAATTCAAAAATTTTAAAACTCGAAATCGAAAATATAAATAAAGCAGAAAAATTATGGATAAACCAATGTCAACAAGACCATTTTAGTGTAGAAATAGGAAACTTAAAGGAAAACAAACCGTTGCCACATAATGGAAAATTGAGACACCTGAACCCAAAGTTAGAAAATGAGTTTCTCGTGGTTGGAGAAAGAACCGACTTGGCAGAATCTTTGAATATTACAACTAAAAGACCATACATCTTACCACCCAAATGTAAATTCACTTCTTTATTAATAGAACATTATCATGAGAAATTTGGTCACCAAGGAGTAGAAACAGTTGTGAATGACATTCGTCAAAGGTTTTGGGTGATTCATTGGGTTAAGAAGATTGGTAAAGTCGTGTTTTTCAAAATGTGTTAAATGCCGTAAAATGAAAAGTCAACCGTTAATACCTCTAATGGGTCAGTTACCCATTGAAAGACTTTCTCCGTGTGTGAAACCATTTACCTACACGGGAATGGATTATTTTGGACCGATAATTGTTTCTGTTGGAAGACGCCGGGAAAAAAGATGGGGTGTAATATTTACGTGCATGTCAGTAAGAGCGATTCACCTGGAAGTAGCCCATTCCTTAACAACTGATTCGGCGATAATGGCTTTGCGGCGATTTATTGCAAGGCGAGGTTGTCTAAAGAAGGTCTTTTCGGATAATGGAACAAATTTTAGAGGAGCCTCCGAAGAATTAAAAACGTTAGTTGGGAACCTGGACGAAAAAAAAATATCTGAGGAGCTTAACGCAAGGCGTATAGAATGGAAGTTTATCCCACCTGGTGCACCTCATATGGGAGGAATATGGGAATGTCTAATTAGGTCGGTGAAAAAGACTTTCGCCGCTGTATTAAACGGTCAGGTAGTGAAAGACGAATTACTGTTAACCTTATATGCTGAAATTGAAAATATTTTAAACTCGCGGCCGCTTACATACGTCTCCAGCGATTCAACTGATTTCGAAGCGTTAACGCCAAACCACTTTTTATTGGGAACATCGTACGAAGAAAATATGCCTATAGAATTTCCACAGGTAAAGTCGGAAGGACGTTTTCTAAGAAAAGAGTGGCAAAAAACCCAACAAATAGCCCAGCAGTATTGGAAAAGATGGGCGAAAGAGTATCTGCCAACATTAAATAAAAGAACAAAATGGACTAGCACGAACAAATCTGTAAAGAAGGACGACATTGTAGTAATTATAGATGAAAATTTACCAAGAGGTAAATGGAGGCTTGGTATGATCGAGCAGACGGTCATGTGCGAGTAGTGGATATTAAAACCAAGTCCGGTATCAATCGTCGGCCTGTGACGAAAATATGTCAAATATTAGAAGTAGAAGAGTGAAAAAAATAACTTAATTTACTCACGAAGGGGGAGAATGTTAGATTTATAATCATAGTAGGTAAAATGTTAATATGTTGTTGTTATGTAATTAGAATAAATAAGTTGTATAAAAATAAAAGATTGATACAGACGAATTATAATTTATGTTAAAGAAAAGACTTTAACAATTAGGGTTAAATATAAGAGTACAAAAATTATAAATATATATGGGATAGAGAGCCCAAAAAATAGGTAAAATGAAAAGTCGCAAAATAGTTCAAATATATGAGTCTACTTTTAATTTTTGAGCTCAAAACGGCCGTGCTAACGGCTACTTATTTCTCAAACCGTGATCTGCGGAACAAAAACGGCTCAAAACGGCCGTGCTGACGTGAAGTGGCACGCCAAAATCAACCCTTATTGTTACGATTAAATATAGGAGCCCAAAGATTAAAACTAGGTGAAATAGAGAGCCCAAAATTATGAGGCCACTTTCGATTTTTGAGATCAAAATAGCTGTGCTAACTTGAAGTTGGCAGGGTCAAAATGAACCCTTATTATTAGGGTCAAATATAGGAGCACTAAAATTAAAAATTGGTGGAATAAACGGCCCAAAATTATGAGCCCACTTTTGATTTTTGAGCACAAAATGGCGGTACTGATGTGAAGTTGGCACGGCCAAAGTTAACCCTTATTATTAGAATTAAATATAGGAGCTCAAATCTTAAAATTAGGTAGAATGAAGAGCAGCAAAATAGTCCCAATATATGAGTCTACTGTTGATTTTTGGGCTCAAAACGGCCGTTTTAACTTTACCCACGATTCCACGTTTTTTCTCTTCAATAATGGAGTTATTTTTGCGAGCAATGTTCTTTTTCTTACTGCGCCCTTCAAAAAGGTTGGCTAGCACTGCTTAAAAGCTTATGTTGAATTGTAAGTGTTACGCTTAAAAAAAATGTCATAGCTAAGTGTTCCTCGACTTCAAAAAGATTGGGAACCAAGGTCTAGCTAGATAAATGCATAATAAAATGTGTTTATTCAATAGTAGTGCGGACTGATGTTATCTTGTCAGTGTTTTGTGTCTGCGCTGTCTATCGAGTGTGCTAGAAATTTATTACTAGAGTGCAGGCACTACAGTAGGCAATATAATCTTCTATGTGGATCAAAGAATATACGAAAACGCTAATTTAATCATTTCCCGAGTTATGGAACTTTGGAATTACAAAAATCGAGTAGAAAAACAGCGGCAGTAGAAAGTTTGGCCAAACAATTTGGCCCCACTCTGTTAAAATTACTTGGAAGGTACAAAACTTGAGGACACAACGCAAATACGGAAAATGGAAGATATGGAGTCCATAGCCGACAATTTTTAATTAAATTTTAACCGGTGATGAGTAGATATCGCAGAAAGTGTCTACCAACCAATATCGAAACCGCTTGATGAGGACTCCCGAGAGTTTGAGCCATTGAGAGGTAGCGAGACTGCTTTTCAGACGTTTATCTAAAAACTGGTTCGTTTCAACTAACATATTGTACACATTTGTGTCGACACTAAGTGTTCAGATGTATGCATAATTTTAATTTTTATAAGTACAATCTTCAAGGGGTTGTAACAAAATATCGAAACAGGTATTTCAGAAGCAGCATTCTAATCGGGGAAGCGCTGACAATAATAGAGGTATAAAACGCTGACTTCAAGAAATTCATAAAGAGCTTCAAAGCTTTTCAAAACCCAAGTATCTATAGTGACTCGAAAAGTACAGTAACACATTTATCAAAAAGGGAACAAAAAATAGTGGTTACTGGAGCTACTTTTGCCAAATTTCTGCCACAAACAGCACCGGTTTGTTTGAACGCAAACGTTGAGTAAAAAGTGATAGAGAAGGCTCATTTCGACGCCTGAAATAGGCAAAATACCTATAAGTGAGTACAGAGACCCAACGTTTTAACTGTTGTAGTTATCAACCTTTACAGCAAAGAAGACAGTTAAAAAGAATATTTCTCTGTACAATATTATGCCATATGTAAATGCAACAAACTATTAAAATTTAAAATCAATTTATTTAAAATGTCGATCCTCTACGAATTTATAAATCTTGAATGCTTCTAATGAGAGCTTTTAAAATTTTTATAATAAATTTTAAATTGCGCTCTACTTCCAAGCTTCTACAACAAGTTAAATAAAATTAGTGGTGATTGCACCACTCATTAAAAAACCTAATTTACATTATTTTAAAATAATTCATCATAATCAGTGTCAAAAAATTGATTATAATCAGTTCGCTCTACTGTTTAAGCTTTTCTTATACGTGTTATTTTTCAAAGTTAGCTCGAATATTGACCTCGTTTTCTATTCACTGCATAGAGTGCTTATAATTGCTTCATTTCTTTCCTTTTTGCACATTTTAACCATAAAATGAAAAATTTATTACCAACTAATTAATTTTTAGTCCAATAATTTATTCTATTAACTGTGCAGCAACAACTATCGGAATTTACTATTGGAGTTACGAGTTGTAACTGAAATTGTCAATTTATTATGGAGGAATATACTGCCTGAAACTATGTATGTATGGGTAGAAAACGATCACTTTATTAATTTCCCGCTTGTCAAACCTAAATCAACATTTGTGTTTCTACGAAAACACTTAATTTCGAGTTTTGGAATAAGTAATGAGTAACTCGTTTCAAATATTCGAATATAACTAAAGTATCATTCACGATTCGATTTGATTTTATGTAAATATGGGGTATAAAACAAAATTATATAAATATTATAGAGGTGTTTAGGGTATTTTCACACCACAAAACGAACCAATATTTATCGAAATCGTTATTCATGGTCAGTTCAATAAATGACCATTGGGCACAGGTGTTAGGTTATGAATATGAAATGCATTGCAGTACGATAACGCTAACGGTAACATTATCATCCAAGCATTAATTTGAATTCGTTTAAACTACATCACGTTAATGATTATGTATTGCGATAATTATTTACGATAATTGGAATCCTCGCAAGGAGATACGCGAGTTTGATCCATAAATAAATCCAACTACGCGATGAAATATTGGAGTTTGATTTCACTATAAAAAATAAAAAAAAAGAAGAAAATTATAAGTAAATTTCTGTAGTAGTGCAGAAAGTTTATCTAACTTTGATTAATATTCCTTTCTCGAATTCCAAGTTAAATCTGAAGCCAATTCAAGCCCCAAGTTATTCTTGTCCATTTTAGAGAAGGCGTCTTCAGTAGTTAATCTGCACGTGTCACAAAATGAACACAGATTTGTTAGCTAACTTGTATTGATGCTCAGATTTGTGTAGATTTCCGAAAGTAATTTTAAAAATTGAAAAACTTTGACATTTTTAATTAAAGAGGAAGTTTTTCCTTTTTCAAATACCAAATCGATTGGGTTGTTTATTTTTGTGCCTTACAAGAAAAATCTTTTACCGGAACTGTGATAGCATTTCGACATGTTATATCAAATTTCTTTAAAAAGGATATCAAAACGTGCTCTTATAGTAAGACGGCTAGCAATTTTTATGAAAAATGATGAATATTTATGAAGCAAACAATAGCTCCGCTGACAGTCTTTCTATATCTACAATATTGAGTACAAATTCCTCATATAAAAATACAACGCAAATGAGAATAGTGTCAACAAACTTCAGAGTTTATTATTAAATTTCAAATAAAATTAAATTTATTTACGTAACAAAATACAAATTTTCCGATTTCGTTTTACGATTTTTCTCTAAACGTTAATAACGTGTCGACTAGAGCGTCTTTTTTTGTAAAATAAGTAATCACGTATAAGCGCAATTTAGTTAGACGTATAATAATTTAATATTTAGTAGCTTTATGTCCTTATTATAATGAGATGATGGCAAGCTTACAACTGAAACGTGCAGAGCAATTGCTTCAGGATCACATGCCACTGTAGCTCAAGGGATTTTGCTCACACAAGGGCGAATATGTATTGTAAATTACGTTTCTCTTATACGCACTATTACATCCTTAATAGGGTTACTCGTGTCGGATATTGTCAAATTAATTAAAGCGTAAAGCTGGAGTACTTCCTGTTACTTTGATAAATTTCTCAATAACATTTCATGTTTATTGTGGTAGATTAAAAGTAAAATTTATTGCTTATGAATTTTCAAAACATTTAGAGAACTATTATAATGTCGACTCGGATCCGCAATATTTTAAAGAAATGGGCTTAAAGAGGCGTTTTAGCCTAATTGAAAACGGGGAGATATGACTTTCTGGTACTTACAATTTCCAAATAGGTACCTAAACATTTTATTTCCTATCCCCGAAGAATTAAATGAGTGTAAATTATGACACTTTTTATTATTTAAAACCAATTAACACCCAGGCAATTTCTTTTTGAAAATTCACTTAAAATGTTTAATTTCGTATTCAAAAAAAATTAGTTTATCATAATTTGAAATTAATTTTTGAAAATCACGCATCGTTCCTATAGAAAAGGCTGTCTCAAGGCTGTCTTCGAACGCTCGGCGGAAGAAATATTCTCTGTTCCCATTAGGGCGCTCTATGTTACGCATTCTTTTAGTCATAAAATAGTATTTTTTACAACATGAGATGAAACATCAGCTTTTTCGTAAGATAGAATTTAATTCAAGAGCCGCGTAAGCGGCGAGTAAAGTAATCTTTCGAACGAAAAAAACGGATTTCATCTCGAGTCGTAAATGCTATTTTTTCTACGACGATAATTAGTACATTTTAAAATAATTCTTTTTACTAAAATTTGAACTGACATTTCAATAGAGATTTTTTAAAAAGCCGCTAGATGACACCAAGTGACAGCAATGTCACTTTTCAAATAAAATTGGAATTTATGTAAATTTAAATTATAAAATATTTATTAAGTTGTAAGTGCCATTTATTAAATTTCAAATTTATCAATTAAAACAATTAATTAACTAAAATCGCAAACTTCAAGCTCGTCTTACTTCGGACATTTTACGTCATCTATCAACATCCGCTTGTACTAAAACTTTCTCTCACTAGAAACGAAAATGCTATTTTCGTAACGAGTAAGTGATGACGAAATGCTTAGTTTCACATATGAGAGTCGAAAAAGTTTATTTTTATGTAATTATTACTTAGGATTAGTAAAGCAATATAGCATAAATATAAATGCTTTAAAATTTATTAAAAATATGGAATTATTGCATGCACAAAGTGATTTTACATTTTATGCAATATGTTTTTTAGATGCTCTAGATCTAGATAGATGTTTATTTACTTAAAGTTAACACAATTGTAATAAAATAGTATAAACAAAAATCTAAAAAGGCATTCAAAAGGCAAAAATATCAAATTTGATTAGACAAAATTGTGTTATTTGGTGTTGCAATTAATAAACCAACAACATCAGTCGTAAAAACAGTTAAACTTGATATAAACACCAGACACCTGCTGTGTTCGCTGTTATTATTCTAAAATGTAAAAAATTGAAATACATAATATCTGATCTCACGCCCCAAAACTTAAAAATTATGCAACGTAAAGTAAGTTACATAACTTACTATGTTACCAACGTAACTATTTTTCCGTGAATTTACCACGTAATAGCAGACTTAAAATGTCCGTACTATCCATGATAGATATTACTCAAACTGGTATATTTGACTGGAGTAGTTCTTGATAAAAATAAATTAACTCCGCCAATTACACATTAATTAATTTTTTTCCAAATAATTTTTGAATGAACAATATTTTCAACTGTAATAATTCTAAGGCAGTCATAACCGAAATAATTTTGTATGACAAAATTATAAAAAAATTATTATGAAAGTATAATCCGTTCACAACTTTTGTTTTAAGTTTGCCAAAATAAAAAATCCCTATTAAGTTTACTGACAGCTCTTGACAGTACCAAAAAAATGACAGACCTTTGACAAACCAACTATTAACACAATTGAACAAAAGCCGCTACTCTACAATACTTAACCTAACTGATTTTTTTCTAATTTATACCGGGTGGAATCTGTCACCCTAACATGGCCAACCATAGCGCAAATAAACAGTGAACGGATAATACCTACATTTTTTTTAAATATCCCGACGAAGCATATGATCAACTAACGCTTTTGTAAGTATCCATTGTTACTTTTCAAAAAACGGAAGTACTTATACAATATATGTCTTCCTTTGAAAGACTAGCCTGGAGGACAAATTTACTCCATTTTACAGTGCGCTCACTACCGTTATCGACTGAAATTTTCAAGAATTTAAAATCTTCAAACAATAGAATGGCTCTTGAAAGTCCGATATTTACCAAATAACACCTTTGTACAGAAAGCTTCATATTTAATGGCCACCCTGACTAATTGTAGATGCAACCATTATAACACCCCCTACTTAAATTGAAGAGTAACTTTATTTTGCCAACAAGTAGTAGATCACCAACCTTCCCTTCTGTCATTTCGTCCTTGTTGGCTAATAACCACCCTGGCGTATAGCCAAAATGGCCAATAATTGTGAGGCTGACTGTACCTACTCCTTTGAAAATTTTATTTCCAAGCTATTTGAACAAATTTATATTTTTTATTAAACTTTATTAATTTTGGAAATAAAGTGTTTAAAAAGTATCTGGGCATATTGAGGCTAATAACAAGTATCTATCATAGATACAAGATACAAAAGTATCAAAGATACATGTATCATTGATACTGCCCAACTCTGCGTGGACGATGGAAATCCGGCAGAGGATTCAAAACCCACATATCGCTATAAATAAGTTTTAAAATTTTCTAATTTTAAATAAATATTCCAAGGCCATTTTAGGACCATTGTTAACGTTTATCATCAAATAAAAAAGTTATTACCAAAGAACATAGCGATTAATGAATATAGACCATACCATACCATTCATTATCATGAATTTATGATACTTCATCCACCCAGCGTAACCATATAAGGACAGCCGTTTTTTTATTGGCTCTTGATCAAAATGTTTTTGCGAAATTCTTGATTTAATTTTTTTATTTATTGTTTGGTTCTATCTTTATGCCCTTAATTATTTTTAGACAAAAATTGTCATAGGTTCACTTAGAAAAACAGTTTTGTTTAAATTCTTAAAATCTGCTTCTGCGCAAGATCAAAAACTATTTAATTTACGGTATTATTTCGAGAAAAAATAGGGCCGAAAATTATAATCATTTAGCAACATTATAAATAATAGAATACGCTAAACCAAATCTCAAATATTGATTCTAGTTGTTAATAAAAAAAATCGTAAAGTTACTGTCATCTTATGATTCCGGTGGACGTTAATGGGTTTTTAGCAGTTTCTGAATGAAAAATTGATAGTTAAAAATGTCTATAAAGAAATGAAAGAAATAGCCTAATCTAAAACAATGATAAATGATTAAGGTGTGATTAAATTGGTCAAGTATTTCAATATCAAGATGTGGTTTAAAAATATCTTCGAAACGAAATATTATACAAAATATTGAACAAAAAATCGAAATTTAGTAATTTTTCTAAAAATATGTATCAAGAGTATAATTAAATTTTAGCAATACCTGTGGTACTTAAAAGTAAAATTTTCCTAAATTAAATTTTAATTAAAATCAAATTACGGATTTATTAGTATCTTGATTTTTTTTAATGAAAAAGATACTGCCTCTCAATTTATTAAACATTAATTATAATTTATCTCGTTTGCTTAATAAATTTTATATTAACTAAGTTTCGGTTAAAAAATTTAAATAAAAAACATAAAATTGAAAGCAGCAAGGGATCTTTTGATACAAATTTAAATTTTAATAAGATTTTGTTTATCATCAATCAACACTTCAATTTTTACCTCTAAAATATCAATTAGTACCTACAACTAATCCAACTTGTTTCAAAGTTCAAAATCTGTAATAAATATCAAAGAGCTTACTTACCAATAACAGTAAGATTAACTTTGCTATTTCGAGTTTGTGCGACTTTGAAGTCGACCCTGCATCGGTAGACACCCTGGTCGGACTCCCGGATGTGGTCAACCCCTAACTCGGCAGGCTGCTTTTCGGGCATAAAATAGGCCCTGTTCGCAAACACATTTTCATCTGACCAACGCTCTGCCAAACTAAAATCCCGGTCTCTGCCGTCCACACTGCAAACATAAATTTAAGTTGATTGTTAACTTTTAGTTTAGTTATAAACTTTATTTTTCAAAAATTGATGAGAAATTTTCACTTTATCGAGTTAGGTGAGAAAAAAGGGCACGCTTGCTTTTCTAGTGTTTGAAAGTTACTTCAAGAAAATGAAATGTAAACAATTGAGGGCAATATTTTTTAAAAATACATTTGAGAAAAACGTAAAATTTTCAACGCGAAATTCGAGTGGGATACAAAAAATATCATTCAACTATACTAATTAATTGGGTTTAAGTCTATATAAACTGTATTCAGCTTTAGAGTTGACACTAGGAGGTATTTATAATTAAGACTTCGTAGAATCTCTAATTAACGTATAAAGACGTGCAACAGAAATTTCCTGTTTAACATGTGTATATATGTTTATGTGAGAACGTTTATTACAGAGCTGCAAGAGTTGAACACCAACTTCCTCCAAAAACTTTTCGCTATTTCATGCTATACTATTAGAGGGAGCTAATTACTTAAAATTTAAGGCAACAGAATCGTAATAGAACATTGAAATATTTAATAACTTGTTTAATATTATATCGTGCGAACAAGCAGAAATTAGGTTAGTTAAGATCCCCATTTATTTTGTAATTACTAGAAACAGAAAGTTCGTTAAAATTCAAGAGGATGAACAAACTATGAACATATTTTGTTTTCGTATAGTGGCGACAATTTGGGAAGACATAGTGAACCGTTACCATGTTAATAGTCTTGCAGAGACTGACAATTGTTAACTTAATTGCAAGCGTTTAGGAAACGTTTCCTAACTGAAAAAGCTTTCCAATACGTAATAAGTTAAATTACTGCTTTTTTAAGGTATTTTTTTTGGCTAATATAAATCGAACCTCTCAGGCTTTTCTTGTATGAACAAAATAATTTTTAAAATACAGATGAAGAAAAAGGTATTGCCAATAGGGAAACTACACAATTTCCTAAGGGTGCCAAAACTTGAAAAGCTACAGAGAAAATTAATAAATCTGGAAAAATTATTCGCACTGACGTTTTTATTATTTCAAACGCTGTATGTTTATATCCTTCAAGTTGAAAATAATCCTTTTAGTTTCAACATGAGTAGGTATGGAGGGCTTTGGGCCAGACAGAGAGTGGGGGGTAAACCCTGTCCCTGGCCCCGCCCCTTGACCTTGAAATGATCTTGACCTTGACCTTGAAATGAATGAATTTAATTATACAGTGTGAATACTTAGGATGAGCACAAATTAAAAGCGTCGAGCTTAGAGCATGCGTTCATTTTAGGATCTACAGTTGGCTTCTCACACTTTTGGCGAGCCTTAATTTTCCCTTTTTCACAGACATTGACATAAGGAATTCGATGATGTTTGCCGAAAATTTTTCACAAAAGTAAAAAAATAGACAAATGGATTTATTATTAGTCTAGAAAAAAAGTGGTCGGGTCGGAAACCTTCGGACAAGCGCTTTTCCGATAGAAAATTTGAATTTTTTTATTTCCAAGTCAGAGACAAGATAAACATGTAATTCCCAAGAGTTAACCGTGTCTGGGAGATGTTTTAGAGGAGTCACATGCACAACACGAGCGTATATTTCTTTAATTGTTGGTGTCGCTAGGCGCAAGTATTGTTCCACCTCTGAATGAAAAGCTTAAGCTTGGGTTTCCTAGGATAACGGTGCCGTAATCATGGCGAAGCAAACTGGGGAGCTTTCGGTTAAACCGGAAATTACAAAAATATAAAAACTTTTAGGAACGCCCTGTATATTTTTAAATATTTCGTAAGTTCGTAAAATTAGCTATTAAGCTTCGGTTTCCTAGGATAACGGTGCCGTCAAATAGCGCCCGTAATATGTCGGTGCTGACGTCACGTAGCGGTGAAGTCTAAAAACAGCCGTAAAAGCGGTGAGTTAGCACCGCTATCTAGGAAACCATGTACATTTAAATATATGGTAACGCTTTTTGTGACGTCATTGGCCGTCATATTACGGCCGCTATTTGACGGCACCGCTTTCCTAAGAAACCCAAGCTTTACACGATACCAAACACTTTATATTTTGACTTCCGGTTTAACCAGAAATGGAATCAAATTTCTTAATTTAAATGGAACACCCTGTATCTTTTTTAATACTTTAAAAACTCGTAAAATTTGCTTTCTGAACATATAAAACAATGTATATTTTGGACTTGAATTTATACCAAATTAAAAAAAAATGAAATTAGAATTTAAGACTAAAAATTCTGCTTACATGTAGAAGTCCTAGGTTCGATCACGGACAAAACCAAATTTTAAAAAAAATTTATAAAAAAATAAATAAATGGCCCTTCTACGTCTTTGTGTCTTCTTTTTCGTAAGTACCTTTTATTTTGTCCCCATTAGTCACAGCATATTGTAATTTAAATGGATTAAGTTATAAAAATAAAAAAATAATTTATAGGTATTGTACCAAATAAATAAATAACAAAAAATCTCGCAAAAAATAAAACAAGTTGCATGCATTCAAGAATGCATTCAAATACGCATGTTGGATGAATTGTGACTAGACTCGAGAAGCTTGTCATTAAAACGGAACTTTACTAGTGTGTGCCAACATGTGTACGTTTTAAACGTTTAAACATGCACATATGCTGACACACACTGGTAAAAACCCGTTTAAATGTAATCATAAATAGTAAATTAGATCAATTTATGTTTATTACAATTTATAACTTTGCTAGTGAGCGCTGGAGGTAGCGACCTCTATTGGGTGGCGAACGATGAACCACACCAGTGTCACACATGTATTAGAGCCATTTGACATGCACTAAATTTTTAGTGCCGAATCGCGCAAAAGCGAAAGCAAAGGCACAGGAATCTAAGATTTAAAGTCGTGCGCTAGAAATTCGTACGCACAAATTTAGTCCATGTCAAATGGTCCTTAGAATTAAAACTAAAACAAGCAATTTTAATGTCGCTTACTGCAATGCAAATTCCTGATGGCGAGCAGTAGGAATAAGTTTGCGCAGATTGATCCACGCCTCTTTAATAATTTAAAAACGTTTACTTATGCGTTAGTGGGGATAAATACCAATTTAGTAGCCTGCGCATCCCCACCACTCGCCAACATAAATCTATCTTGCAGTAGGTACTATGTTAACCAAATTAAAAATCATATATCCTTCTGCCATTTCAAACTCTACGTGCTTTTAATTTGTGCAGAGTGCACTTCCATTAAAATACAGGTAGAATATTTTAAAATGAGGAGATGAGGGGATCCGCAGATACCTAAATAGGTATTTTTTCCCTCCAACGCCGTAGTAAAAGTATTAAACTATTAAAGGAGAGTGGCCAAACCTGCTCGAACTTACCGCTCCTCATCTTAAAATAATATACCTATACATGGTTTAAATTCGAAGCTGTGCTCTACTCTCAACTATGCTCTATGCTCGACGATATTAGTTTGCACTCACCCTTAGAATAGATTTACTAGTGTGGGGTTGCGATCTTGTATTGGATATTGAACATAGGTAATAACGAAATTGCAAAAGTTTCTTCAAAAACAATACATAAATCACTAAAGAGCCGATTTTACAAACACAACTTAAGTTCGAGTTTAACAAAACTTGAGTTGTACTACAACAGTAAACTACAATTGAACCTGATTTTACAATGCAAATTGAACTCAGATTTAACCGCAGTTTAACCCTAGAATACTACCGTGAAAAAATTGTGCGTATATCACTCCGTGGGGTTGCCGGCGACCCAAGTTTAAATAATGATTTTTAGGCCAATATAATCGATAATGCAAGTATTAATTTTTTTATACATTTCGTGAACTTTACTAATACAATAAAATAAAAATTGCAGACAAAAATTGGAAATAAAGGACCTTAGAAAATAAAATAAAATATAGAGAAATTAATTAAAAAAAAAATTTTTCGGTAGGTACTCAGTAAAAGTTTAAAAAAAATATAGTAAATTAATAAAAATTTGTTGTAATCATATTGTAAACTCTATAAATGTAAACAAAATTGCATATTTCGAAGTAAAAATATATACAAGGTGTTAGAGAAGAACAAAGAAAAATTCCACGGTGCAACTCTATGACACTAATATCAAATTGTATAAATAAATATTTAACGCAACCAAACTACAGGTGTGTAAACTGATACTAAATACTCAAGAGTGAAGGTAGATAGACATGCAAATGCCTTTTTGGCATTGGTGCATGTTTAAGCCGAATTTTAAATAGAGCGGGGTCGCCGGCGACCCCACGGTAGTATTCTAGGGTTAATTTAAACCGCTGTTGAGCCTCAATTGTAAAATCGGCCATTAGATATGTTAGCTGTTTATTACTGATTGGTAAGTTTGGCTAGAGTAAAAGCTTTGTTTTCTAAATATAGACAGGATATGTTTATGTAAGGTGGTTTATCATTGAAGATAGAAATCTAATCTCAAAGCATCAGTACGGATTTAGAAGTAATGATTCAACTATTGATCAAGTACAGAGGTTCACCGATGTAATTGAAAAATCTTTATAGGAAAAGAAAATCTACTCCGTAGTATATCTAAACGTTGCTTAGGTGTTCGATAGAGTTTGGCTGGAGGCGAGGGACTGGAATATAAGATCATCCTAAACAACACAGTAAAATCATGTATTTTAAACAGCTTGTTTTGAGTGAAATACGAAAATAGCTATTTTGAGTCGAAGGAAGTGATGACTGTTGTACCTCAGGGGAGCATTTTTAGGTCCCTTTATATACGTTTTCTATAACAATGGCCTACCGAAAATGGAAGAAGCTCTAATCACAACCTTTGCAGATGACGCTGCTGTTACAATAGTTTAGGGCAACAGCATTAAAGAAACAACAGTTAAAATACAAATAAGCACAAATATAGTCAACAACTGGACTAAGATATGGCGTATTAAACTTAATAAAGGCAAATCATTGCCCCAAGAGTTGACTAAAATCCGAAACTTATGAGAACAATAGGGCGGAGTCAACATCTTGCGTAAGTATAGACAGAGGAAGCGAGTACTCTCTCTCTCTCTGTCTCTAAAATTTATGAGACGAGATGTTATACCAGAAACATTTTCGTTATAGAACATTGGCTCCAACATTGGCTCTACGGTTCTCATAAATTCCGGACTATACCTGCCTGTCATGATAGATCAAAGTTGTCTTGAAGTGCAACTCTGCCATAATCTAGTATAAAAATTACTTCAGAGTACACAAAAATAACGTTTGATGAAATTGATTTGAAATTTCATCAAACTTTTAGTAGGTATAGTGCTAACTTATTTTTGACAGATATGTTGCTAAAATCAACCCCTAATAGCGTTACAATGTAGCATATTTCTAGTCGATTAGCTACAAGAACAACAAAAAACGGCACATATTAAGCTTCTCCACTTAAACCAAAAAAACATTATTTTAGATCACCCCTTATTTTTTTTTATTTACTCTAAGTAATTTAGTGTAAATAATATAAGCCAGATGACGTTCAGCTTTTACAGTACATTATTTCTGTCATAATGTTATTTTATTATTTAGTTTTAGTTCCATTTAAAGAAAATCATGTCATCAATTGTTTTTCAAAAACAAAAGTACCTAGTAAAAGCATCCGGATTTAATTTGAAACAGAACGAAACTCGTCAAGTTAAAGTAAATATTTTTTTCTTGTAACAATAAAATTAAATATTGGATGAGAAATGCTGAAATATTTGCATTTGCTTTTACAGATTTTAAATTATATTAAAAAATTGTACAGGGGGACCCAATACTGCAATTAACAAACTATTTTGTTATAAGCAATACAAAAAAATAGTAATTAAATTTTGTGTTCTAAACAAGCGGTTTTTGTGTTGCTGAAATAAAAATAGAATAACTTCGTTAAAATGGAAGTTAAATTAAAAGTTTTGATTCAAAAATACCGTTAGTTATACAAAAAGCTCAGAAATGGATTTTATATCGGGAATAGAAAAATATTAATAATGGATATCGAGTCACATTATTATTTTCTTGTGCAAGCTGAAAGAAATTTTCCCAGGTGATTTGTAGCTATATTTGACAAATAAATGAAAATGATAAAATTTGAGTGATAAAAAGGAAGAATAATTTTGTAGATTAATGTACGAAAGCAATAAAACTTCATTAAATTTATAAAAAGAAAGGCATGCAAATAAAATTCTATTTGTGAATAGAATTTCAGTTTTTATTCAATACTTTGCATTTTTTCGAATAACAATTTTTTTATTTATTTTGGATTTGTTTGTCGTTTTCAAATTCTTCTTCGAGTTATTTCAATTTTTTCACTCTTTGAATGTAAGGTATGCAAATTGAATTTTAAATCGATAAAAGTAAATTGAGCTATGTAGAAAAGAGAAAATGGAGGCAGGTAATTAATTAAATTCAATACGTTTCAGCATCATTTTATATCAAAAAAGAATGCTAACATTATTGGAGGTACTCGTAATACAATTTAAAACTTTGTATGTAGTAAACGAATTAAAATAACTTTATTATTGAGTTTTATGTACGCCTATTGCTTTATTTGAAATTGATGAACAAGAGTGTCAACTAAGGTGATAAATAGAATGTGTAATTAGTTCTCAATAATATACCCAATTTTATTGTTTAACTTATCAATACCTGTGATGTGTGTATGTGATATGTTTGACAACAGAATTAAACCTAAACGACAAAATATACCATAGCTAATAATATTTTAATACCGCCTATAATGTTCGATATCGTGCGATCAAATAATCTTACGATAAAGGCACGCGATGTCGATGGTTTAACACTTCGTGTGCACTATTTACGCAGCTTGGAATAATTATAAGGTTAAGGCATTTTATTCGATGCTATATAAGCTGGTTATAGAGAGTGTCTCAAGGCTCGTTTACACACACAGGCTTGCCATTCGGTTTGCCTGTGCAGGAGGCCTGCACAGGTCACCTGAACGCTGCCCACACGCTCCAGTTTGGCCTGTGCAGGCCGCCTGAACGGTGTCTACACGCCCTGGTTTGTTGTGTGCAGGTCCCCTGCATAGGCCAAACCAGAAGGCAAGCTTGTGTGTGTGGACGGGCCATTAGATCTACCTACGTTCTATGGACAACTTTGTTATTATATGAGCTACGGAGTCAGTTAAAATACCAATGTATCGAGGAGCCTTGTCTTGTAATTAACTTTGCTGTGGCATCTAAAACTCACGAACCGTGAGCTCTTAGAAGACCAAAGTGTCAGAGCACAAAGGCATAACATTCTAGCATATGCAGTATAGCTCTCGTAACCAAATAAATTGAGGTACTTGTACACTCCTTAGAGCCGTTTTATATAGACTAAATGTCGTACTAACTTGTTAGTACTGAATCAACTCAAGGGGCAGAAACACGGGAATCTAAGCTTTAACGTCGGGCGTAAAAATTTAAACGAACGACCGTGCACGACGTTAAAGCTTAGATTCCCGTACTTCAGTTGATTCAGAACTAACAGGAGAGTCCGTGACCAACCATGTAGATCAACTGTACAGCTTGTATTATTGTGTCAATGTGATCTTCTTGTGCTGCGGGTAGTTGATGGTCTGGCGTCCCTGCACCAGCGGCTGGAACAAGCTGCAGCTGTAGGATTTAAGTTCATCGCGTCTACCGCAGTACATTCCTTTTGTGTAGAACTCGATTACAGTCTTGACCTTTTGGCCGACTGTCGATAATTTATAATTTTTATAAGTGGGGTGGCTTATTGCCTAACCACTTCTCAACGATCTTTGGGCTTTTTGGTCGCCTTTGACCGTTTACTATCACGGACAGTGTAAGTTGTGTCCTCGTCAGGGTGATTGATGGCCTACTGGTACTTGTTGGCATATTAGCCACACCATTCCTTCACTGCGTCCTTCGCGATCGTGGGTTGGACTACCGACTATTGGTTGGACTATACGTACGTGCCTATTGCCGCAATTCGCAGATGTCTACAATTGGGGCGTAATGTAGACTGAGGGTACTTTAAAAGACTCCTAGGTCGTGAGACTGCCTCGCAGGTTCCTCCTCCACCACATCGTAGCATTGTCTTTCAAGACCATGGGGACGGCAACAAGGAGATCTTTGTATGTTAAACCGAAGATTGCACATTTCTCCTCAAGAGTTTCGAAGAAGAAATCGCAATCTCCCTTCCCGTCGTACCGCAACCCCCATCTACGGACGTAGTCGCAGATGTTTACGGAACGCGGCAGGAACGAAGAGAGCCGGTTTGCTAATAGTTCAGTTCTTTCGAGACGGTGTCCTAAACGAGATCTGCATCCATAGCATGGGTAGGGTGTTCGAATGTGTGTTGTTGCTGTTAATATTTGAAAAATGACCCACGTTGGGCGCCAAATGTAAACCCAAACGAAGGGTTAGAATGAACCAGAGAATCGTGGTAGTGTTCGAAGCTTTAATTCCCCACGTTGGGCGCCAAATGTAACACCGATCTTATTATCGTGTGTTCACTAAGTCCTCGACATCACTCGAGTCGAAGACAAGAGGGGTTTGAAGCGATAAACTAACAACAACAAACACTTTCTACCCAAATAAAAAATATTTATTTAAAATATTTTACCTACGACATTTAGTCCATGGAAAACGGTCCTAAACGGTCCTAAACTGGAAAACGGTAACATTTGAGTTACTTGTTATTTTTTTATTTTTATCTATTTATTTCTAATATTAAAAATCAGGTTAAATCAATTAATTATAATTTCTTTGACAACTTGGAAAATTAACAACGAAGACAAAACTTAAAAAAATTCACATTATATTTCAAAAATTTAAATAAAAACTTTAGATAAAATCTTAAAAAAATAATCACCACTTGGAATAAACTTAGATATAATAAAATACCTTAAAAGTATATTTCACAAGTTGAAAAACAACTTGGAAAGAAAAAGATTGTAGGAAACATTTCTCAAAACTTTATAACTCAAGTTCAATACAATCGGATTATCTATTAAAGCAGAGACAAAAAAGTTTTTAATTGGACGGTTTCATTAGTGATTAACTCAATTTTAGGTATTAATCTTTAGGATCCTCTTGATGACAGTGATCTAGGTTTGAGTTGAAACACGCACAAAATTGTATTAGAAAGGAGATAAAAAACGTTTCAGTTGGCTCAATTCGTCAATAAAAAAGTTCTATTAATTTAATAGAATTTTAGAAATAATTTGAGAATTTCTTTTATATTACTATGACTACTAGATTATTTTAATTCTAGAAATGCATTATACTTTTTTTTTTATTAGAGATATTTCTTGCAAAGTATAATAGTTAAGTAGGTACTCGAAATTTTAAACTAAGAGAAGTTGTTATTTACCTGTAAATTGGTGTTCCTAAGTCTTCCCGATACCATAACACTAAAAGCACTTCGTCGTTTGGCATAGCTGTAGAAATATCGCAAGGCAGATAAGCGGGATCTCCGGCAACAACTTGCAGATCTACCACAGGAACTGAAAAGACAATACAAAATTAATATCTTTATACAATGACAAATGAAAAATTTTAACATTTTGAAATAACAATAATTCTTAATTATTTATGCTTCCACTTGCAGTAATCTATTTACTAGAAAAGTTTACTTTATAGTCTAGTCAACGAACGCTCAAAAAAGGGATGTCGAGGACATGAAAGAGGGTGGAATTTAATTCTTTAGGGATGTGCTTGACGTAGGTAAGAAGTAAAAATACTCAATGTCCCCGGTTCTACCTATATGGCTAAGAGTGGGAGAGGGGTGTAAAAGTCCCGTTTTTTGGGTTTTCGCTTATATCTCGAAAACGGTAGACTCTAGGGAAAAAGTTATTGTTAAAAAAACGAAAGCTTATCAAATTTCCTACAAGACTGTTTTTATTATTTTTCTCTATTCCGTATAGTTTTCGAGATATCCGCCGAAGAAAATTAAATGCCTTACATTAAATTAAACCATACATTAACGATTTTTGCGGACGAATTTTTCAAAAACTATAACAAATAGAGACAAAATAAATTAAAACAAACTTGTAGGAAATTTGATTTCATTTTGCTAATAATAATTTTTTCCCTTAGATCCACCATTTTTGAGATATAAGTAAGCGAAAACACAAAAAACGGGATCTTTACACCCCCTCCCACTCATAGTCGTATGACTAGTACCAGGAACTTTTAGTATTTTTACCTCCTAACTAATCTAAACTAAACACATTCCTTAAAAATATTCCACCCTCTTCCATGTCATCTATATCCCTTTTTGTTACCGTTTATCGAAACGGTTGCATACGTGCTTTCCACGCTGTATAAAAAGCTGTTAACCGTTGTACTCAAAGAAGCTTTCGAGCCTTCATATAATTAAATAATTAAATTAATTACAAAAATTTGTTGAAATTCTAAGCACGCCTTATTAGAGCAAATTAATACGGTATAAATAATAAACAATTTTTGTCTCGTATTTCAATTAAAATTTACTAAAACATGAAAGACAATACACCAATTTATAGAAAATTACTGTTTTAGTGTAAAAGCCATATTAATATCTTAGATATTTAAATTGTTAATTAATGTAGGTGCGTGAGTTAAACAAGTAGTTGGCGTGTTCTAACACAATCACCTCTAAAAAGGATTTTAAAATAACATACATTCGTATCTTAAAGTTATACACAATTTGCTTTTAGGCGATATCGAATAAAAAAGCATTCGTATGCTAAGTAATAATTATGTTGCTTTTATCCATCAAATTCAATTGCTTTTATTGTTTTGTATTTATTGAAATTTAATTTAGCTTTTCAAAGTAATTTTTAAGTAATCAAGGTATACTCATACTCAACTCAACGAAGTTGAATATCACTTATAAATAAGTTTAAATATGCAGGGTGTGCAATTGTAGACGTGGACCTATATCAAGTAGCTAATTAGGGAAAAAGTTTGGTATTTAAGCAACTAGTCAATAACTAGAACGGTTTTGAAATATTCTAATTACACAATTAGTCGAAAGGTTTATTGCTAGGCAATTATTGTTACAAGATATTAGTTGTAGAGGACTCTAGTGGCTCTTGCAAATCTCGGTAGCAATCTTGAAACAAACTGAAGCATTATTTTTGAATCATTAATTTTAAATGTTATTATTTATTAGGAGAGTCGCGTCAGCGGCTAAGGCTATTGGCGTTATAGTAATTTTAAATGTATAAATTAAAACATATTAATAATAGAAATGATTGATAGATTAGTTGGTGCACTCTTTCTAGATCTAGTAATTTGACTAGAAAATTCGTTTGATGGTTATCGTTTTTTTGCAAATATCTTGTTTCCTATGCGTCCTACCTCTAAAGAGGTTATTATAAAACTTGTAGATCATAAAATTCTCTACAAATTTGTTCCAATTTATTTTTTTGTGCGGTCAACCGTTCTCGAAATATAGCGCGGAGAGTGAGAGGCGCGCTAACACTAACTTTTTTATTTTAAATAGATACTAAAGCTCCACCAACCAATTTTGCGTTACGGGAAATATGTCAACTAAAATAATTTTATTTAAAATATTTTTTGCGGGAAGAAATTCGTCCAATCATAATCAATTTTATCAAGTTTTTAAATTAACTGTCTTAATATTAACCTATATTCAATGTAATGACAATTACTTTACTTTTAACTCGTAGTGTACTTCAAAATTTATGACAACGCTGGCCACGCCCCCTCAGAACGCTAATAAAGTTGGTGGGACTGTATACAATATATTTTTTATATTTATAAAATCTAAGAAAATTTCTAAATCCAACTTTATAACATGTTCCTATAGGTACCGATTTTCAACTGCTTTTTTGAGCAAAATTGAATTTTCTAAAACAAGTGAGGTCTGCGTGTTTTTCTTCAAAATTGCATACTGACGTTACAATGATAACATGATATCCGTAAGTTTCAAATATTTTTCTAAGAACCTTAGACTAAGCTCTGATGTTACAATTTTTCTCAAGTAATTTACAGGGCCGTTCAAAGAGTGCTGACTTTTAGAGGAAATTTCAAACCTAAAAAACTTTTTAATTTTAAATGGAACACCCAATATTTTTTGACAGTTCTAGATGCAGAAATAAATTTACTATCGTATTGCATTATCATGCGAAAAAAAAACGATTTTTGTGACCTTTGACCTTGAATATCTTGACACGCCGACTCGAGATTGTATGAGACTTTTGTGCAAGTCTTTAGAACCACAAAATATAGGTTTATGCAAATATTCAGCTTTCTAACT
Source organism: Malthinus seriepunctatus (assembly GCA_963924605.1). NCBI lineage: Eukaryota > Metazoa > Arthropoda > Insecta > Coleoptera > Cantharidae > Malthinus > Malthinus seriepunctatus. The sequence continues at coordinate 91,036,411 of OZ004600.1, forward strand.
TTCATGCCGAGGTTAGCCCTTTTTATTTCATCTTATTTGACTGGACTAATACCCTGTCGATTGCTCTGAAAAATCAATTAAAAAAATCAAAATTTAAATACTGATTGTATCAAATTAAATTACGTTTTGTATTATTTGCAAGGTTCAAAAGATAGATGAAATAGACATTTATGTTATTTTATACAATTTCTTTATATTTAATTTAATCAGGAAAAAAATTTTTGGGAAAATGTCTAGAAATTTAGGTTTAAAATAAAATATTTATATAACAGTTAGGGTAGGGCAACTAAAGGTAATTGCCGGACCTTGGAGGTCCGGGATATTATAATACTAAGCCAACCCTAGATATAAAAACAAAAAAATTATTATGCCATCCGTTTGAGTTAAGAGAAAAGTGAAAAAAATTCGATCCTCGTTTCTGGAAGAAGACATGGAATAAAAAAACATTGTGGTTTAAAAAATAGCTAATTTTAAACTCAAACGTACGTTAACACACATCGCTTAACACCGCTTACAAATTTCGTATATTTGAACTAAATTACATTTTTACAGGTTACAGCTATTTCGTAACGTGAACAAACAAAAGTTCAAAGTAAAATTAAATAATTCAATTTAATTTATTTCGAAATTAGCGGAATTGTTAGCTGGCTCTAATTTGTTTATCAAAGAGCTTAAATTAAATATTAGTATCAATTTAACTATGTATTTAACAATAATAAAGTTAGGCAAGTAAATTTGAATCGAGTTCTTTTTGACAAATAGAAAATCTACATACGCTTTGTACAACAAACCAAAATGTGGAAATTTAATGTACACTCAGTGGCAAAATAAACGGATTAGTAATTTTTTCTTTATAATTTCATCAGTATTATGAAGAATCTTTGGGAAGATCTAACGAGGTTTAGAAACGTCGAAAAAATGTCAAAAAACAACCCAAACAACACTGACAAATAATGACAATAATGTTACTTTTTTAACCATCAGGCAAAGCTTAACTTGGAAGTACTGATATTGATATTTTATAAAAGCTAGAACTGTAATCAATTTAAACAACGAACAATAATTTACAAAAAATTCCTTTGTGTTAGGCATTATTTATTAAATTAAATTGTATAACTTGAATTTTTCATCGAGTACATTTTAATTTCTAGGGTAATTTTTTAAAAACATGTTATTTACGCCTTCGCGTGTTTTAACTTAATAAAATTTGAATATTTTTTTAGTTTGAAATAACTTAAAAGATCGATTTCTAATTAAGAAAACTATTTAACTATTGGCATATTTATAAAAAAAAACATAGTAGGTGTATTATAAAGGCCGGTCTAGACATGCAACAGAACGACTAAGTATAAGTATAAGTATACATAGTATGCCATTCCGGTGTAATAAAATCGAACTTGGCCGCGCATGACGTATGAAGGTACGAACAAGTCGCGTTGATTGGAGCGTTGGGTACAAGTACGGTAGATGTAGCTCTCTTCGCGTCCTGACGTCACTAAACTGTTTAGTGACGTCAGGACGTGTTGTTTAGTCTAAACATCACAAAACCTGTGCAATGGCATACTATGTATATTTACACTAAGGACTTGAGCATGAACGGTACCCGTAACATTGTCGCAACGTAATATCGTCGCGTGTCGCATCACGTAAACTTATCCATTTGTTTCGTGCCACATCAAAAAAATGTCAGACGCCAGTGGGGTATTTATGGGTGGGCTCAAAGGGCCTGTGCCCCCTCCACCAATGATAATTAAAGATGGGCCATTATCGATACTTGGCAGCATACGATATGTATGCTGCTCGATACTTGAATAAACACCGAAAAATCAGCGTATCTGTATCACGACCTTGAAAAGGAATACCGCCCACCCTTGTTACGCCATCGAGTTACGTAACAACATTTTATTGCACGTGTGGACGCAGCTTAAGGTTACGACATTTCGAAACAATTATTCTTGTTTTCTCTACTAGATCACTGTTAAGCTTTTGCAACTATCACACTACGTTGAATGTTATTATAAATTACCAGATATATCTAATATATTTACAAACCATTAAGCATACATTTATACAAAAGGAAAAACTATTCAGTTTCGGTGCTAATTTCCAAACATATGCATCTTTAAACAAATTATAATAACAAGACACGATTAAAACATAAATTTATAATTATAAGTTATAATTAGAATTAGATTGTGTTCGTTGGAATGTGTTTTAAATAAATAAAGCTTTTATCTGATTATTTCAAGAATATTTGCTAAAACATCTTGATTTCTCGTATTTTGGGCGCCTAATGAAATTCTATCTAAAACTTGTTAATTAACATAATTGAAATGTTTTGTTGTGTTTAATCTGATCTTGTTTTATAAAAGTATTTTGATTTTAAATAAATATGTAAAGTATTGCGTTTCTAAAACATTCTGATGAAAATTTATATTGAAAATTTTCATTACTACCCTAAAGTTTTCTTTTCAGAAACTCAACCACGTACAAGGACTTTATATAAACTCTACATAAAAACTACACAGTAAATATTACTAGAAGTAGGAATATCTCTAGGAAAATGACGTCCAGACTCTAGATATGAGTAGTCGTTCTTTGAGAAACAAAGTGAACTTCGTGTTTCTGAGTTATGAGGATAATAATAATTTATTGTACGTGTGTGCTATACATAGGTAACTGTTGTAGTACATAAGCTTTACTCGTCAGATAAGCACAAAGTGAAGCGGAAGAACAAAGAACAGAGTTTAGCTTCAATAATTTACAACTTTACAACAACCGTGTTTGTAAACTAGGTGTCATGATACTTAAAACTTAAAACCTAAGAGGGCTAAACTATGATTAATTTTAACCCACAAAAATTTTGTTTGAACCAGGTTAAACCACTGGTGATTTTTTGATTGTTGTTATTCGAATTTTATTGCAGTCTTTGTGTGATAAAAAACGCAGCAGCTAGGTAGACGTTGATTTTTTAGAGAATGCCAGGGCGAATCTCTATATCACTAAAATTAAACACTTAACCACCGTAATAGATATAAAAAAGATATGCCAACGAGCGTTCCAAGTTGAAGCAAAACTTGAACACTGGCGGCGAAAGAGAAAACATATTAATGCTCATGATTATAAAGGACAAATAACTTTTATCTCTATAGTAAAATTTATATTTTGTTAACATGACAACATAGCATATACAAAAATTGGTGTTTTTATATTAAAACTTCAAACTTTGACTTTAGTAACGTTGCTATGTTGTCATGTTTACAAAATATAAATTTTACTATGGAGATAAACGTTATTTGTCCTTTATAATCATGGTCATATGATGATTAATACGTAGGTCACCCCGGCTAACTAACGCATTTTTGTAATAACTTATCGGCTTTTAATGAATTAAATCATTATTAATAATTTTGATGACTGATTAAACGCATTGAATTGGTGCAAATAATATCCTTTAATGTGCTTTCTCTGTCATACAAAATTGGCACGACAATATCCCTTAATGTGCTTTCTCTGTCTTATAAAGTCGTTCACAAGTGGTCTCAGTTCGCTACGAGTGGTATGATAGCCCGTCGGCATACCTTCAATATCTATTACCGTGGTCTTAACACATTACTCTTATTTAAAAAAATCGTGTTTTGTTGCAGTAACCTGTTTGATCCAGAAGCAGGACACTACAAACTCGACTACACTATTCTTCAACCTTCAGGATTTGCAGGGTGGCTTTTTAAGTAAAAACCAACAAGGAACATCTCTGATCTCCTGAAAGGCATCTCCAAACGACTTTAACTAAAGCTCTAACAATACAGTTAAAAAAGTTAATTACCGAAAGTCCGTTTCAACAACAACAACGAGGACGATAAACTTATAGTAAAAAGAGGTTTTCAATTTATTTTTTTAAATATTATTTGAATTCTTTCAATTAAATTTTATAAGTGCAACAGGCAGTGCATTATAAATAGTCTAGGAACCGTAGCAAAAGCTCCACTGCGACCTCTCTAACATAAAACAGTCGACCCGAACCGAGTAGTTTCTCTACTTCAAGTATAATGTGACTGAATATCAGATTATAGGATAAGTTTACCTAAACTAGTTTTAGCTAAAAGAGCACATTTTAGGATATTTTATAGACAAAAAGAGTTAAAATTTAATCTCATAAACGTAGTTTTATAACACTGAGTTGAAAGCATTTATTTTAGTTTAAGAGATAAAAAATATAACTTTTGACATATTTCAGGTATGGTGATCGAAAGAAAATCCATTTCCCATCTAAGATCTTATTGACGTTAGAGTATCCAGGGTCTGATTACATTTAAAAGCACTTTATTAGACTAGAACCTTTGAATATCCCAGCACTTCCAAATGACGAATACAATGCCCACAAGTACTCATGTGCTCTGGTGCCCATCTCAGCAGAAATTAAAAATTATTAGATTATTTCAGAATACCCTGTATATTTTTTAATATTTTGAAAGTTCGGAAAATTAGCTTTAATACGTAGAAAAAAGCCCTTGGCCACATGAGTGTTTCAAATATTATCGTTTTCTAACTTTTCAGTTGAAAAAGTCAGCTTTGATGTACATAATTACATAATGTAAATTACATTACTATAAATATAAACAATAATAACTGCAAGGAGGTGTAATCTAAATTTTTTTGCAGATGTTTTTCATGTTTGTTTTTCATGTTAAAATATATCGAAGAAAATTGGTTGAAAATTACGAGAGAGCTCTTCAAGTTCGACTGCTGCTGATTGTGACCTCATACACAGACATAGCAAAATACTAATTTTAAGGGTCGGTACTTTGAGTCTTCGTTAAAAGCTATACAAGTTATAAAATTAACTAACTCCACTTGTGACGCCTACTTGTAACGGCGTTTAACTTTAACCAATAACACCCGGTTTTACAATAGCTGGTTAACTATAGGTTAGGAGTTAACCGATAATTTGAAAACATGAATACTTCAATAATTTATAACTCGCGATCTAAAATATATTTCTGCAAACTACGCCTATTTAAAGCTAAAGGAACGTACTATTCATTTTATGCACAGTTTCTTTGATTTAAAGCCTTTTTGGTTAAAATGTTCCAAAATCATGGTCGAAGTTTCCAAAATACACTCTACTCTCTTCGATTTTCGCAATTTTTTGATATGTTGAGTGGTTGAGTCCTTATGAGTTATGACTTTATGTTTGATGACTACTTATGTTTAAGTGAAAAGATTCAAAACCGTGGGCACTCGTCAACTCTTGACGCTACAAGGTCTTATAGAAGAGTGGAAACAAAAATTTTTTGAGAAAAAATTGGGGATAGCAATTTTTTTTCAGGAATCGCTTTATTTTGGACTCGTTATTATGGGAGAAATTTTTCAAGATCAGAGGCCGTGGCGAGGTGGCCAGGATCCGCTCATGACTCTCGTATATTCAGAAACTCAATATTATGTGGGTCTTTCGAAGAACGTAATTACCCTGGAAGTCTTATATTGACAGGTAGTGGTTATGGTGTTAAGCTATACCTGATAACGCCATTGCTTAATCCCAGAACTTGTGCTGAAACATTGAGCCAAGTTAGCTCGTGGCTTGAAAGTCGGCTTGAGTTAAGATTTTCAATCGGCTTGAAATTGGAATATCGTCAAAATTCGTCAATTTTAAAAACACCCTTAAAATTAAACACGAATGTAAACGATCGTGACTAGAAACATGCTAGAAACGGGCGCGCATGACGATTTCAAACCTGCTTCAAAATTCCAACCGCGACTTGAATCGAAAGTTTCAATCCATTTATATCGAGCATTTCTCAAGCGACTTGTACTTTCAATCGGGTTTCAAGCCACGAGCTAAGTGAGCTCAATGTTTAAAGAATCTCAAATCAGAACACGGAATGTAGTTGAACGGCAGTATGGTGTATGGAAGCGACGTTTCTCTGCACTTTCAATGTGTTTAAGGACTTCTCTAGAGACATCACAGGCAAATCATAGTAGCGACTGCCATATTGCACAATATGGCATGGGATCAAAATTATGATGAAAATTTAATCATATAAAAACCAAAACAAACAGGTATAACTCCGAGGTTCTAGAAGCATAGTTATATTTATACTAGCTAAGCTTAACAAACTCAGAATCTTCTTCATAAATGTTGAAAAATCGGTTTCAAATAATGTATTTGCACATCATAAAAATAGCGAGCTCTTAGTTATAGAATCGTTATGTATCATAAACTGACCGTTAGTGAACTTCGAAGTATTTGAAGATTTTACCTAGTAATTTAAGGTATTGTAATCCGTACACACTAATTACGATGCTTATAAATACAGTGAATGGTATTAGCACTTGAAAGAGTCTAACAAACGTTAAATGTGCGGGCCGCTTATTTCTCTAGTATTTTATTTTAATTTTTAAATAATTTTTTAATTAATCAACTAAAAGCAAATTCCTACCATGAAATAGTGATATTTGCAAATCTGACATGTGCTGACATGTATGAGACAGATTACAGATGACAGGCAATGACAAGTAACGTTCAAATAACACAATTTTATTATATCAACTCTAAAAAAAGTTAACGTCATTGGTTACATTCCTATCAGCACAAAAATTTTTGTAGAATTCATTCTTTAATTAATCCCAAGTTAACCACGGAGTAGCGGCAACTTAACCCAAACGCTTAACCAGCTGTTGTAAAACTGGGTATTAGTCTCAAATTTATTTAACCGGCATTGAAACTACCGGCTCTAAGTATTTCATGTTTCTAAAGAACAAAATTAACGATTGACGAAAATTGGTTTAAGTATTCTCTGATAAGCATGTTTTAAAATACTCAAACATGCACTTCTTTACCTAGATTTTAAGTCAAGTATACTTTTTAGAAAAGATAAAAGGGATGCAGAACAAATTTCTTGCAAATAGTTCAAACAAATTTTAGTTTTAGGAAAATGCTTTCCTTCCATGTTGTTTGTTTACGCCTTTGCTACAAAAATTAACCGAGGGATAGCTTTTTAAAAACCTATACCCTCCCCCTTCTAGAACTAATGTTATGCTAGAGTTTTTTAAAATAACTAAAAAAATATCAATTTTATAGAAAAATTACTCTTTTCGAAGCTAATAAAGTTGTCTTTAACCCTAGAACCCTACCGTGGGGTCGCCGGCGACCCGGCTCTATTTAAAATTCGGCTTAAACATGCACCAATGCCAAAAAGGCATTGGCATGTCTATCTACCTTCACTCTTGAGTATTTAGTATCAGTTTACACACCTGTAGTTTGGTTGCGTTAAATATTTATTTATATAATTTGATATTAGTGTCATAGAGTTGCACCGTGGAATTTTTCTTTGTTCTTCTCTAACACCATGTATATATTTTTACTTCGAAATATGCAATTTGGTTTACATTTATAGAGTTTACAATATGATTACAATAAATTTTTATTAATTTACTATATTTTTTTAAAACTTTTACTGAGTACTGAAAAATACTTTTTTTAGGTTAATTTCTCTATATTTTATTTTATTTTCTAAGGGCCTTTATTTCCAATTTTTTTCTGCAATTTTTTTTTGTTGTATTAGAGAAGGTCACGAAAAGTATAAAAAAAATTAATAATTGCATTATCGATTATATTGGCCTAAAAATCATTATTTAAACTTGGGTCGCCGGCAATTTGGTTTTCATCGGTCTCCCTAAGAGAAATTTGAACAGAGTTAAGCGTTTTGGAAACTGAAACCTCGACTGAAACTCTTCTTTGCTACTACTAGTAGCAGTGAAAGTAAAAGAAGAAGTAAAAGAAAAAATGGTATTGAGAACTCAATAAAACAAATTTCATTAAAATTTATTAAAGACGTGGGTATCTCTCAGAATATGCTGTTTTCAGTCTAAAATGACTCCATTTTATCTGATTGTTTTGTAATTTTAAATATCACAGGATCATTTGAATTCCAATTGACTGTCCAAGTTTTAAAACCTGTTTTCTACTTGTTTGAACTACAAATTAACAAAACGATCTGCGGTTATCACTCAAATAGTACAAACAATGTCAGTCAATAATTAAATATTGGCAGCTAAATTTTTATATTAAATCAATAAATTTTAAAGAGCAGAGTTAAATTTAAAAAAATCATTTTTCTTGCAAATTAATGCTTATTTTCAAGGAAAATAATCATCAAAAGAGTTTGCTTTACTACGGTATGAGAAATTCTACTTTAGGGTCGCTTAGAAATGTGCATGGAATTTCTAAAATTTCTAAAATTGTGTCTAGTTGCCATAGAAATGCGAAACTAGATAACAAAGTACCTACTACGATTGTTAATCTCTAATGTTAACAATAGACAACTTGATTACGATGCAGCTTTCAAAATCACATATTAAGATTTCAAAGTAAAGAAAAAATCTAATAATGAGAGTTAGAAAATTTCTGTCCAAAAGAAAAACAAAGTTTTGAGCATCATTAAATCAAAAATAGTTAGAAACAAACAGCAAAAATTCATCTCAAAAAGTTGATTTAGAGATTTTTATATCTAAAATAAAATAAAAGCTAAATAACAAAAATGAAAATTTTAAGTTTTTCAAATTTTCAGGACAATTCAATTCATACGTCAAGTGTCATAAATCAGCCAATCAAGTGATAGTATTCGTTGATTCTCAACCAATGGATGTGAACTGTATCGAAAATTGCACGTGTATGAATTGTCGACAATTCCACTAGTGGTTATTTCGACAATTTTGGACAGTCATATAGAACAGTTAAATATGACAGTTTGTAATCAAGCGGATTTCTTTCCTCTAATTTTGAGGGCAGTTTTTAAGGTTATTACAGTTGTGAAATAGAAATTTTATATAAATTTTAGATTCTAAATAATTTACACACAAGGCAGATGTCTAAAAAAATTTAATATTAATTTAATATATTATTTATTTAACATTATAACACTAATGGGGGTTTGCACCGTTTATATATTAACTGACAGATAGTTTATGCACATAAGTTGTAAAAATATAATTTATTTGTCACTTAAACTAAAATCGGTGCAAAAGGTCATAAGTAGAAGGTAATTTTAAATTTTGTTCCCAAGTTTCCCATTTTTCCAGAGGGTATTTGGAGTTGCAAACAGTCGACCAGCCCTAATCTTAGCGCCTCTTTTTAAAATAAATTTGTAGTATAATCTGAAATAATTATTTACTTTGATAAACTGCGATAGTAATTACCTGATAAATTTGTAGTATATAAGAAGAGCGTTTTACCTTACAGGACACATATCCAAATTACTTGTATTAGGTATTAACCATTTGCTTTCAGTTAATTTCTGAGCACCGCCTTGAGCGGTTTTCGAAAAAATAGGATTATATTATTAATGACACTTTTCTCAACAGTTTTACTGATATCTTCCTCATTATTATCCCCAAATCTCATTTTAACAAACATTTTTACTACGACCTTACGTATTTAAAGCGATTTTGACGTTTGACGAAAAATAAATAACAAAATATTTTTTGAAAATAAATTCAATGGTCACTTAATTTATTGACAATAATTTTTATTCATTGAATTGTCTTTCGAATACCACTCGTTCTCGAAGTTATGTAGACAATTTTTACGTCTATATCACTCGTGTTGATTAAGCTTGATAATATCACTCGTGCTACGCACTCGTGTTATTAATATTCAAGCATAATAAACACTCGTGATATAGACTTAAAATTGTCGACATAACTTCGAGCACTAGTGGTATTATATATGACAATTCAATTCATACGTCAAGTGCCATAAATCAGCCAATCAAGTGATAGTATTCGTTGATTTTCAACCAATGGCTGTGAACTGTATCGCAAATTGCACGTGTATGAATTGTCGACAATTCCACTAGTGGTTATTTCGACAATTTTGGACAGTCATGAACAGTTAAATCTGACAGTTTGTAATCAAGCGGATTTCTTTCCTCTAAATTTGAAAGCAGTTAAAGATTACAGTTGTGAAATAAAAATTTTAAATAAATTTTAGATTCTAAATAATTTACACACAAGGCAAATGTCGAAAAGTCTTTAATATTAATTTAATATAGGTATTATTTAACATTATAAAACTAATTAATAAACAAAGATTAATTCGCCTTGTGAGTACAAAACTGCACTATTTCAGAAAATCTAGAAAATGTGATTAATGGGAAAATGGATTATTTTAAGGTTGATTTATCAATGCAAAACCAAAATAATGTGGACTTTTAGTAGATAACTTGACGTAACTTAAGCAAGCTATGCGCCAAATACCTACGCTCTAAAATAATTTTTAAATCAATTTTGACCTATGAAGAATGAAAGTTGTATATAAAAACAAAGAATAGTGTAGTCTTGCACTCATAAGGCGAATTAATTGTTAAAATTAAACGTGCAGTTTGTAAAGGTGACATCCTGACACTGCGATGCCAAAGGAGTGCCTTTATGCTGCTTTGATGTCGAAGGATAGGATAGTGATGATGGATTAGTAACAATAACACTGCCAGAGCTGCTCTCTCCCCTCATTGTCTGTATTATTGTTCTATGATGCTCCTCGTCTATTTGTAAATACGGTTTAATTGAGTTGGGGTTATTATGACCCGTAATTTTAATGAGTTGCTGCTCCCCTACTCCTGCTTTTGCTAAATGGGATACCGCTGAAGATCGAAGTGAATGATTTGATATTTTAGCTTTCTTTACATTTAAACCAGCCTTTTCTGCAGTAATTTTTATCCATTTGCTCATTTCGTTTATCCCTACTGGAGAATTTTTATACCACAACTGGTTCCCATTTTTCCAGAGGGTGTTTGGAGTTAGAAACAGTCGATCAGTCTTAATGTTAGCGCCTCTTTTTAAAATAAACTTGTGGTATAATCTGAAATAATTATTTACTTTGATAAACTGCAGTACTAATTACCTGATTAATTTGTAGTATAAGAAGAGGGTTTTACCTTACAGGACACATATCCAAATTGCTTGTATTAGGTATTAGCCATTTGCTTTCAGTTAATTTCTGAGCACCACCTTGAGCGGTTTTCGAAAAAATAGGATTATATTCGATCCTATTAGTTGTTGAACCGGTATTGGAAACCTCTTGTTTGAAGTAGTGAGTGAAGCACTTGTTCCCTTCTCCACCACGCCACACTAACTCATAAGAGGCTATTATAAAAAACTTTTTCTGCAGCCCATCTGGTGTATTTTCATCAAGCGTGTCGATCATATCCATATACTCTTTTTGCGTAATGGCAGAAGCACTTCTTAGTCTTTTTTCCGGCTGAGTTTGAAGTTGTCTTCTTTTTGCGTCTCTGGCATCACGGGCGGTTTTAAAAATTAAATCAGAAAAGGGGTTGATAGTTACACCCCATTTTGAAAAAAACATTTCTTGAAGCAGTTTTGCCGTTACATTCCACATATTTTTTACTACTAGTTCTTTGTAATCTTTACCATCTTCTTTCTTCATGTTAAAAGCCCAACTTTTTAAAATCGTATTTAACTCGAACTCTGATGTTGTTTTTTTAATTTGGTATCCCTTTTCATCGCAAAATTTTGTAAATTGCCTCCACACTGAATCGTGCGACTTCTTAGTATTACTGGGCATACTTTTCTCAACAGTTTTATTGATATCTTCCTCACTATTATCCCCAAATCTCATTTTTACAAACGTTTCTACTACGACCTTGCGTATTTAAAGCGATTTTGACGTTTGATGAAAAATAAATAGAAACAAAATATTTTTTTTAAATCAAGTCAACGGTCACTTAATTTATTTACAATAATTTTTATTCATTGAATTGTCTTTCGAATACCACTCGTTCTCGAAGTTATGTAGACAATTTTTACGTCTATATCACTCGTGTTGATTAAGCTTGATAATATCACTCGTGCTACGCACTCGTGTTATTAATATTCAAGCATAATAAACACTCGTGATATAGACTTAAAATTGTCGACATAACTTCGAGCACTAGTGGTATTATATATGACAATCCTTTTATTTGAAATAATTTGAATCTTTTAACAGATTCCTAATGGGGTAAAAATACTCAAATTTTATAAATGCAAACCTATACAATAATTTAAATATTAAAAGAAGTAAGATCCTTATACTGAAAGTTGAATTTGGTCCACCCTGTATAGTGTATAATTCTGAAAGGTTTTGTTATTAACACACAATATAACCATTTTACACATTTTAGTCAAATTTAGTTGGACTTTACGGATGCGTCCAGGAAATTCCAAATCTAAGCAAATGGATTGTGTAATAATCCTCACGATGTTATTATTTCAGCAACAAGTCGTTTTCAACTCAACTTTAGTCAATAAAACGAAAGTTTTGTTACTATATTAAATTATTAAACTCGTGAAACTTACAATTTTCGATTTCTTTTAATAAAAAAAAAACGAATTCAGTTACGCTATTTTGATCGATTTTAAAATTCAAAGGTCGTTAAAATTTATCAACAATCAAGTTAGTTGCTTCAGGGTAAGGAATATTGCTTTACTCTCTGTTGTCTACTTGGGTCTTAAAATTTAGTAACATTCTATCCCAAAACTTAATACTCTGTAGTATAATAGTTGTTAAACTTCCTACTAACTCTTTTGGTTTCTATTTTCCATATTTAAATTTTGTTCAAAGTTTACACGACTTAATTGATTTCGAATTAAGAACTAAAGTTGGTATAAATTACCTTAAAATGGAACCTTTGAAAATTTATACTGTAAAAGCTTCAATATCTATGTAATTTGTAAAATAACTAGATATTTTTCGTCGGTCTTTTAATTCACTTTTATTTGTATATTTTGCTTGCATAAAACGACAATATAAACAATGAATAAACAATTGCCATTCTTTGTAATTAGCTTTTAATCCTTTGTCATGGTAAATCGTTTAGTGTAAAATTGTACAAAATCATATACATGCAGAATTTATCGATTAGTTGTATTGTTCATGTCAAACTTAATAATAATGTTAACTATATTTACCTGTATAAAGTTTTTTTTATTTATTTATAAAGACCGCGTGATCACACAATTAATTACCACCAAGCGTCTCAACATAAATGTAATTACTCGTAATATAGAACAAACCGATATCACGTCATTTTTTCAGTATTTTCAGTACATTCCATCAAATGCATTTACTTTAGTTTTATAGTTACTTGTCATGACAATAACCACTTATTATATTTCTAAAACAGACGGCTATGACGTCGATATCTAATGGAACTGTTCAAAATCTCACGGGCTGTGAATTGCGCATTGATGAGAAAAAGTCTAATTATATATCTAAGTCGATGTAGACAGTTATCAAATTATCTAAAGAGCACTCTCATCATAATTAAAAATTTTCTTTTCGTTAGGAATTAATCAAAACGTGATTGTCAAGAGTGCACTCTGCTTGACATTAATTTTTTTGGTTACTTTAAAATTTTTTAGTTTAATTATCTAGTAGTAAGCTTGCTATTTTTGTTTGTATTTACAATTTTTTTTAAAGTTATTTGTTTTATAAGGAGACAAAGTGACGTTTTGTGTGACAAGACTGTGTTTGCCTGAAGAGCGAGCGTAGCGAGCGAGTCTGGCAATACAGGCGAGTCACACAAAACTACTTTGACTCCGTATGAAACATTATATTTTTTCTGCAAACGTAAAGCGTAAAACTGAAAATTTTGATTTTTGAAAGAGCACCATCTCTTGTCAATTACTTGTAGTTCAATTGTCAAATATTTTTTAAAATTAACTTAAATTTGTAAAAAAAGCTAATTATTAAACACAACGAACTAATTATAAAGGAAAATTTAAAAAACATTAAATTTTTTACATTACAAATGCTTATAAAACATTTTTTACGTTAAAAAATAAAAATTATGTGCGGTTAAGATTTTACTTTTCCTGCCTAGACAGTAGAAAAGTACTTATCTGACAATTTTTCCTGCCTCGGCGGGAAAGTTAAACTTCACCGTTACCTATTGAGTGACACAAAGGCGACTTTTTCTGACGTTTGAAGAAAAACAAAATTATACTACTGCGATTTCAACATTAATCTCTATTGTCATGGAAAACAATATGGAATCCAAAATGTCAAAGCTAGATTATTTAAATTGTCATTTAGCCATAACCTCCCGTTGCTATTAGAAAATCCCTTGGAACATAATACATCCGGAAGGAGGGTTAGCAACCGTTGTCTATAAGAAAAAAATGTGAAGTCCATGGATGACTCATTCACTCCGTCGAGTTTAGATTATTATTGGCTGTGATGATCTTTCGTTATAAGTGGGAGTATAAGCAACCATTTCTATTAGAGAAATTAACAGGAAATTACTATGTTTACTTCTCCATTGCGATCCATATTACTAACTAAATTGCTCTTTCCTGATAGAGTAGGAGACGTTTCTTTATTCAGTGGGAAATCCATACCACATGACAAAACATGGCGGGAGGTGGGAATACAATGGTCCCCCTTACAATGTTCTTGTGCATGTCATAAATAAACTAATACCTAAAAAAAGAGCAATGTGGTCACATATTATGTCGTTCTTCATAGCAAGAAGTTATTATTTTAATCCTTTAACTATATTTGAAAGTAATTTTATGAATAGATAATTAAATCATATATAAATATATGAAACTAGCGAGAAAGTACTATAAATACGTATCATTTGGGAATCTAGCACTATTTCCTCTCTTCTATGATTAATTGATTACTGTCCGTAGTGGCTTGGACGGGAGGAAATGATAGGCTTTCCTCTTTTGATATAAAATAGCTATTTTTATACAGTGTGTCTCCGGATGAGGTTGCCAATAGGGGAAAAAATTTATTTTTCATTTTAGGTAAAAAAAGTATTCTTTATAAAAAGTTTTGCTTCTTTTCAAAGTCCAAAATATGCAAAAATATTAAAAATAAATTATTAAATAAAAAAGTTATTGAGCTTTTTCTCTAAATTTTTGAACTATTTTTCGAAAATTTCGAAAAAATTTCTAGAAAAAGCTAATTTTAGGTAAAAAAGTATTCTTTATAAAAAGTTTTGCTTCTCGAGAAACCTCAGAATCAATTCTTAAATTTGAGTTTAAATAGAATACATAATTTAGTTCGTCTTTTATTTTTACCCATTTGTTCAATAAACTATTGATTTTTTTCGACACTGTATTAAGTTCAAACTCAAATTTAAGAATTGATTCTGAGGTTTCTTAAGAAGCAAAACTTTTTATAAAGAATACTTTTTTTACCTAAAATGAAAAATAATTTTTTTTTCTCTATTAGCAACCCCATCCGGGGACACACTGTATGTGAAAATATCACTTTTCGATTAGGCTGACGTCTCATCCAAAAGATAAGATTCTGATATTCTTAAGCATTAGAAAAAATTTCGAAAATGCTATACTCTGTTCAGCAACCAGGTAGCTAGAAGCCACTACCTACAAATATCTGTCAAATAAGGTTGACGTATGTCAATTCTTGTGTGATTGTTATAAACCGTATTTTCAAAATTCGACCAATAGAAAAATTCTATTTAAATATCGCGCGTTTTTTTAGAGTGGCTTAGCTATTTCTGGTTGCTGAACGGAGTTTAGAATAATTGCAAAAGCTGAAGTATGTTTATTGTGATTATGGGGTTATTATGATTATACTGAAAAAAATTGATATTTTAGTCTTACCTCGGAGAGCCAATAAGCTCATATTTCATTGTATGTGCTAATCAAGTCCTATTCCTTAAATATTAACCAACTCAATGCGTACCTCAGGGTAGAATAACTAAAACTTGTTGTTGCTATGACTTATAACAACAGCAACCGCTTGAAAGAAATCAACAGTGTGATGTTCATCTCCTTGTTCATGATGAAAATATAAAATATTTTTTTGATACACGATAGCTAAAGACATATAATTAACCTCAAAAGATGTTTTCTTTAAAGCGAGTCCCTAACGAGTTAGTACATTATTTGCAATTAATTATAATAAAAAAGGATTTATTTAAAAAGAAATAATTTTGAGATAACATTAATTAGCTTAATAAAGAACACACAAAAAAGCGGATTAACCACCCACGTTTCAAAATGAAAAAGTTCCGTGGTAAAATTTGCCTTTTGATTTTCCACTTTTCCAGTGAATTAACGACAGGAAACTTTTTATTATTTTTCTTTGGCTGATAAGTCATAACGCCCCCCTACAGCGTATTTATTTACTTTACGTTATCAGACATGTACCTACATACTGTACCAGTATTTAAGAGTACATTATGAGAATTATCTATTAAACATACCTTCCAGGTCTGCAAATTACTTGTGTTTATGTCGCAAATTCTACCAAAGTAATTGAGTAATATATAATTTGACTAACCTTTTCATTATTGCAACCATCTACTGTCACGCACAAAATACAACTAAATTTTAATTTTATTAAAACTTAATAAAAGCAGGTGCAGGTGTAGATAAAAATTTAAAATGTTTAAATTCGTTTTATTTTCTGATATCATTTGCCCTTGTGTATGAAATCAACTTTTATATCGAGTTAAATGTAAATTACGGCTTTAGTCCTAAAATCCATAATTTTTGGGAAAACAGTACCTCTGAAGTTCGATAGTCGAATGGAGTTTAAAAATTGATGGATAAATAATAATATTTGAATGTGTGTTAAAATAAAAATAGGGGAAAGTGGGTGAATATCGACTTTTGCCCAATATCGACCAGTGCTCTACAGATCAGCGTAAGCGTAAAAAAATAAAATAAAGGATACTATATCATTTCTTGGTTCATGTTGCAAACATTGACTACTCATAAGCTCAGAACAAGTGTTTGTGTCGCACATGCGCTTTACAGTGCTAAAAAATAAGTTTTTACGCTTTTCTTTATTATATTTTGCTGCGTGATTTTAAGGTAAGAAAACTTTTTTAATAGAAATAATTGCATATTTCTATTTCTAATCAACAAATACAGTCCCACCAGCTTTATTAGCTAGCTGAGGGGGCGTGTCCAGCGCTGTCATAGATTTTGAAGTACACTATGAGTTAAAAGTATTTTAGCCGCTAAATTTGACAAGTTACTGCCACTATGATTGCATATAGGTTAATATTCAGACAGTGAATTTGAAAAGTACAACTTATTGTCATTTTGAAAGGTTTGATCATAACCTAAAATAATTGTAGATACACGC
Source organism: Malthinus seriepunctatus (assembly GCA_963924605.1). NCBI lineage: Eukaryota > Metazoa > Arthropoda > Insecta > Coleoptera > Cantharidae > Malthinus > Malthinus seriepunctatus. The sequence continues at coordinate 91,053,542 of OZ004600.1, forward strand.
GATTTTTAACTATGCCTGTACCTAACCTGAATTCTTGATTATGATTGGACGAATCTTTTCCCGCAAAAAATATTTGAAATAAAAGTATTTTAGTTGACATATTTTCCGTAACTCAAAATTGGTTGGTAGAGCTTTACCTATGTTTTTAACAACTTGAGTTAAAATAAAATCAAACGAAAAATCGGCTTTTATTATACTTTGGAAAAACTCCTCACCACGGCTCATGGGGTAATATCGGCCATCTCCGTCGATATTAAACTTAATGCCTTTTTATGTTGATTTATGTACCTAGATGCCTAAAAAATATGTAAGAAAAACATCTCGTCAATCTTGTATAAAACGCAATACGACAAAGGCCGTAGAAGCCGTACAAGCATATGAAAGAGGAATTAGAAAAGCGGCATCGACATCTATGTTACAAGTTCCGTAATAGTACGGTGAAAGACCGTCTAAGGCACTCTAAGGGGATAGTTTTAATGTTTCATATATTTTTTAAATATGTTTTCTAATATAAATAATAATTATATGAATTAAAACTTTGGTCGATATTATCCTACCTGATAGTTGATTTTACCCAGCGGGTCGATTTTACCCCTCAAAAACTTGCTTGACTTTTACATTTATTTTTGAGGAATGGGGGAATATGTTCAATTTTTACAATAATTCTAAGAAGCATGGAAGTATACTGGACATATAAAAAAAATTTCAGATTTATTGAATCAAATTTAGAGATTTTATACAAAAAATGCCTTAGGTGGTCGATATTCACCCACTTTCCCCTATATCTACTTGTACTATAAAGAACTAACTTAAACGAAACCTAAACTTTTCATTTGTCGAGTCATTAATTTTTTTGATTGTGCACCAATTGATTTTCTTCACCTACATGAGGTCAATAAATCCCAAACACCTGAAACTTTTAGAAAATAAAAGATGCTTTTGATTGCGCTTTTTATTTGCGAATGAAAACAGTAGAAGAACATCAGATTTTTTTTTATTTGCAAACCAATTCGTATTATGTGAATTTACGAATAACTACTAAACTTCCAGAATGAATACCCATAGTTGAAAGTTCTTTATTTTACCTACAGATGAGAATTGAAAATTTTTATTTTTTTGTTCTTACTTTAAAGCTTCAGCTTTCTACTTAAAATCTATTCACGTATTTATTACGAAAATTTATGTTCTTAAATAAAAATGTTTTCGTCTTTTATTACGCCAAAGATTATTTTTAATGCAATTTTTGTTTCTAATTAAATTTTTTTGAGAAAACCCGCTCTTTTATTGTATTTTACTGATCTGTAAGTTAAAGATAAGGTTCCTTTCCTTGTTTTACTAAGTGTCACGTCACGTTTGTGTCTACATTTTCCACACATCTACTTGCATTGTTTTATATGTATATGTGTACATAAAAGAACAAAAACTTAAAAGTAGTTAAAAGGAGAAACTTGTGACTTGCATTAAACAGATAAAATACCACACTTAATAAACTTTAATATAATATATTAATATAGTACAATTAGGTATGGTACAGGGTGGTATACTACTGCTCTCGCATAGAAAGCCATACTTTCGTAAATTCCTGCTTCTCTAATTATTTTAGGTAAAACAATAAATTAATTATAATAAAAATATCAGGTCGATAATAAAAATTAAGTGATGTTTCCATATTTTAAGAGTAGAAATATCCTATATTAGGAGAGTTCTCAAGAGAAAGTCACCAACCCGCGGTTCACCTGAAAGATCGACAAAACGCTGGCTTTTTTCATCTACTGATGTATGTAAGGCTTGACAAATGAGAGCATCCCTAGTTACGTCTTACAAGCAGAATAAGAAGAAGAAGCTTAAGAACCAATGAACTCATTGATTTTTGTAAAAACTTGTATAATCCAAACTCGCCAAAAAAAATTAAAATTCCCAACACTCAAATTTCAAATTAATTTAAATTTGATTTTTAACGGTAAATCCATTAAATAAATTTGTGCTTTAAGATATTAAAATGAGGAGTGGATATTCAAATAAACGATTAACTCCCTTGTGCATTTTCGATATTGTAACAAAGACAAACAGATAAAAATTTGCTTATTGGTGGTAAATTGGAAATTTACAGCCAAAACTAATCAATATATTTTTAAGGCATAAAACGATTTCACAATTTACGGTTTTATTAAACGTTTTAAAAAATAACATGCTAAAGAATGAGGTTCTAAATGGAATTGGTTGTACTTCCATTTAAAAATGAAAATAAAATTATTAAATCTATAAAATGAAGCACTTCAATCCCAAACGACTGAATAATGTTTGAACGACAATTCAATCAAAAATGAACAAATTCGAAAAGCAACTTACCTATCGGTACGTCCTGACGAGTACAGTTCATTAGACATAAAAAATATCAAACTTTTTTGCAATAATTGAAAAACTCGTTTCTGAATTTTGTTTTGTTTATTCAACTTTAATTAATATTTTTTGAAAATTTTTTGTAACGACAGATACAAATTTTACTCACACTCATTTAACCTTTATTCAGTGATTTAATTTAAAATTCATAAAAATGAAACTTTAAAGCTTTAAATTGTGATTTAAATTTTAATCTATACATGTACGTCAGGTGGTCAGGAATACGTTTGCTAACACGACTGTCTTTGTTATTACTGGAGAGAAAGGGTAAAGAGTCTACATAATGTCTGACAGCCAAGCTGTGACAGAGGCACTCAAATCCAATAGCTTTGAGTCTTTATCCACTTGGGAATGCAGACAATCCCTCAAAACTCTGGCAAGGGACAACAAAGTTGGCTTTCGTTGGGTGCTGGGTCACGAAGGAATTGAAGGAAACGGAATAGCTGATGAATTAGCTAGAACAGGCTCAAAAGCCCTTCCGATTGAACCCGAACCATTCTGTGAACTATCTAGAATACATAGAAGGGCGGAGATCAAAAAATGGGAATCTGAGAACAAAAATTCTCACTGGAACAACGCACCACGACAAAAACAGTCAAAAAAATTCATTGAGTACTCGGATGCGAATACTAAAAAGTTTATTCTATTATCAAAGAACGAAATCAGAGACTCATCACAGGTCTGTTTACTAGACCCAGCCCAGTGAGGTATCTTCTCAAGAAACTGGGACTGGAGAATAGTGACATATGCAGGCTCTGTGAATTGGAGATCGAATCCACCGAACACATTCTCTGCAATTGCGATGCAATTATTTATCTGATTGTGTGACTTAGTTGTTGCTAAAAATATATTTTTTATTCGACTGTATCAAAAAGCTACACTTTACGTTTAGATTATTGGACGTAAAATGGGTCTTTTGATCAACATATCATTATTTCGATTTCGTTACTATGGCAACCACTTTACGGTCTCTAAACCCTAAAGTGCTACTTTAGGGCCCTTTAGACAGATTTATGTGAAGTTTTTATTCAAAATAACCAATCTCATATCTACTTTATTATCAACAGTCTAATAAAAAATACTATATGACACACGGACGTAAACTTTTTTGGGGTCAGGCAGTTGCGAATCTCGGCTGACGCTTCGATTCCCAAGGCTTCGCCTTGGTCGTGAAACATCATTTTACGTCCTTGTTTCATAATATACTATTATTCAATTTCAAGGTTCTCTTGTTTCACAAACAGTCATTATTTTTAACCACTTGCCACTTCTAATTTGTAAAAATATGTAATAAAATTACTCAGGAAAATTCATTAATTTCAAAATATGAGAAAAGAAGATAAGAGAATATACAGGGTGGGCTACGAAACTTGTAGCCCCTGACGATTTTTGACTGCAACCCAAATAACACAATATCTTTACTACAGTCTAGATCAGTGTACATAAGGAACGTGCTTAATAGAAGTACGACTTCTTGAACTTTTGTAACTATGGAGCCCATGCGGGTCTTTGTGAGAGGTTGGCCTGGGTTTTTCATATTTTACTACTATTTTTGGTAGTTGTACAAATTTTAAGCCAACAATTATTAATTTGTTCGAGCGAAAATTCTGAAATATGCGGACTAATATGAAATCAGAGAATTTATGGATTATAAAATTTTGTCAGGTCCGGACTGTAGGTAATTTTTAATAAAAGTGATTAACATTGTGTATAATATTATAACTGTCAGTATAGGTATTATTGATTTAGATTTATTACAATTTGAAGGTTATTAAAAAATGGAAATCCTAATTAAAACTAGGTTAAACTAAAAGTATAGGTTACGTGAACCTAAAGAACTAAATATACCAATTTAAAAATGAAACGTACAATTTGCAAAAAATTTATTTGTGAGTACGTTGTTTCAATTTATTGCCATACATGTTTTTTATTTTTACATGGATGTATTACAGCAGTACGGAAGTAGCTCCCTAACAACTTGTGGTTTTTCTTACTTACATCCAATGTAATTTTGAGGTAAGTTAATGTTCCGTATATAACTGATATAAATTGTTCTATATTTGATATTGATTGAAACAAGAGCTTTTAGTTACAACTTTGCACTAAATTAAATAGCGCATTGTATTGTTTATAATTGAATAATAACAAAGTTTTGAATTATATTGTGTACGTTTTCTGAGCATGTACCTACATTATTCAACTAATTGAAGTTATTAGAGTATAGAAATTGAAATCATGCCCAGCTTTTTTACAATAAGCAACTTTTATGAAAAAAAAGATGATTTATATTATATTTATAGAGATGAGGAAGGAAAAGAAAAAAGCTAATGAGATCTGATTTTGCCTCAAATGCGTATTATAAAAGGTCGTCACTAATTTGAATATTCCAGACGTATAAAAACCTAAATTTTTAAATTTTCATGGATATATCTAAATCTGGGACCTATCGAATCAGCTACAAAATTTTCACAACACTTCAAACTCACATTCACAACACTCTGTATTTCAGTAATTATGAGGTTTAAATAAACATGTTATTAGAGTAAAATGTAGTAAATTTTGTGCTCTAGAAATATGGTAAGAATATTGTTTTTTGTAGAACATACTAGTAAAGAGTTATCGAGCAATAACCGAAAAAGTGACACAAAAGTGGTCGTACGGAACAGCAGCACCAAGTTCCAAAACTTGGATTTTTAATAACGGCCTATGAAGGTTGAAACTCAACCTAAGGTTATAGCTGTCATTTTAGTTTGACATAATTGAACAAAATAGTAAAATTGACGTTTATTTATAATTTCAACCTACGGTTGAGTCGATCTTTCGTTAACTAGGCTTTATAATACTGGCCCTAAGTCACATAAATAAACTCTTTGTCTTTATCTATTCCTTACACCTTTTATCGATGGTTTTTACATTATCGTGGATTTAAGAAAATAAATGTCAATAATTAATTGTTCTAGATGTGTGGAAAAAGTGGGAAAAAAGTGGAAAAAGCGATAATTAATACGATTAAGAGCATGCCCTCAAATAATGCTAGTGTTGGACTACAGTCATTAACATTATGAATCAAACTTTACAGTTCCACCAGTATTGGTGAAGTTTTCGATATTTACGTTTAAATTTCAATCCAACACACACGATTTCAGTTATTTGCATGTCAAGCATGCTAATTAGCATTTAGTTATTCCAAATTCATGGTACCCACAAAAAAAAATGAGAATTTGTTTACCCAATTTAATGGTAGCCATATAAGCAAACTAGGTCTTTAATGAATTGTTTTTAAGTCTTTAAAACAAACATTGAAACTGAAAAGAAATATTTTTAGCCATATTTATTCAAAATGTGTACATACATCTGGTTGTATAATTTTATAACTTATTTAATACGAGATTCTGTTATATAAATTTTTTTTCATATATTCAAGTTTTAGCCAAACAAATTTAAATTCCTAAGAGTATTCAAATATGTTTTACTTTTTCTCGTATGATGATGTATTTCATGTAGAACTTTTCTTCTCCTATTTTTTTTATTTATGACATTTTTTTGTTTTAAAAATAAGAAAAAACTTTAAATAAACAAAAAAAACTTTATTTTATACGTTAGTTGCATTATTTTTGTCCCGGAAAGTTTTAGTAGAATAAAACTCGATACTAAAATAAAATTTTTATGTTGGAAAGCCTTGCGAAAATTAATGCTTTTGACTACAATAAAATTTAGCTATCAACAGCTTAAACAAACGATTAAATCGCTACCATAATGACAGAACGACAGAAGGTATGTAACAATTTTACATAAATTGAGTTTTAATCATTTTCGGAAAGAGGAAATTCTTATGTTCATTATGACAGAACGTCGTAACTGAAAAAATAATATTAACCTGTTTAAAAAGTTTCCTTTCATAAAATGTTTCTTTTGTATAGAGTACGACCTTCTGTCATTATGGTGGCGAAATGCAACACTATAAGATAATATCGATTATTTATAATTAATATGTAGTGATTAAATACGAAACGAAACGAAATTCAAGCTGAACTTGCAGAACGTTTAGATAATAATAGTGTAAGCAGCTTACTGAGATTTCATAACCGAATGTAAATACCTTTTAGATAACTTACAGCTTCAGGGGGACATTGAATTTTCAAAGTACACAAGCACAAAGGTATAAAGTATCAGTAATTAGTATTTAAAATGCCGTTACAGGATCAAGTGAGTTCCATTTTGAAATCATTTTGTACTATTATACAGAGTTATTCAAAATTATAAAATAATAAGAGTCCTATAATTTGACTTTTAACCCCTTCACCTCGGACACGTAAATCGCAAGAAGCGTCCTATAACCGGATTGCATCAGTAAAATGTAGGTCGCTTACTCAAAGTAAAGGCTCTTACAGACCTTTGCCGCATTGGTCTGTGAAAAACTTAAGGCTCGTCCACACACACAGGTTTGCTTTCCGGTTTGGCCTGTGCAGGCGGCCTGCACAGGCTAAACCGGAGGGTATGGACAGCGTTCAGACAGTCTGCACAGGCCAAACCGAAAAGCAAGGTCTGTATGTGTAGACAGGCCTTTGAGGTAAATTAAAAATGCGGACAGCAACACGTGATACACCCGTATGTTACAACGAGGTGAAGGGGTTAAAAATAAATGTTTGCTATAGGCATTTCAAATTAATATTGTCGCGCTTCTAGCGGATATGTTGATACTAACGATGCAATGATATTGAAATAACTGCGCATTAGAGCAAGCCTGTGTGTGTGGACGGGCCTTTATAAGTGCCTTGATAATTTCAGAGTAGAGTTTATAAGATGATTTAATTTTTAAAAAGGATTAAAAGAGTAATTGTAAAAGATTTAAGAACTACCTAGACCTTCTTTCTCATTCGATTAAATTAATTAAGAAATATTAATGTTTAAAAATTCACATTATGCATTTTTATTCTAAAACTCCATAAAATTCCATAAAACATAAAATTTAAATTAATGTCCCCATCTATACAAATTAAACAAAACTAAACAGTAAACAATATACCTAAATAGTGTAAGCTATGTTTCAAACTTAAAAAAATTATGAGAGAGTAAAGCCAATATTGCGTTGCCTCTATTGATTGATGAGGTCTACAATAATAATTTAAATTTAATTTGAAGCTTCTTGAAAATATAGAGCCTTTACTAACATCGTTAGAACAACTTGATTGGTCATAATTCGATTCTTGAATTTAATTTTACCACTACCTATTTCTGTTATACACTATAGTTCTGTTCACGGATGTTTTCTAACACGTGACTTGTATAATACTCGATAACTAATTAATTTAGTAATAATTTCTCTAATTTTAATATTAAAACATTTAATAATAATTAAATAAAATAATTTTAATTCAATAAATAAGTAGTTTTCGTTCTAATTGACACATATTAAGGTTGTCACGTGTCAGTAATGATCGGTGAACTGAACAACAATCTCTATTCAACGTCCATGTAGAAGTCAGCGTCGCGTCGTCTTTTACTTTATATTATTTATTGTAGCTTATATATTAACAAAGAGGATTTTAGTTACTAGAAAATAGAAACTAAACATCCAAAGTAGAGCTTTTAGTTTTAACAAAGTAATGAATTATTAAACGAAACCCCAATTCAATTAAAAATCCCCCATTAACCTATTTTTACTACAGAAGCATTATTACATTAATAATATTTTACCATAAAGGAACCAATACAATAGAGGAACATTTGTCATGTTAACAAGTGTTAACGCGAAATTTGCACTGAGTTTTGCGTCGACCTCTATATGTCGGTACATCGTTAGTTCATATGATGGAATTGTAGGGAATATAGAAATGGTAAGTTACTCGGCTAAAAGAATGCGAGACAATAACGTCACCAATACACAGACACACACAACACAAACATTGACCTTGCAAACTCGCCGGCTGCTTATCTTCCACTTTGTATATCAAATTTCTTTTTATTGCTACAAGAATTATTAAAACAACTACTACTATTTAGCAAAATTAGAATGCCTTTATTATATTATTTTTAATTCATTTTTGTACTGCAGTATCAAGTATCCAATAAAACCAAAATTTACCGATTATTAGAATTCAGAATCAATTATTATTTTAAATCGATTATTATTATAAAATGATCAATAATTAGCATATTAATAAAGAAAACGATTATTCAGGACCGGCTCAAGTGTAGGTGGCGTCTGTAATTGATTCTTTGATCTTCTAAACCAGTTTGGTTTTAAGCGCCCCATAATGCTTTAGCGAAATAAAACAGAGTTTGATGCGAAAAGTAAAGGTGGCCCAGAAATATATAATAATAAATAATAATTTTTAAGTTAGAGTGGGCCTTGTTTGATTAACCGATTTTTGCGAATTGATAGAGCCCCACCAACTAATTTTGCGTTACGGAAAATATGTCTACTTAAATAATTTTATTTAAAATCTTCTTTTGCGGGAAAAGATTCGTCCAATAATAATCAAGAATTCAGGTTAGGTACAGGTATAGTTAAAAGTCGCGTGCATCTACAACTAATTTAGGTTATGATAAAACCGAGGGGTCAACCACTGTTATGAATTTGTACATTGACTACAGTTGACGGCCTATGACTGCATATGCTATGGCTGCCACTGACTGCAGATGACTACCGCTGACAACTCAATTTTTATACATTGACTGCTGGTATAACCCCTCGGATAAAACCTTTCAAAATAATAGCACGTTGTACTTTTCAAATTTAATGTCTTAATATTAACCTATATTCAGTTTTAGTGACAGTTACTTGTCAAATTTAGCGACTGAAATACTTTTAACCTATTTTAAACTATTTAACAGATAATTATAAACTTTCAGTCTATTAATAAATATGTATAAAAGGTGTTCCTAAAAAGCATATTGTTCTCATTTCCAGTTTAACCGGAAGCGCTTTGTAAGCCTAAAATAGTAACAGAACAACCGATGCGGCCATACGAAAAACTTTTTCCTGTCCGTAAAATCTCGTAATTTTGTATTTTTATTAATCAGAAATAAATTTAACATCTTGAGAAAGCTAATTTTACGAGCTTTCTAATTATTGAAAAATATACAGGGTGTGTTCGAGGGTGTCTGTTACGTAAACTTGTGTAACATTATTTTTGTTCCCAGGGCAAAAACCTCTGCTTTCAGATAAAAAAAAAGAAGTACCTAAAATTTTTAAGCTGTATCTCAAAATTAACCCGTGCCGAAATCCAATCAAAAGTTTTAAATGCAAATGGTAAATTTATAAAATGATGTTATTTTTTTTCACATCCAGAAAAAATCGTTAAAATTTAAGTTTTTCGGAAATTGCTCAAGAATCGAGTCTACTTTTTCTTGGATCTTTGTCTATTGCCTCGCGATCGATTTTACGCATGCCCAAAGCCTCGATACAAGGTACAAATAAAACATGTTTTTTTTTAAATTTTTTATATTATTGCCATGAAAATTACCATGTTATTTGGATTTAAAACTTTGATTGGATTTCGGCACAGGTTGTTTTGAGATAGAGCTTAAAAATTTTTGGTACCTCTTTTTTCATCTGAAAGCAGGGGTTTTTGCCCTGGGAGCAAAAAAATTGAGACCCAAGTTTACGTAACGGACACCTTCTGTTTCATTTAAATTAAGATAGTTCTGATTAAACCGGAAGTAAAAATATAAAGTGTTTGGTAACGTGATAATTGTACGAGCTTTTAAAATATACAGGGTGTTCTTAAACAATTTGATTTTTGTGTAGTTTCCGATTTTACCGGAAACGTTTTGTTAACCAAAAAGAGTGTCAAATAACAGTAAAAATAATTGATACATACAGGGTGAATCAGAGCACCCGTATCAGGCGTTTTTCTCAAAAACGATTAGTCGTAGAGAGTTGAGTAAAAAATTTTGATTACAAAAGCCGTAATAAAGAATGAAATGGTGGTATTGTTATTCCGCGAAAAATCGGCATGCCGAAGATATTGTCTCAAAATGTGAAGAACTCCAGAATTTTAAATGGCAAGATAGGTCGAAAGTGGTATCAATGAAAAGATCTTTAAAAACCAAGCAAGTTTTGTAGAGAAAATTTTTTGAATACTGCCATTCCAAATTTTGAAGTTCGTGAACTTCTGAGAAAAACTTTTGGCATTCCGACCTCTCTGCGGAAAAAAAATATTACCATTCCATTCATTAATAAGGCTTTTGTGGTACAATTTTTTATCCCAACTCTCTAGGACCATCTAATCGATTTTGAAAAAAAAGCTAAGAACGATATAAGATCTGAAGACTTCAGAATTTGGAATGGCAGTATTCAAAAAATTTTCTCTACAAAACTTGCTTGGTTTTTAAAGATCTTTTCATTGATACCACTTTCGACCTATCTTGCCATTTAAAATTCTGGAGTTCTTCACATTTTGAGACAATATCTTCGGCATGCCGATTTTTCGCGGAATAACAATACCACCATTTCATTCTTTATTACGGCTTTTGTAATCAAAATTTTTTACTCAACTCTCTACGACTAATCGTTTTTGAGAAAAACGCCTGATACGGGTGCTCTGATTCACCCTGTATATCAATTTTCAAGTTTTCATTTTTGTTACAAAATAAATTTGAAATTTTTGAAATTTTGACATACAAAAACTCTGGTTTCGCTGTGGCGATTTTGATAAAAATTTAGATTTCAATAGAGAACTGTGTTGCCTGTAACATATCCAAAAAAGTAAAAAATATATCGGAGGAAATGTTGAGAAAATCCATTTCAAAATTTTGACCTACTTTGGTCCTTCAAAGATAGGCAATTCTGAAACAATTTTAAAATATCGACTGGGTTTAAAGGAAAGCCCTATATTTTGGATGCACAATACCGTTTTGAAATTTCTATAATAATAATTACCGGCCTAGTTATAAACTACAAAATAGAATACTCGTTCTATTGGCCGCCGCGCCGTTTTGAATAAAAATGGATTTTTTATGGGAATGCGCCCAAAACAACTACCTCATTTTTGGACACCCAGTAGTTTTTGCTCCAGAGGTGTAACAGACAGACAAACGGCTATCTCAATAAAGATCCGAAAAAATGTTTTTTTTCTATTTTTGGAACCAAGGGGACCCAAAACGTGGAAAAATGAAATAAAATTTTTCTAAATTATAACTTTTTCTTGGAAAACGTTAATATGTAATAGATAGGCATTTTAATTTTACGTCGGTGGGTTTTGAAACTGATTTAAAAAAATTTCAAAAGTTTAAAAGTGGAAGTGTTTTAATTTTAATCAACTAGAAAATTATTTTTGTATTCATATAAATTAATCTTTTCTGCGAAATGAGAATGTTTATTAACAACCTCTTTTCCTTTTCATTCAACAATGAACACTTTGTACAAGTTTTAAGTTATCTTTTATTTGAATGCTTTTGTAATGAATACGTTTATTTTACGATTGAGATTATTTGTCGTCATTAGTTAATTTAAGATCACAACCTTTTTTTAAAGTTTTAAAAAAAAAGAAACTTTTTCATTTTCACGAGATGTGGCAGCATTATTGCTCATTACACCCGTCGTGCACCCGTCTTTCCCCGCCTGCAACTATTCGTGTAACATTTCTCCCTATACTATTGTTTCTCTATTGTATTGGTTCCTTTATGATTTTACTGAAATTTATAAAAAATTATGCAAGATTAAATAAAGCTGTTTTATCTATTATTTGGTTTTAGGGTTGTGAGAAAGGTTGTTATCAAAAATAAATAAATAACGACCCATCAAAATTTTAGATTTTTTTTGTTAATAAGAAAACTCGGAAGATAAAATCTCCGAGAAAAGTGTAAATAATCTAATTTAAAGAAATATATCAAAGAAACTTTCATTTTATTTAGAAACGTAGCAAAACGAGATAGAGAGAAAGAGATAAAATATAACCATCTTTCACAATGTGTCAAGTTTAAATTTACTTATAAGCCTCGTTATATTTTGATTTTTTTTGCTTTGCAAAGACACAATTTTTAAAAGTTTTTCTTTTTTTTATAAGATGAAAATAATAAAAGTAATCAAAAATCATTTTAAAGTCGAATATTATGTAACGTGCCAAAAATGTTCACTGATGGCAAGTGTGAAGTGGTGCATTTTATCAAATCCCTTAATAGTTATTTTATAAAAAGCTACCATACAACGAGTGTATTAACACTTTCTAGCGTTATTCCTAGGCATGTTGACAAAATGCCAGCAGAATTGGTTTGTTTGAAATAACGAAGAACGAACTGATTCAGAGTACTGCCGTTGCAGTTTAATAAAAATAAATTTTGAATAAATTTAAATATTTTTAGTAAATATATTCAAAAATAGATAATCCATTATCCGCCTTTTAATAGATAGATGTTTATGTTTACCCGTCAACTGCAGCAAAGTCAATAATAATTTTAAGTAAACAGCACATAGTGTGTAATGAAATTTAACCACTAGATAGCTGTTAAGGTAAAGGTTACAAATTCAATCTGAATTTTGGTTAAATTTTTTAAGGCGCAGCCCAGAATGTAATTTACTCAAACAGATTTGGGTATACCATGAATGCATTAACAATTATTGAGAACAACCATTCGTCTTACCCGCCTTCACTTTACTGAAGTCATTTAGAATATATTTCTTGACATTTTAAATTATAATTACTCAAGATTGACGTAAAATTTCACATTTCTACAATTTTATAAAGTTTTGTAAAATTAATTTAAAAATGTCAAGCGAAGATGTTCTTTAGAGAAAACATTTCTTTAATTTTCATTTATTTGTTTGTGAGTGGCTGTTTTATTTATAAAAAATCATGAGATTCCTAAAATCTGTTTTAGAAAGAATAGTGTTTTCAAAATAAAAGCTTATAAAAACAAAGGTGCCTATACATCTACACGTTATGCTTTTAATGTAATTCCGTTCTGAGTGTGTCTCTACAGGGTGTAGAATTGATTTACGCACAGTTTGGAAATCCAGGAGAAAATAGCAAATGCAAGAAAAACTATAAATCGATTAAACGCCATTTGGTGGCGTAAACACAGAACAAGGAATAAAGCAGAAAATGTTTATAATTATGGCATCTAGCACTACATACGAATGTAACGTGTGGAGGACCACAGAAGTAAAGCGAAAATAACACCAATGGAAGTCGACGCTTTTAGAAGCGCATATAACCAATGAGCAAGTGAAAGAAATAACACATACTAAAAAACTATAGACCATAAATTATAAAAAAGATAATAAATACGGTTAAGGTTAAACCAATGGAAGAACGACAACTGCCATTGTAAGACCAGAATTTGTGGGTCTTAGTAAAACTGCCTTATTGGCCTAGGTCAGAGGTATAAGGGGGTAGATCCGTGTTAAAAAACATAAGGTACCTGAACTAAATATGGGCACTGGTTGAAATCTTATATAAGTCTTTCATTTTTCCAATAGCTGGCATTGTACAACCCAAAAACTCAACTGTCGTCGATGTATGGAAAGACGAAGTCAAGTCACTGGACTACTTCGTCAATAAAACGTTGGAATGTTTGACCTGCATTCCTGAGACCAAATGTCATGTATGGAAATTCGAAAAGGCCGAATGGTGTAGTGATGGCGGTCTTCTCGATGTCGCTGGCGTGCACTCGCACTCGTGTGTATGCTTTTACGAGGGCTAGTGCTGAAAACGTGGTGCAACCTCGGAGGCGGCAGGAGAAGTCTTGTATGTGGCGAACTGAGTAACGATCTGGGATTGTTCGAGAGGCAAGAGCTCGGTAGTCGCCACAAGGGTGCCATTCTCCTACAGTCTTCTTCGGTGCTAGATGTAGAGATGAAACCCATGGACTTTCACTACAGCGGGCGGTGCCATTTTCTAGCATGGCGTCAAATTCTTGTTTAGCAATTTTTAATTTGTCAGGGGCAAGGCGACGAGGACGACAGAACACCGGAGGACCTGTAGTGCGGATGTGATGTTCTGTGTAAAAAAAGTATTTTTTTACTACTGGTCTAAAATGCTATCATTATTAACTCATTTTTAAACAGACAAATTAAATTTCTCAACCTAGGTAAATAATAAAGTTTTTGATTATTTACCTAGGTAAAAAATGAAAACTGTTTTTATGATTTTTTTAACGATATTTTTATAAAAATTGATATTACTAGTAGTAAGAAAAAATACTATATACCTAAACTACGGTTGAGAATACTATTATAACCCTATAGTGTGTGTATATCCCTCGGCGCCTCAGTATATAATACTTGCGCTAGGGTTATAATAGTATATTTCTCAATCTAAGTAATTATTAAAATAGACGTCCGTTCTGTTGTTTATAAGATTTCAGCCGTCGATTGTTACCGAACGATGTCAAACACTAGTTCCTATGCCTACTGCGTCTCCAGAAAACGTATATGCGGTGGGGACAGATATAAATAACGATATCCATCTAGTTTATTTGTCTGAGTTCAATACAGAAAAACATGATTGGAAGAGCTACGACATACTGGATGAACCACAAACATTTTCGATTGTTTGAATTCAGCGCGCGGTAGGAATTGGGGTTTTTATCAGTTAAAGTTGGCAACAGTCAACGTCATCAATGCAGTGTGGTTGTTGTTCAGTTTCATTACTTCTTCTGCTTTACACGAGGTTTATGTAATATTTTATTAACAGGTTACATCGGTGATCAATAAATGGGAGAAGTTACAGTGACGTCCGATGAAGGTGGCATAAAGGTGGATTACGTCATTTCGTACCTTTTTGTAACTTAATTTAATTACTGCCTTATACATATAGTACAATTTCAAATAAAAATTAAAGAGCCAAAATTTAATCTCAACTACAGGGGCATAATAAATTGAAGAAATAAAAATGTTTTAGAGGTTTTCGAAAAATATCGTAAACTTAATGTGTTTTCTTTAACCCTAAAAAAGCCAGTGGGATCTTCTAGACCCCATTTCATTTTTAGACTGAGATTAATGTACTTAATTTTCGAATTTCAGTCGTGCTCTTCGGTGACTTTTCCTAACTTTTAATATAGATTTTGAAAATATAAAAACATTTTTTAGTAATTCGTAGAAAAATTATCATTTACTTCCGTTACTTCCGAGTGAGGTCTGCCACAAAAAAACAACTTTTGTTTGGGCTAACAGATTAAAAAACTATTTATTTCAAATATTTTAGTGTCCCAGATATTAAATTTATCAATTAGATGAAAAAGATAAATAGTTTTCCAAAGCTGTAAAAAGTACATCTACTAGACTTCTTAAATTTTTATTTGGTATGGAAATTGTTTTATTAATTCTTATAAAATTATTACTGAAGCTTTAAATATCTCCCCCCACCATAAAATTTTTCAAAAAATGTAGAGTTTTGGCATTTCTAGCTCTAATAATTGGGGGGTCTCGCGACCCCAATGGTAGTTCTTGGTAGTTTCAAATCATGGCTTTTCTAGGGTTAAGTGAAGCTAAAATACTAACCAAATTATTTTTATTTTTTTTCATATAATATGCTCAAAGTTCAGAACAAACTTTGGCTTTTAGTTTTCCTTTAAATTCTACTATAAGGCAGTAATTAAATTAAATAAGAAAAAAGGAAGACACCGAATGTGACGTCACGACATCAACTCAATTACCGCACGTTTGTTCACCAAAATAACCTGTTAATATAATGTTTTATGGAACTCATACCCCACCACAAAGGCTAGTGGTGCCAAAATTGATAATTTATCAATTTGCGGGAAATTCAAACAGACGACAGTTGTTTTCGTTGCCCATCTAATAGGCACAAAAAATAGAGAACTTGTAGTTTTCATAATCAAATATGTAAATTACCTTCATGTTTTTATAACATTAAAGAATCGATTAATGAAACTGAAAGCTTTCAATTTCAATTTAATTAAAAACAAAAGCGTACAAAACTCGGCTTACTTGATTTTCAATTCTTTACGCTTTCCTTTTATTTACTTGCTTTTTTAGGAAATTGTGTGTGTGAAATTTAGAAAAATATTAGATTTTGTCATCTCAAATAGTAGTGAAAATTATCAATTGAAAGAGTTCAACGGAACTAATTAGGATGCGGAACGAAATATATCTGAGGAAAAGGAAACGAGATACCCTCGTAGCGCAGTATATCAGTCTGATTTAGTTGCTCTGATTTTCAGTTTATTTATTTTATATAAATACGAGTTTACAGGATTGTTTTGATTTCATTAATTTCTGTTTCATATTTTAGTATATATTTTCGATATTACTTGTATAAAAACGCAACGTTAAAATTTAGTAAATTGTTGTTTTAAGCTTTATATTTGAATATTTTAATAAAGTTGCAAAAATAAACAAAAATTGATTTTTCAGAAAATGTAACATTAAAATTGCGTTTTATTTTGTTAAAGCTCAAGCTTTGTTTAGAGCTTAATAATTTTACTTTTCTTTATTTTGTTGTCATAATTTCCGCCATGCGACACGTCACACTTCCTTATCTGCAAGTAAAACATTTTCCTATACGGCTTTTAACAAAATTAACACATGAAAACCATCAAGTGCTTTGATTGGATTTTTATAATTAGTTTATTTGTCAATCTCCTATGTGCACGAGATTCATTTGAATGTTACAAACATTTTCAATCAAATCAGTTTTTATGACATTGTTTGTAAACAATTTGTTAATGTTCTATTTTTGATTTTTGATAACTATTTTGTATTTATTTTCCAAAAAAATTAATTTTTGTTATACGAAGCAAAACAATACGAATTATACCGACCTATTCAATAATTTAAATCGCATATACCGTGAGAATTAAACGTACAAGCAACACTGGAAAATTAATTTATTTAAAAGCTTTATCGTGAGTCGAGTTACTGCATACATTTTAAGAATTATACAGGTTGTTGATATTGTAAAATAAATATCTGAAAGAGAGTATAATGAAATCAAAGGGTTTGTAAATAGTTTTCTTTAAATTATTGAATAATTAAATAATTATTTTGAGATCCATGGCACATTCGTTAGGTACGTGATGCATTAAACGTGTTTAAGATTTAAAATAATTATTATTTTGCTTGGATAACTGTATTGATTTTGAAAATACATTTAAACTCAATTACGTTTACCGCGTAGAATTTAAAATACTTCATTACCGATGAAAACTATACGTAGATATTTTATAATGCATGCGCTTAGTTCGAGCATTTTTCCCATACAGCTACCGTTCACCTTCTATAAACGTTTACTCTCTTTATATAGAGCACCCGTGCTTCAGTAGATAGAGCACGACTATACCTTGAGAATACTAAACAGTTGTGTCGAATCCATCATGCCACCTCAACTAGGAAATTAAATTAGATACTAACCCCGCGCTGTCATATATCGCATGCCAATTTCCTACACCCTTGCTTATACACCCGTATTCATGATATATTAAACTCTCGTAAAATGAATTGCTTGATGCTTTTGATAACAACCTTCTAATCCAATAAAGGAAGCCAATGCACGTTTTATAGCAGTTGCTGTTGACGCAAATTTTAATAATTAGTATCACTTTATAGTTTTAAGTTATGTTACCCAAAACTTTTACTAATAATTACGACAATAAATTTTAGATTCGTTAACGACTTTCATTAATATTTTATTAATTTTGTTCTACATTGTTAAGTTTAAATCAGGCTAATTAAATGATAAAGAAATATAAATATTTTCCTAGTTCGAAAATGCCTATTCCAGTTTCCACCATTGAGTCGACGTAAGTATCGCGCTCAGTTTTATGTGACACGCGTAACCGATACTTTGATTAAAGTTGAGAAATACTTTATAAGCCTAAGTACTATCTTTTAGAAGCTGTGGAAAGTAAGAAAAGCGATGAAATAGAATAGATAGATTGGAGAGAAAGGTATATTAGTTCATTGCTTAATAAATTACAAGTCAATAGCAGGGAATGTGATTAGTGATTTCTTCACTGTTTGAGCAGTTCAGGAATTATCAAGCAGCGATTTACGTGTACTATAATAAAAGAAAATAGTGGAACAAGAACGAGGAGAGACAGTCTCATTCAGTTTAGAAGAGGCTACATCAGGTATCTGATGCATCTCGCCCTTGTTAAGAAAACGCCCTCTGTAGTAGCTCTCTTCAAAAAAGATTAGAAAGATTCTGTATAACACAACAATGGGAAATTGGACTACAATCGAATTTTGTACTTTTTTGTATAAAAACGTAAAGAACTAAACAAAAAACTTATCACTTTTTTAAATTTTTTCTCTAACTCGAATATTAAGCCCAAAATAAATTTTTTAAAAAAGCCATGACGTAGCTACTAATGTATATCCAGCTCTCTTCTTACTATAGTTACTATACTATACGTATACTCTTACGTAAGAATATACATTAGTAGCTACGTCACGTAGCTACTAATGTATATCCAGCTCTCTTCTTACTATAGTTACTATACTATACGTATACTCTTACGTAAGAATATACATTAGTAGCTACGTCATAGCTTTTTTAAAAAATTTATTTTGGGCTTAATATTCGAGTTAGAGAAAAAATAAAAAATGCTATGAGATCAAAATAAACTCTAGTTTCAAAATAAAAAAACAAGTGTCCAATTCCCCATTGTTTTATTTGCAAGATGAAAGAAGATAAATTACCATAGTATAAAATGGATCTCTATCTCTAGTATCTTGTAGAGAAGAATTAGAGAGTTTTTGATGGACAACAACAAGGTAATGAGCTAATGATACACCTTGCCTCGAGACTTACTTAGAAAAGTAAATTTTATAGAGATCAAGAATTGCTCTAAAACATAAGAGATGAATCTTGTCTCTAGAGATTCTGGAATGAAATCATAAAACGTCTATATCAGACAAGGAAAAGTCTTAGTACTGTCTGTACTGTCTTAGTACTGTCAGTACGCGCCTCTATAAAGGCCCGTCCACACACACAGGTTTGTCTCCCGGTTTGCCTGTGGATGCGGCGTACACAGTCCACCTGAACGCTGTACAGCTGTTGGCCTAAGCAGGCCGCCTAAACGGTGTCTACACGCTCCGGAAGGCAAGCCTGTGTGTGTAGACGGGCCATAAGAGTTACAACTAAGACGGTTTTAAAAACTAATATGGTTTATAAAGATAATAATTTGAAAACAGTAAGGTGAGTGTAGTCTCATTTAAGCCCTAAGGAGCACAGCTGAGAAGCAATCTTTCCTAAATGCCATTGTCATTTAACTATTAACTCTTAAAATCAAGAGATACCCGTTTTCCCAGTTCTCTAAATGCCCGTCCACACACATAGGCATTGTCTTCCGGTTTGGCTTGTGCACTGTGCAGACGGCCTGAACGCTGTCCAGACGCTCCGGTTTAGTTTATGCAGGCCACCTGAACGGTGTCCATACGCTCCGGTGTGACCTGTGTGTGTAGACGGGCCATAATAGCTACAGAGATATCCAATAATATATTACTCAATTTGAGTCACGCGATTTAGCGTTATTGATAGGAAATTGGGACAAGACAATAATAATAGTAGATGTACAGTACCACCAACTTTATTAGCGTTCTGAGGGGGCGTGGCCAGCGCTGTCATAGATTTTGAAGTACACTACTAGTTAAAAGTAAAGTAACTGTCATTACATTGAATATATGTTAATATTAAGACAGTTAATTTAAAAAGTACAACTTTACTGTCATTTTGAAAGGTTTTATCATAACCTAAAGTAGTTCTAGATATACACGACTTTTAACTATGCCTGTACCTAACCCGAATTCATGATTATGATTGGACGAATTTTTTCCCGCAAGAAATATTTTAAATAAAATTATTATAGTTGACATTATATTTCTCGTAACGCAAAATTGGTTGGTGAAGCTTTATATGTCAACCATCTTAAAATATCTTTACAAGATAGCCTCGTCTTGTGATTGGTTCAAATCAACGAGTGTGTGCAATAGTCGATACTATCTGAGTAATATTTGTCAACTTATGCTGGTTTTCTTATATCTACTTCACAACTTCTAAATCTGTCATTGAAACCTACATAGAGCCTGAGAGCGCTACAGAAGCTACATAGAAATTGGTTATTTCTGACTGGTTATCAGTTGGATACCTTGAAATAAATATAAAAAATTATGAAATTGCCATTTTGCATAGGGGGATAAGGAGATAAGAAATAAGAGAACCTCCAAAACTATCTAACTTGTTTTAAAACCATGTTTTAATAATCAGTTATGAACCTGTTTTCACGTTTTAAGAAATAATAATATTGATAAAGTTTCTGGAACAACTAATAACCAAGCTTTGTTACAAGGTGAGGTTCTATAACAAGCTCATGTCTCGCCAGTTAGATAAACAATTTAAGAAGTATCAATTACTTCTTTCCATTACATCATTTCAAATCAAACTAATCACATTTTGGTAATACCGACAAAAAACAAACAACATCACACACTTAAGTGGGGTCCGAATAAACCCAAGCTATTTTTTGCTCTAGGCTATTCATATTCAGCAATATTATTAAGGCTAATTCTTGTTCTTTGAAGCTCCAATCAAATCTTAACTGAATTTAACTAAAATTAAGAATTTTTATTCTCTCGAGGGAGGTTTATTGTAACGAAGTTTTATGTCAATCGAACCGTTTCGGTGTCAGCAACAATATCCAGTCCAATAAAATCTATAAGAATTAAGCTTAACATTGCTGCTCCAGAAAATTAAATTTAAAAAAAATTATAACGAAAATGGCAAGCCAAAAATAGGCAGTGAGGTACTTTTGGATTCCACTCGGAATAAAGATTTTAATGCAATAACTCTCGCAGTACAGTCAGCCTCACAATTAATGGCCACCCTAGCTATAAACCGAATTGTGGATGCAACCATCAAAACAACCCCTACTTAAATTGAGCGGTAACTTTATTTTACCAACAAGTAGTAAATCAACAACTTCCCCTTCAGTCTCGTTATTGTTTTTGGGTTATAAACACCCTGACTATACGCCAGGGCGGCCAATATTTGTGACGTTGACTGTACATTCGACTTTAATTGTAACAAGTGCTTATTCCCATTTTGAAAATTCTCATCAACCTTACATGAAATAAAGTAAATGCAAAAGAGGCATATTTTCAACTAAGGGTTGTAACACCATGTATATGAGCAAACTCATTTTCTATTATTTGTTAAATTATAATTATAACTTACACGACGGAACAATCTCACATAGGTACATCCGAAACTTTATATCGGACTTAGATTTTTATTTATGAGGATTTCCGAAGCACCACGTTTAACACACGCCATTTACCAATTGAACCTTTAAGAGTCTAGTAGAAACGAGAAAGTATTCTTATCAAAAGTTCTGAACAAGTGGCCAATAATTTTTAGAGACATTTGCAACTAATGCTCGGTCTCAAGCAGCGAGTTGAAATTAAAACTATTTTTATTTAACAATAACTTGACACCTTTAAGATATTGTTTTAACTTTATTATTGTAAAAAGGATATAATGGGGATGTTTTTTATAAATCTTGTGATTTTTGTTTTGTGTCAACAATTTTTATTTCTCTTTATTTGGAATCATACCAGTTCTTATAACTATTTTCTTGTAGTAGATACATTCATAGAAGTGGAAACAATTTTCTTTCATCTTAACGTTAGCACATAATTATTTTTACGATCTAGAAATTCCTGTTAGGTATTTAAACTAAACATGACAGGAGATTTCTTCAAAGTAGTCTAGAAGTCACAGCACACTAATTTTTTAATATACAGTGTGCCCCAGGATGGGGTTGCCAAGAAGAAAAAATGATTATTTTTGTTGATTTTTCAGTAAATTTTATTCGAAGAAGTTTTGCTTGGTTTCAAGTCCCCTAAATATGCAAAAACATCAAAAAATAGTTTTCAAATAACGAAGTTATTGAGCTTTTTCTCTAAATTTTTGGACTTAAAAAAAATTAAAAGTTAAGAAATGTAGTAAGCCTCTAATATTAAATATGACCATCATCGACCAAAATACAAAATTTTTCGTTAATTTTTTTCTCTAAGTCCAACAATATACAGAAAAAGCTTAATAACTAGAGTAGTCTCAAGTTAAGACGAGTACACCACGTGAATTTTGACAAATTTTAAAAATAATTTTTTAATTAAACCTCGCGCAGGTTTGGTCACGTGGTATATTCATCTTACGTTGGGACTACTCTACTGTTTTATTTGGAAACCTATTTTTGGTGTTTTTGCATTTTTGGGCGTTTGAAGACAAGCAAAACTTCTTTGAAAAAATACAATTTTCCTTAAAAAACAATTTTTTTAACTCTTTGCAACCCCATCCTGGGGCACACTGTACGTTAAACGCCTATAAATTACTGAGTGGCTTTGTCACCACTCTGTATATGTTGCTACAATTTCTCACTGCATGCTGATATCTGACATATCAAACAATTTACTTGTCCTCTACGTCATATTTGTACTCGAAGTTAAATAAATACATTAAAATGTACGTAGATACAAAAAGTTACTCTACTTAAACGAAGTGTTTGTATTACTTCGTTCAGCCTGGAGCACGGTCTTTTAATGATTATTTTGAACTTTCATTTTAGTTTTTAGTCGGATATTTTAAACTAATGCGGTTTTATTCAAATTCTATTTATCTACTAGCTCCCCCAAAACGTTGCAGACTTACTTCGAGCTATTTTATCTTACACTCTTTTGTGTACATTGTACTGGTGTAATGTTTGCTTTCAATTCCCACCTCATACATTCTACTACCATTTATTGTATTTAGGTCGTCATGGCCAAACTAGCACTAAGTGAGTAATTATTCTACCCTAGTTTAAGCAGAGTTCCAATAAATTTGTTTTTTGAACGTATTAGGTAACGTCTCTACAGATATTTAAATATTTTTACAAGTTGGTTTAAGTTGAATTGTAGATTCTATTAGATGATTTTGTAATCCTTTACAAACAATTAGCACACTTGAATCGATTTAATTTGTTTGGAATCATAATAATATGAGTGTAGGTATACGAAGACCAAGGCTGATCTGTTGAAGTATTTTTTTAAAATTTAAATTCAATATTATAAAAATAATTAGATCACGCCCATATATGGAAAAGAAGAGGGGTATTAAAATGTCTAACCTGAGTTTTAGAGTCCACCAAAGATTTAATTTTGCTGCTATGAAAAAAAAATTAGTTCTTTGAGTAAACCAACAAATAATTTTCTTTGGTTTTTAAAGAAAATAGCACTTCAGGGCTAGAACTTAATAGAATTCACTTTGTCATCTCGAATAATAAATAAATTAAGAACAGTTTATTAGTCAAAGATCTTTGACAAAGTTCTTTTTTAAAAGCTTTATTATAAAATATTTTACAGTGTAGTAGAGTACATTTTATAAAATACACTGTAATAGGGTACATTTTATAAAAGAATTTTGTCAAAAAATTTTAACGGTCTAATACCAGCCTTAAACATTAATTTAAAAATTTTTTTGTTGCGTTAACAATAATGTATTGAATTGGAATTATTGGTAAAAATTAGAGAAAACAAAACAAAGTTTTAAATCGTATTTTAAAACAAATAAATTTCTCTTGGGTTTAATTTTGTAAGGTTTCCTCTACCTCGTTGTCGATAATTAAAATCAAACTAGAACAATTAATTTTATTAAAAATAAAACAAACTTCGGTATGGCTTTAGTTATAAAATAATGTTTTTCCTATTCCTATAAAATTCAACAACCTATAGAATAAAAGTTAAATTAATTTTCAACAATTGAATCTAGTACCATTGTCTTAAAGCGAACTCAATTAATTTTTAATTTGATTTTAATTAATTTTATGTGGGTATAAAATTTTTGCAATAAAAAAAATTATTAATAAAGTAATTTAAAAAATGTAACCTATTTTTATTTCCAAGGGTAAGGGTATCTTGTATTTATGAGCTATAAAGTTGCTGAAATTACCAAAGAACAGTGCAACTCGACTACCTTTTATAATCAATTTAGTTTTATTTTAAGGTTAAGTAAACATAAAGAAGACGAACTGCAGATAAAGCGCTCTAAAAAAATGTCATCTGCTTTTTTTCGGGTAAAGGCTATACAAGAATGTAATTTTTAAGTTTGTAATTTTTAAATAATTTTTTTCGTAGGGACATTAACAATTTTTGCGGGCGTATATCTCAAAAACTATAAGCAATAGGGAAGAATAAATCCAATCATTCTTGTAGGACATTTGATAAGCTTTCAATTTATTAAGAATAACTTTTCCCTAGGACCCACCATTTTTGAGATATTAGCAAAAACCCCAAAAACGGGACTTCCCACCTCTACTACTCTAACTACTCTGAACACATTCCTGAAGAAAAAAATTCACCCTTTTTTATATCCTCTATAACCACTTCGTAGACTAGACTCATTAGACTATTATACAGGGTAGTTTTTCTTTTAACAAAAAATCTTTTTTTTTTCTATTACCAATAAAAGTCGCAAATTATGACAAGATCCGTTTTTAACCCCTATTACACAATATAGTGGAAATATAATTTATTTAAAAAGCTCCTCTAATCTAAAACATAAATTTATTTTTTATTGTAAATCAGCTTCAAGTTATAAAAGTTTTAACCTAAACTTTGGTTTAAAAGCAAAGTCATTTTAACATGATACTCTCGGAAGTTTTCTCAAAATGCTTTTTGGGAAGATTATCCGTCAAATAGCTTTATTGCATCAAGATGAAACTTAACTTTGGAGAAAAAAAGTTTAATAAATTAAAATAAATAAACTTTCGAATTTTAAGTATTCTTACCATTGTTAAATTAACACGACCGCAAAGAGAAAATTTTTGAGTTTAAAAGAAACGTTAAAAGCTTGGCTCTCGCTAAGATATATTTAAAACGTTATGTCCTAAGGCTAAGCAAAGTGAAAAGTGAACATATTTATGGAAAGTTTCCGCACTTTCCGTCTATTCCTATTATGTGAATGTAGATGATGGAAGCTGCTATTGGAGAATGGTCTATTGAAACTTTAATGCATGGTTTGAATGTAACGTATATGCAAAAGCCTCATGTTGTGAATTTTTATGAAAATTTTGTGCAAAATATATACTTATATGAATTGTGTGTTGAATATAAATATACTTACATACTTAAACTAAACTATAACTTCCATAACAAAAATTGCCGAATGTCTTATGTGGGTTAATATTTTAGCACGACACACTAGAAATCTCTTTAACTTATAGCCTCATGTGCCTTTTGTTATATTCAAAACTTATATAAAAGCTTATAAATAAGAAACTTGAACATAAACAGTACGGAATATGCCTTTAATGCAAATTCGCTACATTTACAAAAATTTATTGTTTCATTAAATTATTTTTTATGCCCTACAGTTATTAATTTTAAATTAATTTCTTATAAGTACAGAATAAGTTTTTTTTATCTCTGTCGAATCCTCATTTATTATAAGCGTAATCAACGTTATATAAATAAAGTGTAAGCTTCCCGCTTTTAGCTTCTAAATTAAAAAAATAAAATACGCCTTAAGTCAAATTTACACAGTGAGTCCAATAATCTGAATAGTTAAACTTGATTCGTATCTAATTTACGCCCTTAAAAAATGGAACTTACCTCATGGAGATGCACTTAGCAACTTATTGATGAGAAACAGAGAAAACAAGATTCTCAATATAGTGCTTTTTTACTTTCTTGTTCTCATTTTTCGTTGAAACCAGTTGCGATTTGCCAAAATTTAAAAAATATGTTAAATGCAAAAGTTGAACTTAGATAGTAGCGGTTTTAGAATTTAAAACTCTTGGACATTATGCTCTGAAAGAGGCTTGCAAAATAGGAGAAAAATAGGAAGAAAATCAATCATTTTTAAGTAATAAACCAGCTAGTAACAGGAAATTTGTTTAAATTCTAAAATCGCTAGTATCTACGTTCAACCTTTGTCTTTAAAGTATTTTTTAAAATTTTAGCAATAGCACTGGTTTTAATAGAAAATAGGAATAAAAATATATCTAAACACCATTTCTTTTTAATGGAAAAATCGCGCTTTTAATATAAATAAACAATTTAAATTCCTCCAACTTTTACTTGAAATATTTTTGCCTAAAACAGGCAAACCAGAAAAATACGAGAATTTGATTTTTCATGGTGAATATACCTATGATCTAGAACCGAGGTGACCACCCTGTATGAATATTTTTCAGTATGAAACCCTCTTTAAAATAACCAACAAACGCAATTTATTTTTACATTTTTAGGACAAGGCTCGAATTTTGGCACTGCCCAATCATGGCAAGCGTTAAAAAATCTTGCCCCTCTTTTATATTATGGGCTCCTTTACAATTAATAAAAACTAAAATTAAGCAAAGAACTGCTTTCTTTTCTACATAATGCTACATACCAAAAATCAGCACGAATTAACAACGAAATATGTGGTTCCTTACCTGAAAAAGAAAAAAAACAATTAGAAAAAAATTCGTACAAAATTTCAAATATTTTCAGATATACAGTGTGTTACAAAATTTCTCTTATTATTTAACATTTAATTAGAAATGATATCAAACACTTGTTAAAATTAAAAATTAACAAGAAAAGGTTAGGGGGATTTAAACAGAGGACAACAAATTAACGTCAAATTACTTTAAACCTGTAGTGGTCGCGCATGGAAATGTACCGTTAGTGCTCGCTGTCTAGCAAAATGTCTAAAGCAAACTTTCAAGCTGATAACTCATAGCCCAATAATTGATGTTGGCGTAACGATACGTTTTTCTACACGCATGAATGTAATGAATCCTTAAGATTCTGCTTCTGATACGGGAAAAATTAACATCAGTTTTACGCTAGAGTGCTTTTTATTAAAAATGGCTCGTACTTAATCCACTAGCAATCATAAAATTATTCGTTTTTGTTCGGTATACCGTTGTATCATCTGCGATGCAATGGTATAAATTTGTATTAGGCGTTTACGCTTTAACTTAGTGTAAACGGACCGAGGTCACCAGTTTCAATTTCCATGTCCACGATAAATTGAAATTATTTATTTAAGTTTTAATTTATTTTTGGCCCTTCAGGTATCCTTTATATATTTTTCCTCATTTTAATTTTTCTTTTTAATGTCACTAATATTTTCAGTCATTTTTAATACTTTTAAAATCATTTAAAATATTTTAAATGCTTTTTTATTTGTAATTCACGTACCCGCCCTCAAAACTAAACATTCGATGCCTCTTGTAAGCCCGCATTTTGTAAGCACCACCTATATAATTGCATAAAAAGCATTTATGTAAGAGATTTGTGATAATCGCAAACATATGAGTACATACGAAGCGTGCGGATTAAGGTGCTACTCGTACGTCCCCACCTTGTGGCTAAATCGCAAGCTGAGTTCTAGTTGGTGCTCAGAACTTAGTGATGGAGAATTAATAAATATTCAACGGGCATTAATTTCAAGGAGATTCCCTGTTACGTAGTTCAGTGTGCAGAATGCGATTGTGTTCAGTGTTATTTCTTTGTGCAGCAATTGATGGTTTGGTGTCCCTGCACCAGCGTCTATTATAAGCTGTCGTTGTAGGATTTCAGCTGATCGCGTCTACCCCAGTACATCCGTCCAGTTGGTCAGGCCTTCGGGCTAACCCCAAATCCCTTTTTAACGGTCAGGCTTTTTGGCCAATCGTTTTTCCTGTTCGTAAGGTCCCTAGGACCTACCACGTGTCATTTATACAGTCAAGCCTTTTATCGCCGTTATCGCCGTCCTCCCGCTGGTTAGGTCTTCGGGCTAACCACACGTCAGTAGTTACCGGATCCAGTTCCCTTGGAGTCGCTTCTGAAGCAAGACTGTTGCAGTGCTCAGGAACAATAATGACCAAAAACGAGAAGAAGTAGAGTATTTTTATTTACGTTTAGTTATTTGCCTATATTTTATTTTGTTTTGCATACATATATTTATTTGTGGTTAGAAAGTGTTTGTTTGTTGATTGTTCATCGCTTTGAACCTCTCCGTGTCTTCGACTTGAGCGACATCGAAGGCATAATGTCCACACGATCCTGTTACACCCTGTATAATAATTATGATTTAGTATGTAGCCTCCAGCTATCAAAAAGTTATTGTATCGAGAAGGTTTAGAAAAGACTTCGGTTGTTTAAGGTTTTTACTGGCTGTTAGGACCTGTTAATTGCACATTCAGCTCACATAAACATCGCCAACTTTACTAAATACAATTCATAAATACATGTTTGGTATTACGTAATCCTTTTGTAAGTTTAAAATTTAATTTTACGCAAAGGTTAGATATTTTAAAATTCTTCTACACAATAAATTGTAACTTGAATAATATATGTACAGATTTTTATATTTTTGAAATCCGTAGAATATGTTGGCGCAAACTAATTCAAAGCCGACTACGATTTCCTTATAAGCAACGTTGTGTGTGTGAAATAAAATTCTGACACACCAACGGCAGTGTGACTACAAAAAGTCATTTCTAAGAAATAGAAATAACATACCTTTCTTTTGATACGTCTCGGAGTAAAGTATTACAAGCTCCGAAAAAAAATATGTTCGATAGAGCTTTTATTCGCTCCGCCATAAATCTATCACGTGTCAAATTTGTGAAATTCGTCAAACAAACAAAAATCCATCTAAGACGGATTTATTCATTAACTCGAAATAGTCGAAACGGAAAAAAAACAGTTGGGAGTTTGAGTAATGAAGAATAAGAGTCGGTACTTTTCTTCTGAAGACATCAGAAGCTAGTATATTCAATAGAAACAAATGAGCAACCTTAGTTTTAAAGACAAAAGTGATGTGTTATACAAAGAAAAAGTAACAAAAAGATTCTTTAGAAATTGCTCATATTTCTTTTTGAGTAAACATCACCTTAACCCACTTGTTCTCTACTATCGGCATTAACATAGTTGAAGCAATTTCATTGCATTCGAGGAGCTCTTTTCTTACAAACCAAAGGCCTTTTGTGTAATAACATAACGCTTAAAAACAAGCCGTGTTTTATACCTTAACAAATATTTTCTGAATAAGAATTTTTCTTTATACACAATGTTCAAATAATAGGAAATAATGGAACAATATTTTTTTTCTCTTTCATATTTTACGTATTTTAATTAAAAATTTTCAACATAATCTAAAAACGAATACGTTGAACAGAAAAACCATCATTTCAGGAAAATTAGAAAAAGAATTTCAAGGAATGAATTGTGCACTCGTACGGCAGAAATTGCAAACGGAAGGAACTGGGGGATAGTAATTTGTCTTTAGAGTGGCTGAGACAACACACGCAAGCAAGCGGAGAGTATGAATACAGTGGCGTACAAACGTTTCACTATACATAATAATAACTTTATTTATTTAATTTATGACTTTTTGTAAAAAAAATTATTTAACTAAAATTTTAAACCAACTCACGATGTTTAAAAAATCGATGTTTTGGTAGAAAAAGTTTATTGAATAAAAAGAGTAAGCGGATTAGTAACGATCAACTTTTGTTAAATTATTTCGTGAAATATTTTTGTAAAGTGACCCGATCCTAGTCAATTTGATATTTCAGATAGTACGACCTTTTTTATTTTAAAGTTTTAGTATTTTTGAGTGTTATTTTTGCTCTTACCATACATTCTTCTTAAAATACGAGCATATAGCAATTTAAAATTTGTCTACGTTCTTTTAGCTTTTACTTTCGTGCCTTTATAAAATTGGCTTAAATGCACCGTATAAAATTTCTTTAGTTTTTATTTTTCACTTTTTGAAATTAGAAAGTTGACACATTCAAAATTATTAAAAACGCAAAAAATTCACTAATTTAACCAGCTTTGTAGCTCCAATAATAAGAAAGTGTTCACTTCGTTTAAAACATATACATATAAAAATTAATATGTAAAATTCAACGTCACAAGTTGAATTTGGACCGAATAGTAAAGAATTTAAATAAATACGAGTACAAATGAACAAAATGTGCAATTTAATTAAATTAAATCAGCTTGTTGGAATTTTAAAACGTACTTAATTATATACAAAACCACCATACTGTATTTAAACTAATCCAATTTATCTATGTATACTAAAAGTAAAGTATCCTTGAATTTAATTGGCAAAGAAATAATTGTGTAATTGACTTTATAGAACTGTTGCACGAAAGACGATAAAACTTGGATTAACTTTACACTGAGATGAAACCTCGGTGATCTAAGCATATTAGGATCAGGGCCGAATTAAGATCTACCAGGATCTTGGGTTATTCATTAATAATTTTCATTAATGAAAAGCCATGGGCTATAATCATTTAAACTCTCCTCCATGTAAGCCTCAGGACTGATTGCAACAGAGTTTACGATTATGTGGTACTTATGATTATGATGTCGGAGAAAGAAGAATAAAATTTTTCCTTATGCACTTCTAAAGACGCTACAGTTCCTCAAAGGAGAGTAGCAAAACAGACTATTTAATAAACTGTTAAAAACGTTTAAATGTTACTTTATAGTAGTATCAACTTACATTGTTACATAGCAGGTGTCTACGTGTCGGAGTTTTAAGGGTGCAGAAAAATATTAATAGGCAGTTGGATAGATTTAAATATACTCTTCAGTTTTAAATTTCTGGCCTCTTGAGCTTTTATCATAAAGTGCAAATAATTTTGTTTTCGTTAAATCCTCGACGTTTCCATGACTTTTTCATTTTTAAAAACGGTGCAGTTTATGATGAAAACTCAAGAGGCAAAAAAATAGTTAATTTATTATTTAATTTCTCGTAAACTTGCACTTTTATTATTTAATTAAATGTTTATTAAATTAAAAAACAATACAAAAGATTTTAAAACTATTCGTAGTCGATGGAGCTTTTTGTTCTTATTCTTAACTCTGCTCGTTAAATTGTGCTTTTCGTGGTTTTCTAATTCATACAATTTGTTATAAATTATTCTTATTGTCCCTTTAAATACTCTTTTTTCTTTTTTGTGTTTTCAATTGCCTCGTAGATTGCATTCAATGTTTTTGAAATAATTTAATTGTTTGTTTAAAAAAAAAAAACTTGCTTTTGATATTAACGAGTTCATTTTTGTCGTTTTTTTTGAGATTATTTTTCTAATTCTATGATTGTTTTTATTAAAATAAAATAGTGTTACACTGGATACGGGGGTTATTTTTAGAAACAGAAATGAAAATAGTAAATAGCTTTGT
Source organism: Malthinus seriepunctatus (assembly GCA_963924605.1). NCBI lineage: Eukaryota > Metazoa > Arthropoda > Insecta > Coleoptera > Cantharidae > Malthinus > Malthinus seriepunctatus. The sequence goes on from OZ004600.1 coordinate 91,085,064, forward strand.
CTCTTAGTTTTTCATACTGAAATAAGAAAATATTTATATGAGCATTTCATTGATAATTTGAAAATAATACAAAATATATTTCAACATGGTGTAGGAGAAATGTCGTAGGTTTATTTAATAAACACAAGTTTTTGCAAGGGTGTTAAAAACAGAATAAACATGACAATTCCAACCACACACAAGCCTAGATTACTATTTTTGCCTCTTTCTTACTATATTGACCTGTGACCAAGTATTTAAATAACGGGACTAGTAGTTCATTAAAAATATCCCCATTAAAGCCTAAAATAGTATATTATGATACAATATTATTGTATTAGGCGGAGGCGGAGTTTGAGAATCAAGGCGTAAGAGGAGTTTGAGAATCAAGGCGTAATCCGAGATTCGATTCTAAGCAATAATTAAATTAAAATAAATAAGTTAAATAAACTATTTATTATAATACAGCAGAGATAAAATAGGTAGGTATCTACGGTATCTGGTATCTACCTATTTATAAAAAAAATAAACATAAATGTCAATAGATGACGCATCTATCTAAGTAGCTATAACTAAATCGTAAAAAGGTTGCCATAGCAACAATATCAAAACAATGATATTATGTTGATGAAAAGAACGATTTTACGTTCAGTACTTAAAACGTAAAATGTCGCTTATTGATATAGTCGAATAAAATAGTATATTGTGATATAAGGACGTAAAGTGATGTTTCACGGGCGAAGACCAAGCCTTACGAATCGAGGCGTACGTTGAGACCGAAACATACAGTGTGTTCATGAAAACAGTTTTCAATAGCTAACTTTTTTATTTCTAAAGATGCGAATTCGGTTAAATTAGTAAAGTTGTAGTATTTTATCTTTCTGATTTAGCCTTGCAGTCGAAAAAATAATAAGTAGGCTGGTTTTGGAGCTACTGCGATTTTAAACTTTTTCTTTAATAGAACACCCTCTATATTTTTTGATATTTGGATTTCTAGAATTATTCTCTGTATAAAAGTATAAAAAATATTAACAAAATATTTACAAATAACCGAGTTATAGCGCATTTACTGTTTTATTGAAATAAAATGCGTGCTATGGAAAACAAAACTCTTGTTTTAATTTAAACTGATATTACTGATTACAATACTACCAAAAACAACGATTTAATAACATACTTAAATAAAATAAAGTGTTTTGTCTTCCATGGCCCCCCTTTCTTTAATAAATGGAAAAAGTGCTATAACTCTGTTATTTGTAAATATTTTGATAATATTTTTTTATACTTTTATACATAGAAAAATTCAAGAAATCTAAATATTAAAAAATATACAGGATGTTCTATTAAAGAAAAATCTTAAAAGTGCTGTACTTCAGAAACCAGACATTTTTCAGTTTTTACAACAGAATAGCTAAATGGAAAAGATAAAATACTACAACTTTGCTAATTTAACCGAATTCGTATCTTTAAAAATAAAAAAGTTAGCTATTGTAAACTATTTCGTGAACGATCGTATAACTACAGCATATCGAACCACATAATGAGCTGTAACTCGGTTATTTCTAAATATTTTGATAAAGTGACTTAATACTTTTATACAGAGAAAAGTTCGATAAATCCAAATATCCTAAAATATATAGGGTGTTCAATTTAAAAAAAATGACATTTAGCTGTATCTCGCCAACTAGATATTTTTCCGTCTTTTTAACTACATCACTAAAACCAGAGGAGAAATTACCACAACTTTACTAATTTAACCAAATTCGTATCTTTAAATATAAAAAAGTTAGCTATTGTAAACTGTTTTCATGAACACACTGTATAAGTCAGTGAGTCATACATTCAACTGTATACAATATTTTTAAAAATAAATAATTTAAATATTAAGAAGTAACTAGTTATAGATGTTAGATCAAATTTGTATAAAATTTAGCATAAGAACTTCACATAAATAGATAACGCATTGGTCTAAGTATAATAATTAGTTCCATAAAGTTGCACTTCACAGACTACCATAGTAACGAAATCAAAATAATGATATACAGGGTGTGTATAAAGTAAGGAATATAGCGATTATCTCGGCATATAAATATATTTAGACAAAAAGCTCGGAAACGTCGATTTAGATTTTTAATTTTGCTTTTTCTGACACTAGAATAAATTATGCAGAGTGATTTATTTCACCCTGTATATTTTCACACCATGTATATTTTATTATTTTTGGAATCTCCATCGAAAGCTTATATCAAAAACCCGTTATACTTAGAGTCGAAAGTTGGTAATTTTTGATCTACAGATATTTGAAACTTGTATTTTTTAACAGTTGCTGAGCTCTGTAAAATCATTTTAAGGTCATTTACGACTCTGTCTTGACTTTTCAATAATAATCTCATAAAATAACGAAAAATAGAACCTTATACAGGGCAATCAAAAACAAAGTTTGTTTTCTTTTCCAGAAATAAAAATAAGTAACAAATTTAACAAATTAATACAAGTAACGAACACAAACCCTAAGTGTAATAGGTTTTTGAAATCAGTTCTTTATGGGCAATCCAAAAATAATGAAATATATAGGGTGTTTCATTTAAAAAAACCGTTGTTGATGTCGTACCTCCGAAATAGATCATCCTGTATAAATTATTTTTTTGTCAAAAAAGCGCAATTAAAAATCTAAATTCATGTGTCTGAGCTTTTTTTCCAAATATTTATAGTATATGTCGAGATAATCGCTATATTCCTTACTTTATACACACCCTGTATGTTGATTAAAAGACCGATTTTACGTCCAATTGTCCGTCGTTCGTTTCGCTTTTTGATACAGTCGAATAAAAATAGACTAAACAAGAAGCTCGAAGCTCTCAAAATCCAGGAGAGGTCTCTCCTGTACCAGAAATAAAATTGCTGTTATTGGGATTTATATAACTTTTGTCATTTTTCCTTGTTGTAAACAAAAATATGGGTGCTGTGATATTTTAGTTTATTTATTTATATGTCTGTTTTTTATTAACTTATTTTAAATCTTGGAGTGGATAGCGCCTCTTTACATCTCTACATATACTGTAATTAATGTTCAATTTGTGGCGTAAATAACCAAGATGTTGACGCGCCCAAATTTCTACCATTCAATTCAATTCAAAATATGGGTATTTATATAATTGCTATTTAAAAAATACGTAAAAAACTCCAATCTTTTTGATTTATCGTTTTTTCCAAAAAAATCAAGGACTAAAAAAAGAATATAATTAATTGGCAGTAGATAAAAAAAATATCCCAACCCCCGATACTTATTGCTTTAATATTTAAACGCAAATTTTAGATTTTTGTAATGGTGGAAAACACTACAGTTGAATAATTCTCTTAGTACTTCAGGGCTACGTTCGGATTCAACTAACAACTTTTCACTCCATGTCGTTCGTAATCAGAGAATTCTTGCTCACCTTGTCTTATAAGCACGTTCCGAATCCAAGTGCGTCAACGCCCGAACGACAACTTTTACCCACCCGGGTTAGATGGGTGTTAAACGCTCTAGTCACGTGTTTCCTGGATATTAACATTTAATTGGTTATTTGATTTGAATTTTATTTTCAAATTTTTGTTTGTTCTCAACTGTCAATAGCTCTGTTCGTTTGACTTACACTAGTTGCTCGGAGCAGCCAGTAAACCAATGACTGAAGACTTTATTCTGTATTCTTTATTCTCATTGGTTCACTGACGATTTTTTTGACTGATTGACTGATTTTTTTTTAAATAATTTTTATGTTACGAAGTTAACTTGTTCGAGTACTAATAGTTGAAATAATAAACTTATTATTACGTTTCCTATTCATTAACTTATTTTCCAATCTTTGGATAAATCTTGGATAAAAATTGGATAAGCTTGTAGATGTTATTTTTACTAATAAAAAAAAAAATAAATCGATCCACTAATTCCTCTCCTTCGCTTCATTTTTAAACAATATACTCATAATTTTTGTAGAAACTGATGCTACAGCTCGTACCACTACGTCGTTGTTATTCCTTTTTCAATTTATTTGACAGATTAAACAAAAACAAGTTGACCTAACCTCACTTTCTGCGAAAGACGTTCGTAATCAACGAGTAAAATTTGCTACGTCATAAGTGACACTAAGTACATCTCACTCGGGCGAGATATTTCTGAATCCGAACGTAGCCCTGTAGTTACGGTAGTATAATCCAGTAATTTAATTATTTCATCGCACACTTCGTCAAGTCCAGGTTCTTAAGCTGTTTTTGTAGATAACACTTTATCTTCTATCTGCTTTTGTAGCCCAATTTCACGTAAAATTATATTGTATTCCTTGGGTCTATTGTTATAAACTATTTGTTTCAAGCACCGTACGTACGCATTCGTCCCATCTCGTATATAATTTTATTCAAAATCCGTAACCAAAACCTCTTTGTAAATATTTCAAAAAATTCGTGTTTGAGAGCTTCCACTTTTTTATCGTTTTTTAAAAGTATCTTCTTAACGGTAACCAAAAGAGGCACTACAAGACACGAAATATTTCTACGAAAAAAGGGAAAAATGTAGTAGATAAATAAAAGAGCTAAAAAGAAATCGAAAGGACTTCACATCAAACAGCGTCACAAAAGAAAGCTTTAGTACAGTTCTAGAAAAGGATAAAAGGGGGAAAACTTAAGAGCTGTAGGGAAAATCTTTTATATTTAAAACATCGTCAAGGACGAGAAGTTAGTACACAATATGGGACATTAACAAACAAACTTTTTAAATTCGCTTCTGTAAATAATATAGTGTTGGTTGTAACAACACTACTAAGACCTACTACATTTTGCTCGAGAGGCGGCGACTTTGAAAAATTTAAATTTTCACATTTCAAACTGTTGGTTTTCTCTATTGAAAATTTCCTTTCTTAAGAAATCGAAAAGGTTAAATTTAATCAAAAAAAATAAAGATGGTGATGATAATCATAAAATTGGAGAAACTTTGTATCAAAATATTTATTAAAACTGATTTTCGCTTGTACATAGACCAATTTAAGTTATGTATGCATGATTGATTATGCATTGAATTTGTGAAAAGGAAAACAGAAGTAGTCTATATTTCAAATACAATGTTTGACATTTTGTAGTTAGTTTCAAAAATTTAGACAAATCTTTTCATATTTTCTTTTCACTATTTTGATGGATTGTGAAGTAACTACATTGGAAAACCACTTTTTTTAAATTTTCAAATGCTAAAAATTTATTTTAATAAAAATAAATAAAATAAAAATTTTAATATTAAAAATATAAAAATAAAACAAAGTTTTTGTGTGCTAAGATTAAGCTCGTTATAATAGAATTTAGTTGTGCTTGTGCATTTCATGTTTATTACTTCGTTGCTTTGTGAAAAACAAAAAAGGAAGTCTCAAACATTTGCTCCCATTACACGTTATTAAGTTTCTTATAAAAATTTTCTTCATAGTTTATTGTATTACTTGAGATAGTAATTTCATTATCCGGATGTAGATTTACGACTTTAATAATTACTTATCGCGAGGGTTTGTTTGAAATAAATTTGACTTCTTACGTATATACCACTGCAGCAACTTGTTTGAAGCAGGGATTCGCGTCGCTTTAAAGTTGAGGGATTTTTATCAGTAACAAAACTACTTGTAAGTTTATAACAAAAACAAGAAAAAATCTACATGCTTTAGTGACGCATATAGAAGACTTTAAGTGATTAGATAAAAGTTAGCGTGACAGTTTGAGATATTCGTTTAAACTTTTCCATCTCGCGGGGGCGACAAGTGAATGATTTATGGCTTTTTAAACAGTTAAGCTGCTTGAAGAATACGTTACTCGCTTTTGCTTTAAGCTTGAGTTATAAATTATATAAATAGAAAACCAAAAGAATCCATTTTTGAAAAGTGTTGCTTTACCGATTGGATAACATAAGGCTAAAGTGAGGAAATAAATCAAGTGTGCTTTTATTTGCTTTTACTATCGATATACTTATTTATAAGCCATTGAACATACAACAAATACAAATGTTTTTAAAACATTTTCAAGCCCTTGCTAGGAATCAAAACATAAGAAGATAAATACTACATTATGCAGGTATACAAAATTGATAATTGTTTTCCTTTAAACCCATAACAAGTAGTATATTTTGTGTATTATTGATTCAGCTCAAGTTAATCATTGAAAATATGACTAAAACAAATTTGAAAGTGAAAAACACTGAGTATATGATAGTCAGCAGGAGACTCGTGACATAAAAGAGCTCATTAAAGGATTTAATAAGTTAAAAAAGTTTCTGTACTTTAAAACAGGATCTTCTTAACAAAGACAAAGGCAATATCCTCCTGGCTGTTTAAAAAAGTCATAAGTAATTATTATTACAATAAATGAAGGCTGATAGCAGAGTCTCTTACAGGCTAATTACAAAAAAATGTCGGTGAGAAGGATACGAATTAAATTAGAAAAACTTGAGAAACTTTTGAAAATATTAGAGGAAGTTAATTCGGTTAATGATGGCGTTTTTTCGAAATTGATTTTTTGAATAGCAAGTGTTCCATCTTAACATCGACAATTTAGCATCAACAACGCTTAGAGACACTCGGGGCCTTTACATCTAAAGAAATCGACACTTTTAATTTAAAAATTGAAATCTTCGTAACCTCTTAAATGCAAGAAAGCTCAAAATTTACGGTTACGTAACACACATCTCTAAGTACCGTCTCCTAAAATTTCAAACCAATCAATGCGATAAAATTTGTTTTAAAGGTCTCCATTAGGAGACCATTGGCTAAAAAATTGAAATCCGCACATCAACACCAAAATTCAGATTCGGGTACTCTAGGGTAGCCCTATAAACGCCCCGGTCTTAATTTTGAAAGATCTTGAAAGATGGTTGCGCAGCTGCCATCACAAAACTCCGAAAAATCATCCTCTGAATTTGAAAAATTGCTCCGCAGAAAGTTATCAATTTTCGTCTATACTAAATTCCAGAAATCATCAGAAATCTTGTTCTTTTGACCAAGATAGTCAATATTGTATTGCTGTAATTTTTATAGTATTGTATTTAGTAGCTTTAGCTGTTAACTTTAGTTGGATGATAGTATGCTACTAGCGCGATTATGCATATCTATGGCTGGAAAGCTTTAGTATCATTTGCTAAATGCGTTTTCGAGAAAATCAAAACAAAAATGCAAGATAACGATTGTAAAGCCCTTTATATTATCTATCAAATGAGATTAGAAACAGAAATTCCGTACGAAGGATAACCGAGATACAGGGTGCTCAAAAAGGTACAAAGAAAAATTATAGTTTTTGACAATTTATGCCCACACTGTCAAATTTAGCTAAAAATTCGATATAGCATTGTTATGGGTTAAAAAATAACAGTCCGACAGTTTTCTGCCAACCGCCGATTTTCATAACGTCATAATAGAAGCTGGACATGGATCTGAAATGACTAAGGGTGTGCGCAAATTAAAAGTGTAGAGTAGAGAGCTTACATAGAGTTGTTAGAAATTTCAGGCTCTCCGCTTTTAATTTGAGCACCCCCATCCCAAAACTCTGTGGTCTATGCTATGCTCTAAGCTCAATGTTCGAAACTTTTAATTTGCACACACCCTTAGGGTGTAACATCGAAAATCTCTACTTAAAATATATTAGACATTGCATAAGTCTAACCGCAATATTTAATCACTAAGGTTGCCACGGAGGGTCATTTTGTGAAACATGCGCCCGGACTAAGGGCCGTTTTACATGGACTAAATGTTCTACCAAACTGTTAGTACTGAATTGGCACAAGAAGCAAAATCACGGGAATAAGTTTAAACGTTAAAATTTATATGCACGACGTTATAGCTTAGATTCCCGTGCTTATCAGTATTCCCGCGCCGCTTCAGTACTAACAAGTTAGTACGACATTTAGTCCATCTAAAACGGCCATCATTTTCAGAATCATTCGTAATTAATCCTTGTTTAAATAAGGAGTTTTAAAACTCCGTTAGGAACTAAAATAATATTTTTCTTAAAAAGACAAATAATTAGCAACATTGTAGGGTAGTTATTAAACTTTTAAAAAAATGTTTGCTCGTGTTAATTATAAAGTTGTAAAAAGACGATCGTTGTTTCTCAAGTTGAGACAATGTCCACAGTGTTTTGTGCTATTGTAGCACGTATGACATCAAAATTGCATTACTGCGTCATTGTAAATTAATTTCTTTTTACCTTATTCCGCACTGAACAAACTATCTTTTATGAAAATTTACACAAATTTCATCAACAAACAAGCAGTAAAATATGCAATTTTATTGAATTAATTATAGTTTATTTATAAACAAAAAATAGAATACGCTGAGATATACCCCACTTCATCTAAATATGCGTTTTTGAAGTTTCATAATGATAGCCGAGAGTTGCCACATTCCAACAAATCAAGCTCATTTCAAACAAATTAAATTGTAATGTGACAACTCTGTACAGAGGTGCCAAATTAAAATAGTCCCTAACTGCATTTGTCTCTTCACATTTCTAACTAACTTTAGGTTTGCTCCGGTAAGTGTCAAAAACGCATCTTTAGATAATCTGTACTATACCTAGTACCTAGGGTATTTTCCAATTTTTTTAAATGTATCTAGAAAGTTACCTTATTGATAACGTAATCTCAAAATCACATTAAAAAAAAATTGCGACTGTAGGTTTTACCAAAAAAATTATTTGAAATTCAAACTATAAAGTTTCCCGCATAAAAGCGGCATGACGTCACGAATCGTTGCTGTCAATATTCGTCAATATTCAACTAATGAGCTCCAACTTATTATAACCTTGATTACACATTAACTGACATTTAACACATGTAACTAAGCAACAAACATGATGTGTACGAATCGCGACGTCACTTCCGTTTTAATTTTCACTTCGATTTTACTATAGCACTTTTTGATAAAACTTTTTTGATTAACATATTTTTAGCGTGCCCAAGTCATTGATAATCGACTTTGCTATGCAATAACGCAACAATAATCGATATTTAAAAAAATTGGAAAATACCCTATTGCACTAAACTTTTCGGTCTTGGCCGAGTTATTAATTAATCAACGTCATCAGTCATAATTACAATTTGAAATTAATAGTTGAAACAGTGATTCAGTATGGAAAAATATTATTGTCAACAATTTAAAACTAATTTAGGTAATTAAAAATGTATCAATGATTAATTATGTGTTTTAATTATTTTATGAAGATTAGATGTCAATTTAACACTAAATAATCAAGTGTTTTATTTATTCATCTCTGTGCCTTTTGGATTGGCGCTTTGACACTCGCTTTGCTGTTGGGTAATTCATAGTATGTAAATTGGAGGAGAAATTCCAAATTTTAGGTAAAATTATATCCATTTTGCTCATTTTTATTACATTGATATGAAGTAAAAATTAGCAAAATGGATATAATTTTACCTAAAGTTTGGAATTTCTCTTTATATAATTACACAAAAAAATGAACAATCTTCTTACATTAATTTTTTTGAGCTTAGTTAAACTCCTTAAGGCTCGACCACACACACAGGCTTGCCTTTCGGTTTGCCTGTGCAAGTCTGCACCAGCCTGTCTGTGTGGACGGGTCATTAGAGGGCATAAAAGAACATTTTATATTTTTGGGGCGTTATCAAGTTACTAATTTTGGGTAAATTTGTGCATTATTCTAAGATTATTCTATTCTAACATTATTCTAAAAATTTTAATGTGGATGGGTGAGAATTTCGCATGTGTAGGTACTGATGTTAAATTTTCATACCCAACAGCTATTATTGTGCAATATCTTATTATACTTCACAGTCTCTTATAAAACGTTTTAAACAGTTAAATAATAAAAAAATAAATTTAAAACTAACCTTTTTTGCTTGTGGTCAAAAAATAGTAAAACTTGGAAAAACTTTTTCATCGATCAAAAGTACAAGAATCACATCACTATGAACTTAACCTCGTCAAGTTTAGAACTACATTAAAAATTAATTTATTTGGAAATTTAAATTGGCTTATCATAAATACCTTCAGCTGTTTATCAGAAATCGCACATAACGACCAATATCAATATATTTTTAATACTAGTTCATAGCTATTGTAAATTGTTTGAATATTTGGATTCATTGGTAATTTTTGGTTAATTAAAAAGAGCTGTTAAAGAATCATTTTGTTATATTTTGTGGCGTGACGTTTGCACAAAAGGTTTTTGTCATAATCTTGCTCTAAAATCAAAACATTTTGTTACACACAATTCAAATAGATAAATGTTAACCCTAGAATACTACCGTGGGGTCGCCGGCGACCCGGCTCTATATAAAATTCGCCTTAAACATGCACCAATGCCAAAAAGGCATTGTCATGTCTATCTACCTTCACTCTTGAGTATTTAGTATCAGTTTACATATCTGTAGTTTGGTTGCATTAAATATTTATTTATACAATTTGATATTAGTGTCATAGAGTTGCACCGTGGAATTTTTCTTTGTTCTTCTCTAACACCTTGTATATATTTTTACTTCGAAATATGCAATTTTGTTTACATTTATAGAGTTTACAATATGATTACAACAAATTTTTATTAATTTACTATATTTTCTTAAAACTTTTACTGAGTACCGAAAAATATTTTTTTTAGGTTAATTTCTCTATATTTTATTTTATTTTCTAAGGGCCTTTATTTCCAATTTTTGTCTGCAATTTTTTTTTGTTGTATTAGAAAAGGTCACGAAATGTATAAAAAAAAATTAATAATTGCATTATCGATTATATTGGCCTAAAAATCATTATTTAAACTTGGGTCGCCGGCAACCCCACGGAGTGATATACGCACAATTTTTTCACGGTAGTATTCTAGGGTTAACAATAAAAATTTTGTTTAAACTTACAGATGTTGATAAATTTGATATTTTTACAATTTTGGACATTACAACCCATATTAAAATTTGCTTAGTTTGGAAATATTTATTAGGGTAGTTATCGAAACTACGTAGTCAAACATTTTGGTTTTTCCGCTCCAATTACATATTAAAAATTATTAATAAATAGAATAAATAACTAACTTGTTTGAATATCAATTGTCTTTAAAATGTTTAAATTCAATGTCACTATCGAGGTACGAACACAATCAATTTTATATTAATCTAACATTTGTGATTATAATAATATAATGAAACGTTGCAGTGGTTCTCAAAATTTTACAAATCAGCGGTTCCAGAAAAGGTTTTCTTAAAATTCTTGAAATTTAAAATTATTTAACTTTTGATTTTTAATATGTTGTTACATAAACATTATTTAGGGAACTGCAAATACTATTTTTTCCAATTATTGGTAAAATTGAATAATATTCAATAACTGTAAAACGTCATCTATGGAAATTTTAACTCTATGATAAGGGCTATTGAACTAAATAATTTTAATATGCCCTTTCATTTTCAACATGTCCAGTCATGGTGCGTCCATGCCATGTCAAGTCTAAAAGACCGGGGTTCATATATCGGAAATAATCAGTGCAGTTTCAACATTATATCGAAATTTCCGGGTCGATGTAATTTTTTTCTTGTTGCTATATAAATCGATACTAAATAGGTGTAAACCGTTAGCTGAGTTTGGAATCGATTCCAAAGTCTTGGGAGCTTAAAAATTAACAGAGAACCTCACATTTGTTTAATTCTTGATGAAAACCGTTGAGATACAATATTTTTGTAGTAGCAATTGGTATAAAAAAGATGGTCACAATTTGGCGTTCTTAGTTAAGGGGTTCGTAACAAGAAATAAGTTCCACTACCAATAGTCTAGTCAACGAAGAGGCAAGAAAAAGGAAGAGGGTGGAACTTTTATCTTCAGGAATATTGTATTTGGAGTAGTTAAGGCTTTCGCTTACAACTTGAAAACGATGGGTCCTAGGAAAAAAATTATTCTTCGAAAAATGAAAGCTTATCAAATTTTCTACGAGATTATTTCTATTCATTTTTTCTCTATTTTTTTTAGTTTTTGAGATATCCGCCCGCAACGCCTGCAGAACTAACAATATTGTAAATTTTTAGGTCATGATTGTTTGTTAATATTTTTACGAAACGTACTACTATTTTTTTAATTAATGCAGTTTTCATAAATGGTAGTTATTATACAATGATTTTCTTCCCAGGTTTTATATTTGTTAATACACCTTTTCTAGCTAATACAAAACTTAGAAAACGAGAAAGTGCAATGTGGGGTTTTCTTTCGAAATGTGTAAATTAACCCGAAATTTTCTAATTGTTTTATAACTCCGTACCAAATAGAAGAAGACAGAGACCGTACAGAGAGAAGACAAAATAATGAAGAGCTGAGGTGCTAGAAGCAAAAGTTTGACGAAAAACGTGGGACAACAATTTTTTTTCATACATTAACGATTTTTGCGAGCGTATATCTCAAAAACTAGAAAAAATTAATAGAAACAGTCTTATAGGAAATTTAATTGTCTATCATTTTGTTCAGAATAATTTTTTCCTAAGACCCACGGTTTTTGAGATATAAGCGAAAAACCAAAAAATGCTTTTATTAATTTTTAATTATTACACAATTTAACCCAAAAGATGTCCAAAATGAAGTCATCAACAGACCAGACTGTTAACTTCTGTAGAATTTGGATGAATAAGAGCCCAGCTATACCGTGATCTGAAATAGAGGTTTCAGTGGTGGAAAACGCAACTTTAAAATTATAAAAATTTTCCTGTTATATTAGAGTTAACGTTCTGCGCTTACGCTACGCTTTCATTACGCACTTTGGCAGTATATTATGTGAAATATGTGCTTTTAGAAGATAGTTTTTGAAAATACAAACGCTAAAAGATAGAAAAATGTACATATTTTTAAAATCAACCGTCATTATACATTCTTTATTTATTTATAGATACTAAAAAAATTATAAGACGTCTAACAATTGGAACTTGATATGAATTATTTATATTCATAGAATAAGCATGAAGGGATCAAGACCTACTCGAAAATAAAACTCGAGTTTTAGGTGTTCGACCTTATTTCTGCTCTTATTCGCATACGGAATTCAAACAGCAATGCATATATTAGATGTGGTCAGCTTAAAATGTGGGTTTTGTAATACCCATGGCCTTTGTAGTACAAATTGGTATAGTGATTAAGGAAGCTCCAAAATCAAATAATAAAATTTTCCAATTTTCCTCCAAACCTATTATTTTTAATCAAAAAACCATCTTTAAAATTTGAAAGTACTTAATTGGTAAATTTTTAGGGTGTTTTATGTTATGGCTTTTCTATTAAATTTAAAATATTTAGAAAAACACTAGCTGTTTCAATAAATTTACAGTCGCTGTGTCACAAAATACGAAGTTCGGGCCACGATTTTACGTGCAATCGCTAAAAGTTCTTGATGAAAAATGTCTACAGTATATTTTAAATTAATTGCGTTTTTTAAAACGGGGAACCTAAATCACATTAAAAAAATTAAATCTCTATTTATTAATTATGGAAGTGTTTACCCGCAGTCCCATCAGAGGGAGGGATAATTTTAATTTAGAAAAATCGAATTTCTATCCAACTAATAGAAAAGCAAAACGTGCTAGTGTGATAAATATTGAGGTAGTACTAGTCAAGTCGATAAATTTTTTAGTAGATAGTGCAATAAATAAGTATGTGAACGCGATTGCTAGACACGCCTTTTCAATTCCCGTTTCCCGAGTTAGGTTTTCCAAAACGTTACTGTAACTCTACAACAACCGATACACCATCAATATTCCCGGATTAGAAACAGCTGTGCTACTCGATCAAATTAATTTTATATGAGACAGTCCATTGGATTCCTGTATTACCAAAACATCAAATTTCCACGATAATACTTTCTAAGGTAATTGCTTCTTGTTCAACTATCAACTTCTAACGATAAATATTTTATGTAATAAATTGCTACGTTGTGTATAGGAAGTGAACTAACACATCATTCAAACTCAATTAACTACTTTACTTTAATATTTTTATTTTAAGTGAACTACGATCGCCATCAATTTTCTTATACACTGTGTTGCAAAAGAAATGTACAATATTCGCAAAACTGCTTTTATTTAAGAGACATCATCAATTGGAAAGAAGGCTCTTTCTAGGTCAAATGTTTGACATAGAGAACGTTATTTTTGAAACACAATGTACAACGCAATAATGTTATTCACCAGGCTATTAAAGCCAAGAAATGAAGGATTTTTGAGTTAAAATGGTTGTTTATGCATTAAAGCTTCTGTTTGTGTTGTTTTCTTTTGCCTAAAACATAAAACTTGTGCACATATATCAAAATAAGCGTAGAAGTTATACACAAAGTTACTGTGGTACTACTCAAAAGATATAATGTGATAAAGCAAGTACAATGCCTAAGATTTATCACCATATTTTTAAAAGGAAAATTTAAAATTACCCCTTAATATTAAATATCAAAAAAATTATTTAAATAAAAATAAATGTTGGAAAACCAGAAAGAATAACAAGAATTTTAATGTTTTTCTTAAATGAAAAAAAGTGGAAATAAAAAGGAAATGAAAAATATAGGACGTAATTGATATAATTAAATCAATTCAAAGGATTTTCCTAAAGGGAAAACGTTTGGGCAATGTTTGTAAACTTGTCATGCAATTCGTGTCTCAAGGGATAAATGAGGAGAACGATAGTTAATTTAAACTTTTTTTTTTAATTAATATACAAGACGTTTGAAATAACTCTTTGCTTTTGCTTTTGTATTTAAATGAACGACAAAATTGGCAGATTTATAGTAAAATATAAAATTTTAGTAGAAAATTAATGGTAATTTTTTTTTTTATTCTAAAAACGTTTTTCAGCATGTTTTAAAAATTTTATGACAACTAATAATTGTAAGCCATTCTTGTATTCCTTTATACTGGATAAGCAAAATATGTTTAAATTTCCAACAAATTAATTAAATTAAAATTGCCCTCATTAGGCTGGTAACCCATAAACTGGTAAGGTTCCGTTTTTGGGGTTCTCGCTTATACCTTGAAAACAGTGGGTTCTAGGGAAAAAATTATTCTCATCGAAATTAAAGCTTACGAAATTGCCTACAAGACTATTTCTATTCAATTTTTCTCTATTTCTTATAGTTTTTGAGATATCCTCCCGCTAAATTCGTTAATGTACGAAAACTCCATACTAGTTGAAGATAAAATAGTAAAGAAAATTCGATACGCTACAACTTCTTTTCTGAAGGTTTTTACTGAGGGCTGAGGTGCCTTACAAAAGTTATACTGAAATCTAAAATTTTTTTGCTTCATTCACTCCACTAAAGCTGTTTAAAATGTGACAAACAGTAACACACGACGCCAATGCACATATCGGAAATTTGAGAATAAGTGGTGACGTTGGCCTTCGGCCAATAACCTTACAGAATCCACCAGATTTCATCGATATGGAACAGAAATTATGCGTTAAGTTTAACGTCAATAATTTCATGCATAGACATAGAAGTTTCAGAAATTGAAGATCCGCTACTTGATATTTTAGCTATTAAAGGTGGATGAACAAAAACATTAAATTCCTAAACTAATGAGCAAAATAAATGTTAATGTGAATTGTAACGGGTTCAAAGGGATTGTTAAATGAATATGTGACGCTATTTACCTATGTTGCTTATGTTTTCTTATTGTTTTCTCATTTGCATAGATTACTTCAAGAATACACGAATTTGCAAGTGTTGGAACTATATCAATCAGAAACATTTAATAAACAGTACAAAGAGACACGTACAAAAGGATACAGTAAGGATGGAATAATAAATAACTCGTATAAATACACAGTGTCGTTTTGCCTTTTTGATAATTGATTTAAATTGAAAAACAATCAACAGAGCTTTACTTTAACGAGGTGTTATTAAACCCTGTTTTCGAAATACCTAGACATAAAAAGCACATTTTTAAGATGCAGCAAATACTCTAAAATTGACAATATTGTTTTATACTGGAAAGAGCCAACTACAGGCATACTGTCAGCTCAGCCACGACCCACTCTGTTTTGTACCTTCTAATGCCCTTAAGGCACTTAACTCACCCCCACCACAAGCCTCGCCAGAATATAGCTCCTCCTCGTGCTCCTTCTATAAGCAAGACTATGTCCACGCTCACCCCCACTTCCTAACTTAAGGATTTCAATCTCTCTAACAAAGTTTTAGAGGTCTATAACTGACAATTGGCCTTTTCCTAATTCGGTTCTTACTATTGGCTCCACTTGTCAATATTCACAAACTAACGCTATACCCTTATAGCGGTGATCTGGAGTCAAGGAACCTATAACAAATAAACCCAGCACAGCTAACTACTCCCAAGAACCGACGCTGTCCCCGCACATGCAGAAGTTATGGGAACAGTAGGAGGCTGGAACAACCTAACGGGAGAAAAAATCTCAGAATATTTAATCTCCTTCTCTAACATGCGCCTCGGTACAGCTGCTGAGGCGCATCTTACCTACAAGGGCTCTCGCAGCAAGTCCTCTCGGAGGGGGGTCATCACTTCTCGGACTCTCCTCACGAGCAACTCCTACTATGAACTACGACCCCGCTCTGTTTGAGAATATGAGCCTTTCAGAGTCCTTACAGGCCCCCACTCGGCCCACACAGGGTCCTCACTCCTCACCCCAAGACCACCATGTTCCGAGTCACTGGAAAAGTCCATCGTAGCTGCTGGTGACAAAGATTTGTAGGGTCTCCTGCTTCCTAATCTCAGGCCTAGTCGCAACTGGACAGGTTTTGGGATTATCCTTGGCAAGGCTTCGGCTGCTGGTTGCGACCTCCTCGCGTCAGTGCCGTGATCGTTTTCGAAACCACAACGGCGACTTCCTACTAAGGTGGCGAGGATGAGTCTGAGAAATTTTTAAAAGTTTGGTCTTAATCTAGAGTAGCGCCGTTCTCTAATCGGGCACTCACTATTGGCACTAATCGCTGAACTTCAATGAACTGAATCTATCCCCGTATAGTGAACGATCTTGGATCAAAAGGGAAGCGGTTATACTAGTAGGCCCGGCACTACCATCTTCTCTCACGAACATAGGATGTACCTTTACATGCTCTAGTTCTGGGGTCAAAGCGGGCGGTAGGAGCAACCGACTCAGGCGTAAACCCGTTTAGCCAAACTCACTTGCTCTTCGCCAGATAATTAAGACTCCTTCGCTAATTTTTGGAGTGTGCAAGATGATAGTGTTTCTCTTGCCTGTGATTTCCAAAGAAATAACATAAAATCTTCGGTATTCGGTGGGCTTAGACGAAAGTCAGAGTGGGCTTCCATTTCGTTGAGTGACTCCCCGGAGAGGAGTAAGGGGGACTTGGCCGCTCCCGACCTAACCTAATGGAGCGACTTCAGTATGATGGTTGTCGAAATAGTGTTGTTTTGTACCTAAGGCTATAAAGATAAGTTAATCTGTTCTACGTTTTGTATTCTATAAAGCACACATTTTTTCTCTTTAAACAATATTTATACGATTTATTGTCGTTTTCACTAACGACTTAAGAAGTCGCCTAAATAATGATGTAGTTCCCATTTGATTAATATAACAAATCAACGATTTAGGCAATTCGAAAGCCATTGCTTAGCGTTAGTGAAAAAACGACCGTAAATGTTATTGTTAAGCACAGGCCTTTTGATATTAATTTATTTAATTTCAGTTGTTTGTTTTATTCGATTGTTTACTAGGTAACTTGATCTTTATATTTATTTTATGTTTTTGATACATAAATTTTTTTTTAAATAAATGCTATTAAAGTTTAATTTACGCTCCAAGCACACATATTTTTTTACACCCGTTTCAAAAATGAGCAAAAACAAGGTGAAAATACTTAATTACCTCCATTCTCTGTGTGAATTATTTATCTCGCTTTGAGACTGTGGTTAACTGTACTAGACGGTTTTCCTAGGCAATTTTGTTTTTTTTACATGTAGGTCAATATATGAAATCGGTATGAAACTCATTAAAATGACGGATAATCATAAAAGTGAAACTCGTCGCTGTTTCACCGCAAATGTGGAAAAATCTAATACCTAATATAAAATATAATACTTTTCTTAACTAAAAAGTCCAACAAGGAGTGCATGAGAAAGAATATAGGTTACTTGTTAGAAAGTGCGTCATGAATTAATAAAGGTCAACCCATTTAGAAGATTGCTGTGTTATAAGGTTACAAGACCCTTACTGAAAGATGCTTTGAGCAGATATGACCAGTCTAAAGCGTCATGGTTAAGAGGTAGATTGCATTAGCGGAGTGGTGCAATGCTGGAGAATCAAGTTGTCCTTTGCCAAACAATTCTTGGGGAAAGGCTACAACCTGAGGTTCTAACTAGCATGCCACAAGTATAAATAGCAGTTATAACTAAATGGAATGCACGGTATCCCAATTGAAAGTTTTGAAAGCTACAATAAACTTCAAAACTGTTCTTAATAATAGTTAAATTCTTATCATAGGTGGGATGAAACAATAAGGGCCGGTACTTTGAGTAAAGGTTAAAATCCTGTTTAACTAACCAGGGCTGGAATCCTGTAATTATTAGCGTATTGCTACGCTGTTCTAAGCTAACTACCCTTTACCCTTCTCCTATCAATTTCTAAAAATTTGGTGGAGAGAGGTAGGAAATATATAGTTTATCGTAGCGATACGCCACGCTACTTACTTTCTACCCCTCTCCAGCAAGCTTTTAGAACTTGGTAGAAGGATAAAGGGTAAATATTGGTACTCTACGCTAATTTACAGGATCCGAACCCAGGTCAACCCAGTGACGCCAAGATTAAGTTTGATACACATTTATCGTTAACTAGCGTTTAACCTATACTCAAAGTACTGGCCCTAACAGTTAATTAATTTCAAGCTAGTTAATCTTGGTTTACAAAAGTACGCGCATGGCAAAGCGATTTAGACTTTTTGTAGATAAAATCAAACAAGAATCTTTGGTAAGTAGAAAAAATATTTACATTGTGCGAGGTGTCGGTGAAGGTGCCACTCAAGCACTTATTAGTTTTAATTATAATTAACAATAATTTTCTAAGACAATTATTCTCTATTATAAAAAAAAAACTTAATTCGTGCTCTCGAGTAGCAAACGTCAACTTCCATACAAGCAGCTTGAAAAGCCCTACTTTCAATAACGGATGTAGAAAAAAAAGTATAGTTTATGAAATATCTAGTGCTACAATCCAATTAGTACATCGTACAGACTAGATCTATTATTAAAGCTGTTTCAAAGATTGAACAAAATTGTAAGTAAAAGCATTTAACAATCGACCTACTAGCACCGTTGCACTCTCCCCTTTTTCATTCTCTCTTATTACACAATCTTTTCTTTTACTGGCTCATTAAGATTGATTAATGTAGTGATAAAGCCAATTTTTTTAAATAAATCAAGTTATTGGAAAAAACTGAAAAGAAATAACTGAAAGAAAGTTAATACGGGGTGTCAAAATTGTGTTCAAAGCTTAAATAGAAAACACGAACGTTACTACTTTTGAAAATTCTATATCCAGTCATTTGGGAAAATAAACAAAAGATTTATAAGAAAACGTCGTCTAGATGTGAATTTTTGAACAAGTAATGAAAACTATAAAATCGTTAGGAGTCCATCCATTCAGTGGTAAAATTATTTTTTGGCCAAAAGTGCTTTTGGAGAGATTTAATGTGGTGTAAATATGCAGCAAAATGTATTTCAAAAAATTTTCTTCCTTTTTGATTATACTTAGATAGATAGGTACATACCACCTAGTAAGGAAATGCCTTTGAAATCTACATACATCGACAGTATAAAAATAAATAAATAAATTCTAATGCTACCTACCAACTCAAAAAAAAAAATAATTTTTTTAATAAATAATATATTAAATTTTTCATAAATTTAAAACTCAAAACTTGGCTAAAAATTTTTCAATCACATCAATCAGAAAAAGCTTTAAAGAAGATAAAATTGTAATTGATTAATTGAACAAAATTCGACTTTCATTAAATTGAAAACTTTGAAAAAAAGTAATAACCTTTAAAGAGGAACAGAGCGATGTCGTAAAAAAATCTAATCATCAATTAGTTTTAATGAAAAAAAAATCCTTTTTTTAGTTAATAAAAAGATGATTAAATATGATTATAAATGATCTGTATAAGAATCTTGTTAGGATATAAATGGCTTTATATCTGCAATTTCGAAAGCTAATTGTAACTAAAATGGAGTTAAAATTACCATAGAACTAAGCAACCAATAATCCTTTAACGGTTGATTTAATACCAAAAATTAATTGATGGATGAGGGGTCATTAACAAGCAGACACCAAATAGCCATTAAAATACAAACTCTGACCACCGACACAGTATTATTTTCAAACAAAGAAATATTCTCGCTTTTATTTTCAAATCGGAACATATTTAAATTCAAAATGAGGTTTCACCAATATTCTTCCATAATTTTCTAAATTAAAGTGTGTCGAACAAACATTTGAGTGCAATTTTCCAGTTGAAGCAATAATTACTTTTTACAGGTTCTTGTTGAAGAGATTTCAAGTTAATTGCGAGGGCTTTTCAGTTCCATTAAATTAATGAAGTCCATTAGTTTTTATGTTTATCTTCACAATAGCCTAACACTGTGTTATAATAATATAACTATTAATAATAAAAGGTTATTCTCTAGAGTGCTCTTTTTTATTATTTAAGATAATCTGATGATATCCGATGCATAAGAGAAAATTATTGAAAACCAAAGTTTTATATAATTCATATCTTCAAAGTATTTTTTTAAATATTTAAAGTGATAGTAAACCGATTGAAAATTCGTGTTTTTACCGACACTCAAACTCGTAATCTACAGGAATTAAAGACGCCGCAATGCGTCACAGATGAGTGTCGCAGTTTGGCAACTGGCACACTACGAATAAGTGTTTCCCACAGGATAATACTTTTCGATAAAATGAAAAATATTTCTCGCAGACAACTTTTACAAAAAAAAAACACCGGAATTACCTTTTTCGTGCATCGTTTACTTAAAAACACGTAGTTTTTCTTCAAGTGGAAAAACTACTGAAAAAGAAAATTTGATTTTGGTCGCTCGTCACCCATCTGTGTCAGTATGAATGCAATTTGCTAGCATACGAGAGAAAGGTGGGCGGAGCTACCGATAGAAGCAATATTGGATGAAAAGATATGAAAAATTGGTAGGGATATCAGACGCAGTGTTTGAAGGAAAATGTAATGAAATTGAGCACCTAAAGGACATTCGAACGGCCGATTGAGAAATGTTATCCCATCTTGCATGGGTCAACGAAAACTTCTGAATACATCAAAATTCATAAGTAGAACCAAGTTAATAGAGCACATATACATTTAAGTGCTCGTTCGGGAATAAAATCTCAAATAATTTTTGACACTTTTGTTTGCAAACGTATTTATATGCTAGCTATATTATTTTGTCCAAATTAAATGTCCAATTTCACTTTATTAAGTTTCTAACAACTTCCACACACTTAAACTAATGCAATGTGACAACCACCTATTGGAAGAAATTCGATAATTTCAAAACTGAGCTAACCTAACAAATTATTGTTGAAATTACAATTCTTTTATCTTACTTGTGACGTCATCATACTTGAAGTAACGCCACTGTGATGATTTTTAAAATTAGGTGTTTCAAAATCAACATCGAGTCGCGTTTACGAGCTACGTCAAAAAGTTTTGTGGAAATGGAAGACTATAGCGATTTTAAGGACTTACAGAGGCTAATAGGGATATCATGATAAGCGACACGACGTCTGGCGGATTTTTTTGTACTATGACATCGCAAAACATTTGGCGCATGTTTTTGTAGTTTTTTTCGATATTAATTCTAATAAAAATAGTAGATTGTTTGATTGTATGAAACATTTAATTTTTTCTTCAAATGTAAAACTTAAAAAATCCAAAAATAAATATTTTTGAAGCGTCGCCATCTATTGAAAATTATTTGTAGTTCAATTGTCAAATATTTTTAAAAATTAACTTTAACTTGTAAAAAGAAGCTAATTATTAAACGCAACGAATAAATTATAACAGAAAATTTATAAAAAACATTATCTTTTTACATTACAAACGCTTAGAAATATCATTTTACGTTACAATTTGTTGTAAATATTTAGGGTTAGAATTTTTTACCTCTCAGTTTGAAGAAAATAATAGTTTTTGTTCAGTGTCTCAACTTAAATCATGGATTAAGAGAAATCCAAACTTAAATGTGTGACTTGATTGTGCGACGTCTTAGTTCACGGTTTTATTTTGAGGGCGCTGCGGTCTTAAATTGAGATCCCTATTAAAAACTGAAATTCTTTAATTTAAACTTTATTGTCGCGTATCTACTAATATTCAAGTTCTATAAGTCCTAAGCCAGGGTTTTCCAAACTTTTTCTGTGATGGAACACTTTGAGGGTTCTTGAATTTTGACGGAGCACCTTGTCACCTTGTGTAATTTGAAGGGTAGGTAATGACACATAATCAATAAATCTTAGAAAAATAAAAAATAACTGTGTTATTAATATTTTTTCGGAGAGCACTCAGCACAGTTTGGGAAACCCTGTCCTAAGCTATTAATAAAATTTTGACTTTATGACGTTTATTACTATTAGACTCAATTCTAAATAATATTAAAACGATTTATTTTATTAAGAAATTTTTTAACGCAAGCTTCAAGTTAAATAATGTATTAAGGCTTCACATCTTGCAGCCTGTTGAGTCAAATTTACTCAGACGTGTGTATGTAGGATTTGCTTTAGATATCCTATAAATTCTAAAATGAATCTTTTTTTTACTTGGTTTGTCTTGATACGGTTGGGTTTGAGATTGTTTTGAATTGTTAGAGTCTTTAATTTGATAATTTAATAATTTAATAATTTAATAATTTAATAATTTAATAATTTAATTTAATTTAAGGTGTTTAATCCATAGCAGAAATTTGTTCGTTGCTGCACTGACATATTTTTGTTTATTGTTATTATAAATAAGTTGTGTTATTGTTGTGCATATTCGAGCTAATTCGTGATATCTTATTGGCATTTGTTGTTTGTTTTTCTTTCTTTATATTGATATTTGTTATTGATTTGCCTAAGTGTACTTTTTTGAAGTTTTATCTAATTTTGTTCGGAGGGTAAAATGTAAGTTGAATAAACTTTAAATATAGGCTGGTGGAATATAGCTCGTTGCGATTGTGCCTAGTTAGTAGTAATGTTTTGGTTAAGTTGATGAAGTTCATCTGATTTCTAACAAACGTTTTGTTTTAATTACTTATGCTTGTATGAATTGTACATAGATGTAATAATGATGTCGCGGAAATCATTCAAGGCAGCTCACTCCAATGTTAGATCTTTGTTACCTAAATTTAACTCTATTCAAAATTTTATATTTGATTTGGATCTGGACTGCTTTGCAATGAGCGAAACTTGGTTAACTGAGGCCGTCTCTGATGACTCAATTAATATCGAAGGATACTCTGTTGTAAGACGTGACAGACAGGGCCGTGGTGGCGGCGTTGCTATATATTTGAGGAATGCATACAATTATACAATTATTGAAACTAGTAATATTATTGAGCAGGTGTGGGTATCGTTTAGGTCAAATAAAATGTCTTTAGCAATCGGGGTTGTTTATAAGCCACCTACAACTAACTGTCAGTTGTTCTGTGACGAATTAGAGAGGTCCTGCACGCTGGTGTCTACTATGCATGATTTTGTGTGTTGCTTCGGTGACATCAATATAAATTTATTAGTTAAAAACAAAGACAGCGACTATTTTGCTGCAATGGTCGACTCTGTAGGCTTGTTTCAAATAATCGATTCTCCTACACGAGTAGCCCTAAACTCACAAACTTTATTGGACATAATTCTGGCTTCTGATAATGGTCTTGTGGTGAATTCTGGAGTTTCTGATGTTAGATTTTCTGATCATGATACCGTCTTTTGTGAGATCATGATACCTTCCAAAAGTACAGTGACATACAAAACCGTCAGATGCTGGAAAAATTTCAATATTGTCGATTTTCATAATGATCTACGCTTGGTGTCATGGCAGAATATATTTGCTTTGAATGACGCGGATCAAAAAGTCGAATTTCTCAACAAAGGTATTTTAGAAGTTTTAAATCTTCATGCTCCAATTAAAATAGTTAAAATTACTCACAAAAGAACGCCGTGGATCACAGACACAATCAAACTAATGATTACTTTAAAAAATAAAGCGTACCGGAGGTTTAAGCGCACACGTCTTTCTGCACATTGGGATTACTACAAATCTATACGTAATGCAGTAACTCAAGCTATTAAAAATGAAAAAGTCGCTTACTTCGAACATATCTCGAGCAGTAAAGATTCCAAACGACTATGGCGAGAACTAAAAACTTTAGGTGTAAGCAAACCCAATAATGCTACTATACCACATCGTTTACAGAACCCGGAAATGGTCAATGATTATTTCATCGATAGCATTCCTAGACTTCAAATTGACAATACTGAACTGCTCAGTTATTATGCAGGTAATAAATTAGATAGTGATCTTAATGAATTTGCGTTTGGGTGTGTTCAAATGTCGGAAATAGCCAATATCATAAGTACAATAAAAAGCAAATCTCAAGGATTTGATGGTCTAAATATCGAAATAATTAATCTCTCTTGTAGCATTATTCTGCCGTACCTAACCCACATCATTAATTATTGTATAGTGGAAAGCAAATTTCCAGAATTGTGGAAAAAGGCTATAATAAAACCGATACCAAAAAAAACAATTGTGGATCAATTAACAGATCTTAGACCGATTAGCCTGTTACCTGTGTGCTCCAAGATCCTTGAGAAAGCTATGCACTTGCAGATTCAGAAATTTTTAGATCAGTACAACATTCTCCCGGATAATCAGTCGGGGTTCCGCCCTGGATTCGGTTGTGCGACTGCTCTCTCACATATTTCTGATGATATTTTAACGGCGTGCGAGCATGGTAAGGTAACAGTGTTGACTCTACTGGACTACAGTAAAGCTTTCGACACCATTAACCATGATGTTCTCCTTGCTGTGCTGAATTATGTTGGTTTCGGTCCGTCTGCCATTGAGCTCCTGAGGGATTATTTGCGCAACAGGCTTCAGGGTGTGCAACTTGCGGGAACGTGTTCACGGTTTAGACCCGTGACTACTGGAGTGCCTCAAGGCTCCATACTTGGACCGCAGCTCTTTACCTTGTATACTTCTGGCTTCCATAAACACGTACGCACCTGCAAAATTCATATGTTCGCTGATGACACCCAATTGTACCATTCATTTGATCTCATAGATCATGAAGAATGCATTTTGCAAATTAACAACGATTTAAAAAACATTCACAAAATTTCTACTCTTCATTCTCTCATAATAAATGCATCTAAATCAAATATTCTTTTGTTTGGTAATTCTAAAAGCATATCCGAACTACGATCTGTTGCCAATTTCAATATCAATCATGATAAAATCCCCATCGTCGACGAAGCCAGAAATCTCGGACTAGTCATGGATAATACCTTTAGATATAAAACGCAAATAAAGAATTATATTAAGAAAGCTTATATCAATTTAAAATTAATTTACCCACATAGACACTCTTTGTCAACCCAGGTAAAATCTTTAATTTGCGACGCATTAGTGTTATCTCATTTTACCTATTGCTCACAGATATACGGCCCCTCCATTACACAGGAGGACTCGAAACGAATTCAAAGAGTACAGAATTCATGTTTAAGATTAATTTTTGGAATACGAAAGTATGACCGTATTTCTCATAAATTATCAACCCTTGGTTGGCTAAACATGCAGAGTAGGCGTCGGCTGCAGCTGGCTGCGTTTATTCATGGAATAATTTTAAGTCATCGACCACCTTACCTGTACAATAAGATAAGTTTTCGGACCGATGTGCATTCCCTAAATTTACGCTTTAAAGGATTAATAACGCCTCCACTACACAGATCATCTCTGTTTGAGAGAAGTTTTACTTATCAGGCCTCCAAAGTCTACAACAGCATTCCTCTATTTTATAAAAGTTTATGTCTAGAGTCGTTCAAGATTAGATACGGTCTCTATTTGTGCGGAACTCAGCATGGTCTGACATGATGAAGTTTATTGTTTGTTTATTATTTGTTTATTACTGATTTGTTTATTGTTGATTGGATTATTATTAATCACTTAGTGTATTGCTACCTTACTTTTCTTTCTTGCTTTTTACTCGCTTTTGTTTATCGAGTTTGTCGAATTTATTTTTTTTCTTTGTACTCCAAGGTTTTGGTGGTAGAACAAGGGCTGTCCATGGGCAGCCATTTGAACCAACACCTTGTGATTTTTCACTGACATTTGTAATAATTTGTAATATGTAATATTGTAAAATCAATTTATATCTCAACTGTCTCTGAAAAATAAAGGCATTTATTATTATTATTATTATTAATCAATAATGAAGTTTCTGAATTGGGGATGATTTAAAATTAAAGTCGAAATTTATTTGTTCATTTCATAAAAGAATTTCAATTTATTTTCAGTAATCCAAACCACATTATATATATGTTATTTTAAAACATTCCAAGAGTTGAAAAACGGGATTGTTAATACTATCCTGACATATACTACTGATCTACTACAGTATACCTGCCAATCATTTTATTTTGCGGACATCACTTTTGAACTATTTTAAAGTACTTACAGAGTCAAAGTCATAAAAACCATTTATATATTGCCACGAATGGAAATAAATTAGAAAATATTAAATTGAATTAAAATGAATTTATAAAAGTTAAATTAAACAAACAAGAAATAACTTACATTGTTATCAGAATGCAAGTCAGCATATAAGGGAAGTTGAACTCAAGTCAACTATAATGAGTTAGTCGTGGATAAGAGTTGAAAGGGGATAGTAGTTAAGTAACCTTAGAGGAGAGTAGTTGATATGCAATTATGTTTTTTAGTTTTAAGTATTAGTTGTTAATAAACTTTATTATTATAAATTACGGTGAACTTTGAATGATCCAAACCCCCTCGGTACAAAGTCACAAAACCAAACGTGACATAATGGTGGAGGCGCTACGTCAATTAGGACCGTAATGCTCAATTTTAATTAGTGAAAATTGGTGAAAGTGCGACAATTAAATTTTAAGTTAATAGTGATTGAAAAAGCATCGAGTTTAAGTGAATTATTATTACAAAGGATTAGCTGAGTAAAGACGAAAAAGATGCAGTCAATCAAAATAATCAGGAAGCTGATCGTAGCAGAGATGTTTTTGGGAGTTTTAAATATGTAAGTATAAGCTAATGAAAAAATTTAGGTATTAGGAAAACTGAAAGCTGACCCAGGATGAAAGAAAAGACAAATTTTGGTAATTTTATATAGTTTAAGTGTTTGTATTAGGAATAGGAACCAAGGACCAAGCGTAGAAACGGAAAGCGTCCATGGAAAATTTTTTATTTTTTGCTGATAAGTGCTTTTTATTAATTAACAAAGAAACATAAAGGTGATGCAATAAGGTTATTGTTCAAGAATTACATGTAGATTTACACGTACGCATAAAAGGGTTATATTACATGTCGCAATACAGGAAAGTAAAATGATGATAAAGCAACATAGGCAAAAAGCAATGTCCTGAAATGGATTAAAAAAAATGTTAAACATAAATGGCAAACAAATTAGGATTAAAAAGTTTTATAAGAATTTTAGGGAAGTTCGGGATAAATTTTCGAATTTTTTGGAGAATATATGATAGTAGAATTTTCTGTGAAAATTTTTTTTTACAAAATTTTAGAAATGCTGATGTTAGGTTTATTGTTGTCACGTAATACGTGAGCAATTAGAATTTAGGTGTATGTAGTTTTCTTTTTGGGGAATATTTTTGTAGTTTTTGCAATATTGGGTAAGAGTTAGAAATAGTAAGTATTAAATTTTTATAATAAAATGGCTATCAAAACCATGATTGAGAATTTTGGAGCAGTGACACAGTTGAGTCCAAGTCAAAAATCAAGGAAGACAAGTTGCTGTCAGCAACGGTGGTCTGGAGTTCGCTCTGGACAGGGACAGTGCATGATGGGTCTTGCCCATCGAAGAATCAGACGTTTCAGATTAAGAGCATAGATCATTTTAAATAATTATAAATTTAAGGTTTAGTGATAGGATGATTTAGTTAACTTCATAATGTAGGCTTATTAAGTAGTTAATACAAAATAAAAGTATTTGAAAATAGTCATAGGATAGAATGGGAAAAAATATATAGAGTAATAGTTTAACTGATTTGAATAAAGATTACGAAAATAAAAAGGTGGGAAAAAAAGTAAGGAAAAAGTTATAAGCAACTAAAGAGACAGTATATAAATTTTTTTTTCAGTAGCATTTAAATAGTAGAATGATGATTTTATGTTTATTTAGAAAATAGTTTGTTGGGAAAATTTTAATATTGAAATAATGAGCAGGAAACAAAAAACAATTTTAAAAATAGGCATACAACGACCTTACGACAAGAGTGGAAATTGACCAGAGGAAAAGAGAGCAAAGTAAAAAGAGAGACCGAGGTAATAAACGAAAGCCAAAGCGACATTAAAAGATAAGAGAAGACAAAAGAACCACAAAAAGACAAGAGAAAAAATAAAAAATATGGAATCGAATTCAAGCAACGCGCACAGGGTGAAGAAAAATACGTGTACAAGAAGACAGTAGAAAAGTAAATAGGTAACGCGTATGAAGTATATTAAAAATAAATAATGATTGTACCAAAGATGATAAAAAAGGTCTTATATGAAATAAATTACGATTGTACCAAAAATTATAAAAGAATGCCTTATATGAGAAACATATGAGATGAATTATGATTGTACCAAAAAATGATAAAAGAATGCCTTATATGAGAAACATATGAGATGAATTATTATTGTGCCAAAGATGATAAAAAATGCCTTACATGAGAAACATGTGAGATGAATACGATAAACGAAGTTAAATGAGTAAAATTGAGATGAAAATAATAGGTACAAAATGATAATAAAAGGTACAAAATGAAAATAATAGGCACAAAAAAGAAAATAATAGGTGCATAAAGAAGAATAATAGGTACAAAATGAAAATAATAGGTACAAAATGATAATAATAGGTACAGAATGAAAATTAAAGGTCCAATATGAAAATAATAGGTACAAAATGAAAATAATAGGTACAAGATGATAATAAGGAAAAAAATTGTGTTGCTTGAAATAATAAATAGAAGTAATTGTTGTTTTTGTCTGTAAAAGTCTCACTTTTGAAAGAAATTATTGTGCTAGGTCTTGGTCGATAAAGAATCATAGAAGGAACTCTTGGAGTTAATTAGAATTTTGTTTTGAAACCAGCAAGTCAAGTTAATATGTAAAATAAAAATGAAAGAGATGGAAATAGGAAGCTTAAATTGAAATGATAAAATTTTGTGTTGCTTAAAAAGAAAACAAATAAACAAAATAGGCATAGGATTTTTTTAAGGTATAAAGATTAAAGTAAATGGTGTTCGATGATGACATGATGAGAATAATAATGGTCATGAAAAAATGATCAAATATTTGTGTGTTTAAAAGAATGTTTCAGATTTTTAATAGAAGTCATTATAGTCAAATCCAAACGTGGAATTAGCATGGAAATCAACATAAAGTACTAGGCGTTCAGATGAATAGACCACAACCCCTGGAAGACAAGGAAGAATAAGAAAGTGAAACATAAAATGGAAGTTCAAATCAAAATACCTAGACATGGAAAAAATGGAGGAACATGGAAATGGATCAATAAATCAATGCTGAAGAAATGGATGAACCTATAAATATGGAAAATGGTCAAAGAATCAAAACTGCGTTGAAAAAGGATTACAAGTAGTTGCAGTAAATAAAGAATTAATAGAAAACTTCGTTGAAAAAGATTACAAATAATTAAGGTGAGTAAAAAAAGGGTAGAATCGTATTAAATAAAAAGAGAAAGAATATTAAATATTAAAGAGAAAAATAGAAACGAGGGAGCTCCCGTCTCTAATAATGGGACGAGTCTTAATGCAAAATACGCCGTACCGCTAGCAAATTAAAAATCTTACCGCGTTTGCATTAAGAACTCAAAACATTATAAACAGTGAGATTGAAATAAAGAATAATTGAATAAATTGAGAGTACAATAATACGAATATGATAAGAGAATTTATGAGATAAATTTGTTATAAATGAGACAAATAATAAAATAATACGAAAGGAAATAATTATAAAAGTAAAGAGAATTGTAATCAAAAGTAAAAAGTTAATGTAGAATAAATGTAAAGGTTCAATGAGGTTCAATAATAAAAACTGTATTAAGAGAAAAAATATTGAAAGATTGAATGAAAATAGTGTAAGAGATAACAGGTATTTTAGAAAAACTTGAGAATAAACAAACCAGAGAGAAAATAGGGGAAATAACGTCAAAATGTATAAGTTTAAACTAAATTTTGTAATGTACGAGTAAATGAAAGTTTTTTGTCAAAAAATGATCATCGAACACTAAAGAAAAATGGTTATGTAAGGAAATTAGAATCTAATGTTATGTTATTTTTCATGTACAACCGCTACAACGCCAAACGAGTCTGAGACAAGATTAAAACCGATGGAAACAGGGTCACACAAAACTAAGGAAAACTGGAGAGATCACCTAAAGTAAACCAAACACTAAGCACGAATAAATTATGCTCACTCAGTAAAAGATTGGATGAAAATAGTTTTTGATGGAAAAAGTCTTCAAAGGAACAATAAATGCAAAATGGGATTAACACAAAAGTCATCCCCAAAATAAGAAAAATTCGAATAATGTCCACAACAAAGTTAAATAATGGAAATGTGAGACAAAGTATGGAATAAATCTGGAGTAAGCAGAAATATTTGAGGAACAAAAAAAAACTACAAATGGTTGAATGGTCAACTACCAAATTAAAAGTTAACAAAGTGACAAGAAGAAATAAAAGGAAGATGCAAAATGGTTAATGAATAAATGGTTTATAATAAAGTTACAGAAGTTACAGTTAAAGAAGAAATGAGAAGAAGAAATACAGTAATGAAGAAGCTTGATAACAAAGTAAAGAAAAATCAAGCATAATGTGAAAAATGTTGACCTAGGCTGCGAGTAAATAAAAAATATTACAAGTATAAAACAATCCAGTCCAGAAGTGAAGAACCTTAGCAGATCAACGAGTGCCAAGTGAAAAATAAATTAGTGAAAACTTAACACAGTGACAAACAATATAGTGTAATCATAAAAGAATTGTGATCTCAAACATTAAAAGACTAAGTAAAAATGTGTTTTAAAATAAACAAATTAAAAGAAATTGTGAACCCCTGTGAAAAACTTACGCGTATTGAACTTGTTTTGAAAATCTTGACTCATTCTTATGTTTTTAATTTTTTAGGTTGAATTGATGTATTTTAAGAAACAATGTTGTAAAACCAATTGAATTTTTTTTTTTGTATTTAGATTTATAAGAATTTATTGTTTGAAATTTTTATGTTTTATTGGGTGAAATTTGAAGTTTTAATTATTTAGTTTTAAAAGATTGAATCCTACGTATGCTGAACGCAAAATTTTTTTTATTGACCGTATTCTTGAAGAGCGACTTGGGTCAGCCGCTTTTTAAGAAGGGGAGTTATGCCACGAATGGAAATAAATTAGAAAATATTAAATTGAATTAAAATGAATTTATAAAAGTTAAATTAAACAAACAAGAAATAACTTACATTGTTATCAGAATGCAAGTCAGCATATAAGGGAAGTTGAACTCAAGTCAACTATAATGAGTTAGTCGTGGATAAGAGTTGAAAGGGGATAGTAGTTAAGTAACCTTAGAGGAGAGTAGTTGATATGCAATTATGTTTTTTAGTTTTAAGTATTAGTTGTTAATAAACTTTATTATTATAAATTACGGTGAACTTTGAATGATCCAAACCCCCTCGGTACAAAGTCACAAAACCAAACGTGACAATATTTTTCGGCTATACCTTGCAACGTATTCTACATCTCTCTCCAATTTTGATAGTCGGATCTTTAGTTACTTTGAGTGAATATTTTTCAACGGGACATAAAGCTGTATTTACACAATAAACAGTACTAGTACCAGGCGTAGGTAAACGAAAACGAAAACGGTAAACGTTGTAGGTAAACGAACATAATTCAAAATTAATAGACAGTAATCTCAATCTGTACGTGCTAATAGACGCTATTTTGTTAATATTTTACCCAATTTATTCGAGATAGAGCAATAATAAATTTGTTTATACCTTCTTCTAACTGTTTTAACCTACTTTCAAACAGTAAATTCAGAGTAAATAAATTTTCTTTGAGAGATGACTAAAATAAGAAAAGGTAGTATAGCTTCCGGAATTTATTTGAACGTTAACGTTGGACGATTTTATCTTTTTAAAATAATTTGAATGAGTAATAGACATTAAATATAGAAATAGTACGTTATTTGGTTGTTCCAACTACATGTCGAATTTAAATGTATTATACTGGTTGTTCCTCACTAAATGAAAAAGAACAATAATGATGGTTAATAGGAGTCCTTGGGTAGTACAAAATTTAGACATAGATAATCTGTCTTGCCATGGAAAACTATATAAAACTAAAAACGTCAAAAGTAATATGAATTTAAAAAAAAAAGATGTACCTATATTGTTTTCCATGGCAAGAGGAATTATTTATAACAATCAATTCAATTTTTAAGAAATTAATTCATCCAATCGTAAAGTGCTTGTTATTGATAGATTCATAAAAAATTATAATTTTATCAGTAGCACTGTCATCCCTATAGATTAAAATGACTGAAGAATAGGAATATGAAAAATGACATTTCTCATGTTATTTCTCTAGTCCGAAAATAAAATTATTATCGAGTATACTTTTGAAAAAAATAATTTAATAAGGCCTAGTATCATAAAAGAAAATTAAAGTTTAATCCGAGAATAAAAGTTATATTCCTAAGACACGGCAACGTAGCAACGGCTACAATGTCAAAGTTGGACGTTTGAATATAAATACAGTCCCACCAACTATATTACCGAGCTGAGGAGGCGTGACCAGCACTGTCATAGACTTTGAAGTACACTACGAGTTAAAAGTATTTCAGCCGCTAAATTTGACAAGTAGCAGTCACTAAAATTGAACATAGGTTAATATTAAGACAGTGAATTTGAAAAGTACAACTTATTGTCATTTTCAAAGGTTCTATCATAACCTAACATAGTTGTAGAGACTTTTAATTATGCCTCTACCTAACCTGAATTCTTGATTATGATTAACGAATCAAGCCCTAATTGTCTAGATGGATATGGCAAATGAGATACAAATCATTAATCTAAATTCTTTATAATTATTATCTATAAATACACCATTATATTATATTATAATGGAAAAGTCTTTTCCCACAAAAAAATGTTTTAAATAAAATTATTTTAGTTGACATATTTTTCGTAACGCAAAATTGGTTGGTGGAGCTGTATTAAAATCTTTTTTCTTTTTATTTATATAAATTTGAGGTTATATCCTTCTTGTGTTGTAATTTTTATTGTTTGACGTTTGTAACGTTGCTACGTTGCCAACTCTAAGAAATATAATTTTTATTCTCGGTTTAAACTTTAATTCTCATTTATTAAACTGGGCCTTAAATGTTTTTAGTTGATATCTTTGTTAAATAAATTTTTTGATAAACTTTTACAATTTTATTTATGTTAATTAATTTTAAACCATACAATTGCATTAGTGATTGTTTTAATGCGTGTATCGTTTGCAGCAATCTGAGTTTTTCCACCACATATTGATATTCGTATAATTTTAGTTCATTGACATGCAATTTCACATACTAACTAATTGCAGTAACATAAATGCAATTGTAACGACAGCAATTTTATGTCTTTATATGCATCGATTTACCTTTAATTATTACTTGACAAAGGAGACTAAAAGTCTGCAATAACATTTCGATTCCACTGATGTATTATAAATGATGATGAAGTAAATTAAGGTTTAATATTTTAAGAGATCTATATGCATATTTTCTGTCAGTCAGAAAACCCAAAGCTTTTCCATTATAAATTCCGGCTAACTCCACAATGGTAGTTAGCGGTCGTTTCAAACTGTGGCCTTCTCGTGTTGAAGATAACTAACTCCGATTGTGGATGCGGAGTTCAGAAAAATTAGTTTATCTTACCTTGCAAAACAAAC
This sequence comes from Malthinus seriepunctatus, assembly GCA_963924605.1. Taxonomy (NCBI): domain Eukaryota; kingdom Metazoa; phylum Arthropoda; class Insecta; order Coleoptera; family Cantharidae; genus Malthinus; species Malthinus seriepunctatus. The sequence goes on from OZ004600.1 coordinate 91,119,262, forward strand.
AATATAAAGGCATATACGAGGACTTTTGTGGAACTTTTGGCATATTAATCAGATAGCATCTTAATTATTAATACATCCATATTAATTTTTGAGTTTCAAAAAGTTAGGTTCGAATACACTAAGGGACGAACTACTGATAGAAACACACTCGAAAGGGTTCTCCAGGGTTAGAATGTGATATCAAAGGTCATGTAGAATATCTTAAATATTTGGTCTTCTGTGATTATCCAAAATAGAAACGTATAGACGGGATTTGAGGAATTTTCACCTAACCTAACGCAGCCTACCCTAATCTGACCTAGCTTAAACCAAAGACTATTGAGAGTAAGAGACTGTCATAGCTTATGGGACGAATGTGGCCAAAAATCTCTGGTAAAGAAGAGGTCGCTAGTCACTGCCAGCATATTTCAGTGAATAAGATAGATTGTCGAGGCGGAAGCCTCGACAGGAAGACAGGAATAAAACAAGATTTTAAGCGATTTTGATCTTGAAAGTGTTTCACATTTTTTAATATGGGTTTTGGTAGTCTCTCAGTGTATGATCTTTGCTTAAACAAATACATAATGTACAGAGAAGACAATCCTAGAGATGAATGTTGTTTTAAATGTAAAATAACAATGTTTAAGAAATATTTAAAATAATAATGGATGACTCATTACTAATTAGTTAAAGCTTTGCTTTTTGAGAATATTTTTTTCTACAAATTAGAGCAAATTCATTTTTTAAATGATAATTAAGGATTTGATTACAATGATATTGCCTACTGGTAGAGTTTGACAAATAAATGTCTTTAGGAGACAGATATAATTTCGTGAAAATTGTAACTTGTCACGACATTTTGTTTACAGTGCTAATACGTTTCAGTGATTGAACTTATAAAAAAAATATTAATATCGGTAAGTATGGGTTGAATCTCAAAAATTTTAAAAATTAAGAAAGTTTCAAGTTTCGAAAGTTTTCTGTGTGATTAATTATTATAAAATATTATTAAAAGCTCTCAAATTATAGATTTGATAAATGCGAGTAGTAAAAACCACTGTTTAAAACGTAATATTAACAAAAGGAAATAAACTCGACAGCAAAATTTAGACGCTCCATATTTTCTTAGAGTGTTCATTACCATTACTTGCTAAAAATATGGTACACTTACAACTTGCATATTTAGTCTTACTTTGCTGTTCCTTGTTCTTGAAAGGTTATATTTCATATCGGTCCCAAGACGAAAGGCGAAAGTTTCTGCAAGACTTTAGACGAAACTGCATGTATATTTCCTGCTTCGCTCTACTGAAAGCTTAATTAACCTAATTGCCTGTTTCGCACTTGGCTGAACATCGAAGGTTTTTAACGTTTATTAACGTTTATAAAATCGCTCTTGTCGTCTTTAATGCTTTTATTAAAAACTTATTGATGGTTGTATAAACCTTAATGAACGATTTTAGTAATTGCACGTTCGTTTCAAAAATATTCATGACACAAATATAAATAAAGCGATAATTAATTAACCATCATTTGCGAGCTTTTCACCAAATAAAGAAAAACGCAACTATTCCGTCGCCTGTAATATAGCTTCAATATGTTCCGTAAAGCTTAGAATTTTATTGCAAAATAAATTTGTTTCTTGTTGTTAATTTGCTCGTAATTGGATGCCAAGAATTGAACACTTCATTGATCACCAACCCTAAAGCATTTCTTACAGCTCACTATTCCAATTTTCCCTCTTTCGCTTTTGCGTTTTGGACAATAAGTTAAAAGAATCTTATCTCGATTATAATTTTCGTAGAGAATGGAAAGCTCACTAAATTTTAATTAAATTTGCAAATATAAAAATATTTTCGAGCAAATTAAATTCGTCATTTTTAATTTTTCCCTATCTGATATTTAATTTTTTATATTAAAATTTAATGGGAAGCATTAATAAATGTTTTTGTTCGTTTTTTAGCAAAAATTTTATGTGAAACACGTTGTTTTGCAAATTATGCTTGCTCAACTTGTGTGCGCATTAATCCGAGTGTTTGTTTAGTATTTTTATTTTTGGTTATTTAAAATTTATTTTTTAAGCAATACTCTTCCATCAATTTTAACAAGATGTCTGATAATATGTTAGCAGGGATCATTGTGGTATCTAAAACGTTTTTTGAGCAACTTTACGTTTTTTTGTAGGCAAGGTTCTTTAAAGAATGTAAGAGGCCTGTCACTTTCAGATTCGATAGCTTTTATATATATTATATACTTTAAGAGTAGACTGTTTTTAATACTGACAGGTAATAGTTTATGTGCCGTCAAAGTAAAGCAGGATATCAAAAACAATCATTTCACGTATCACTGAATTTTAAAACAATTGAAAAGATGAAAATGCTTTATAATTTTAATGAAATGGCATATATTTCAAAACAGAAATTTTGGTTTCGAGTACATCTAAACATAATACATGTCAGTTAACAGTGTATTAGTTACCAAATATTTAATTTAAATTAATAATTGCTAAATGTTAAACAACAAGCTGATTAACTCGCTTACACGTTTTTAAGCTTGAAATGTTCTTTTGTTTTGTATTTTTTTGACGTTAAAAAATATTTAACAAAATTTTATGCTTTTCATGTTTTACTTTGTTTATTATGTGTTTTACAATTCATTGATTCTGCCTAACATTTGAACAAGACAGAACTAGCCCTTAAATCAATTTGGGAAAAACGTAATGTTCAAGGAGCTTTATATTAATAATACTACTACTCTATACATTTATACAACATAAGCTAAAAAATATAACTTCAAGATTACCTAGTGGTCTAGTCAACAAAAGGGTTATACATGGAAGAGGATGTAACTTTTTTCATTAGAGATGTGTTTGGAGTAGTTATAGTACAGAAATAATAAAAGCGGTGGACCTAATTCTCACAGAAATTATTCCTGTTGCAAATTGAAGGTAACATACCTACTTCAATTCAACATACTAAAAATATCCATCCATACTCTTGAGCGAAATACTTTTTTCGGTCTCCTTCTTTACTATAACGTCGTCCAAACACACCCAATATTTTAGACTAGAATTTTAAAAAAATTGCTCCATTTTGTTTGCGCTGCAGTTCTCGAACTTTTCGCTAAACGGACTTTTTTTGGCGAACGTGCTATTAGGGCGCTAGGTGGAGACGAACGAAAAAATATGTATTTTTTTAATGCTGGGAACACTAAAGTCAAAAAGGCCGGAGTATCTTGTTCGAGGAGGTGTTCCGAACCTTCCCCTTTTGATATCACTCTTCAAAATTCTAACCGTTTCGATAGGGGGGGGCACAAAAAATTATTTCTTAAGGTCGTGTTTAAGCTTTTAATTTAAATAACACCTACGAAATTGAGATGATATTTTAAAAATTCGAAGAGTCGAAACGCCCTTAACAAAATAAAAAATCCAATATTTGCTACATAGAACATATAGGACACAGTCTGCAGAAACAAGAAATAAAACAAAATTGCATAAATTTTTTTTATTAGGGCATTACGAACCCTCGAACTAGGCAAAAAACTCAAAATTAAAAATAGTTAATTTTTGAAAAATGAAAAAAAGCAAACATGACCTTAAGAAATAAATTTTCCCTCACCCCTATGGAAACGGTGGGGGTTTCGACGGACGATAGTAAAAGGGGAAGGTTCGTGACACCCTCTCGAAGCAAAAAACCCTGGTCTTTTTGACTTTCGTGTTCGCTGCATTGAAAAATTACATATTTTTTCGTTCGTCGCCGTCTAGCGCCCTAACGGAACGTTCACGAACAAATGTCTACCTAGCAAAAAGTTAGCGAACTGCGGGCCAAACAAAATGGCGCATAGTCTTTTAAATCCGAGTTTAAAGTTTCGGGCGACGTTATTTTCAAGATGGAGGCCAAAAAACCTATTTCGAATAAGAGTACGGATGTATATTTTTGACAGGTGCGGACTGACTACACTTTTTTAGGGGCACAGATATATGTAAAATTTTAAATTACTAGTCTTACGCCCCTGACATTTTTGAAAAGGCTCACCTTGTACCTATACATTAAATATTATTATATTATTATTATATTAAATGACAAAGTTTTTTATTTATTAATTTTGAGAGAAAGCTCGGATTTGTCGTAAAAGCAGTCCTTGCCAGTCCGCACCTGATTTTTGGTATGTTGAATAGTTGTATGTTACCTTCCACTTGCAACAGGAATCATTTATGTAAAAATTAGGTCTAGTATAAGGTGTTTTTTGATTTAGATCTACTATTATACTAGTAGGAGGTAAAAATACTAAAAGTGTGCTAAGGGAGAGTGGAAGTGGTGAGGTCTCGTTTCTCGGATTTTTGCTTATATCTAGAAAACGGTGGGTCCTAGGCAAAAAATTATTATTAGCGAAACGAAAGCTTATCAAATTTCCTACAAGATTGTTTCTATTAAATTTTTCTGAATTTCTTATAGTTTTCGAGATATCCGCTCGCAGTTATACAGGGTTTTACTTCTTACTCCGGAGCGACCACATAAATACCTACTTTAAACTAGGAGACTGTCATCGAGGGTATATTTTATGATAGTTGAACAACAAAATATTATTCTAAATAAATAGTAAAATTTGTGAAATAAAATGTTAAAAAGTGAAAAGAAAATTGTTGACAAGTATCAGAATATAAAATATTGAAAAATTTCAATTCGAATCGATTATTTATTAAAAATAGTTAAAAGAAAAAAAGTGTTTTAGCAACTTTTACATTTAAAAGCAGTTTGAAACTTTTTTAATTTATAAACTAATTGTAAAAAACATTTTTTTTCAGTTCAACTTGATTTATAACATTCTCTGTACTTTTTTATGTTTTCATTAATTAAGAAGCTCAAGCTTTTGTAAAAAAAAAACTGGGACTTTTAAGAAAATTTCTAGAGAATTTTACCGATTTTAATCAAAAGTTGGTCGTGTCTTTTCTTACTCGACATTGTTTACATTCCAAATTTTTTTCTTATACTGTCACTCCATAGAAAAAGAATTTTCTTTAAAAACAAACATTGATGTCGTTTGAAAAATACTGATTAATTTTAATTTTGTGAAAATTTCAACTCGGAGCACAAAACAAATTATTTTTAGTTTGTTTTTGCTTTCCTTGTTGTTTTCCATTTAACAATGAGTAATTTCCCATCGCGGAATAAGATTAAACTAAACTCTTAATTAGGATTGTAATATGTACTTGTCAGTATTGCGTATTGAAGTTATTTGTTATTGCGAAAATTTATTTTAACTTTAATTCACATAAAAGTTTAATTGAGCAATACATTGCGTTACTTTGTGTTACAATCGATCAAAAGTTGGCAAATTAAGGTTAGTTAATAAAAAAACCCATTACTACAAGCTTTCAGTCCTCAAATTGATCTTCAATTTATGGCAAACAAGATACAGATCTTGAAATCACAGAAATCACCGACGCGTAACTACTTCCAATAAAAAATACGCTTTCTTTTAACAAATTTAAAAGCCACCCTAAATTTGTTAAATTTATTAGCACTCTTGTTCAACTACAAACAAATTATTTGGCGTTACTTAAAAAATTTTACGCTTCTTTTCCTGACTTTTTTTACCAATTCATCCTCGCACGAAGTTATGTGTGTAGTAATGTTGATGAAATACTTATGTAAGTTTTACTGTTCATAATAAAAGTTTTATTTTTATTCTAAATAACGGTGAAAACGTAAAAATTGAAAGTATGGTTTGTAACCACTTTTATACACATAAAATGTAAGGTCCAGATCTTTTGATAAAAGAAAACTACTGCTTTTCAGCTTTAGAGCATTAAACTTGTATGATGTGTTCAGATAAGTGTACTGAAGGTTATAAAAACGGTTGCAAAGTATTGCTATCAGCGCTTCCATAACTACAATTCCACCTCTCAAATATACAGTTTTATTGTTAGTTTTCACCCCTTGAAGAAGACTGCATTTTAATAATTAACGAACAATAAAACTACAGGAAAACGTATTTTTACGAAGATCTCTTTTGCCACCCTATAAAAAGTGGTAGTTTTGAAGTAAAATCTTTTCTCATTGTATTGTAATAAACAAGACACCAATGACACACTTTACAAATTTTTTTTTAAATTTTACCCTGATGATGGGGCTTTATCGACAGTACCACTTAGAGCCGTTTGACATGTGCTAAATGTCGTACAAAATTTTTAACACTTAATCTGCGCAAACACCATTTCTACGGGAATTTACGCTTTACAGTCGTGTGTTAAAGCTTATATTACCGTAAAACTATTTTACACTAATTAAATACTAAAAATTTAGTTTGACATTTTATTTCATTTCATGTCAAACGGCCCTTAGAAAATAAGAACGACGCCTAGTATGACCAAAGACCGGAGTTCGAATTGGTACACGTTTGACCCTCCTCCTCCTAACCGCTTTAAAATAACACTTACAGCATTTCGGCACCTTTAATTTATTTTCCGCTCATGCGTATTAGGTACAAGGATTCGTAAGAAGTTACTCTGGTCTCTGTTATTCCAGGACGACGTTGTAAAGTTTAGTGAAACTTTGGGCTAGAAATTTTCGGTAATTAATCTCAAGCAAATCCTTATCCCTTTTTTTCTATCCGATGATTACCACTCGAGTTATTTCTTTTTTGAAGAAAGAAAACGTGAAAATGCAAAAAAAGGCCAGTTTATGTTTCTGCTTTAGTGAGAACCTCGAAACAAGGAACCTTGCAGGCCCTTTGTATTTGCACTCAGGGGTCGATTGGCTTCTAAGCCTTATAGAGCTGCGACCAGTGTTGATCTTTTGTTCATAACCCTATGTTATGTTCTCCGAATTAGAGAACCCGATGTTCTCAGGAATTCAATCTTGACAGCGAAGTATAGAATGTCCTTGAGATGTTTACTTTTAACTTCTTCAGGCGTCAGTTGAGCAATCCCTAAGTGTATCAGCCTAAGCCGAGCCAATACATCACAATTGCAGAGAATGTGTTCAGCGGATGCGATCTCCGATTCACAGAGTCTGCATATATCCCTATCCTCCAGTCCTAGTTTTTTGAGATGATACCTCACTGGGCAGCGTCTAGTATACAGACCCGTGTCGAGTTTTATTTCGTTCTTTAATAAACGAAGAAGCTTTTTATCTCTCTCCATAGCTTCTTTTAAGCGGCCTTCCGCTTTCAATCCAAGATCTCCAGTTCTTGCAGATCCCTTTCAATCTCTTCCCTCCATCTCAAACTAGGTCTTCCCTGTCTCTCTTTTCATCAAACCTCCAATAGCTAAACGATTTTCGGCACTCTCTACTTCCCATACGCAACACATGGTCCATCCATCTTACTCTAAACGACTTAACCAATCCCACAAAATCTGCTTCTCCGTACATTTCCCTTAATTCTTCATTAGTTCTTCTCTACCATTTATGCAATTTTTATTTTTAGGCCAAATATCTTCCGTAACACTTTTCATTCCCGAATATTTAGCATTTTTTGGCCCTATTGTGTTAATGACCACACTTCACTACCGAACAAGACTGTAAGACTAAATATTTTCTCCAACACTATTATCATTAACATTATTGTCTTACTGATTGTCTTCCACCTTAAAGGCGAATTTAACGAAAGCACACTTCTGTTCCCGGCTGCTACACGAGCTCTTATTTCCGCACTGCACAACTACACTACACTTCCCACCTCTTCAAACTTTAATTGTTATTCTCCATCTGTTTTTATTTCATAGTAGGTATTGGTTAGATATTTGGTTTTCTATTCACTCCAGTACCATGTTTTTTGCAGCTTTTATTAGTCTCTTGGTAACGTTACCCAATTCTGGTTTTCCTCTCGTTAAGATCATGACATCGTGCGCAAAAGCAAGGCACTGATGTCTTTTCTATATTTTCATGAGATAGTCATGATTGGATTGGATTGCTAGCGCGAGGCCAGGCTTACACTTAGACCGCTTGATCTGACCCATTGTGCAACCTCCCCAGAGGCGCTTCCTTCCCCGTCATTCCTCGTCATATCCAGCCAGAAGTATGGTCAAGTATGTCACCAAGTATGGATTCTCTAGTTGATGTTACTGAAGGGCACGAGCAAAGCACGTGCTCCGCAGTTTCATCTTCCTGGTTACCGCCTCTGTATCTAGTGCTATCGACTAGTCCCAGATTGTGAAGGTGTTTGTTTAGCTTACAATGGCCTGTAACGATGCCCGTGAGTACTCGCAGATGTAATCGAGACAAGTTGAGGTAGTATTTAGCGTGTCGAATAGAAGGAGCAGCAATTGCTGCTTCACCTTGTCCACAGGTTGCTTTCGACCACATATGTCTATGTGAGCTTAATTTTTTTTGTTTTATGAGACTGTTGAGAGTGCTGACCGCCAGAGTCAGAGCCGGTTCCGGCTCATTCAGGTAGAAGCGCGAACCCTACCTTGCCAGTTCATCTACCCTTTCTTCATCTACCATTGCTTTCGTTATCTTGGTGCCCTTTGATCCAGCAGATTTCAAGAGCATTATTCGTCGAAATGTCGTTTATTGCTGCTATGCAGTCCGAAATCATCTTCATGATATTCATAGTCATGCATAGTCATGATATTCAGGATTAAAATTGCAGATGGGAGCAATTTTTTCTTTCAAATTATAATTCTACTCCACTAATAAAGCTGTGGATAGTTTACTTTAGACCGGTGGTCTCAAAAGTGGATTACGCGTGGCCTCTAGTCCTAGGGGTATGTTAGTCGTCGATACTTGGGGTTACACCAAGTGAGAGAAAAAAAATAAGAAAACTATTTAAAGACGAACAAATTAATATTAATTTTTATTGATAAATTACACGATCAGGAATAAAAGCATTAAATTAAGGAGCAATTGACAGTGTGGCGATACTAGCAGCAGCAAAGAAGCATACTATTTTTACATGTCAGTCGCTTAAAAGCCTTTATATAAACTTTTCTCTCGTTGGATGTTCGATCTATACAGTTTGGAAATCATATATGGGTCAGATCGTTAGATAATACCAAAGAGCAATAACATTCTTAACTGGAAATATTTTTAATTTACCAAGTCACACAAGAATTACCACGTAGGCAAGTGGATTTTCAGTATGTAAAATAGTTATAAAACTACATAAACTTTCTGGAAAACCTCTATCCTGTAGTAGGTAGTACTTAGTAGTGAGTCAATAGCTATTGTGCACCTAAAGAACATGCTTTTATATACAAGAGTTGGCTTAAGGATTATGTGTACATAGGTGAAGAATGGCTGTGGGTGGCAACACAAACTCAAGTAAGTTAGCTGTTGATATCCAGTCCAAGTCTGAGAAAACTGCGAGACAAAAGATTTCGAAAAATTAAAAAAAAATCGAATAATCGGAGCATATTTTATAACAACCAAAAGTTTGATTTTTAAAAGTAAAGTCAAAAAAGAATTAATTGTTTTTCTTTTTTGACAAAACACGAAAATAGTTTTACTTTTTCAAAAGGAAAGTTAGGTCGTAATTTAAAAATCCCCGCACTGTTAAACCTACTCATTTTCTGCATCAAAAATATATTTTTTATTTAATTACCAATTTTGTTAGAAACTTATCTTAAACTCTCCAAAAAGTTGTGGTTGTATTTCGACATTTATTTCAGTTTTTTGTTTTTAATTCCATTACTAGTACGATGTCTAATGTGAGATTGGCACGATTTATTGATTGCAGCACAAAATTTTTTGAAGCGACTCTGATAGTTTTGTAATTGGTTTGAATTATTAACTTGTATAACAATTTATAGCTCATAATGATATCACTCGATATAAAATTGTTGCTTTTTATAGCGAGAAATATTTACTTTACAACATTGTCGGAAAAATGATTTTCTAGTGATGTTTATTTATGTGTAATGGTAATTTTATTATACGCCAGTTCATTATAAACATTAAATTATAGGAAAATTTATAGATTGTTATAGAAATTTAGGACTGAAAGTGCCTAATCCAAATTGAAATTTTAGATACTCAGATTCGATGATTAATGAAGCTTGGAGTATAAAATGATATTTAACTAATGATACCCAGATAGCGATTAAAAACTCATTATTGATATTGGATACATTTTGATTGTAATAATCAATAAATTAATTGTCGCTATTAATTAAAAAGTTTATAAAGCACCCTTTTCATTTTCATCTTTACAATTATGTTTTTTTTTCAGAAACATGTCAGTATCAGCGCTTCGTTTCCCTCTTTCTTACATGTCGAGTGTTAATTCATTTTTAATTATTTTATTTATTTACCATTAACTACGCTTTCTTACCTTTGCATGTATAATAAAATATACTTAACAAGGTTGTAAACTTTCCACGTTGTAGTTAAGCTAATCAATAATGGGCTAACATACCTTAAATTTCAATGAACTTGAAATTAACCCTTGTTTGAATTTTTCTTCATGTTGAAGTGGCGAAGGCCATAGAAAATTATAAGAGCGATCTGTGTATATGACCCGTAGGTCTTACAAGTTTTGAGAAGGTCAATTTTAATTTTAATAAATAACTTGTTTAAATAGTAAATACTACAGTGGTGACCCCGACGTGATACAGTAAAATATTATTCTTGCCAAAACTGTCCAAACCTACTTGATCCTACAGCACTATATATTACAAAAGCACTGTCTTATGAGTAGAGCTTATTCAGTTAGATAAGAACCAACTCCAATGTGTAGCATGCGCAGATGCTTACGCAGAAGGTTCTTCCCTGATCGAAAGACCTATATTGTTTTTTTATTACAATATGGTAGTGTTCTTACCCACTAAAACCACCCCTCGAAAAATAATGAGGGTTTGGGTAAAGAGAATACCCGACGATAGGCTAGAGTTGAGTTGAAAAGTAGCTAGAGCTGAAAAAGAAAATGAAAAGAAAAGCTGGGTGTAGAATTATGAAGATAGAGTCGAGCAAAATAACGGAGTAGACTATAGCAGTAGAGTATGGAAAGTTATAGTACAGATTCAGATTCCGTGAGTTTTCATTCAAGGCATGGATCACCAACGTCAAAGTCTTACAAGAAGCGCGATGCTGATCCCTCAACCTCAGATTTAGCGTCCGGGAACATCACAAACGCAGGGACTCACAAAGGCACACAGGAATGACCTATAAACCTATCTCTTTTTGTCCCTCTATTCCTTAGCTCACTTCCACTGCCAATACGATAAATTTGGGGACTCTGTACATGTTGTTCACGTTCAGTAAGGTAGTGCAATTTTTTTCCTCTAACTATTTATGCCTATTTGCTGAACTTTCTTGGTTGTAAACTCTAAATACGCTTGCTTGACGCAGACACACAACTTACGTTTTAGCAGCATCTAAAGGAAAAGTCTTCATATCTAGTGGACCAAGTGACCAGTTAATTATAGGCACATCCCCAACAAAATTTCAAATGTCAATTGAACTATTTTCCCATTTAAGAATAAATCAACCCACTCCAAGGTCCACGTAGGGTCCCTCGCTCCTCTTAAAAATATGGGCTTAGTATCTAGAGTTGTACGAGTATAACCTTTGGAAATGACAAATTAGGATTTTGTATTTTAAATAAAAGATAAATTGGGAGTCGCTCACAACACCTGATTTTCTTAAAGGTCTCAGCTTCGATAGAAAAAAAAACCCATTAAGTTTAAAGAATTGGAATACTTCCACAGAAACAATCTACTTTGGATTGAACGCACGTTGGTACTGCAAATAAAACATTTGTCGTTTACGAACTTCAGTGAGTTGTTCATAAAGCACATGTTACTTTCAAAGAGTTTGTAATTGAATTCTTGGTACTTTTAAAAATTTTCTCGTGAATTTTATAGTTTCATAGTGCAAATAAAATAAAAGCCAGTACAACAGTGAGGTCGATAAGAGCCGCTCCATTACTTTCTTGTAATTTTGTACATTTAGAGCACTTTATAATAACAAACTACTTATTCATTCTAAAAGGACTTGTTTATTTGGCCTTTTAGATGTTGGTTGAGAGAAATAATGAATGGATAAAGTAACAACGGATTAAAAGAGTTAATCGATGATGGATTTAATGTTTGCTAAAATGCAGTTTATGTTTCCTATTTTTAATAAAGTTAAGGTTGGCCAAGTGCTTATAAAATTTGATTTCACAGGAATTATTTGGATAAATAATGGAAACAAAAGGGTCTCACTGCGGTATTAAGAAAAAAATAGATTTTTAAGTGCATCAATATAACTCTGCTAAAATTCCAGTGACTTCCACTAGTGGATTATGATCTTGGGATGTATTGTCTCAAAGAACCAGAAAATGGCAAACTGAATGTCAAATTCAATTTAGACGTTTACTACGTTTATCCCTCTCATTAAAATTTGATTAAAAACTTTTTTCTAAAAAAAATTATTTCTTAAATTAATTTACTTCTTGTGAAAACTTTCTGTAAATGAATTTCGCATTTCGAGTTACAAATTTTAAGTAGGTGTACCTAAGTGGAAAAATTTATTCAATAGTTGGTGCAACTTTTATGAAAAAAACTTAAATCTCTTCTAAAGGTAGATTGAAGAAGATTTAAAATATTCTTTTAGAGTTTTCAACTTGAGAATTTCTTTTAATAAAACTAACGCTTTAGAAAAATATTTTAATTCAGTCATTACAACTTTAAAAAATAATTAATACGTATCTATAATTATAATTATGGACTTAAGCATTTAGGCCCAGTTTCATAAAAGAGACATAAAGTTTAATCCGAAAATAAAAATTATATTCCTTACCAAGATTATAAAAAAGAATTAATTTAGTTTACTCCGAGAATGTCAAACTTTGACGTTGTATATAAATATTAAATAATTACAATCCAATTAAACATAAAAAGAACTTAACCTCAAATTTTAATATTTATACTCAAACTTCAAATGTAATGTAGAGGCCGTGCGGAATGTCGTGAACGATGAGTCACACCATCGCAGTAGTCGAAAATGTGAATAACTTGCTTGTTACTAAAGAATTTTAAAAAATTTTAAATCTCTCGTCATTTATATAAATTAGTCAATGTGTTTATCTTTTAAAATTTCACTACAATATAGCCCTCTTCCTTCTAAATAGCCCCGTCTTCGCGTAGCTTTTTTCAAGGGCATCGTTCACGAGATACCGTACTACTTCCTCCTAGTACTAACGTATTGTAATATTGTAACGTAATTTTTATTCTCTGAATTAACTTTAATTTTTTTTTTTTTTTGAAACTGGGCCTTAGAGAGTTTTGTTTTTAAAAATTCATCATCTTGTTGTTGTTGTTGTATTGAGAGGTAGGGGACTGGTAGTATGTTAAATAGGATTTTTATACACGACCTTTCAGCTTTTTTGGATTTCATTCTTATTTATGTCATATTAATGACCGTAGATACCATTTATTAATCACTCAAACGTTCAATTACCTATACCTACATAATTCTATTTCAGTAGGTATCTAATGGTCGATAACTAATAAATAAGTTTGGTATTGAAATAACATGATAGCAAATCCAAAATAAATTTTTATGTTGAATTTCTTAAAAGTTGAGAGGAAATTTTGACGTAGAGATGAAATTCAAGTCCCTTCAAGCTTCTATTTCAATCAAATCTTAGCCTAAGGTAACTTTAAAAAGTGTCACATATCGGGTTACCTAAATTTTCTATTGTGAATAAAAATAGAATAAATAGATATAAAATTGAATATTTACTACAAAAATTTATGGATTTAATTATTTAATTTCATAAAAACTTTACAATTGAAATTAAGATTGTTACGTAATTAAAACACAATATGCAATGTTTGCTTTACAAAGCACATTTGTGTTATTTTTTCATTTACATTATTACAGTTCCTTTGAAGAGGTAAAAAATTATTTTTTTTTAATAGGTATTGTTTCAAAGTAAAAAAATTTAGTATGAAAATTGCACAAATATTAGCTTTTCAGCCGGATACAACTTTAAACTCTATTATTAGAAAAATTAATTCATTTTTCTTTATTTATGAAACCCTTTTAATTGCAAATTCTTAAAAAGGAAATAAGGAGAACAAAATCAAATTAACTACACGAGTCCAAACTTTCTTAAAAGAACTAGGTAGAGAAAAACATCTAATCATCTCCCAGGAGGAATTCTTTTAGACCTACAATGTTTTTGTTCGTATTGCATTTGAGGGATTTTAAAAATGCAACAGTTAGAATTCAAGCTTTTAAGAAACTTCGTTTTACCACCTAATACGAGAAGAAATTGAATTATTTTTATTGGTTAAAAAACTTCCGAAGTTGTTGCTAGTTACGCTACGTTCAATATATTTCTTATTTTTGAATAGGTATAAAGTTGCTTTTAGTTTGATGTTTTGAATTACTAATGTTTAGCTACTAGTACTTTGTTTTAAATACTCAATAGCTCCGTGGTTTTAGAATAATAACTAAACTTTGTTACAGTTATGAAGGGTTGCCTTTGAAAAATAATATAATACCACAGATATAGAATTGAATTTCATTTCTAATAAAGTTTTCAATTTTCTAATTAAACCACATCTCTGTTATTAAACTTTGTCTTACTGTATCAGAAGTGCATCTGTGCAATATTCCCCAAACCATTCAGAATGTTTCTGGTTACTATATGACAAGTAAACACAGAAATATTGCGAAAACTATCAATTTCAAGAATAGGAGATGCCAAAAGTAATTGAAAGAGAATAAAAAAATTACCAACAGCAACAAAATGACTGGCTTTTTTTAACAATCGAAATGTGCCATATATTTCTATAATAAAATTCAGTAACTTCTGGGCCCTTAGATAATAATCGTTCACGAATAATAATCCTCTCCTTATTTTTAATATATTTGTAACACCGATCTTGTGCCAATTGTGTGCACATTATGCTCTCGATATCACTCGAGTCGAAGACGGGAGACGGGAGGGGTTCGGAGCGATAAACAAGCAACAACAAACACTTTCAACTCCAATAAAAATATTTATTCAAAATAAAATAAAAAGTTATGCGTGTATATCACCAAATAACTACACCCTTTTGGAAGACGGTGTTTTTTTGGACACCGCAACGGACTGGGACTCTAAAGGTTTGTTCCCACAAAGCTCGAACTAGTTCGTATCTGGGCGGAGTGTGCGCTGATTGAAATTTGTATTGCCAACTTCAATGTGCGCGTACTCTGTTCAGTTCTGAACAGTTCTGAACTGGTTCGACTGTTTGTTGGAACATACCTTAAAAGAACTCGATCCTCAAACGCAAAGGGGAGGCGTGGTTAGCTCGAAAGCATGACCAGCGTTCCTCCAGGTCAACAGTTGGCCAATAAGTCCAAGACTGCAATCAAGCCCCACACGGTCGACACTGATCGACAGTCGGCCAACAAGCCAAAGACTGTAATTAGACCTACACAATCGGCAAAAAAGCCAAAGACCGTGAACAGTGAGCGGTGGTTAGCTTGAAAGCCTGACCAACAGGAGGGATGTACTGGGATAGACGCTATCTGCTTAAACCCTACTACAATACCAGCCGCTGGTGCAGAGACGCTAAACCATTAACTATCCGCAGCAGAAGAGGATCTCATTGGACAAAATAATGCACTCTGTACAGTGGATGTACACGGATGGTCACGGACGCTCTCGTACGCTTCGTAATCATATCTTTACGAATATCACCAAACTCTTACATGAATTAATGCTTTTTATGCGATTATGTAGATGGTGCTAGATGCGGGCTTAAACGAGGCATCGAATAGTATAAGTTACGGGAATTATAAATAATTTCAAAAAGCATTTAAAATATTAAATATTTTAAATGATATTAAAATTATGAATTAAAATATATTATATAAAATAAGTTAAAAAGGAAAATTAAAATGATAGCAAAATATATAGCGTTTGCCTGAAGGACCAAAAATAAATAATTTTAATTTATCGGGTACAATGAAATTTAAGCGGGTGACCTCAGTACGTTTACACTAAAGTGCAAACGCCGGATAAAAATTTATACCATTGCATCACAGATGATACAAAAGACGGAAGATCTGATAGTTGCTGGTGGATTACGTACGATTCATTTTTAATAAAAACGCTCGGGGGCGAAAACGCTGTTAATTTTTACCGTATCAAAGACGGAATCTTACTGATTCGTAACACTCTGACACGTGTAGAAAAACGCATCGTTACAATCTTAAGTTTAAAAGTTAACGTTAAAGTCACACATGCCCAATTTCCTGCTTTCATGATTATTTTAGGAGAAAAAGCTTCAAATCAATACTATGAGCAACAAAGTTGTGCATCTGAATCAATACACGAAATTAATTTTGCATGATTCGTAATGGCAAAAATAAAAACGTGGTAAACTATGTCAAAATAATGATAGCGGTGAGCTTTTCTTATAATAAATTTAACAGTGACAAGTATTATAACTGCTGTCAATAAAACATTAAAGTGGCCTTCTTTATGCACACGTCTTTTCAATTATGTATTAAAAATGTCCAATTTTTCCAACAACCGATTTAAAGAAAATAAAATAAAATTTTAAACGTTTAATTATTAAAAAACTGTTTTATTTTATTTTGTGCACCCTGTATTATTTTTGTAGTTAAACTTAAACTTTACAGGAAATTACACAACAATCAACAACTACAAGTTAAGAATTTTAAACTTTCAAAAAGCATCAGTCACGAATAAATACTTTTGCGAATTCCTTTCAAGTAATGAAACTATCTTAAAATAACAAAATGGTTTAGCCTTTTTTGATGTAAAGTTGAGAAATATTTGAAAGATCTTACATAAAAAAAACAAAGAGAAAGGAAATATGGAAAAATATCATAAAAGAAAATGTGGAGTTTCCTGACAAGAGAATATATGATACTGTAATAAAACCAATACAATCAAATGATATTGATTTTACATACAACAAAAAAATTATGGCGATAAAGAACTGAACCTAATGACAGTTGTTAATATTTCCTTCATTATTTTCTATTTCTTGAATTAGATTTTAAATGATTAACAATAAATAATGAAATAAACAAGCACTTAGTTCCAATTTTTAGTAACACAAACTCTGATGGGGTCATAACAGGGCTTTTTAGTACGTATTAAACATAATTTTATGCGATTTCAAAATATCAAGAAATATACAGGGTGTTGTAAAAAAAAAAATTTATCTACCCTCTTAAATAAGTGAAAGTAAGCATTTTGTCACCACTTACTCAATACAAAAATAGCTTTTTTTTCTCTAGAGAGCAAAAGTAATATTACAAGCGGATGTTGATAGATAACGTAAAATGACAGAAGTAAGACGAGCTTGAGGTTTACGATTTTGGGTAATTGATAAATTGGCAAAATGGCACTTACAACTTAATATATATTTTATAACTTAAATTAAATAAATTCCAATTTTATTTGAAATTTAATACACTACTGTCACTTTGGCGTCATCTAGCGGTTTTAAAAAAAATCTCTATTGAAATGTCAATTCAAATTTTAGTAGAAAGAATAATATTAAGGTGTACTAATTATTGTCGTAGAAAAAATAGCACTTAAGACTTGGGATAAAATCCGTGTTTTTCGTTCGAGAGATTCTTAGACTCGCCGCTACGCGGCTTGTGAATTAAATTCTCGCCTCATGAAAAAAACTGATGTTTCTTGTCTTATTGTAAAATATACTATTTCCAATTTATTCTAAGCATTAATATTTTTGCCAACTTGCAAATTTTCATCTAAAAGAAATTTTATAAATTCAGACCTCCTTTAAATTGTGTTGAATCACCCTGTATAGTCACCTGAAATTTTTACAACTCGTATTTAAAATATGAAATATTTAAGTAAACAAATCTAATGAACCGAATATAATAAAATTCTCTCATTTCTCGCTTGTATTCTGAATTATCATTAACATAAAAAATTGTTTATTGTTAAGAACAAAAAGAAAATTTAATTAAATTTCAAGTAATAAAGTCGAAAGTCAACCGTAGTAGCTCCGAATTTTCTTTTTATTACTTCACTTTTATTTATTTTAATTGGTTTACGTTTTGCTTTTATTAAAGAAAATAAAATCTGAAGCAAAAATTTTCTCTTGGAAAAGTCAAAAGTGAATAAGACACTTTACTAACCTACGGCTTTTGTTTATAAAATACAGTGTGTATCTAAAGTGAAAATAAAAAGCGGTTTTAAAGACGACGACGATGTACATTGATTCGTCAGTGTTAGTGGTCACGTAGACCGAGGTTATAAAAGACCACGGATGGGGTCAGGGAGTTAGTTAGTCTTTTAGCGAGTCTTGGAGATGAGTCAATCAGTTAGCTTTGGCGCACGCATAAATTAAAGCCTGAAATTATTAAGGAGTCACAAACGCCTCTCGTGACATATGGTGGAGGCACCGGGCCATCACTAAAATTGATGGGACCCTATGCGATTGTTCAAATTTTCGTCGTAGCGCATTTTGGCTCCGCTGAAACATCCTCTAAACAGTCAACGTCCTACCAGTCAAACATAAGCATACGACAGAAATTTTCCCCTAGTAGAAGCCATAATTTTAAAGATATATAACCGCTTTGGAGGGGCGGGGTTAAAAATATATCGTTACACCATAAGAAGTTAATATGAGACAAATGCCGAGTAGCAACCAGCCCATATTAAAAAATAATAAACAAGTGGAGGCTAACCGTTCTTTAAAGAAAATACGCAATTAAAAGAAGATTAAAAATAATTGAGCAGCAGACAATTTTTTAAGCTATGGAGCTTTCAAAGCACTATACTTAAATACGAAATTTTTTGAAATGTTTAATTTTTGAATAAGAAATATAGCGTCGGTAGTAAAATAGGGAAATTTTGCTTGAAGATATGTAGAAATTCCCAACTGAAAATACATAAGTGAAAAAGTATGTAAATAAGTGAGTTTAAAATACAAAAATGGTAGTAAGTTTATAAAATTACAATTTATCACCGACTGTGCTGCTTACTCTTAAATTTTCCTCTGCAAACAGTTTGCGCTATTACTCTTTTAGCATACCTACTATACATAAAGTTTATAGGTTATGAAGTGTTATTAGAATTTTTTAACTTTGTTAACTAACAACTCATTAATAAAAACTAATACCTATACATGTATTGTTTCAAATTCCATTTCTAAAGAAGCTTTTACATTTTTAATTGTGGCTTACTGAGATGTGACTCAGCTTATTAGTTTAATGAGTTTTAAGAAATTACACTTTTAGAAAGCATACTTACATAAACCACAATAAGTAAAACAAAATAAGGTTTAGTTAATGACATTATATTTTTCAAAACGTCAGCTTAACAAAAACCATAAATGGCGATTATTTTATTTTAGCTTTTAGCCTGAAAAGCGTGTATAAGGAAGGCGTCAATTTGTAATAGCAGCTATTTCAAATCTCGCTTTTTATATAAAAGAGAAAAAATTTATAGGAAAAAGTCAAAAATAAAATTTTAATATGTATTAAATTAAATTGAGATCAATTAATTTTTTTATGGCTCAATGCTAAAAGCTTCACTCAACTACCTACAACTTAAATTTTTATACGAGCTTTTAAAGGCATACACTTGTCCCCACCAAAGTAGTAGTAAACGTATTTAAATTATTGAAGAGGTGTGGCCAAATCTGCGCAAATTTATCCCACCGCTCGCCAGCATAAATCTGTCTTGCTGTACAAGTAGGTATTTGTATTAAGAGGCTACGTCACTCCTGTTAAAATGCATCAAAACACTACTCAGGGCATAGCTAATTGTGGCGTTATAAAGCGATTTTTCATGAAAAGGAAAAGTTATATACAATAAGGGATAATAGTCAAAGGTTCAAAGACTATAATAATCAAAATTGGTGTGTTAATTAATTAGCATTGTACAATCTAAAACTCAATAATTTGGGTTATTTTAAACATTTTTTTTCTCTTTATAAAAAGATGATTGAACAATGCCACTTAGTCTATAAACCTCTATTAGGGGATTCTGCTAGTACCTATAATTTTTTTAAGTAATTTTTTTTATCCGTTTAGGCAGAATCAGCTATTTTCGAAACAAATATTTTAATTTATTTACGACTACATAGATGGCGCATATGGCGCATATATATGTGAAAACAAATAATTTGTTTACACAAACTAGTTCTTAGAAACTAACTCCGCCTCTTCGATAACCTTATCCATGCCTTCTCCTCAGTCTGCTGTTGAATGAAAAACGATAGCATTTTGTGTTATCTTTTGTTATTGTTATTTTTTTAAATAATTTAAACTAAACACTCCGGAATTAAAACTATTATTTTTAATTGTAGATGGAGATTAAATAAAAAATGTACTACTTTTACCAGAATTGTGAATTTTAGAAGTTTATTTTACAATATTTACACATATTTTACGTACGTACGTACGAGTACATTAGGGTGCTTCTTATTTGGCCTACTTGCGAATTTTAATTCTTACTCAATCAACTCCAAATAATTCAAAAAAAAATATCCACATTATATATAACATTATTTTTGATATCGGCCATTACCAACGGGGTCGAAGTTTCTTATGTAAAATACACAAGGTTTTTGGATATTGCGGTATAAAATGTTTTTCTTCGATCAATTCGTGGTCTAAAAATCTGAAACTTGGTAGATAACATGTTGATGAACAAACAAACCTATAACTGTAATATTTTACCCTAAAAATATGTATGGGTCATTCCATTTCATCAGAAACTTTTCATTGACAAATTAATAATACCTGAAAAGCTAGAAATACCCGAATAACACGGAATAACATTGACAAACGTCTACAGTGGTTTCCTGGGCCCAAATTAAGACAATTTCCCCTCTTGCAATTTTATCAAAAAACGCATCCCTAAAAAGTTGTGGGCTCTTAAAGTTTGGGTCAAAATTTAAACAATGGCTTTATCTCCAAAAATATTGTAAATATTTTAATGATTTTTATACAGTATTAGGCTCAATTTATAAAAGTCATCATATGGTAGAAATTTCATGAAAATCGCACCACTAGAACTATCTCTTCAGGGGGTGGCCCTAACTTTATACCCCTAAAATACAAGTTTTTTCTAAAAAAAATATTTTTTTTTTATTTTTTTAAGTTTATTTGTCCATGAACTTGCTACCTACCAAGTTTCAGATTTTTAGACCAACAATTTTATGAAAAACGAATTTTTATTCAGTTTCATCCAAAAACCCTATGTATTTTACATAAGAAACTTCGACCCCGTTGGTAATGGCCGCTATCAAAAAAAAATTTTTTTAAGATATGGATAATTTTTTTTTAATTATTTGGAGTTGATTGAAGGGGCGTAAGAATTAATTCAAAAATAGGCCAAATAAGAAGCACCCTAGAGTACATACAGGGAGGGTGGTGATCGGACCTCTCGGATATGTATGGCTTGTTTTTAATAGGACGTAACTAAACCCACAATTTTTTTGAAAATGTAGTTTTTGCGCTATTTTACCTATTAATTTTATCATTTTCTATTGTTTTCGAGTTTTCTGAAAACAGTACACAAGCATTTCATAGTAGGTAATTGCTTATTTCTACAAATTTTATAAATTTTGAAATTAAATTTCTGGCGCTATTTAGCTTCAAAAATTAATTTTTAGTTGATTTAATAGTGCACTGGAATTAGACTGAAAAACTGAAATGCGTTAAACTTTACAGTCTGAACCGATTTTTCTGAAACCTCTTGCATTATCTTCTACGAGGTGTCTAGATCAAAGTTTAAAATTTTGTGTTTTACGCGGAGGAAAACCAAAAGCATTATGTGGCTAGGGGTGGCATTATAAAGCGCGGCCAGCTTCTAAAATGGTTATTCATTTTTCAACATTTTACAATGTGACTGGTGTTTCGGAGTTTCGGCCCACTGGAGAACTAACCATTTTAATGGTTTTCACTAATTTTTGGAACTTTTACAATAATTGCAATTGCTATCTATACCTAATTGTCTTCTACAACAATAAATTGCAAGTGAAAAATCAAATCAAAGACCTCCCTTTGAAATTTCTGCACCCCGCAAAGTTATGTCTTACATTTTTGAATTCCTAGAACAATAATTCCGTATACGATACGGAAGTTTATTCGTTTTTAAATAATTCTTTTAAATTTTATTAAATAAAGTATCGGTTACATCAGATATCGTATGAAAACAAACGGGGATATAAATACAAACAAACCTAATTATAAAATTTTTTAGATAGATAGAATAAGTGGTGGGAGACTCGTAGGAGAGCACGTTGCAAAATAAGTCCAGCCTCCAAACTATATGCCCGTCTGCCTCCACTTCACCTGAAAAATCAACTTGTCGCCTGACGTCGAGTCTTAAGATCAAAGTTACACTGGATCTAGTTTATTATTTCACGTGGATGAGAGCAACATTATATGTAGTTTTAATTAGTGATTGTTTTAGAAGCTTGAGCGAGGCGCGACATTTTGAGTAATTGATGTTTAAGTCCTAATTTACAAATAAAACAAACTATCTTTGTGGAATTACATCAAAAAGTGGTTAATCATTAACAATGTTTATGTTTTGTAAATAAAAGTACCTAGATATTTATACACTTCTATTAGTTTTAGAACACGCTCACGCACCTTGGGCTGTTAATAATGGTATTTACGTATATTTGTATGCTAATGTACTTTCCAAAGTTTTACGATAAAGCGTTTTTTTATTTATTTACGAGACACACAATGATTGAAAATACGCAAATATTTTATCAATACTTTTTTTGCTTTTTTTTATTTTGCAAGTTCAACATATTCATCCCGTGCCAGCATGGGGCTCTCGGTTATTATTCAAGAAAGCGAAACGTTTAAATTAGCAAAAAAGTTCTATTTTTTATGCTTATTATTTCTGCGAAGTAAAAAATGAAATATCTCCAGCCGTTATCGAGTTATTTCAAGAAAATCAAAATTTGACATTTCCATTTTTCTCTTATAACTTTCAATTTTATATTCTTGTAATTTTCAATTTTATATGAAAAAGTTAAAAAAAATTCTTTACAAATTAAAAATTATTGGTTCTAATGGCAAAATTTTTGTCAAAAATGACTTTGGCGTATGGTCAATAGACCAAGAATAAGAAGTAACGCATAATAATAGCGCTTAATAATGACACACGTCAAAATCCTTTATTTTTGATTGAGCAGAATTAAATTTTTATACTGGTGAATGAACACCAAGCTTTATAATTTTATTTTATATAATTTAAGCTTTGATTCTTATCTGTAAGCTTGGTTCACACGATAATAGTTAAACGCGATAGTTACTGTTACGAAATCCTGAAACTTTCGCCGTGTAAGTAGTGTGATAGTAGAGTAGTATTTAAACGAAAAGAACCCACCTGCCTCGGCCATTGCGCAACAAAAGTGACGGAACCGTCATTTAGAAGCTCAAATCTACATACTTAAAACACCAGGCGGCCGAGATTCATATGCTATTCGCAGGCTCATGAGTGTAGCGACCGTAGCTCAAATAGCAATTTGTTCGCACCCGGCCAATCTTTTGCACTACGCCCCTAGTGGGTTCTTCTCATTTGAACAATACTCTAACCACTGAACTGTTTATCAGACCACACTTAAAGGGAAAAAAGTCTACATAATGTCTGCCAGCCAAGCTGCGAAAAAGACACTCAAAGTCAAGAGTTTTGAGTCCTTATTCACTTGGGAATGCAGACAATCCCTCAAAACTCTGGCAAGGAACAACAAAATTACCCTTCATTAGGTGCCAGGTCACGAGGGAATTGAAGGAAAAGAAATAGCTGATGAATTAGATAGAACAGGCTCAAAAACCCTCCCGATTGAACCCGAACTATTCTGTGGGCTATCTAGAACACATAGAAGGAAGGAGATCCAAAAAAGACAAAAATTCTCACTGGAAAAACGCACCAGGACAAAAGTAGTCGCAGAAACTCATTAAAGACTCGACCACGAATCTGTTTACTGGACACAACTGTCCAGTGAGGTACAACCTCAAGGAACTGGTACTGGAGCAATAGTGACATATGCAGACTCCTGTGAATTGGAAATCGAATCCGTCGAACACATTCTCTGAAATTGAGATGCAGTGGCTCGGTTTAGGCTGAAACACTTAGAATGGGCTCATTTGTCGCCTCGAGACATGAAAAGCAAACTTTTCAGGGACATTTTAAGCTTCACTGGCAAGATTGAATTCTTGAGAACATAAATACGAGTAGGGTTATGAACAAAAGATCAACACTGGTTGCAGTTCTGAAAGTCTTAAGAAGCCAATCGACACCTGAGTACAATAGAATACGACCACACTCATGAAAATTAATAGCTTTCATGACAGCAACTATTGCATTTTACCATCATCGTGTGAATCGGGCTTTAGGCAAGCGGTAAATTTGATCTAATCATTTATTTTTGGTACATTTTGGACATTGGACATTTTTGGAACCAAACAAGCGATTGTGGACGTTTCCTATTTTGAAAACCTTAACCCAGGGTCGGACTAGCTTAATTTGGTTCCATGGGTAGCAACTGTAATTTGGTCCCTACCTCCCCAACCCCTAAAAAGAACAATAATTTCAGAATAATATGACGAAAAAAAATAAAAATTGTAATTTTTATTTACATACTAGGTAAGGTTAGGTTAGGTTATATTAGGTCATGTTAGGTTAGGTTTGCTACAGAATATTTGACTTGAACTGCTTTATACCCAGGGCTGCTCAGCATTATTTCAAATACTGTATTTGAAATACAATTGCATTTTGTATTTTAAATACATAAAATCCAGTTTTTTTGTATTTTGCATTCTGAGACTCAAAAAATTCATAAATACATTTATTTGAGTAGTTTTCCAGCTCTACTAATACCTAAAAAGACCCTTACTAAGGCAATTACTGATTTATCCGACCCTGTCTAAACCAATCATGACTCTGATAGTTCATGTGATTTTTATTAAAACTGCGATAGAGGAAACTTCTCCTATATTTCCAATATTTTATTTTTTTCCGAATTTCTACGCGATCCTTATCCTGAAGTACATAAACAGTACATTTTTTTCCAAAACTATGTAAACGTCGCACCTTCAAACCCAATTTTTTATATAAATTATTTAAAGTGTTTATGCTTTTTGACTATTACTACATAAAGTGTTCACTAAAAGTAAATATTAACATTATAAGAAATTAATATTACATGTAAAGCAATGTTCAAATATGTTGAAACTGGACAAACTACACTACACTTTCTACCTGACAAACACAAAACGCTTAAAACTCATCTCATCAAGTAAAAAACAAAACAGTTTACGCTTTTTGTTTAGTTTAATTTGTAAAAAGGTTTTTAGCTAGTACCAGTTATTTTAGAATTAACTAATTGAGGTAAATTACTTACGTAAAATAAAAAAAACTTAACTCTAAGCGAATTTCTTGATGTTAAGGATGTGGCCCGCTCCGTTAATAATGCAAGGGGTATTAAAATTTCAGCGACACTCACCTGAAACAAATAAATTATTAGTTTAAATTATAAATTTATTTACACACATTAAAGGGAATAATTTATAATATATCTCGTTTACGCGCTTCTCTGTATCATGTTTAGTTTATGCATATCCTTGCTCCTCATGCTAACGTACGTTAACATGGAGCTAACATACGCATAGGGCTAATATAATGGTACTAATTGAAAGATAATTTTCCCCCTTGAGCTTCATGATTTAATAAAAGTTTATAGTAAAATTATGAAATTTTGGCACCAAAATCCCTCTTTTCGTGGAAAACATTATAAAATCAAAAACGAAGGACACAAAACCTGAGGATCCTGGATTTTAGATTGTTTTCCATGACAAAGAGTGTTCTAATTCTATTGGAAAATTAGTATCATGTTAGCTTCTTCAAAATAAATGAATAAAAAGTAAGTAAGCACAAAAAAATGTCATGTCTCTCTGTATATGCCACACTATCATTCATTAGATAAATTTAGACCGTTTAATTTATTACCATTAGCTGTGTTGTTTTAGATTATTGCAAGTGTATCCCCTTGGGTGAAAGAAACCTTTTTTATCACATTTAGAAAAATAGGTTTATCAATTTTCCTGCTTTTTATCTCTGATTTTCCGAACAAATGGAATTTTAAAACAAGAAGAGCATCCTAGAATGCATTAATTTATAAATACAGTTAGACGTATAAAAGCAAAAGAGGAAACTTTTGTGTACATAAAAAAATAAATCAAGATCTAGTTTTTAAAAAATAAATATTAAATGGTCATCAGGTGTCGTTATGTAAAATTGGGTTTAATTTACAATGAAAATAATTTGAAATTTTATAAAGTTTTAACTTTTCAGCGACTAAAAGCGGGTTTAAAAGTGCTCGAATTTACTGTCGTCGGTTTTCACACCTCTTGAACTTTTACACACAAAATTGTGTAAATTTGACATCTTTTGTTTTAAATTTATCCTGATTTGGTTCAAAAGTTACTTGTTTTTATCACAGTAAATATGTTTTTGTATTGATTGGCAGCACGACAGTCACTGCTAAAAAATGCATGAATTCAAAGAGCGCAATAAATTGTAGGGTCATCAAAATTACAATAATTAATAGAAGATTTGTGTTACATAGCATGTAATGTATCAAGCGTTCAACAAATTTTATCAAGGGATAGCTGGGATGGGTATTAACCACCACAGAATTTCGTTATTCACCACAATACCCGACAGTCCGATAATGCGCAGAAGGGGAAATTTTACGCTAAAATACTTCTGTGCATATTTCATAAATAAAAAACGTGCCTAAAACAGCTTTCTATTGTAAGATTAAAAGTCGGCGCCGCACCGCACCTAGAACTTGGCAGTGCACCGAAAAAATAAATAAAGCATTTTTTATAATAATTATTATGGTAGTGTGCGAGGCGAAAGTTCATTTTAGCCACTCTCATTTAAAACAATGCCTTATTTAGGGCCAGTATTATAAACGAAGGTTAAAACTCAACCTAAGGTTAGCTGTCATTTTAGTTTGACATAATTGAACAAAATAGTGAAATCAACGTTACTTTCTAATTTCAGCTGAAGGTTCTGAGTCAACCTTTGGTTGATTAGGCTTTATAATACTGGCCTTTAATATTTCGATGCACTGCGGTAAGTTAGTGCGGTGTTAGGGCAGTGCTAGGTTCAGGGCTCGACTGACACGGCGGGCTATCAGGAATTTTCCGTTGGCTCTTGATGTGATAATGAAAGAAATATATTGCAAAAATTTAGATAAATTTGGCAAAATCTAAAATATAAACCTGGACGATCAGATTCCTCGGTACTAATTTTTTTCCCAGTCCAACCCTGGCTAGGTTCAACGAATTTCATTCCATCGTATAAAATACCACTAGTAGCGATCTTCTACCGTGCTCGTTTGTGTTAAATAATGAATACCAGATATGTTACATGAAAATGTGGCTTTGATCATTATATTGCAATGTTAATAGCGATTACAGTAGCACAATTCAAGACACAATGCTAGATATAATAATGAGCATTTGAGCAATACGTCAGCTGTTGCACGCTCTACGAGAGTGAACATTGAACAATTCACAATGTGTTAATTTCACGCGTTCTAGAATTTTTTTAATCACACACTTCGGAATATACGGAGAATGAACTATTAGCGAACAATGCGTTTCATTTTAAAAATGCAAGGAATTCTTTTTTATGATAATAGCCATTTCGTAAAATTTCAAGGGGTTGTAAAGGCGAAACAAGTATGCTTGTACAATAACAAAAAATATTGTATCATTTTGTTTTATTTTTTTTCTTAAAAAATTACCTAACATAATTATTATTGAAAATAGGTACCTATATTTTAGCCTACAAACGTCTGGTCCTAGGAGGGCGTATTGCATTTCTCACTCACTATGGCATTAAAAGTCAATTACTCGTAACTAAAATAAGTGCTAAAAACAAGCTATATTTCGTATCGTAAATGAAACTCCGGATTTTTACAGGCTTTCATTGCGTTCGAAAATGACCAGAAATTGCCATTTTAGGCTCCAGCACTGCGTTAACATAATATTATCTGTAAGGCTCCTTCCTGAGTAAACTGTCGTAGTAATTCCATAGGTAGGTAATTAGATAATAAAATTTCAGGAAAAAGAGTTAGCAACCGTTTCCATAAGAGAAAATGACCGAAAATCGCCATTTTAGGCTTCCACTGAGTTCACGTAATATTATCTATAAGGCTCCTTCCTGATAGGGTAAACTGTCTTTTTAATTCAATAGGTAGGTAATTAGATAATAAAATTTCAGGAAAAAGAGTTAGCAACCGTTTCCATAGAAGAAAATGACCGAAAATCGGCATTGAAGGCTTTCATTGCGTTCGAATATGACCAGAAATGACCATTTTAGGCTTTTACTGCGTTAACGTAATAGTATCTGTAAGGCTCCTTCCTGATAGGGTAAACTGTCGTTTTAATTCAATAGGTAGGTAATTAGATAATAAAATTTCAGGAAAAAGAGTTAGCAACCGTTTCCATAGGAGAAAATGACCGAAAATCCGCATTTTAGGCTTTCATTGCGTTACATAACTATCATTAGTTGTAAATTCTACTTCCTAGTCTAGTCAATGAAAGTGATATAGAGAGGACAAGAAAGAGGGTGGAATTTCTTTTAAGACTGTGTTTAGAGTAGTTAGCAGGTAAAAACACTAAAAATCCCCACTATGTATTACATTAGCTATATATCTGAAGGGAGAGAGGATGGAAAGATTACGTTTTTTGGGTTTCTGCTCATATCTCGAAAACGATGACTCCTAGGGAAAAAAACTATTCTTAGCAAAATGATAGCTTATAAAATTTTCTACACGATTGTATAGATTTTTTTTCTCTATTCCTTATATTTTTAGAAATATTCGCCCGCAAATATTGTTAATGTATGAAAAAGAATTTCACCAAAAAGATTTTTGTCAAACTTTTGCCTCTAGCAGACTTTAGTTTTACAGTAAAAGTCGCCAAAGAAAAAGTTGTAGAGTATTAAATTTCCTTCACTGTTTTATCTTCAACTGGCATGAAGTTTTCATACATTAACGATTTTTGCGGGCCGATATCTCAAAAACTATAAGGAATAGAGAAAAAGTTAATCCAAAGAATCTTGTAGGAAATTTTTCCTTTAGGAAAGCTTTCATTTTGCTAAAAATAACTTTTTCCCTAGAAACCACCATTTTCGAGATATAAGCGACGTTTTACACTATCTACAACTTTTACCAGCAACTGATTAGAGGACTCCAATTTCAGAAAATATGTTTTTTCTTCAAACGTCAGAAAAAGTCGCCTTTGTGTCACTCAATAATAGGTAACGGTGAAGTTTAATTTACCCGCCGAGGCAGGAAAAATTGTCAGAAAAGTAATTTTTGTCTGTCTAGGAGGGAAAAGTAAAATCTTAACCGCACATTATTTTTATTTTTAACGTAAAAAATGTTTTTTAAGCATTTGTAATGTAAACAATTTAATGTTTTTTAAATTTTCCTTTATAATTAGTTCGTTGCGTTTAATAATTAGCTTTTTTTACAAATTTAAGTTAATTTTAAAAAATATTTGACAATTGAACTACAAGTAATTGACAAGAGATGGTGCTCTTTCAAAAATCAAAATTTTCAGTTTTACGCTTTACGTTTGCAGAAAAAATTTAATGTTTTATACGGAGTCAAAGTAGTTTTGTGTGACTCGCCTGTATTGCCTGACTCGCTCGCTACGCTCGCTCTTCAGCCAAACACAGTCTTGTCACACAAAACGTCACTCTGTCTCCTTATAAAACAAATAACTATTATCAGCTATTTCCCTCTATGCACCAAAAATCGTGCTATTATACAATATACACCCAGTATAAGTAAAACTTTGAAACTGCCCTTTTTGTGGATCTCACAAGAGCTACTTAATTTATAGAGCGTCTGTTTAATTGACCGAACAAACTCAAAGTAATTGGTTACAGTACTCAACGAATTAATTTTTTTTTTATTTTAAATAAAATGAGCTTTTGTGGCAAATATTTTTATTACATTCAATTACAGCACGTATAAAAAAATATTAAGGCACACATTTTTGCTATTTACTACCCCAAACAGTTTTAGGTAACGTTTAATGTTGATAATTTCCCTTATGTTTGTATGTGAAAATATCAAAAATTATTAGCGGTAGTTTTCAATTTCTTTTTACGAACGGATTTTATAACATCGTAAAAACGCACTTATTAAGATATAAATCAATAGACTTGATATTTAAAGCTCAATAGCTTAAATTACATAAAAAGTACAAAGTACATATAGAAATAGAAATCTTTTTAGATGTTTAAATCGAGTACATACGTTCAAAATTGTAACATTATAAATATTTGAATATGATATTAAGCTGATACTAAAAACCTTTTTTTTTTTTTTATTTTGTTTTTATCCCTTATTTTATACAGCTTTCTTTACATGTAAAAATGTTTTTTGTTGAGTTAAACAACCCAAATTTGTAGCGAGTAACAATAATCGTAAAATAACCTAAGGACACATATTTTTTTGTAATTAAAACTTTTTAAACTAAAAACATTGTTCTGGCGCGGATAAGCTAAAATGAACATGCAAAATTATTTTAGCACCTCAATTTATCAAAATATAAAGATAAAATCGGCAAATTGAATATCAATTTTAGTCAAAACCAGGAGAGCGTTCGAGATAACCTCAACTTGTAATATTTTCCGGAAACCCCTATTTCATAACCTTATAACTGCCTAAAAGCGGGGGTGCACTTTAAACAGAGGTAAATAACTGAAAACGTTAGCTTTTCTACGCATGAGACGCGATAAAAGAAATGGCCTTCCGTGAGTCGAATGAATATTATTCAACCTTTCGATCCTATATTTTTGACGATATCTATATAAAACACATAAAGCAGCGGATGCTTGCCAGCTTGGGATCAGATCAATATAGAACATAAAACATAAACCTGCTGTATGTTTTACACATTTAGGGTTTTTTTAAATGCGTATAATCAAAAAACGTTTTGTGTTCGCTTTTATCTCTATTTTATGAAAAAGAAATAATCAATTAGCTTTTATTTTTTTCCTGATAAAAAAATCGACTCTTTTCACTTTTTAATAATTCAATAATGACCTTTTAGTTCCAACCACATATTTTTTTAATAAAAAAACTCGATTAAAATAAGTTAAAAGATTATTTTTAATTTAATTTTAGTATCGTAAAATATGTTTCCTATTTTGCATGTTGTTAATTTTACGATATGTTTCCCTTGTTACACTTTACAAAAATTGACGAATTTAATGAACTTGGAGGTTTATTACAGCCCAAGTTGTAAAAGACTCAGTTGGAGAACAATGCAGATGTTTAACTCAATTCTGAATAACTTTAACTTTACCTATTCCTCCCGAAATGAAATGAAGGACGTCCTTCCCTTTTAATTTAATTACTAAAATTATTGATAGATTCCAATATCACATTTGACAAGTTTGTGTATTCAAAAGTTGAA
Source organism: Malthinus seriepunctatus (assembly GCA_963924605.1). Classification (NCBI taxonomy): domain Eukaryota; kingdom Metazoa; phylum Arthropoda; class Insecta; order Coleoptera; family Cantharidae; genus Malthinus; species Malthinus seriepunctatus. Next base: position 91,150,659 of record OZ004600.1, read on the forward strand.
ATAGATTATTACATTGTAACTAATCCTTCGAATTTATAACGTGTGAGTTTCCTATCGTTAAGTTGTCATCGTATTGTTTTCGAATTATTATATTTCTCAACTGCCAGCTGTTGCTATCTATTAAATTCGATTCATTCTTATTAATTGGTTATTATTTGTGCTTGTATCTATACATTTTGTTTCGCATCGTTGTAATAATTCTTTCTTATAATCGTCAAAATGGTCTCGTAATTAAAGATCAAACTGCTAATTGATAGGAAAGGTCCTGGAATTATTCTAAGAGTAGATACGAATCATGAGACGTTTTGTAATATTGTACGTAAAGAAATTTTAAAATGTTGAATGAATTATAAGTGACAATATACAGGTAAGTAGCACCCCATTGACGTCTTGTTTAAATGAGCAACAAATGGTTGGAAAATGGGACACGACTAAAATGAAAAAAACTCAGTTCTAAACCAATATAGTCTCATAAAAGATCCTCATACGTAAGTGAAGAAAACTGGCCCCTAAATGAGAACAGTTCGAGAGTTTGTTGCTAACTGGTCGAGTTAGAATTAAGACGATTCGTTGGGATTGAGAGGGTGAGGAACCCTAGTTAACGACTGGTCTTAAGAGAGACGCGATTTAAACTCGAACATAAGTAAATAAGTGGTGTAATAGCGGCTTCAAGGGTAAGCAAGTATTTTTACAATAAATATGTGTATGTTTGGAACTTCTAACGTTTAATTATACAATTACCTATTCTTATACAACGAAGTATCAGAAGAACAGAACAGTAAACAAAGGCGAATCGAAGACCTAGAAAAAACACAAATTCTACAATATTTTTAGATTGTCTAACGTAGGTAAATCATTTGTAAAAATTACAAACATTAAAGGTCTAAGATTGCTACCTTGTGGAACTCCTGAAGCCATGGGAAGCAACCTTGATCACGTTTACTTATACGTAACAAAGGACTTTCGATCTCTCAGGTAAGAACAAAAGAATTTCAAAAGTGGGCCCGAAAACTGGCACCCTAAAAGTTTACTCAACAAAATATCATGGTTAACTTTGTCAAAAGTCTTTGAAAAGTCCGTGTAGACCACGCTGACTGCATTTCCCCTGTCGATCTCCCCACTAACATCATCTGAGAACAAGATCAAATTTGTATCCACAGATCTACCCCTCACAAAACGGGGAGTAACTGTGGCAATCTTCCATTCATTCGGAGAAGCTTCAGTTCTAAGGGAAAGATTAATTATAAACTTCAAAGAAGAGATAAGCGCGCCCACAAGGCCCTTGTATATATACGGAGGAATGCCATCCGGACCTGAAGCCTTTTTTGGTTTTAATTTTTTGATTGTTTGCAAAATATCACATTCGGTTATTTGCTCTATGTTCAAGATATCCAAATTACTGTACATACTTTTTTTTCCTGATAAAGAATCTATATTCAAATTATAGGTCGACGGCTGCCATTATCGCCGGTTTTCATGGCTTAACGCTTTTCTAAACACCAACATAGCTTATCTATCCTTTGTTGTTGTTACTGCATCTGAGACAGTGACTTCTGGCTATTACACAAAAATACACTAAGATTAGGAGAGTTATGGAAAGCGTAATAAGAAGTGGAGCGATGCACATGAACAAGAGCCAAAGAACTAAACCCTTGGACACATGGAAGGCGAGTGCACTGCAGGACGGAAGCTAAAGATTGACCAACATAACCCAATCGTTAGAATCATGCGGCTTGACATCTGGAGAAGAAGGCCATCGAAGATGACTCACGTCTTAAGCCCGAAGTTGGAATTAAAAACATAAATCGGTCGTAATCACAGATGTTTCGAACAAAAGCACTCCCAACTCCTCTAAGGATGTCGTGCAAAATGCGCCAAGTCAAACTCAGGCCAGTCTTGTACCAGGCACGTAACGACGGGAGGACCAGGCCTTCCTAAATATTTCCTCGCCCACCTTTGTACTCACCCTGATAAAATTACATACTAACGGAACATTCAGATATTAACAGCGTAATCTAATTTCCACACTCAATAGTTCATCTTCATAAAATTGTATGGGCTACATTATTATGTATTTGGCCCACCCAAACAAAATTGTGGCCACCAAGTGCCCACCTGATTTTAGGAAGCTAGTTCCGTGTCTGGTCTTGAAGCACCAAATGGAGGTAGTAACAAGAGACGAAGTCATAACATTGGTCTTTAGCTCTCAAGGAACAGTCTCAAAATAACTGGAGATTTTTTCAGGGCGTTGGAGTGAATATAAAACGTTGGAAATTATTCTTCTTGGTATTTTTAATCCGAACAAAAAAAACAATTGCACGTCACCACATCTAGAGATAATCTACAAGTTATTAATTTTTTTCATTTCGAGGAAGGCACAAAAAAACTATTTTGAGTATTTGAACACGAACATTATCATTTAACGTCAGACAGCAATAATTTTCTTTTTAATATTTCTTGCTGAAACGTGTCTAGAGTATTATACTAGTAGCTGAAAAGTGTTCTCTTTGAAGTACCTCGTTATTATATTACAATCAGCTATAATTATTCAATAATCGATAATATAAATTATAATTAGCAATAGTGGTGGTATAAAGCTAAATTTTGCATGTTTAGTTGATCGCATGTTAAAGAGACAGTAAATGTGTCTCAATCGGAAATATTAGACAAAGCTTTAGTTTGAACTTAACAGATGGTAATTTTGTAACTGATCGTATTTCATTTTCGAGTGAAGCATGAAAGCGTTGTACCGACTGCAAACATCTCTACAAAACCCAACACACTATACCATTGATATTAATTAATCTTTGCGGCTTAGTAGATGTAAAGCAAAGATAGTTTAGTAGCTGGCCCGCTTTTACTACGGTTGTTATAACTAGTAACAAGTTTTGCTGTAATAACATTTAGTTTTCTACATCACACTATGCAAATTTGTTATTATCACAATCGTGGAATTAAACTTTACTGATGAAATTTCGCAAACTTGAGTAATTTTTTTATGCAAGAAAATTACTAGATGCTAGTTAGTTAACCTAAGTTTAATTGTCAAGAATTGCCAAGACAAATTAAAAGATAGCAACGACAGTGTCAAAACTTTTAAGAACTCTAAACTCGAGTTAACATCCTTTATCAAAACTCTAGTGTGTTGTTGTAGTAGTAGTAAAATACTTCTACTGAAAATCTGCAAAAATGCTTAATTTTAGAATAAAGTAGTTGAAATGAAATCAGTTTTAAATTAGATCAAGTTAACAAGAACCAATTTAAAATTCAAACCGCCAACTTCAATGCAACAACACAAGCACTTTATGATGTTGAAAACATTCTTTGTCAGATTTTGTAATCTGATATTAGATTTTTGAATCGTGGTTGCGTTTTTTTTCCGTAACCTACTTTTTAGGGGTTAATTTTCTTTTTGAAGTTTACTTAAAAGGTCGTTTTTTCACATAAACTCAAATAAACCCAAAAACTTCGCTTAGCAATTTAATTTTAAAACGGTTTTATATTTGTTTTGCTATAATATTAGATTTCAACCCAATTTGTGATGACTTTTTGAAAGAGAATCATATTAAATGTTTACACGAGTAAGAGATCAGCTACTTGAAGTTTTGAAAATATTTATAAGGGATTTTTAATGATTATAGTTGGTGGCCTAGGAATTTACGTGACTTGTGAAGCAGCGAAACACGAACCGGCGTATCGTATGGTAATTTGATCTACCCTAAGACCCCAGGAATGTTAGTCCAGCGAGCTAATCTTTACATAACAAGAACGTTGACTTTGAAAACTTCTTCATGTAGTTTGGGAAAGTGAAAAATTTAAATTTTGTAAATAAGTATAATTCGAGGGGTCAACCACTGTTCTGAATTTGTACACTGACTGCAGTTGACTGCCTATGACTGCATATGCTATGGCTGCCATTGACTGCAGATAACTACCGTAGACAGCTCAACTTTTGTACATTGACTGCAAAGAGTGGATAACCCCTCGGTATAATTGTCACTTCAGATCTTAACAATTGGAGAGTTTTAACAATATTGCTCAGTCTAAAATTAAAAAGTACAGCCCCACCAACTTTATTAGCGAGCTGAGGGGGCGTGGCTAGCGCTATCATAGATTTTGAAGTACACTACGAGATAAAAGTATTTCAGTCGCTAAATTTGACAAGTAACTGTCATTGAAATTGAATATAGATATACAGGGTGATTCAAAACTCGAGGCGAAAAATAAAATGTCATATTCAGCGTCAAATTTAGAGTAAAAAATGTAAAATAATTTTTTTTCGTATCGGGTTTCGTTTCCCAGATAATCGTTTTCAAAGTTTCATAACTTTTGAAACACCTTTAAATTAATTTACACATATTATTTGAATTATCTGTTTTCAAAATTATAATTTTGAAACTTAAAATTTTGGATCTTTATGGGAAACTTTTTGAACTGATCTCGTTATCTCGGAAAAGAAGCCAAATCGGTAAAACATTTATTACATATTTCCTGCTTAATATTATTCGACTCGGAATATGACATTCCATTTTCCTTTTTTAAAGACCTGTCTTGTTTTTAATATTCACAGATTAACTTCTTCTGAAAACTTTGAAATCGATTATCTCGGAAACAAAATCCAATCGGAAAAAAATTTATTTTACTTTTTCTGCTTACAATTTCATACTGATTACGATATTTTATTTTTCGCTTCGAGTTCTGAATCACCCTGTATATTAAGACAGTGAATTTGAAAAGTACAACGTAGTGTCATTTTGAAAGGTTTTATCATAAGCTAAAATAGTTGTACAAACAGTTTTAACCTACCTGTACCTAACCTGAATTCTTGATTATGATTTGACAAATCTTTTCCCGCAAAAAATATTTTAAATAAAATCATTTTAGTTGACATATTATCCGCACAGCATAGGAAACAATCAGCAAGGTAACTCTCGTTGGCGGGAACGGTACGCGCATACAGTCGCGCACGTCGCCATTTTAGAAGAGAACCTTTGTAACACGGCAGGGACGTAGGTAAAACAGGTAAAATGCATTAACATTGCGATTCGGCGTCTCTTAGAGTGCAGTAGCGTGCACTCATTTTCTTCTAAAATGGCGTCATCAAGGTCAAATTCTAACTTCCAAGAGAACAAAGGCATCGGGCGAGAGTTACCCTGCTGATTATTTCCTATGCTGTGTTCTCCGTAACGCATAATTGGTTAGTGGAGCTGTATCTACAAAAGTTTTGTATGTACAGGTATAATTTTTTAAGATGACGAGCTGAGGAGATAATCTATTACTATTTATTTGTGCTATGGTTGGCCATGGTTAGGGTGACAGATTCCACCTAGTATAAATTAGAAAAACTCAGTTAGGTTAAGTATTAATAGTTGTCTGTCATTTATGTGTGTTATTGTATTAATTGACCCTTAGTATGTATTATCAAGAGCTGTCAGTCAACTTAATAGGAACCTTTTATTTTGGCAAACTAAAAAACAAAAGTTCATAGTACAAATAAATAGTGAATGGATTATACCTAAATTGGTACTTTTCCCGCGGTAGTCAATGTATTTAAATTATTAAAGGGGCGTGGTCAAATCTGCGCAAACTTATTCCTACTGCTCCTCATCTTAAAAAATTATACCGGTACAAATTTTTAGAACACTGTTTTGATTTATTGCGATTTATTGTTAAGATTATCACATCAGTGACGGTTTTGCAACGATTCCGAGTTAAAAACCCTTAATTAGATAAAAAATCAAATTAGTCCAGTCAATAATCGCTCAAAAAAAAGGTTAACAGGTAACTAAAAATACTAAAAGTCCCCGGTCCTAGCTGCACTACATGGCTAAGAACGGGAGAGATCGAAAGGTCCTGTTTTTGAGATTTTCGCTTATATCTCGAAACCGGTCGGTCTTAAGGGAAAAATTATTCTTAGCAAAATGAAAGCTTATGAAATTTTTAACAAATTATATTTATTCAGTTTTTTTCTATTTCTTATAGTTTTCGAGATATAAGCCCGCAAATATTGTTAACGTATGAAAAAAAAATTTTGTGTCACGTTTTTCGTCAGATTTTTGCTTCTAGCATCTCAGCCCTTTGTTTTACAGTAAAAGTCTCCATAAAATTTTATTTTCAGGTGAAAGGAAATTTAATGCACTACAACTTCTTTCTGAAAACTTTTACTGTAAAACGACGGGCTGAGGTGCTAGAGGTAAAAGCTTGACGAAAAACGAGAGGCAAAATGTTTTTTTCATATATTTTAGATTTACATACATTTACATTTTATTAAGAACAATTTTTTCCCAGAACTGACAGTTTTCGGAATATAAGCAAAAACTCCAAAACCCTTCTCCCTCTCTTGCCGTATAGCTAGGACCGGGGACTTTTTGTACTTTTACCTCCAGCAATATGTCCCTAAACTTGAGGTTTAAGTTTTCCAGCCAAGTCTTGGATTTCAGAATTTTTAAAAAATTTTTTTAAACAAGAATTCTTTTAGACCTCTCTCATTTACTGGATTTATTATTTCTTTATTTCAGTCTCTTCTTAGAGTTCTCTATTTAATCTTTAGTGTGGTCACTAATTTGCTCAACTCTTGGTTCAATACATTTCAGCAATTTACATCATGTCTCTAGCATTTATTAAGTCTCTATTAGTCATTATTGTCTCTATTATTTATTAAAACAGTAAGACAAAAAGGCTTTGAAAAATAAATTATTGTGCACACTTTTATTTAGGTAAATATCGATTACAAGGCTAAAACTTCTTGAAACTTGGGATGTGTGGTCCTGACCACGTCATGCAAATGGAACCGTAAAAGTTTTTGGTTGGTAAAAGTTAGTAGAGAAAGGAAGGCTGAGATGGGGGATAAATATTTATTTAACATTTCGCACCAAAAGTTTAGACTTCAAAGTCAAAAGGTATGAACTTGAACAAAATCGAAAGGTGTCTAGTTAACAAATTGACTAAAAACAACTGAAAATTCCTATAATAGCCCTTGACTGAAAAGAAGGGTAGAAATTTTTAACAAAGACCCAACTTCCTGTACTGAAAATCAATTAAAAATCACAAACTTCAACAAATAGATAATAAATTTATTATCTGCAATAAATTTTGCTATCTCAACATAAAATTTTTATGTAAAAAAAAAGAAATAGCTTTTTAATGTAAAATCTTATCAAACAGTATAACAGGGTTGAAAATTAATTAGAAATTTGAATTTAAACTGATCAGATAAAGGAAAGTACTCAGGAGCAACTTTTTTCTAATTGAGTTCATTAAATATTTCTCACCCAAAAAAATTCTTCTCGTTTTATATTTAGGTCAAGATTTTACTACCACGGTGAAAGGGGTTAAAAATCGATTTGAATCAATTACTAAGTTTTAACCATTAATTTAATATATTCATATTTCCGAGAAAAAAATTAAAAAAAAACAAAATTTTCATTTCTCACCTCTTGAATTAATATTCAAATAGAAAATTTGAGGTTTGTTATTCCAACATTAAATCTGAAGTAAGTGCAATTAAACCATAATAAAATTTTATTTAGAGTGTAAACAGAAAATTTTGTTAGAAAAACTTTAAAAATTCATTGTAAACGGTAAGGAAACAATAATATATTTTTATGGTTAAATACAACACTAGATTTTTCTATTTTTACCGAATTACCTTTGATCCATCTAAAACGTTTTAAATTAAGGTAATTGTGAGTGAAATAAAAGAATTTTTATGTTTGATGTTAACGTTATTATTAAATGAAGCTTTATAAAAAGAGAGTAAGCTTTTAAGGAGATGAAGATTGTGCACAAGAGGTAACAAAAATACATCAAGTGGATGTAGTGACAGGAGATCAAAGTAAGCTGCAGGCTAACTAACCTATTGCTTCTGACACGTATCTTCTAAGCCAAAGAGGAAAAGCTATCCTTTCGGTTTGCATTACTTGTTCCGTCTTACATTATAAATTCGATCCCTTAAAAAATTATTTCATTTCCGTTTTCGAGAATTAAATTAAAAAATTTATAAGTGTGGGTAGATAAATATTAAACGTGGACCTTACGTAATGTTTATGACGATAAATTATTTCCAAAGCTTAAAATAATTACCCTGAAATATTTTGTCATAAAGGAATAGATGTAAAACTCTATTATAAAGTAATTTAGCACTAGGTACATGTGAATGTAATAAAATTTATATCTTTTAACCCTAAAATTTGTAACACTAACAACCATCGTTTATCATTTAACAACCTTAAACACTAATTGGGAGAAAAACATATTTTCAAATGGCACAAAATTCAAAATTCTAACGAAAATGTTCACCATCAGAGATTTCACTTTGACAGCTTATTTAAAATGTATTTTCAATTTTACTTTAGTTTATACATAGTGGAGAATATTGGACTTTAAAATTACCCATTCAAAAATATTCTGAAATGAGTTTTTCAACATGTTAAATTTTATAAATCCCTTCAAAAATTAATTTTTTATATAAAATCACAAACAGCAAGTAATAATTTTTCCGAAGCTCGCAAAGCATTTCTAGAGCAACAGAAGCAATAAATAATCATTGTTGAAATACCTTTATTAATTGATTACCTAACAAAAAAGTGCTGTCATTGAATTATTATTTTGATTTGAGATTCCCATTAGTGAACCCACGTCAAAAAAAAAGAGAAATCCGACACATTTGCTCAATAAGTTCCTTATACAGACCGACCCTCTCTGAAAGCTACTGCAACATGAGATTTTATAAGATTTAAGCTTTCAGAAAAAGCAACAATTAGTCAGAATTTCTGTCTGTTTTCTTACATTTATAATAATTAATTATATTTTCAATTCGAAGTAACAACTTTTTTCGTTCTTTTTGTATTTAGGAACTATAACAAGCATCTGACATTTATACAGAGCACCAGTAAGTAATGTAAAAATTTCAAAAAAATGTCTGCATCTTGTACTGTGTTATCGAAATAATTACACGTGCTCTATGGGGCAAAATAGGCTGATTTAGCCTTAATATACCTCTGTCTATCAATCATTGATTTACTATCAGGATGGAGAGTTAGCAACCGTTACCTGTGAACATAACCATTACCATAGGAGAAAATAACCGAAAATCGCTATTATCGGCTTCCATGGTATTACATATTTTTATCAACAACCGTAAAATACTACTTGTTGATATTTATAATTCAATGCACACTTTGAATCCCTATAGTGAGTTACATCGCGTCAAAGACTCCCCTAAAATATTACCATGAATGCTCTAATTATGAACTTTTTAATGAGAAATAAGAACGACTGTTCATATCTTCTTTGGTCAGTTCATTTTTCAATTACTTTAAGGGTTGCATTTTTTCCATTAAAAACAAATGGTAGTCAAACACATTTTTATTCCCATTTTTTTTAAAAATCAGTGGCTCTATTGCCAAAATTCAAAAAAACATATTAAAGGCAAAGGTTGAACTTGGATACTGGTGGTTTTGTTGATTTTATTACTTAAACATGATGATTTTATTCCAAGAATTTTTTCATAGCAAAATTTCTAAAAATTTTAAATTTAAAAGCCGCCAGTATCTAAGTTCAATCTTTGTCTTTAACAAAGATTGTATTATCTTTTGTATTATTTGAATTTTGGCAACAGAACCACTGGTTTTAATAAAACATGGGAAGAAAAAAGTAAAAAAGTACAATTGAGAATATTGTTTTTACTGTTTCTTATCAATAAGTTCACATTTGCTCCTAAACATTGTTCACTGAGTCGATCCAGCTAAGCCAGTCCCTACAAATTTCTGTCAAGTAAGGTAGACGCATGTCAATTCTTGTGCGAGTGTTGTAATTGTAAACCGGATTTTCAAAATTCGTCAAATAGAAAACTTCTATTTGAATATCGCGCTCTTTTTTTGGGAGTGGCTTAGCTATATCTTGTCGGTGAATAGTGCGTATAGCAACATCGGAAAACACTATCTACGTTTGTTTTAAATTTCTATATTTTCTGTACACTGACCTGATCAGATCATCAAAATATGCTTAACTAAAAGAATGATTGTGATATAATAAATTGTTTCGTTGCATTAGGTTAGCTAGAAATTATTCCATAACCAATTATTCCTCTTAAGACAATTAAATGTAAATTTAGAGTTTTGTTGTTTCAGTAGTTTAGGGACGGTTAAATGTAAGTCAATAGAGCACCTAATAAAGCAGGTCATGCCATTTAACAATCTAGTGTAACTGTAAACAAGCAAGCGTTGAAACGAGCAAAACTTTCCGATTGTTTGCAAGACATAATTTTGAGAGAAATATGCAGGGTAATAACATATACAAAGTTGGTCAAATTGGAACAAAGTTGCCTCTAGTAATATGCTCACTAATAAATGGCGATTTAAAAGTTTTTCAAGGTTTAGGCTTCAAGAAAATGGATTTTTCATCAAGAGAAATCTTAAGAACGGCCCTGATTATGGCAATTTTTTTATTATTCAGCCTTATGATAGTTGCGTATATTAGAAATTACCCTCATTTATTCTTAATAAGTAAGACAAAATTTCCTATACCATGTCTGGGGTCGTTTTCTAATTATTTTTCATGAAGATAGTATTTTCGCGGCCGAAACGTTGAAAACGACTTATTATGACTCATCCATGTATTTAGAATATTGAGCTGTTTATAAAAATGTTTTAACAGACACACGTCCGTATTTATAAAATTTTACAATAATGGTGGCCCGTTGCCTACAGAATAAAAAATTTAAATATACTTAGTTGAGCCTCAGGTGCCCCAAAAAAACAAAAGTTTAATGTACTCTCTTTTGACATAGTAGTGAACAATTAAAGCAATTAAAGCAGCTAGTTTGCATTAATTTAACCAACTCCCATCTCTATGGTTTGCAAGATCCCGGGCTATGCATAGAAACGAAACTGAATCACTCTATAAACATCTTCTGATTAGATAATTGAGTCACTCTGAAGAAAATAAATATATTTTTAGATAAAGTTGACCACAACTACCCCTTCAAACCAAGACAGTGTTATTGTTGATTACTTGCCAATTTTCGGTTTTAAAAATAAACTTTTTCAAAGCAGTGCACTACTGCTGTTGCATAGCTGTCTAACCCTAACCCATCGTCCTAGCCAGAAAAAGTATTTTTTTAGTTGACTTAAAAATAAAAATTAAATTTGAGTAGATACAAGAAAAACCATAGAAGCAATAATAATTAATAAAGCTTTAAACTCCAAAAAACATATCTCATGACTTATAAATTAATCGACTCGGTCTAAATTGTGAAATTGAGTAATCGTCTCTCGTACTTGTACGAATAGAGAAGTATTCATAGAAATGAATACATCCTTCCTATTTCAGAAAAGGAGCATTTATTTTACTTAGCTATACATTATTATGCACAAAACAAATACAATGGAAATCAGAGAACGCCTTAAGCCACCGAACAAGTGAATATCATTCATGGCTTTCTTTTCAGCGATTTTAAAAGCTCAATTTAAAACTACAAAACAATGCAAAACTTGAATTTTCTAAATTTTATTTTAAAAACGAACGACCTAAGAACGGACTCAATCTCTGTCATTTTCATTACCAAAAAGAGCGAAAAATAAAAGCGAGTAAAGACTAATTTAACGTGACGTTTCAACACTTTTGTTAATGGAAAAATGATGTGCACCTTTAAATTAACAGTGTTGTGTTGGCACACCGTCAATTTTTGTAAGAGGTTAGATGACATGACCTACAAAGTTTTTAATTCCAGCAATTGTGATGTCGCAGACACGCCATTATAACAAGTTTTTATGTGTTATTGTTTAAGCAGTCGGAAGCGGAAAATTGGCGAGTATACAGGGTGGCAACACACTCATTCTCAATATGGGGATAGCTGTTAATAGAACCATGATGTAGGTACATTGTAAAAGTGACTACCTGGTAAGCGTAGGAAATAACTATCAAGTTTTGAATTTCAATTTTTTTCTTCATTTCAAGAAAACTTGATTTAAAATATCCATCTTATAAGGCTAAAAAATCTGAAAATAAATTGAAAATGTAAAGATATACAGGGTATTATATTTCCGCTCCTTCCTGTGTAAACCGAGCTGTATACAAACGGAATTATTTATACAGGTATTTTATACCTGTACAATTTTTGAAAATCGTTTATTCTAAAGTATTCGCAACAATTGCTATATAAAATACATAGCATACCATTAAGAAATTTGTAGAAAGAAATATAGCAATTTGTAGGTAATAATAATATAAAGTGAAATTCACCATTCCTTTACTTCTTTCCTTTAAATTGGCTTTACTATCGTACATGTAATATGACCCTCATTATTCTTCCATTCAATTTTATTATCCTTACTTTAAACCCTCATTTCTACTGTTTTTCTTCTATTTAACACCCTAACATTTAGAGCTATTTAGACATCTCCAGCAGAGCACCTCTTATAACTTTTATAATTTTAAGTTCGTACGAGCACACTATACGTTCATAAAAATTTAATTAAACTTTTTCAAAGTTATTAAAATATCTTGAACAATAAAAGAAATGGCATATTAATACAGGTAAAAAAGAATGAATATTTTAAACGGCATCTCTAAATAAATAGATATATTCTAAGTTTCAAAAGCTACTAAAAGTCGACAATAAAAGAAAAATATGGAACGCAAAAACGTAAAATTTGTTCATTTATTTTTCTGTTTTCGGTTTTATAGGTGTAAATGGATGCCAAAGGGAAATGAAATTGTGTATTTACATCAACTTCCCTTTTAAAAATACAACTTAACAATACTTTATTTTTGCTTTTAACAAAATGTAGAAAATTAAAATATTAAAATTGATTATAATTTTAATTTGGGCCAAAATTTTAAGAGCGAGCAAATTTTAAACAGTTTGTAGCTAATTACGAAAGTATGGAATTGTTTTGTAATTAATTACAAAGAATAGTTTTCATTTAAAACTGAAAACAATGATCTTTCTTGATAATAATAAATTATTTGTTTCATTATTTTGAGTAGATGGCAACAGAGGGTGTATAATAATAATGAAGAGTGTATCGTTTATCTGAGAGAATATTTTTAATAAGAGTTAAAATCAATTTAATTCAATTAAAAAAATCTTAAAATCTAAAACAGTTTCAATTTTTAAAAGTCCACAAATTAATGTTTTTTTATAGTTCTGAAATAAATTCCATAACTTAACCCTGCATTGTAGCTCGAACTTTTGTTTGATGCTTTTCATTGTTTTTTCTTTCTTTTTATTTGTGCACGCATATTATTTATGTGGACATTGTAGAATCTATTTTAACGATTGATTTTTTAATAAAACTCCAAAAAAAGAGATTGAAAAGACCAAAAACAATTAGTTGAAGAAATAAGCACTGTTTACAAGAAGTTGTATAACCTTAAGGTGGAGAACTCCTTTGGATTAGACTACAGTTCTAGAAAAAGAGTTTGCTATTATTTTTTGCTGATTACAGAAGTTCAGGTATTACCTGTACACTGCACAGGCAGACCTGCGCAGGTGTACCTGAACGTGTGTAGCCAACATCACAAGCAACTCACTCAGAGTAATTGACTCAGAAAATGAAAACTGGAGCTTCTACTATGTTCCCAAATAAGAAATAAGACAATATTTTTTAATATTTTTCCGATAATACTTGCTCTACGAATATATATTGGGTGTTAAAGATGTTCCGTTTTAGTGTTTTCTTCACCGTTTGTCTGAAAATAGGTAAGCTAACCTAACATAAACTTTTTTCGTAGGAAGGGAACCCATCTGGGAAGAAACCCCTCCTCTTGCCCGGCTGTGGAATATGGACTGGTATCGCCATTGCATGACATACCATCAATCCATTCGAAAGGAAGAAAGTTGGTGGAACCGCGGTTTCTGCGCATCAGATTCACACACATCACGTGTCACGTATACATCATATTATTAACACAAAAGACAGGACATATTATATCACAGTTGGGTTGAGTTACTCCGGTATGTTTCTGTGTTCCTTGTCATATTTTTCCTTTAGTGGAAGCACAGTGAAGGCGAAAGCCTAGAATGCCCTCCATTTTTCCACGCTCTTGGTCATGAGCTCTTGCATGCATGATACCGACAATCTTCTGCCTAATTGCAGCTCCAGGTAGTTCTTTCGGTAGTTCAACGCTGGCATGCTATGGGGATGTGCTCCGCGTCGACAGCCATACCCTCGCAAAACTATCATTCCGTCGAGGTCATCTTGCGGATGTATGCAAGTATTTTGTGAAACATCCGTAGCCAGTGAGTATTTGAGTAAGATATATCTCAGTTGTCCGTGTCACCTTCAAATATCTTTAATTATGGAGTGTGTCCATCTTGACTAGTCCCATCTGGACTACCAGAGAGCCATGGATTCAGCTCTGCACTCAGTTCTGACATCCTTTGGGTTTACAGAGGGTTTTAAGGCTAGCTTCTGAGTAATCTTGGCTCTTTCACCTGCTAGTAGGTCTATGGGTATGATCCATCCTAGCTGCAGTACCGTCTTCGACGACACAGTTCTGTAGGCAGTACAAACCCTCAATGACATGGTTCTTTGCGTTTTCAGGACCTTGTTTACGCAATTTTAAATTCTTAAAGCCCCGCACCAAACGGGGACAGCATAATATAACAGGATAGATTGTAATGACGTCTATAGTATTTTTCGTTTTTTTGTTCGGGTGGCACCGATGTTCGGTAGGCTACCCCCTAGCTGATTCATCAATCTGCTGGTTTTCGCCGATTTTGTAGGTACTATAGTAGCATTGCCGCTATAAACGTACTTAACGTTATGTAACCTAACATAACCTAAGGTAATCTAACATAACCTAAGGTAATCTAACCTAACCTAAAGTAATCTAACCTAATCGAGCCATTGTTCCTAAAATACCACTGAGTAAAATTAACATCAAAGAATCACTTTAACACACTTGCGTCACGCTAGTCACATAGCCCCAGTAGGTACACGGTTGACCCATCAAATCCTTCAGAGGCCCGTAGGTAGGAGTAAAGATTTTAGAACTATTCAGACCACCGACTATGTACTTATAAAATTTCACAGCGTTGGGCCAGCATGGTACAAAGATGGTAGAAACAATAATCACAATTTTCTCGCATTGCTCTAACATTACGATTATGAACCTTAATGTTCTCAATGAACTATGCTGGTATTATGAGACCACAGTGATATAACTAATCAATCAAAATTTGATCATCTGCCAGCGCACTAAAAATCCCCGTTCCTATAGCTATATGGCTAGGAGTGAGAGGAGGTGGAAAGGTCCCGTTTTTGTGGTTTTCACTTGAATCTCGAAAACGGTGGCTCTTAAAGCAAAAAATATTTTTAGCTAAAGGAAAGCTTATTAAATTTTCTATAAGATCGTTTCTATTAATTTTATCTGTATTTCTTATAGATTTCGAGATATCAACCCTTAAAAATTGTTAATTTATGAAAAAAATGTTTGTTTCACGTTAAAATAGTGCAGGAAATTCTAGGTTATACAACTTCTTTTCTAATGAGTTTTACTGTAAAACGACGGACTGATGTGCTAAGGGTAAAAGTTTGAAGAAAATCGTGAAGCAAAATTCATTTTTTATAAATTAGTAATTTTGCGGACGGGTATCTCAAAAGTGATAAAGAATAGAGAAAAAATGAATAGAAACGGTCTTATAGGTTTGATAAGCATTTATTCTGCTAAGAGTAATTTTTTCCATAGAAGCCACTGTTTTCGAGATATAGGCGATGTAAGAGATATAATCCCAAAATCGGAACCTTTCCACCTCCTCTCTACCTTTGTCATATTGCTAAGACCATAGAGTTTTAGTAATTTTACCTCCTAACTACTGCAAACACATTCGTGAATAAGAAAATTATACCCTCTTACATGTCTTCTACACCTCTTCGTTGACTGGGCTATATTTCAACAATTTCCATCCCTAAGCGTGAGCACTGAGCAACCCCATACAAAAAAAAGCTTAAATGACGAATACACTTTGTAGTATTTATCATTGAAGAGCTCTTGAAAAATAGAAACAGAAAACACCGTTCTTTCGCGTTTAGTTGAGATTACTATGAAATTTTCTGAGATATTAGGGAGGAAATTTTTCGATGGAACATCCTGTATATATAACTTTGTTTAGAATAGTCTGTTCATTGTAGTTTTGTATTATTACATTATAAAAAAATAAATGAAACCCTTCACTGTAAAATTTACTCCAATATTGTGTTAGACTTCATTTATGAATTTTTAGTGATGAATAATTACCTAATATTAAAGCCTTTGGGGTTTTATTGACCTCCATATCACTAGTTTTGTCATTGAAAACCCACGTTACCACAGTAGTTAAAGGTTAAAAGGAAAGAACTCAGTCTAGATTTGCAAAACTTATGTCATTGCTTATGGAAGTGAGTTTACAGTTGAGACGACAGTAGACCCTAAACTAACACCCTGTGTATATTTTTAATTTTTTTTAATGAACGTTGCTGTTTAATATTTAATTTAATATTTTGTTTATTTAATACAAATAGACAAGAAAATGCACATGCAAACGTGAAATTTAACACCCTGTATTAAAACTTAAAATGCATATTTCTCTTTTTAAATTTTATTTATGCAAAGTGGTATAAAGAAATGGAAATATATGGTATAAAACAAAATACCTACAAAGGATTCTGCATTTAAATTTTCACCATCGAATTATCGAACCAATGCCCAGTAGCTTCAATATTTTATGCTTAAGATGCCATTTTACCGTCCCTTCTATTCATACCTACGGGTTACAAACTCCCTCAAAGTAGAATGTATTACCTAAAGGTCAAAGCGCTTTTATACAACATTCTCTTGCTACATATTGCAAACTTGAAGCTAACAATAGAATAAGTAATATCAATTATTTTATGCTATTTTATTATGAGGACATCAATAATATCGCTTTTATAGGGACCACGTAAAACCAACTTTTAAGAAAAATTTAAAGCTAAAAAGTCTTTTATGCGCATTAAAAAAGTTGTAAATAAGCTTAATTACTTTAAACTTACGTTAGTTAATTAAAAAATGTATTTTACAGATAAACAGAAGCATTATTAATTTTAGTCTAAATTAATCTTGCTTTAAAAGAATTTCGTACTTTTTTTCGCATAAAAAGCTCGACAGTTGCTGGAATAAAGATTGATAAAATTTTAGTATAAAGTTTAAAAATTCACCCTACGAAAAAACCTTTTTGTTAAAACTTAAATACGCTTCATAACTAATTTACGTAAACTGTCTTTGATTTTGCAAACAGAAGACAATGCATAAATAATGGTCGAAACAGTATCCTGACATAATGAGACACGAGCATAATGGCATCAAAGGAATACCAAAAATTTTTTATATTAATTTTAAGATATCCTTGACCTACTATTTTAGTTTATTTTAAGCCGCAATAATTAATCTTCTTTGTGATTAACCTTTATCCTAACATAAAACTAAAAGTTTTACCTATTTTATTAAGAATCCTTTTAAATTGATTAAAATAAAATGTATGGCTTTCACAGACAAAAACTTACAAAAATAATGTGTTGCGATTTGATTGCCAGTTTTATGGTCAAAATAATAGTCGATGATTTAATAATGTTTTTTCGAGTTATAAAAATTACATTGTCTTCTTGTACAATGAAGATAAGTACCGATTATTACTACTGGGTTCAGCAATAGACTTGGACGATTTTAATCACTCAGCAGACAGGAAAATAACATGAAAATCAAAATCAAATTAAACAGTGGTTATTTATTGATGTTTTTAGGCTCAGGGGAATTCAAAAAATATCAAAAACTTAAATTTAGAATAATATTTTTCTAAAGTGGGTATACGAGTAAGTATACAAAGAAGTGGAGAAAAAGTAAAAATGTTTATTTTTTTTTAAATTGATGAAATGTGAAAGATAGCTTTATTGTGTATTTTGAAAAGGTTCCAATTGTATCTAAAATTGATTTATTGTAAGTGAAATGGTAATAAAACTGCATATTGAAGGGAAAATGAGAAATATAATATTATGCATTCTAAATGAAAAACGATAATTTAAAATGCTTCACTTGAAATATCTATATTTCAATATCCAGTGTCATAGCTTACATTATATTTAAAATAAAATTAGTATTTTCCATAGATAAGAATTGGAAAAAGGCCAACTAAAGTAGTTAAGGTCTAGTCAACGAATATCCAAAAAAAGAGCGTAGAGGACATGAAAGAGGGTGGAATTTTTTTCTTCAGGTGTTTGGAGTAGTAGTATAAAAATATTAAAAGTCCCGGTCATAGCTACATGACTAAGAGTGGGAGAGGGTCGAAAGGTCCCGTTTTTGGGGTTTTTGCTTATATCTCAAAAACGATAGGTCGTAGCGAAAAAATTGCTCTTAGAAAAATGAAAGCTCATCAATTTTCCTACAAGATTGTATTTATTAATATTTCTTTATTCCTTATAGTTTTCGAAATACCAGCCCGCACAAATCGTTAATTAATCGTGTTTCATGTTAAAAAGAAAAGGCAAATTAAAGGAAAATTTTTATAGCTTTAGCCCAGCGTTGTCCAGTCTTTTTGTCATTTTACCTCTTATGCCTGAATATTAATAAATTAAATTCAATAAAATTTCTGTTTCAAACTTTAATAGATTAATAGGTCTTCCGATTTGATTATTCGAAAACAACATTTTTGGAGGTTTAACGTTCATTTTTATTATAAAATTTCTTTTAATAAATTATTCGATATAAAAGAAGATTTAAAAAAATTTTAAATATAATTTAGTTGGAATGTTAACTCCCACATTACTTAATTTTGGGATTTTCCTTCTAACCGACCCTCAAATGGCCAAATGGGGTTAAGGGTCAGTTTCTGAATTATATGTCTTCCAAACCTTCCAAGTTTTATATAAAATGTCAATGAATTATATCGAACGCCTCGGAAAAAAGGAATACATAACCAAAAATCTGCAAAACTAGCGAATACTTGTTTGTTTTTGCCATTTAAAAAATGTTATCAAAAAATTAAAACTAATTTGTAACATGAGTCACTAATAAAATGCATAACATTTAGGTAAGTGACTTAAAAAGCCCAATAAAAAATTGTAAACTAACCTTTTAATGTGGTTAAAGTGGTAAAACTCAAAAAGTATTTTTTAACAACGAAAAATACACAAAACGCGAACTGCACTTGAACTTGACCTCACCCAGTCTTCTAATGTACTAAAAATTAATTTATTTTTAAATTTAAATTGACTTATCATACACCTTGAAGTGTTTATCAGAAATCGCATATGCTCAAATGCTTATCAATTTTAAACCAAACTTTTTAACTTTTAAGACCTGGTTTTGATTATTTTAAAATCGCATACCCGCAAAGTTTGTTATTTTAATTTAGAAATTAAAATTTTAAATCGTCGTCATGCGCAGCTTTTTTTGTACAATTAATTAAATTTTTTGTAAGAAATATTTTATGAAATATTCACGCTATCAAGGAAATTTTAGATTATTTGTAATTATAAAAAAGGTACCTACGTATATTAAAAATTAGACAATAGTATACCGGGTGTAGAATGGGCTTTAAGTTGTTTTCTCGAAGAAGAAATTAACAAATGAAATTTTGACTTGGGCTCTAATATTTTTTCACTGAAGTTGAAACATACAACACAGTAAAGTGCAAAAATCATTCGGTACACGTATTACTGAAGCACAATCTTTTCTAAAATATCTTGGATTTCTTTTATACAGCAAATTCCGGATAAATTTACACTCATATTAGCTAATATTACCAAGCCTAAAATGATAAAATGTCAGGAAGAATTGTTGGTAACCGTTGTTTACAGCTAAAAATTGAATAGAAGTAGCCATTGTAGACTCACAGCGCTGTCACCTCATTGATGGTAATGTTCCTCCTAATAAGAGCAATTGTTTCCTACATAAAAAATTGAATTTTAGATCCCCATCATGGTCTGCTTCTGCTGAATCGAACAGAGACCATCGAAGCTGAAAATTATTCACTGATGGGTCAAAAAATCAAGAAGGAACGGAAGAGGGCGTGTACCTCTTGAGCTCGCCTCGAAAACAGTTTATCTCTGGTCAAATATGCTTCGCTTTTCAAACCGAACTGATAGGTACGAGTATATTACACAGCGCTATTATAATCCTAGATAGGAAAAGATTTTGATATATCATACATCGGACAGCAAAGCTGCTCTGCAAGCTCTAAACACTTGCAAGAGAACCTCCGACCTCCTTTTGGAGTGCGTGGAGACGCTGAACCAGATATCTAAAGATAATGTCCTTGGTCTTAGCCGGATCAAAGGACATCAAAGAAATGAGGGTATCGAAAAAGCAGATTAGCTGGCAAAGGAAGGTTCAAAAAGTCTTCCCTGTAGCCCCCAACCAATCATAAAACCAGCTCTAAAAACTGTAGATGCCCTCATTAAGAATCATACTCATCTAATACACACTACAAGATGGATAAATAATGCAAGCTGTCGCCAGAGCAAAAACTCCATACCAGTTTTCTCCAGAAAGCTTGCAAACTACTGTCTAAAGCTGTCCCGAGTTAATTTACGAACAATTACAGGGATACTCACAGGACACTGTCGGCTAAATAAGCATCTTTACACACTGGGAATAGTAGATAATTCCAGATGTCGAGCATGCAAGTACAAAGACGAGACCGCGCTGGGCGCTGAACACGTGCTTTGTCAGTGTCCAGCTCTAGCGTCTACAAGAAGATACGTGTTAAAGGACTTCCGGCTCGACATGGCCAGAATAAGCGCCACTCCTCCCGCCAGAGTTCTGGAGTACATCTTAAAAGTGGGACGGCTTGGGACCTGATGGGTC
This sequence comes from Malthinus seriepunctatus, assembly GCA_963924605.1. Lineage (NCBI taxonomy): Eukaryota > Metazoa > Arthropoda > Insecta > Coleoptera > Cantharidae > Malthinus > Malthinus seriepunctatus. The sequence goes on from OZ004600.1 coordinate 91,171,485, forward strand.
TGGGGAGGCTGCTTAGTGCTGGGAGCTTGCTCTTCCTCTACTAATAATCCAGAATCTTATCACGGTCACATATTATTGGCTGTAATGATGCTTCCTGATATAAAAAGGTGATATTTTTTATTCAAATGATAAAGTCATGACTTTGACATTTGTAACTTGTAAGTTTATTTTATTCCAAAAAGTGGCTAATAGTCAACGGTCTCAATTCAAACGTCAAATCATCTCAGTCGATCTGTTAATCTCATTTGTCATATCATTTCATCTTTCAATCTTATCCTTTCTCTCTTCCATGTAAAATGTAAAAAGAGATTGACAGATGATATGAGATGACAGATGAGATTGAGAAATGATATGATATGACAAATGAGACTGACACATGATATGAAATGACAGAAGAGATTGACCTATGAGATGAAATGACAGATGTGATTGACAGATAAAATGAGATGGCAGATTCATGATCTAGTTATCTAAAAATGCATAGAGAATCAGGTCATAGTCAATTGTTAATTACTACAAGATAAAAAGGGTTCAGTTATAGCATAACGTTAGCTATAGCACTTCTCACAAAATTTGATTATAATTTAAATAATTTAAAAGTTTTTTGTTGCAAACTCTGTCTTAGGAAATTAATTACTTTAATTAATAACTTTCTAATTACACATCACATCGAAATAAAAAATAGGATACGTCCTAAACAAGTGTTTCCCAAACTTGCAAAGCACATGTAGCACTTTTTTGATACATTTTACCCTTAATAAAAAGTATTAAGGGTGTTAATACCAAACACCCTACTTTGTGTTTTGTTTAAGATTTACGATTTCCTATCTACGGCTTAAAAATTATTTTGAGTACTGTTCTAGCCAAAAAGTACAATTTGAATAAAAATCTTGAATTTCAGCTAACGGGTCATTCATGCTGGCTCTTAACATAAGAATAAGAATACGCAGAAAAGTTCAGTTATAGAAAAACCAATGCTACGGTTCACGCTGATCATAAGTATTTTGCATAACGATAAATTTTTCTACTCCTAGGGGACTTCGATGAATTTTCGACCCATTTCGTGATTATCGTACAATCTTATGATTTATGAATATGCTACACTCGTCCATCTAATATTGAGGTTAGGTACTTTTTATTTTAGTTGTCAGTTTAAATCACCTGAGCTGAAGTCACGAAAGAGCATATGTGATGGCTACAAGAGTAAGTTGAGTATCTACGACTATTCTAAAAGCTTAACGCTTAAACCTTATTCTTATGATAAGAGTCAGGATGAATGACCCTTATGTCTTTTTATAGTACCTATAACATTAAAGTAGTAGCCATGGTAACTGAACTTTTCTGCTTATTGTTATTCTTATGTTAAGAGCCAGCATGAATAATCCTGTAGCTGAAATTCAAGATTTTTATTCAAATTCTATACTTTTCCAACTGATCCAAACATTCAAAACCCACAGAAGAAACAATATGAGAATTGCGCCTTATATTTAAATTTTTAAGGTTTGTAGCATTTAGCTTAAAACAGAAAATGGATACTTATATTTCCTTTTTTTTAAATATCGATTTAACTACCCAATTGTGCTCTTCGAGCATCAACTTCAAATTTTTAATAATAAAGACGATATTAAAGTATTTCACTACTTCAGCGATTTTTTTTTCAACCAAAAAACCAATAAATGCAAAATTTTATAAAATGAAAAATTTTTAGAGCAATATCAAAAGTTCTTCGATTTAAGGAAAATAACTTAAAATAGCTATTTGCAAAATAAAATTGTCAAATTTAACGATTATAGTAACTATGTCTAGCCAGCGTTTATTGAGTGCAAATCGTACTGTGTTCCATCAGCCATTGCAATTCGATTGGCACTTATCTGTTTTATACCATATCGTTTGTATAAGTGTTATAGACTCGAATCTTGAATCAAATAGAGTGTAAAGCAGTTAGTTAATTGTACTATTTTTAGTTCATCCAAACGTATTCTTAAAATAAAATTTTTCTCTTTTTATCCAATAATAAGATTTTAATTGGTTCTTTCAATGTATTTTTTGCTACATTTTGATGTAGAAGTGGCCATTGATTGGCAGAATTTTTGATATTTTATGACGAGAATCATCAATGAACATTTTTATGTAAAAGGTTCTAATACGAATATTAATTTGCATCGACCGATCGATTTTATGATAAATTAAACTCTGTATACAGGCTGTGTGTTTTGTCCTGGGCACAATGAATAGCTCGAAATACGTAAGAGACGCGAGTTTAATTAAATTAGCATTATGAATGAAATCGATGAATCCGATAAATTTTAATGCATTTGAAGTTTGATTCTCACCACCGAATTAAGGTTTGGTGGGGCCTCGGTCTATTAATTAATCAAGGGCTTTATATATCCTTGTTGCCACCTTTTTCAAAAAAGTTTTACATTTAGTAGAGTAAAATTTACAAAATTGGTACAAAGGTTTTAGTGCTGATCATTGACTTTACCCAGCCCTTCCATTCATATAACAATAGAAATATCATTTCTAGTAGATGGCAAATAAGCCTCTTGTAATGTAAGAAACTTTTAGAAACTTTTTTGTTCTAAATAACAAAATGGCGTCCATTTGATATAAAAGAGGGATGACATTTTTGTAATATTTATTTACTATTGGTATTTGTGGAAGTAACTTCAAACTACTTGAAGCTTTAAAATAAAATAATAATGAAAACAATAAATAAAAAGAATGGACAATGTCCATGAAAGAGCAGAAAATGCTTACAAGTTTCAATAACACACAAAATCAACTAACATTAAAAGCAAAATCCAAAACCACTTACAATTCACTTCTAGTAAGCAATCCCTAAGAGAATATAGAAATAAAACATTACAATCAGATTTAAGAGTAAAGCTAAAGCCACAACCCACAACATACAGCATACAGAAAATAACTAATATAATAAAAACATGTCCAGACAAAACGTACAGGATAATGCAATACCACTTAAAACACAAAATCAAAACAAAAATCTTAATGCATGGCGTAACATATAAAATCAACATTTTTCCAACGTACGCCGTGAAACAGCAAAATAAAAGATAAAATTTGTTTACAAGCGAACTTATTTTAAATCCGCGGCAGTTGCAGTGAGTGAGAAAACTAACTTCATTTGTACATGTTTAGAGTTAAAGTAAATTGAGATTAATACATTTTGCAGTTTTCAAATGCACTTTTAGTAGTATTTCCACAAATACAAAAGTATATCCCTATTCATTTGGTGTAATTAATAACTTTTGGTTTCCATTATTTCAAATTGTTATAATATAAATTGTGCAGATCACTAAATGCAATTTCAATAATTTGCTGTTAGTTTATTGTTTGTTGCAACTACACGTTTTTAAATATAAATAAACTCTCGATGTAAATCCGAAAACAAGCTTTAAATAGGAAATTTAACATACAAGTTGGTCATTTTCTATTATTGGTCGTAATTACTAATTTACATCAATTAGTTGACATGTTTATAATCTCTTCTGTACAGTACCTACTGGTTTTTTTTTGGAAAATAAACAAGAGGATTATTATGTTTTTTAAAGAGAGAAGAGTTCAGTTCAATATTTGAATGAAATAGATAATACTATTACTACACTCTATCTCCAATGTAGAATCTACGATTTACACTTAGTTTAAATGACCCAGAAATAAGTTCAAGAATTACCCAAGCTATTAAAGACGTATCATAAAGACTGCTTAATGGAGACAGGAGGAATGAGCCAGACTGGGAAGTCTTGAGACTGAGGATATTGACATTAAGGGAGGAGTTGTCAGAGATGTGCTCTCGGCCTTGTTGTTCAACATGTACTGTGATAATATTCAAAAATTCAAAGAACCGTTGGAACAATTCTCACATTTCGGATTTAAATTAAACAGAGTAAAACTAACAATAAGTAGATAATGAGATATGTGAACTAGGTGAGAAACCAGGACCTTTGTTAAAAATGAACATTTCTAACATCAAGTTTATGGTATTTAGCTGACTGGCCTACGCTGGCGCTGCTCTTTAACTAAATGACAGCCAAATTGAGGGTATGCATTAGATTGAACTTCGCCTAAAGCCAAAACAATCAAATATCGATCCTGATGAATCATAAAACAAAAACATATTTAAAAATCTCAGTCTTATTAAAGAGTCCTGGTATGGTATAGTAGACTTTGTCTATAGCTATGACCTTTGAAGCCTCATTAAAGTGACCCTATACCAGGATAACAAGATATAACGCCATAATATTTAGATATGGCTCCTACAAATTCAAATAAAATGTGAATGTCTCTTTTCAATATGACAAATTAAACTTGAAGTTACGCCAGGGAATGACAAAGTGTTTTCTGTGACCAGTGCAACTTTTGTATGCAATAGAGACGTGGAAGACGAAGAATACTATTATCTACCGGTGGTCAAGTAAAACACCATGGCTGGAACTGTCTCAGAATCTATCGAATAAATAATATCTATGAAATACACAATGAGTGTTGGTGATAACTGCTGAAGATATAATAAGGCAGATGAAACAATAGATCGTGTGCGTTGTCACTACGTCCTGTATTAGCGCGAATCAAATGATATGTATAAGAAATATTGCTGTAACATTGCTATTACCCATCACACTAATCCCTCTATTATCTTTCAGTTAGAGGCCTGTTGAATAATGAAGAACCCATCTACCTACGTCATTGCTCACCGAAAGTAAAAGGACGAGCATTTAGCAGCGCCGTCAAATATACATACATAAAGGGTCAGGCGACGAAGATGGATCAGTATGCCCATTCCATAAGTGTAGCGTGTCTCTAATAGCAATTTGGGCCCGCCAGATCTATTTAACTCTTTCGCCCAGTGACGCGATGGGTTCTTTTCTATTCAACAAGCCCCTAACCCAAACCTAACAATAGAATGAAACGGACGAAACAATGGGTGTATTCGCCGGACGTAACAGTTCTGGAGCAGCTACTAGTTGCTACATGAAATGCGCTCGATAAAATGGCGACCGCTCCGCACACGTTCCCAAAACAGGTTCAAGTCACCCAACGATTTGGTAGCTGCTCCACAACTGTTACGTTCGGTAAATGCACCCATTGGCTCATGCGATTTGTAACTGCGCCCTGCGTTCGCTCAAATCAAAAAATATGATAAAGAAACACCTTTCTAACATGGCAACTACTCGCGACACTTCACTTTCCAGTATCTTTCCGTTAATCCAAAGGTTGGAAAGGATTCAGGAATAAAGGGAAGGAAGAAGCTGTTTCTATAAGGACGTTGCACACTGCGCCCCAATAGGTTAGCCTAAATGCATATAAACTTCCATTTTACCACTCGAACAATCCTAAATCCCATAGATAGAACATACGTATCAAACAGAAACGTATTTTGAAAAGTGAAGAACCGAGAAACATCTTTGGGTCGTTCATCTAAGATTATACACTCAGCCGTTAAGAAATTAGGGTAGCTCCATGATATAAGAATAGGAAGGTATGTCAGCGTGCATGTCGGTTGTCGTTGCTATGGATACGCGACGTCACATTCGATGTGACGATTTTCGCATTATATTCGTATCTACTTTAGTTTAGCGGATGCGCACATGCGCTCTATCGTAAATTTTCCTTCGTTTTTGTATGCTGAACTGACATGCCATGTTTTTTTACCATGGATAGCTCTACTCTCAGTAGTGAAGATTTCTGAAATTCGTATTTTAAATTTTAAACAAATTTTAAGATCCATTATGACCATTATAATATCAGAGTAGTGTACCAACAAAAGAAAAGTCCACCACGTGATTACCGTTGAAGTTGCGCAGGCGCAGTGGTTTTGTAGAGCCAAGAAAGTCTTAGAAATACATAATGCGTAGAAACAAGTTTGGGTTCTGACGAGTTGGATCAATCCATTTACATTTTAAGAAGGTTTGCCTATTACTAGCGACGCTATTGGCAGTTACTAGCGAAAATATTGAATGTTACCCCCCCCCCTAAAAATAATAAATGGATTGATCTAACTCGTCGTGACACAAAATGGTTTCTGCGCATTAATCATCTTTTTTCTTGGCTCCACTATGGTTGCTTAGAACTTAGCCACATGGTGGGCTTTTCCTTCGTTGGTACTACTCTAGGAGTTAGCCACTTTTTGTGAGTGATTGCGTCATATGATAATTTCTTTCTACCAATAAGAGCGTTTTCCACATAGTTCCATAATTCATTGTGTTGCTGACCTAAGCCACGATTTAAATCCGTACATTTTTGCAAGAAAATATTGGAGAAATTTTTCACTCAAATTCGTTTATAGCTTAAAATCGTTGATCGATGTATTAATTTATCAACTTCATTTTAATTTGCTATTGTTTTCCTATCGATTTAATTCTCGAGCAAGGATTAATGCTTATAAAAATTGCTCGATTGAAAAATGGCTTATTTTTTCCACTATTCTGAATTGAAAATTTTCGCTTCAGATAAGTAATCCAATAAGCAAATCGAAAACGTTATTTATACAGGATGGTTTAAATTTGAGTCTATGTAGCATCAAAATGTTGTCCAACCGCAAGTGATACAAAGGTAGACAAATTGGAGCAAGTTTAGGGGCCCCAATTTGATGATGATGCTGTTGACTGATGGCGTTAAGAAAACGTAGTTTTCGTGACTATCAAGGATCCCACTTTGTATTTTCTATCATACACATATTATTTTCTTGAAATAAAAGATTGATATTTTATAGAGATTGGTGCGCACTAATTGCAGATTTGTTATACAGTACGCGCCAGAAGTCATGAATAATCAAAATATTTATTTTTTCGACAGAAATATGATAAAACATCAACGTGGACACGTTGACACCTTTGACGTGGACACGTTAAATTGATTTATTTTATAATTTTTTTGCATATACACAGCCAATCAAATTTTACAATTTTCAGTCACGTGTTCATTTTTATCCAATCACGTTAAACTTTAACTGACAATTTACTTCATAATTAAGAGACCAATGAAACGACCTTGTTTTTTGATATTCAACCAATCAAGAACTGATTAGGCGGAAATTATCCCTAGGGATAATTTCCGCGGAAATTTGTCTGAAGTTGAGAGAAATTCTTCAAAAACTATTTTTTATTAAGGTAAATTAGCACAATTATTGAACGTACAATTATTATAATATACGGTCTTTGGTTGGAGCTGAGTGACTGAACCGTTGTCTGGACGAATGTTTTCTGCAGATTTGGATGACTCTCCGGTGTCGTCACTCCTGAAGCATTGAATCAAACGAGCATGATGCCCTGAATCCAATTGTAAATATGGTTTGAGGGAAGCTGCTGAGCTGTGACCCGTGATCTTGATGAGCTGCTGCTCCCCAATCCCTGATTTTGCCAGATGCGTCACTGCGGTTGATCTAGTGGAATGGTTAGTAATTTTTATTCGTTTAATGTCCAGTCCAGCCTTCTCTGCACTCAATTTTGTCCATTTCGACATTCCATTCTTCCCAATTGGAGAATTTTTATACAATCCTTTACTATTTGGTTTATCCCAAGCTGGATTCACCGTGAGGAAGAGTCTTTCTGTCGTTATATTTTGGCCTCGTTTTGACAACATTTTCTTCAGTAATCTGAAATGGAAATGGTGATTAGGTATCTACTTAGTTCTGACATGAAACATTTTTCAGTATTACCTGAGTGGACATAAATTTGGTGTGACTTGATTGGAAACCAACCATTTGCTGTCGCTCAGTCTTTGAGCACCACCTTGGCAGGTTTTTGAAAAGACTGGATTGTATTCCACTCTATTAGTTTCATTTCCGCTATTATCCAGTTCCGGTTTAAAATATGACACCAAGCAACTTGAAGCCTCATTGCTTCTCCACGCTAATTCTCTTCCAACAATTTGATAAAACTTTTTCTGCAACTCATCCGGCTTCTCTTCATCCCAAACATCGATCATTTTCAAGTATTCTTCATGGGTTAAGGCGGCCGAAGACGTTTTTCTCTTGGAAACATTCATCTGTAATTCAAGTCTCTTGGCATTTTTTGCATCTCGTGCTTTTTTGAACATAACATCGTTGAAGGGGTCAAAGGTAAGATGAAACTTCTCGTGGTACAACTCTTGTAGCAATTTTGCTGTAGTATTCCATAACACTTTTACAACACCTTCTTTATAGTCTTCTCCATCACTCCGGCGCATGCTAAATGCATAATCTGCCAAAATTTCAGAGATCTCTTCAGTACTTAGTGCTGTAGACTCGTTGACAAGGTAAGACCTTTCCTTGCAAAAATCTTGAAACTGTTTCCATGCTGAGTCGTGGGCTCTCTTTGTATTCACCGGTGTATTATTCTTCACGGCTTGTTCTCTGGTTTTAGTGTCACTTTTACCGAATCTTGAAGCCATTTTACTTTACACGAATATGGAAAAAATGTGAATTGCAAACTTGTTTGCATTGTTTATAGCGTTGCTATCACACAGTTGCTATGTTATGTGGTTGCTATTGACACCTTTAATTGAAATGGCCAAAGTTAACTTAAAAGTAAACATTTTATTTTATTAATTATGAAGTAAATTGTCATGCCGAATGTCTCTCTTGACTATGAAATTTCCGGAAATTTCATAGTCACTTGTGACATTATATGATAATTTTTTTTTCATATACACAGCCAATCATATTTTACAATTTTCAGTCACATGTTCATTTTTATCCAATCACATAAAACTTCAACTGACAATCACCCTAGGGTAATTTTCAATTGCTCTGCAGACGCGATATCGTATAAAATTCAACGAATTGTCACTTTTGACATTAAATTTAAATTTAAAAAAAATTATCTCGTTGAATAACCCTCGGGCATTGAAGAATCCTCATAATTTTGTCTATCTTTCAAGTACATTTTTTTGGAAAAACACCCCTCCGCTTCGCGTCGGGGTGTTTTTAAAAATGTACTTTCAAGGTATGACAAAATTATTTCGGTTGTTATCAATGCCCTAGGGTTATTACAGTTGATAATCACCCTAGGGTAATTTTCAATTGCTCTGCCGACGCCATAACGTATAAAATTGAACGAATTGTCACTTTTGACGTTAAATTTAAAAAAAATTATCTCGTTGAATATCCCTCGGCCATTGATAAATCCTCATAATTTTGTTTATCTTTCAAGTACATTTTTTTGAAAAAACTTATTTTTTTTTAACCCTCCATTCAACGGGTGAAGCCTGTGAGTGAAAGTGAAAATTGTCTGTAACTTAAAAAAATAAATACTTTTTACTGTAATACTCTATCTACCTTCTTAACTTGTAATACCTAACTCATATCATCAGCATTTGCTTTTCAAATTTTTTCAAAAAATGAATCCTCTAGGACAAAGCTTGTTGTGACAGGCTTCACCCGTCGGTTCGTGTAACTTTTTGATAACCGATTATTTTTGTTATAAAGCATTATTTAAGCGCAAATTTAATCTGCAGACCATAAAAAATAATTGGTTTTAAGTTTCAATGCTCGTTTGTAAATTTTTTGTTTAGGTGACAAGTGCAACATAAGCAAAAATTCTTATTATTTTTCCAGTTTTGTAAGGCTTGGTTATGTATTTAGTACATTGAAGCCTGCTATTTCAGTGAAGTTTAGGCCCTTGCAGTTTGTGTTGGGAATTTTATAATTTAATTTTTTTGTAATTTTCTGCTTATTTGATCAATATACTAAACATGTATTATGATAATCAACTTTATTTTCCTTCAATGTCCATAAAAAACAGTTTTCAATAAAAAATGTCAAAAAAGGATAAAAAATTTAAAATTAAAAAATAATAACTAACAAAAGGACCTACGCTTTAATTCTTCTGTAAAATAATGAAGAATAAGGTATATTTTCAATTAAAAAAATTTCAGTGCAATTCTTGCACTCTTACTATTTTTTAGCTATAGATATAAAGTGAGCGTAACAGGCTTCACCCGTTGGCTCGTGTGATTCTAGACCCACCCGTTGGATGGAGGGTTAATGATAAAATTATTTCGGTTATTATCAATGCCCTAGGGTTATTACAGTTCAAAACAAACATTTTCTGATAATTTTCATTTTTCTACCCCACACTCATCGAGCAGTGACGTCATCGATGATTTCTTTTAAATAGCAATCGCATATTTTCTTTGCATATTTGGATAGATTATCAAAATCTGATTTTAACAATGTGCACATATTTCCTCTTGAAACTGACAGTTTCAAAAATATTAATTTATGAATGTGTCAAGAGAGGTGGCGCGCACTGTATAGGAATTTCTACACTAAGTGGTACTTCAATGTGCACTAATCTAACCAGTAAAAAACGCTATTATACTTATGGAAAACTATTCGTTTTATTTACACCCTTTTCCTCTAACACTTGTAGTTTTTTAATGGAAAACACCACTTAGCTTTTCCGCCACCTTAAAGTTTTGACACCCTCACATTTTTAATTTCCATCATCAAATTAGTAAAGTTAAATGTAATTTGTTTAATTTATTACGAATTTGTAATTTCATTATTTGTTTTCTAAAAGACGGTTTAAAAAATACGTAAAATACAAGCATTTGAAAAGGTCATTGACCTATTTAAATTTCAAGTGACTATTTTCATTTCCTTTTTATTAAAACTTACTTTTTGTATAACTTTAGTTTTTCTATCTCTCTGTTTCGCAATTTAAATACAAACGGTTTTTGAATAAGCTGGTCAACTGTGCGGTGGTTCGTCCTCGATAAACTTTAAACACACCCTGCCTCCATTGTGGATTTTGGTTAAATTTCAGAACCCGGCTTACATTTGTTTCTTTTTTTTATTTAGTTACTTTTTAAAAAAAAAACCGCATTACTATAATTCAACCCTCTTTCGTTTCTTTGTTTTAAATTTAATTATTAATAAATAGACACGCGTGAAACAAATAAGTTTGAAATTTCGTCAAAATGTGAATAGCGAATGGGGTTTTTAAACAAATAAGTAGATTTGACACAAATGGTTATTTTATAATGGCAGTGAAATAGTACATAGTTGTAATAATTTCCGGATCCTTATTATTGTAGCTGCTTGTTACAATTTGTCATTCCAAGCACAAAATCGCACAAATATTATATTTTACTGTAACCGTATAACGTTGTGGTCTTGTCTGTGACAGTGGTTTTTGTCTCTTGTTGTAATTACAATGAAATTTTAGATATTAAATACATTTAAATTGATTCACTTTAAATTCAAATATTTCAACAACACTCTTGATTTATGTATAATGTAACACTACACAATTTCAAAAAATACAGGAAAGGGCGCTTTTGTCGTTTTATTACATCACTTAGCTTAACTTAACTTCAATAGATATTTAATTATATCATTAATTATTTAGTTAATTAATTTTCTTATATATTTTGAGTTACCAAAGAAGTCGCGATTTCCCATCGCAATAGTAAAAGATTAACCATCGCTCTATAGAGCTATTACTTCCTGCTATAGAAAATACAAAACGCATTATTCAATCCTTAGGCTCTGGTTAGTACATCAAGGTTAGTACATCCTGATCAATCGGCTGCGTCTTACCTAAAGGACGAGTCTTGGAAGGGGACATACCTGGAGATTCTATCTTACAGATAGACCTAGGGTAACAATTAATTTTAAGTCCCATAATGGACCTAATGGGGGCTCAGTTGAAAATGGGCTTACCTGGAGATTCTGTCTTAGAGGTAGTCCTGGAGTAACAATTTTAAGTCCCTTAATGGCCCTAAATCGGGCTCCGTGATGGATAAAAAGTCTTGAATATGAAACTAAAGCAAAACTATGAATCAACAACGTCAATTGTGGGAGCGTCCCCTGAGGATACCCCGCATGCTTCTTAACATCTTCTGCAACCGGAAACCTAAGCCAAATCAGCGCCACTATCCTCTTCCACATCGTAGAAGGAATATTTATGGCGCTGAAGCTAAAAGGAGGAAGACGACTAAGCAGGAGGCCCTCGCTATGTATGCAGACCCTTCCTATAACATTGACGTGTCACCCCTAAAGCGGGTTGAACTTCCCAGATCCTCGCGTCGGGGCAAGCACACTGCTCAAGAAGCGGCATAAAACCCTTGAACCCCCATAAAGACACTGCTGAAGCTGACCGATAATCCTAAATATTTGAACATGTCGCTCAGGGCGATGATTTTCGGCTTTTTTGGCGGGGGGGGATATTTCAAGAAAAAAGCTGTAACCACCCTTAACCATTCACCGTTTAACCGTTATCGACGCTACCGATCCCCTGTTTAGACTAGCTCAAACCCAGGTGGTTCTGTTGGACACTGTTCTGTTGGACACTCGTTGAAGGAGATCTAGCTTCAACTCTTTAGAACTGGAGGCATGCAGGTGAAACCTGAAAAATCACCTGCAGCGATGGTCGCTCTTTAGAGTGATTTAGGGTCAGTATTATAAAGCCTAGTCAACCGAAGGTTGACTCAACCGCAGATTGAAATTATAAATAAACGACAATTTCACTATTTTGTCCCATCATGTCAAACTAAAATGATAGCCAATCAACCTAGGGGTCAGTATTATAAACGTAGGTTGAAACTCAACCTGAGGTTGAAAGTCAACCTCAGGTTGAGTTTCAAGCTCTTTGCTTTAATTTCTTTGCAAAGGTGGCATTTTTGTTATCCCTGCATGGCCCCCTGATTTACCTATTCCTCCTTATGGATTTACAATGTCTCAGAAATGAGATTTCGATTGCTTGGTAGCTGCAGGAAAACGAGCTCATTCAAAACATGCCTTGTGGAATAAGGAATCGTATTAAAACTCGTTAGCTGATATTGAATTCTACACGCAGATTAATTTTTATGAAGAGCTGACCAGTGGCCTTCTTTTACAGGGCCGTTCAAGCCTCACTTGGTTAAATAATTGTTACTGTCCTATCAAAAAGTACAATTGAGATAAATTTGGAGAGTTTGCTTAGTCAAGATTGATACACTCTTTTCAACAGAGCAAAAACTTTTTGCAAAGTTAATATTTACCATTACGAACACAAAAAACAAAGAAACTATAAGAGTGAACCTCATCTAGTAGAAAGTAGAGTATAACGATGATAAACATTTCGAGAATTTTGTAACAATTAAGATTAAATGTGTTAAACGTTGAAGTATTTAAACATTGCCTTTGTCTTCCATATAAGAAAAGTTATTAATATTTTAAGCTTTGCAAGAACTTTATAATGATCCTACACAACAGTTTATAATAAGGCTAATTTTGTGTAAAATTTAAATTTAAAAGCTCTGTGACTCAAAACAATGACGATAAGAATCTTGCTAAATCTGCGAATAAATGAACAACTTGCAGTTTAATTTTATCTAGGAAAATCTTAAAAAAGATCAGTTTAAAATGAAATTGCCCTGTATTTGTATATCGTAATAATAATCTTGCAAATAACTTTCAAGTTAAGAAGAAGAGTCGAAATTTATACTAACGTTTTCGAGTGTAAAATTAAAAAAAAATCTTTCAGTTAGATTCACACCTTAACTAAACATGCTTCTTAGTTTGAAAAATTACAATTTAATGCTCTTAAAGAAATGACTATGAGGAAGAACGCTTATAGCTTTAAAATCCTTGTCTAAATTGACAAAGGTGTAGAATCTGTATTGCTTAAGCTAATGGAATCACGTACGCCAAAAGTGAGATCCAGTAACGGCTGATGATAGCGAGAACCAAGCACCAACCACTGCACATTGTGAGCACGAGTTTATTTTCAGATTAAACTTTATGGTTTGTATGTAAAAGATCGAATAGAATTGTATCCTTGCCTACAAAAACGAGATTCTACTGTAATGTCAGTTTTTCATCAATGTTTTTGCGTATTTATTCTCTCAGTATTATGAACATAAAGCTCAATTGTTTGTACTAACATCCAAACATCGATGGAAAAACTGAATTGCTATTTTCGTGCTGTTTTCAAAAAAAAATTGACTATAAACTGTTTGTGTGCGCGTATTAAATTAAATTCGCTTGTATTAAGTTAATTAATAATTGAGAAATTAGTTTTCATTTATTCAGTTCAACTTCATCCAGCGTGAATGACTACTTGATAAAATTATTCATTTATAAAAGATTTATATCCGACAGATTATTCGAGTGATTAAAAAGGAAATTTCAGAGAGAAAAGCCTAAACAAGCATAGTGAACTTTATTAATGGATTCGTTATTATGCATCACATATAGGTTGAAGGGGAAACCGCGTATTTTAGTCAAAGATAATAGGATTAACAAGATGGTGTAAGGTATTTGTTCTGTATGATTAACTAACGTTTTCAACTTGAAAGAGAAAGTCCAAAATTATAATCTCTGAAGGCTTAATAAGAAATGTAGCTTTCCTACTGAATAACTAAACAAAGTCTTAAAAAACATTTTTTTCAAACAAGCAAATTAAACTCGCATTTAATTTTAAATTGCTCAAAATTCATAGAGGTAAAACAAAATTATTAATAGAGGGTTTTAAAGTGCACTTTAAATTTTATTTTTAAATATTTTGTAAACCTATCAACGAGTACAATACATTCGTAAAATAAAACTAAAAAATACGCATCTATGATGGTTCTATGCAGAATTATCATATTCAAATAGAATGTGCTTTTAAAATTTTTCAGTTATTTCAACTTCAAAAGATATTTTTTAATCCCCAACACGTCAAACAAATTTAATTTTACATAATGAAATACGCCTCTTGGTATTATCAAAATTACAGTTTTTTACTAGCGAAAAATCAACGATGCGGCCTTAGTGCACAGCTAGAAGAGGTACTGGGTTCGATTCTTTATTTACTAGAAGAACTGAAATCCTAATATGTAGTATACACTCTGTCTTTATAAACCTTCAAATGTTTAACTTTAAAAATGATGTAGTAATCCACACTGTACCTACACAACGGGCAATGCCCATTTAAGCTCCTGAAAGTGCTTAAACCCCCTACTTATGATACATCATTCATCATACATCAAAGTCCTTCGGACATAAAACATCCGGAAGGAGGGTTAGCAACCGTTGCCTATAGAGAAAATGCGATGGGAATGACATTTTAGAAATCCATTCATTCCGTCTAGTTTACATTATCATTAGCTGTCATTATCTTTCCTTATAAGTGGGAGCTTGGGATATAAAGATCCGGAAGGAAGGTTAGGAACCGTTGCCTATAACAGAAAATGCGACGGAAACGACATTTTGGAAAACTATGGATGACTCATTCATATCGTTGAGTTTACGTTATCATTGGCTGCCATGATTTTTCCTTATAAGTGGGAGTATAAGTAATCATTTCTATTGGAGAAATTGACCGGAAATCGCTATATTTAGAAAACCGTTGCGATCCATATTATTAGCTAAATTGTTCTTTCCTGGTAGAGTAGGTGGTATTTCTTTATTCAATGACAAAGTCTATAAAAAAGTGCTTTCCAGTGGTACCAACGTAAGCTGCATCTGGTTAGAGAAATCTAGAGTGTGGGCTGTTTGCAAATTACCCACTGCAGTCGCACGGGATTAATTACAAACTACAAAGTTTTAACTTGAGAAGCTGTTCACGAAAGTGCTCTAGAAGCTGATAATTAAAACGGTGGGAAAATAAAAACGGAGCGCCATCTATCTCACCAAGCGCTTACAATACTTTGCTATGACTAATGAATGATTCTACTTAAAATAACTAACTATTTAAGTAATTTTAAACAAAGAAACTGAACAATCTAGTTGTGAAGGTAATAATTCTTCCAGAATGTTGCTTTTGAATATCCGATGCAGGTTAAATGTCAGGATGTTAAGCTAAAACTTTTCAGCTTCGCTTAAGATTATGTAAATTTTGCGGTATAACTTCTTATTTGCATATTTCATCATAAGATTGACGTCACGTTTTAACAATGAATAGATTTTAAAAACAAATCAATATAATTCCTTTAGGGAAGATTGATTCTCCAAATCCCCTACTGAAAAATTACAAATTCTCTCCTTTTTATATAAAGGTGCATGTTTATTTTAACGATCTTTTTGTATTTTTTTGAAATTGACATAAATTATTAAAATTCATCAAACAATTTACACGATAAAATAATAAACAGTTACAATTTTATTTAATACTATAACTTTTTATCTTAATTATTTTTATTAAAAGGAACAAATAAAAAATTATTTGCATTTAACTTTGAATTTCTTATCATCGCACTCGCATACTATTTCATGTTAAATAGTACTTTGAGGTATATATAGGTTTTTGACATTGAGGGCAAAAACCGACTAAAGATTAATAATCTAAATTACAATAATTAATTGAAACCTAACTCAACTATTATGAATTCCACGATTATATAATTAAATTAATACTCTACTCTTGTTTATCAATTAATATTACACAAACTACATTTTTCTTCTAATTATCTTTTATTTATTTAATAGTTGTACTTTTCCACCATGGATAACCTGACAGGTTTAATTGGAAATAATTTGTAATAGTGTAGTAAACCGAGTCGTTCAGATTATTCATGCCTTTCATATATATTTTTATTTCCCTTGCAAGGTAAAAGAAGGGCTGATTACAACAGATCAGTATTACTATAGTGTTAAAAGTTCAATATGATTAGAAAGATTACAGCAAAAATATTTTATAGAGGTGAGCTGAGGGGAAGCGCAGATACCTAAATTGGTATTTTTCCCTTCTATGCAATAGTAATCGCCTATAGTTACTTATAATTTAGTAGCCATTGATACAAACGAACTTATTTTAAACCAATCGTGTTTAAGGGAGGCGCTTCTTCTAAGCTCGCCACTATAAGATATTTTTGCTGTACATTGGATATAATACAAAATTAACATAGCTTTACTAGTATGTCTATAGTACAATTTAAAATAAGATATAGGTAATACAATATTTTGTTTAAAAAAGTACCAGAACAACATCAAGAGAATAATAACAATGACAGATTCAAAGAAAATCGGATAAGCTATAAAAATTTCGTTAGGTCGTGATGACCTAACCTAACGATAATGGAGGAAGGGGAGACTGTCCAAGAAATAATGGGGATGATTTTACCTGATTGATTGATTACCTCTTAATGTGCTTTCTCTGTCTTATATTGGCGCGACAATATCTCTTAATGTGCTTTATCTCTCTTATAAAGTCATCCACAAGTGACATCAGTTCGCTACGAGTGGTAAGATAGCCCGTCGGCATACCTTCTTATCTATTACCGTGGTCTCAACATATCTTTATCTCCGATATGATAGACGAAGCTAGTTACTTCAAACTACGATAGCAAGCTAGTTTTCGGCGTCCTATCCTGGCTTACTATCATACTTTGGTACAAACTATACTTTAAATTCACAAATGTAGATTAGGGCTTAACGCGAGAGTCTCGCATGGTCGCATGCCTATCTCCCACTTGCAACTTTGTGCGAGAAAATGCGAGGCGAGAGTTGCGAGAGTTAAGGTTTCTTATGGGATGCGAGATTCTCGCGTGAAGCCCTAATGTAGATAGTCGTGTCAATTATCAAATAAAGAATAGATTACATCAAGATTTTTCGGTACAGCATTATTGTCAATCGTTCGTACTCGAATCCACTTCTACTGCCAAGATTAGATCAAATTATAGTAAAGTACGTTATGCTATTAAAGATGCACGTGTTTTCTGTATCTGTCTCAATAGAAGCTGCGCTATAGTAAGCTAGAGCTTTTAGAAATGAGTCCCTATCTACATTTGAAGATTTAAAGAATAAAGCGATTTACACGATGTTAAGAATTTTTAAACTAGTACCATAGCAGTGACAGTAACAACACGTCTATAAGGAAAAATGAACAGTTTTTGCAGAAGAAACACAATTAGACTGAAACAGTTGCTTTGGAAATCGTGTCAAGTTGCATTTGACAAATTATTAGAAGAATAGAAAAATACAAAACGCGTCGTCACCCTCGAAGCAAGTATACAGAGCCAGGATAGTAAATTCAATGATGAGGGGCGCTACTAGCTCAAAAAATAGAACTTCGCCTTATTCAACTATCCTGGCTTGAAATTCTAGCTTAATAGCCTTCTCACTAGCTTACTAGCTTCAAAACGAAGCTAGTTCTGTGTACATGGAGCTACTAGCTTACTAGCACTAGTTTGTTATCCTAGTTTTAAATCTAGCCTTGTGTAGACCGGGGGCTAAAGTGATAATTAAATTTTTATAAAGTAATCGGTCGTGCTATGAAAAACAATTTCTAATGGCCAGTCCACACAGACAGGCTTGCCTTCCGGTTTGACCTGTGACCTGTGGTTGAGCGTGTGGACACCGTTTAGGAGGCCTGCACCGGCCAAACAAGAGCTTCCGGACAGCGTTCAGGTGGCCTGTACAAACAAACCGGAAGGCAAGCATGTGTATGTGGACGGGCCTAAACAATTCACGTGGAAAGTACGTAATAATAATAATTATAACGTTGGAAATTCTCCTTCATGGCAAGAGAGACTGCCAAAGGGTAAGCCACTGTTATGAATTTGTACACAGACTGGCGATGACTGCTGTTGACTGCCTATGGTATGACTGCCGTTGACTGCTCAATTTTTGTAGACTTCCGAGTGTGAATGACCCCTCGGAGATTGTCTTATAATAATATAATTTTAAATTGTAAATCAATAAAATCATCCAATAAAACGATAGTCTATTGATTGATATCTTTAAGCTGAAATGAAGAGCAGACGTAACTAGATACATTAAAAAGTCTTTTCTAAAAGAACCGAAATAGAGAGAAGTGAAAACATTGCTTCAAATACAATCGCTGTTGCACACTACAACTCATAAGAAGTCTTACAATACGAGGAATGTGTATCGATAGTTTACAAAGAGATTTATCCAATTTACCTTTGATACCTCAGTTTAGTTTATTTACTTTTAGATTCCAATAACAATGAAATATTTTATAGAATCGAGTGATCAAAAGTAATAGATTTTAGATTCAACCACGTTGCTTAGAAACGGTAAATTGAGAGCTTTGATTACAATGCTTTGCTTTCAAAAATAAAGTTCGTGTAAATTGATAAACAATTTCATCTAGTATACTAATGAGTACGAGAGAGATACAACTAGTGCGCAAGATCAACTTTTTATCACGTTATAATGATTGCACTCTGCCGAGTTATACGAGGACAAATTATTTCGTACATCCATCGAAATTGTTATAGCATCCTTGCGATAATCACAAATTGTTACATAAATAGTTTCTCGAAGTTTGATTTGATGGAGAAAGGTGCTGGCTTCAAGAAGGCATTAAAAATGCGTCTACGAAAAGTATTTTAAAAATGCCTTGAAAAATTAGAATTATTAAGAATAATAGGTTTGCTTGTGCAGCAGGAAACCGTCCGACGCATGCGCATATTTAATTTCGCGTTCAAAATTTAATATGCGCATGCGTCGGGCGGTTTCTAACGGTTGGCAACTGCTGCACAAACAAACCTATTATATACCTATACAAATTGTGGCTTTACTAAAGAGTTTAATTAAAAAAGTTTAATATGGCTAGAATTCTCTTAGAGCAGCACCTACTTAAAATAATTTTACATAAGGGTGTACCCTGTAGTTTTTAAATGGAACACTCTGTATTCTGTTTTTTGACGGAGAATTTGGATTCCCCCTTCGATGGCGATTATATTAATGTATGAGTTAATGGGTCGAGATTTGTGAACTCTTCAAAGTGGTCGTTTCGTATAGCTTGTTTATGTTTATGACATTTTTATAAAATTAAGTTTATTAAAAGTTTATTCCACCATAAGAATTCTAATTAGTTTATAATACACTTCGTGAGAAGAAAATAAATTAAATAAACAAAAGTTTCCAGACACTACAACAAACAGATGATGGCATTTTGAAATCTTAAGTCAAGAAGTTAATAGAGTTAAAACAAGGCAGGTTAGTGAAGTGCAATCTTATTGATAAACCACGACACCGATTGATTGGTCAATAAAGTTAAAAGTAAAGGAAATTTTGTAGAAAACGCAATTTTTTTCCTTCAAATACAGTCCATCTGATGGTTAAAATGGTTACAACGCAAAGCATCGATTTTAGCAAATAGAAGCTCTCGAAATGCTAAATTATGGCTTAAAGTCACATGTAAATACTAGGATTTAACAGTGACATGTGTTTTATTGATCTAAATCAAGCTGACACGAGCTTAAATAGAAAAATATCAACAAAAAAATTACTTTTTTTGCAACCCAAAAAAGAGTTATACAATAAAAGTAATTTCGTTGAATAATTTTCCTACAGACAAACCGGTTTATGCAGATATGAAAACGGAAATTAGAAATTTTTAAGAGAATTAATCTTTCAACTTTGTTTTATAGTGAACAGTTTAAAATGAAAGAAGGTAAATGTAATATGGGTTAGTTTTTTAAAATAAAAAATGGACACCTAGATCAAATTTAATCAAATAAATGATTACGTCACATGAAATAATTTTTAAACCGGAAATTACAATCTGTAGTAAATTTCCCGTCCCTTAACAATAACGCTACAAGCAGATTTAAAGTTGAATACATTACCATTAGTATGCAATTTCTTTTTTAAATATGTGAAAATTTTTTTTGTGTCGAGTGTGAAAAATGTAGCAGAATACGACATTAGTTTTTGTACTTTATTTCCTTTTGCTTTTCTCATACTTACTACTTACAACAGAACAGAGGAAAAGAGAATTAGCTTATAAAAAATTCAATTTATGCATTGATGCTTTTTGCTTTTGTTTTGTCCAATTCGACCATCTTGTCGTCACCTTTTGTATTTTACCCTACAGTGATATCCATCATAGAATTTCTTTTAAAACATTTCACATCAGGTTGATGTTGCATTGTGTGTCTTTTCCTCATTTGCATATTAATGTAGCAGTATGTTGAACTACATCTATAACTTTAAACTTTAGTCTTACGTCAAACTTGCTCCAAGTACGTAATTATTAATTCAATTTTCTTTTATTATTTGTCCCTACGACATCTTTCAAATGTAAGCGTATTACTTTTGATGGGATGGGAGTATCGAAAAAGTTTATATCTGCAGAATGCACTGAAAATAAATTTGTGATGATGCAAGTTTTATGACTGTATAAGGTACAACAAAAAGTCACTTAAGTTAACATTATATAAATCAACCCTTACTATTCAAATACATGCAGAAAACAGTGTTTTTAACTATTTTGCTACGAATGTGACGCTAAGAACACATTTAGGGCATTGTACACCTGTTTAACCAACACAGTTAGGCCTACGTCTTATGGCCCTTTCACATAAGGCAACTGCTGGTTACATTGGTTGCTGCAATCGATTTCCTGTACTTGCAACCATTAAGGGCAACTTACACGTACATATAATCATATATGGACATTGCTGGGTGCACGGACTGAATGCGCTAGCGGGGAAAAATTTCGTCAACCTGGTATGGGTGCTAGCTCATACCAACATACCAAGGAATAATAAATCAGACGTTCAGGCCAAATAGAGCAGCAAAATAAGACGCACTGGTACAGAACCAGGCAAAGAGAGAAATAAAGTCACTTCTAGTGAAGTGGCATATTAACCCTGGAGGGAAACTCCTGGACAGGGACATTCTAAAGCTCTACTAGAGAAACCCTCTGACAAAAGAACTCGCTCTCTACTCAGAATGAGCAGATATGAACTACAACTGCAATTGCCATTGCCAGCTTAAATAGCACCTGTATACGATGGGATTAGAAAAAGACAAACTATGCAGAAGATGTGCAGAGGAGGAGGAAACTCCAAATCATCGTCTGCTATACTGTGAGGCTTTTACAAGAAGTTGTTACAACGTTCTCTGGAAAAAGAAGAAGGTCTAAAGATAACTGCTTAACTTATTAATAGGGAAGACACAGCACTTTATCAAAAGCACAGAACTTCCATAAGAAAAGACTATATCTGAGGTGCACAATACATCCGAGAGGTTGCGATGTAAGGAACCAATAGGAACCAGCAAGCGCGAACTGGCAAAGAGCGTCCCGGAAGTTAGGACAAGTCCGAGCATTTTCTCGAAATTAATAAATAAAAAACTCTGGCTACTTCAGATTTATACAGGGAGAGGCTTTTCAAAAACGTCAGGGCCGTAAGACTAGTAATTCAAATATAACATTGATCCCTAGGAATATCTACATCTACGTCCTTGAAAAAGTATAGTCGGTCCGCACCTGGGGACCAGCTTCAGAACTACAAGTAATTAAAATTAAATTGATGGGTAAAGAGTTAGTTAGTGGATGAATACCGAAGAAGTAAGTTGGTCGGTGATCGGTCGATCGAGCACCGTAGTAATAAGTAGAGTTATCAAGATGGATAAATGGATATATCAACAAATGTAATGCTATATTATACTATGTAAGAACGAATATACTACGATCTTTTGTTATCCAGTAGCATTTATTTAACGAACTTCCAAATCTTTTACCGAGGTTCTATAACCGTGATGACAGTCACGAACCCAAACGTGACACATGGTGGAGGCGCCGCGCAATGCCCAAACGTGCCAGGATGCTTTAAGTATTGAAATCCACAAAAAGCTATCCACAATTCCTCACAGCACTGATCATGGTCGCTTCGTTGGCATTTTTTCCTTTCAAAATAAATGGCGTGCAGACACATTTTTATTCCCGGCGATCTTTAAAACTAGTGGCTCTTTTATCAAAATTCAAAATGTGTTAAAATAAAAGCATAAGATGAAGATAAATCCTGGTGGTTTTGGAATTTAAAAATTTTCGTTTTTTTATTACTTAACTCGGCATCCGACAGATGAATATTTGTTGCGAGTTCCGACACGTGGGGATTGAGTCAAACCCTACTTGGTTTTGAAACAGTACTATACTGCCACAATATACATTTTTTTAACTGCGGTTTTAATATGTAGAATAATATATTTTTGAAAGCTATGGAGGCCCTGTAGTTGATTGGAGCGATATTTGAATGCTCATTATGCAGTTTTCGAACACTGAGGTTTGTCACACCTCACGTGTCGGATGCCGGGTTAAACATGATCAATTTTTCCTATATTGCAAGCCTTTTTTTAAAGCATAACGTCCAAAAGTTTTAAATTAAAAACCACCAGTCTCTAAGTTTACTTTGAATGTATTTTGTTAATTTTGGAAATAGACTCACCAGTTTTTAAGATCGCTAGGAATAATAAAAAAAGAATTGAGAATTAAATGTTGTTTTCTCGGCCTAAAATATGCCATTAAGGCCTAAAATATAACATTTTGGATCTCTGTAATGGATCATCTCAAACTCCAAACTTGGCTAAACTTATGTTTGAGTATACGGTAAGCTCATCAAGCTATAGAGACATCAATAAACACATCCAGAGCCCTTTTGTAGTTGTCTCAATTTATATGATATTTTAATAGTCATTTTGGGACAAGCGCCCAATTTACTAGGCCTCGAATATAATCACAATGAAAACGATCATTATTAGTATTACAGTAGTAAGAGAAAGAAAAAGATTTATAATAAAAATAACTTTTACAATAACTGTAAAATGAAAGTTCTTTATCAATTTGGATTACCTAATAGTAATAAAAATACAACATGCTTTTTTATTTTCTCTTTGAATTTAACTTTTTCACGGGTGTAAATCAAATCCTTTGGTAGTAAAGATTTAATATGGAAAGACACACATAAGCTGTTTCATGCTCCCTTATTTTTTTCTTTAGATAAAAGTTGGAATCTAAAATCTAATTTTCAAGTTGAAGGCTTCGAAATTGATTTAAAAACATTACTAACGTAAAAGTTTTACTTTGTTGCAAGTTTTTTTGTACTTTGTTACATTTGTTATGGTTCGAATTGTGGTTTTTTGGGTATTTGTTAGTGTGCAGAAGATAGAGGCAGCTGGAAAATCTAATGCTTTTGAGTTTTTTGAGCTTAAAACCCATTACATGCATTGATGGAATTTATTTAACGATCATTTCCATTTATAGTATAAACGGCATGTGCCTTCAAAAGGCTTTTGTTGCTTATTTATTTGATTGTGTATAGCTGAACGTATCAGATCATGTAAGGTGGATGGAGTTTTAAAGTTCTCCAACTTATTTTTAAAAAGTTATCAATAAATCACTTACTGTTCTGACAGTTAGATTAAAGAAGCAGATTGTGCATTTGATAAAATTAAAAATGAAATAAGTATGTGGATAATAGGTAAAGTTGACAGTAAATTTGATAAATCACCTAGAGTTAATTACAAGAAGCGAATTAATAATGGACTACGTATATACGATATAGATTTGTTCTAATTTAGAGTTAAAAAGAAAATGTAATTTGGGATACCAAAGGTCTCTTAAGAATTAAATAAACAGCACATTTGGGTTATCCAAGTTATACCAACTGCTCTTTAAACTTATGTTTGCGTAGTGAACTTGTAATATTTCACAATCATCTTTGCTGATGGTTTCTACTAACTCAATTCCGTTGGGCATTCCTGTCTAAAATCACCGGTCTCTTAAGACCCATATATAGTTTCATTACTGCAGACATGCACAAAAGATATCTATAGTCTAAGAGGATTTCTTCGTGTCACGAATGATTCACTACTTGATTGTTTTTCTTAAAGTATCTTTTGTTTATATTGTAAAGATCTCAAAAATTGTTATTTTCTTGTTATATCATTACAAAGCCTCCTAAGATGGCAGTACAAATAAATGACGAGACATTATTCTGTCATCTCAGAAACGTTCCTATAAGCCTTTTTGATACATTATTAGTTTGATCGTACGTTTTACAATTTGAAATCGATTATTTAAATTGGTACATAGAAAAAATGATAAACTGTCAAGGGTTCAATTACAGTACATTGTGTACAGTATTGGTACACATGTACACAATTATTTATTTATAAAAAGAAAACCCGATATTTAGCTAAACGCTCTCCCAAGATGAAAAAGGTCATGTTGATGATATGTTGGATTTGGAATTTTAAACAGAAACCTTATGATCTTTAATTCAGAGCTAGTAGTACCACTAGACCGTAGCAATGACGACAACCTCACATAGTAATGAACGTAAAGTGTAAAGGCTGCGCCATACACACGAGCTTACCTTCCCATTTGGCCTGTACACTTGTGCAGGCCAGCCAGAACTATACTTTGCGTCCACACGCATGGCTTTTACTCCCACTAGACCTTTGCAGGTCAGAACTGCGCAGGCAAGCCAAAACTATCACTTTGGGTCCACACGTACAGGCTATTACTCCGGCCAGGCCAGTGCAGACGAATTTTAAGGTCGAATTTCAATTTTCGTAGGCCGTCTGAATGATGTCCAGACGCTCCGGTGTGAACAGGCCAAGTCAAAATCCGCGCAGGCCGCCTGAACGATGTCCAGACGCTCCGGTGTTAGCTGTGCTGGCCAACCGGAATCAGGTTTTGTGTCCACACGTACAGGCTTTTACTCCGGTTAGGCCTTTGCAGGTCAGAACTGCGCAGGCAAGCCAAAACTCTCACTTTACTCCGGCCAGGCCAGTGCAGACGAATTTTAAAACAAACACTTGGAATTGAACAGGTCAAATTAAAGTTTGTACAGGCCGCCTGAACGATGTGCAGACGCTCCGGCGTGAATTGTGCAGGCCGGGCCAGCACAGGCCAAGTAAAATCCGCGCAGGCTACCTGAACGATGTGCAGAAGCTCCGGTGTGAACTGTGCAGGCCGGGCCTGCAAAGGCCCTGTAAAAATCCGCGCATGCCGCCTGAACGATGTCCAGACGCTCTGCTGTTAGCTGTGCAGGTCAGCCAGTACCAGACTTTGCGTCCACACTTACAGGCTTTTACTCCAGTCAGGCCTTTGCAGGTAAGAATTGCGCAGGCAAGCAAAAACTATCACTTTACTTCGGCAGGCCAGTGCAGACGAATTTTAAAAGCAACGCTCGGAATTGAACAGGTCAAATAAAAGTTTGCGCAGGCCGCCAGAACGATGTGCAGACGCTCCGGTGTGAACTGTGCAGGCCGGGCCTGCACAGGCCCTGTCAAAATCAGCGCAGACCGCCTGAACGATGTTCAAACGCTCCGGTGTGAACTGTGAAGGCCGAGCCTGCACAGACCAAGTCAAAATCCGCGCAGACCGCCTGAACGATGTCCAGACGCTGCGGTGTGAACTGCACAGGCCTTGTCAAAATCCGCCCAAGCCGCATTAACGATTTCCAGACGTTCCGGTTTAAACTGTGCAGGCCGGGTCTGCACAAGCCAAATCAAAATCTGTGCAGGCCACCTGAACGATGTTCAGACGCTCCGATGTGAACTGTGTGAACTTTCTGTCTCAGGCACAAACCTTTACATACCAAACCAGAAAGTAAGACTGTGTGTGTACAGGGTGGGCAAAATTGGATGTTTTCATAGGGGAATATTACTTAAACAAGAATTTAAGCCGAGTTTCGTAAACTGTCACTACCTTTTAAGCGGCAGGCTGCTATAAAAAAATGGCGTCTTATTGAAAGTCAAGAATTTTTGATAACATGTAATGATGAAAATAAACTAATAGACCCGGTATAAAGTAGGAATAAAAGAGAAAAAAACATTATTTGTAACTAAGTTATGTAATAGCCAACTATGATTTGTATTTACAAAAATACAATTTTATGTCATAATAATACAAGAAGTTGAAATTTAATTAAGTAATGAAATTTCGTTAATATAAATCTAATCGTGAAAACGATTTTTACAGCCTTGATCGGTAAAATTAAAATATATCTATAGCAACCCTTATATCATTAAAAAGAGCAAAAAACACTCTATTCAATAAAGTCATAACCGCCTATGATTCGTATTTAAAAAAAGTGAAGTTTGTGTTATAACTCGAGAATGCACAACCAAAAATAATATTTGACTACGCCACTGGAATCTACATTAAAAAGCGTTTTAAGAAAGTTTTTACAGCTTTAAAAAATTTTGAGAAATAAGAGAGATATCGATCAAAATTAAAATAAGGTAAATTTGATTTTTGGGCTATAACTTAAAAACAAAAGAAGATAGCTCGATTTCGATTTCACTATTATCAGTTTCTCAAAAAAAGAGATCGAGGATGCGCCATCGGTTTTTCTCTAACTCTTACACCCAGTTTTACAATAGCTGGTTAAGCGTTTGGGTTAGGTTACCGCTACTCCGTGGTTAACTAAAGAATGCGTTCTACAAAAATTTTTGTGCCGATGGGAATGTAACCATGACGTTAACTTTTTTGTTTAGAGTTGGTATAATAAAATTGTGTTATTTGAACGTTATTTGTCAAGGCTTGTCATCTGTAATCTGTCTCATACATGTCAGATTTGCAAATATCACAATTTTATGGTAGTAATTTGCCTTTAGTTGATTAATCGAAAACTTATTAAAATTTTTTTTTAATTACTAGAGAAATAAGCGGCCCAATCATTTAACGTTTGTTAGACTCTTTCAAGTGCTAATACCACCCCGCTGTGTTTATAAGCATCGTAATGAGGGTGTACGTATTAAAATGCCTTAAACTACTAGGTAAAACCTTCAAATACTTCTACGTTTCCTAACGGTCAGTTTCTGGTACATAACGATTCCATAACTAAGAGCTCGCTAACTTTTTGATGGGCCGATACATTGTTTGCAAACCGGTTTTTCAACATTTATGAAGAATATTATCCCCACGGTCCGAATCGTGCAAAAAGCGCTTAAAGCGTTTCAAAGTCGGTCCGATTCACGCTCAAAACGCTCAGAATATTGCAACTCAAGCGCTATGACGTCATGTGTGACGTCATTACTTTGCGCTTAGAGTGCTCTAGGTTTTTGCTGGAGCAGTCTGAGCGCTCCAAGTTTTAGCGCCAAATTTCAAATTTAGCAGACGATGGAATTCAAAATTTATTACCATTTTTTTTTTTTTTTTAATTAAATTTAAAAAACTGTTATTAATATTTTTATTTATACAAAATTTATAAAATTTACACAAAAATATAATTTAAACCAAAAATAATTATAAAATTGAGCCCAGTAAAATTTTTTTGGATTAAAAACAAAACATTTCTACATAAATAAAATATAAACTTCTTACACATCACAAATAAATAATAATGAAAATAAATAAATAATAATGGCATCTCAGTTTAAAGGATGAAGTAATAACATTGTGCAAAGAAGTTTATATTTGACTCAATTTTATAATTATTTTTGGTTTAAATTATGTTTTTATGTAAATTTTACAAATTTTGTGTAAAGAAAAATATTAATAAAAATTTTTCATTTAATTAGAAAAACGAATAAGAATAAAAATGGTAATAAATTTTGAATTCCCTCGTTTTATTTGGTTCATTCGTGAAACGATCTACGCTATTTAACATTGTTCGTACAATCTCGTGATTTAGCGTGCTCAAAAACGGTCCAAATCGAATAACATAAAATTGCGTTCAAAGCGTGCAATCTAATTCGGACCGGTCGTAAGCATCTTAAGCGTTCTGAGCAGTCTGAGCGCGATTCGGACCGAGGGGTATGTATTAGTTAAGCTTAGCTAGTATAAACTATGCTTTCTAGAACCTCGTAGTTATACCTATTTGTTCTAGTTTTTGTATGATTAAATTCAAAATGTTTGAATATAAAAGACTACAATTTTCAAAAACTTGTTATTATCTTTGGGTTTAACCAAAGACTATACAGTGTAAGACTGGAATAGCTTATAGGCCGAATGTGACCACAAATACCAACTAAAGAAGATGTCGCTAGTCCACTGCAAGCATTTTTCGAGTTTATGTTATCGAGACGGGAGCAACGCAGAAAGGGATAAAACGAGTTTACCCTTCGAGGGATTTTAAGCGATTTGACCTTAAAAGCCTTTCACATTTTTTAATATAGGTTGTGATAGTCTCTTACTATATGTATGGTCTTTGGTTTAACTTACAACCTACTGAAATAATAAATTGTTAATGAAGTCATCGCGAGTTAAAGGATTCACATTACTGTTTCTTAACTGTAGTATTGGCTGCAGTTCAACATTCACTGCATTTATTGTAGATTTTTTCGCTTTTGGAGGAACTACCTCGTTTTCATCACATGCCATATTGTGCAATAGGCAGTGGCTAGTATAATTTGCTTGTGATTTATCTAAAGAAGTCCTTAAACCAATTGAAAGTGCAGGGAAGCGTCGCTTCCATACAGCATACTGCTTTCGACCACATTCGGTGGTCTGATTTGAGATTCATTAAACAATGTTTCAGCAGGAGTTCTGGAATTAAGCATTGGCGTTATCAGGTATGGCTTAACACCATAACCATTACCTCCCAATATAAGACTTCCAGGGTAATTACGTTGTTCGAAAGACCCCAATAACACTGAATTTCTGAATATTTGAGAATCATAAGCGGATCCTGGCTACCTCGCCACGATATTTCGAATTTTTAAATCTAGATCAATCAGTGTCTGTTTCATCCAATAAGTTTCGAACAGTTCTTTTGGACAATCGAAGCGTAGTAAAAAAGTCATGTCCATCGAATTCTTCAAAATAATTTGGTCTATACCTAATTATTTTGGGTCTTAACGTATCAAACTTAATTTTATCAAAATTTTTAGTTTATATGAGGGTAAATGCCATAACTTTTAGTTAACCTACACTTGTGGCAAAGGTTAAATTAACTATTAGTTAACCAAGACCCTGGACGATAACCTTCATTTGTAGAACGCAATTTTTCAATTAACTTTCGGTTAACTCCTAACCTATAGTTAACCAGCGATTGTAAAACCCAGGGTTACAGTTACCGAGTTACCCTATGAAAACATCCAATTTACGGCCACTCGAAATAACTCGAAAACAAAAAAAGATGGCAAGATTTTGATTTTACTATTATTAGTTTCTCAAAAAAAGAGATCAAAAATGCTCCATCGATTTTTTTCTAACTCTTATAATTACGGAGTTGCCGGAGCTGCTCAATGAAAACGTCTATTATAGGGCAACTCTGTAACTAGAGGAAATATGGAAAAATAAACCAGGCATCTTCGATCTCTTTTTTTGAGCTAAACTCACGGCAAATACCAGTTGTTAATATTTTTGCAGGGCATCCCTTGACTTAACGAATCTAATCGTAAAAAACTGTTTTTATAGCCTATGTCAGTGAAATTAAAAAATACCTATAGCAACCCTTATATTATTAAAAAGGGCAAAAAATACTCTATTCAATAAAGTCATAACCGCCTATGATTCGTATTTAAAAAAAGTGAAGTTTGTGTAATAACTCGACAATGCACTACCAAAAATAATTTTTGACTACGCCACTGGAATCTACTTTAAAAAGTGTTTTAAGAAAGTCTTTACAGTTTTAAAATATTTTGAGAAATAAGAGAGATATCAATTAAAATTAAAATTAAGTATATTTGGTTTTTGGGCTATAACTTAAAAACAAAAGAAGATAGCTCGATTTTGATTTTACCATCATTAGTTTCTCATAAAAAGAGATCGAGGATGCGCCATCGGTTTTTCTCTAAGTCTTATAGTTACCGAGTTCCCCTATGAAAACATCCAATTTTGCCCACCCTGTACTGTGTAGCGCCGCCATTAGAAGTGGTGTGATTTATTAGATTATCACACAGTGTTGAAATGTCGTATGAGCTCTTATTGTGAACAGCCTAATTATTGAAGATGGAATTGTCTTTGAAGTAGTGATAATATCGTGACTTTAGACACGCAAAAAGTGGATTTCCAAGATGTTAAAGTGTTTTACTTGATTGTTGGCTCAGATTGGCAAGTCACGTATATTTCACTTAATAGAACGACCAAGAAATTCTTTAGATTGGCGCATAGGCAGGAAAAAGGAGAAAGGGAAATGGCTGGATGAAGTGGAAACTGATCTGTTGTATGACTTAAGAGCCACTGACTACAAAAATAAATTAAATGAAGCTCTGGGCCTTTATTTATTATTTTTGAAAAATAAAATAATTTTTCTTACTCCTAGGCTGGTCGTTTCAACACTGAGTAGAACAATTTTTAATCCTTGTATAACTAATTTACATTCCCTAATAAATTCAAAAACAAAGTGTTAAATATCAAAATTTTAAAGTACCCACCCTTAAAATTCAGATTATGTGACTTATGACATTATAAATTTACAAAAGTTTCAAGTTAACATTTGGTGGTTTTACGAAACAAAATTTTAATTTTTAATCCTTTAATTTGTAACCATGGAAATAATAAACGCGCGAAAAAGTGTCAAATTAATACAAAGAGTTTTTACACTGGTTACACTGTGTATTAATTTTATCCGAAATTGCTTCGCAGTTTAGTTCAATCGATTTTTGGGGACCGTATAGTAAGAGATTACAGATTTAATTTGGTTATACTTGATACCATGTATATTTGATGGTTTAGGATTATGTCAATAACGAAACTGTGTGCTATAAATATGCGAGCTTCGTCTTAGTGAAGTTGGTCCACGTATTAAAATTTTGGAAATTGTCAATTTACACACACTTTAAAGCCTTAAAGATAAACTGTTAATCACACATAACTATCGATTTATTCATTTGTCGTTCAAATGAAAATCAAAGGATATTTGTGCTTTATTACAAGATTGTAGAGTTCGAACGATCACTATTTAAATTCAGCCTTGGATAGTGTGCATTTCCTCCGAAAAATTGACACGTACGAGTATATTATTCTGGTGGCGCTATTTTGAATGTGCGCACTAGGACGCGAGATGTGACTAACGTCAGAACGTAAGTCAGTCCTTTAAATACAAATGTACAGCTCTACAGAGCAAAGCTGCTAGCTGAGGAGGCGTGGTCACTACTGGAATAAATTTCAGGTACATTACGAATTAAAAGTATTTTCATCTGCTAAATTTGACAAGTGACTGTCACTAATATTGAATAGGTTAACATTAAGACAACGAATTTTAAAACTCTAGTTAATTCAAAATTGTAAAATGATTTAGGGTTATAAAGAAAATACCGTAGAACAATAAATCCAAATACAACAATAAACTGTTATAACCAGTTTAATACTTGCATTTAGCTTGAGAGAATGTCACGTGGCTTTGTTTAGGATCAAAAATACATTCTGTTTCCAATGATTCTATCAATACTCTCTTGTTTCCCTAAACTTTAATTATATTCAATTTTAGTGACAGTTACGTGTAAAATTTAGCGACTGAAATAGCCACGCCCCCTCAGCTCGCTGATAAAGTTGGTGGTACTGTAACTGTCATTATGCACGCGACATTTGCTATGCTTGTACTCTGTACTTAACCTGAATTCTTGATTATGATTGGACGAGTCTTTTCCCGCAAAAAAATATTTTAAATATAAAATTATTTTAGTTGACATATTTTCCGTCTTTCAATTTCGCTTGGTGGAGCTGTAGCTACAAAGTTCACATTAATTGTACCAAGCTATATTTTTATCTTCTGGTTGTATGATCTGATTTGACTTTTGAACCACTCCACAATAATGTTTCATTAAACCCTAACGGATATTTTGGTAATTATAAAAACCTTATTGTTGTAAAAGTAAACAAAATTCGAATTAATTTAGTGTTACTGTTATTAAAAGTTTTAAACAAATATTATGTTTGTGTGCAGTGTAGAGTTTATGTACATTGTCGTTTACTGGTGCTCTATTAAACTGCTTTTGTTGATTTACTAAACGAATATGCTGCATTTGATGTTTTAGACCTTTATTGCTTTGAAATGATTACCTTTTCGATAAATTCTTTACATTATTGTTTGTAAAAAAACTTCTCAAATCTTTTAATATGTATTTTGTTTACCATTGTGTTTATAAACTTTAGTGTGGTTTTTCTTGCAAAAGCATTTAGACGTTTTGCACTTGACAGTTGTACATCGGTTAAAAAGATTAACGAAATGCTTTTTCAAAAACATAAGTCAATCAATATAAAAGTGTAAACAGTAGTGACAATTACAGAAAGAAAGAGGAGCAGTGAGCAGAGTTGATAAAGTGTCGAACGCTATGCATTGCCTGAGTAGAACTAAGTAGAGTGTTAGTGACAAGTAAAAGTACTAAATAAAAGCGATTGGTTTTCTACAAGTATTCAGTCAACAGTGACGGGTTATTTAACATCAATTTGACCGTTATTGTCAAACTAGTTGATGGCCCTTTTTTTAAAAGAACGAGAAGCGAGAAATAAAACCAAAACAAAAATCGCAAATGTACGTTATCTGCATACTTTTTCTTTCTGTCTTCATTTTCGCTTAAGTTGTAAGGATTATTGGATTCAAATACCATTTGTTTTAAGTTTTAAACTTTAGCTCGGTTTCTTTCAACGACTGAAGAATGTAACTTTAAACTTATATCAAATTACAATTATGTGGATTTACTAATACTTCTTGATGTTTCTTCTAACAAACTTTCGAGTTTATACCTCGCAAATGTGTCGGAAAATTATTTGGAAATAATTTTCAGAATTATATTTTGAAACTGTTAACTTGTAATGCTTTTGACTATGGAAAAATAAATAATTACGACTTATGAAAAGTCGGAAGTAATAAATAATGTACGTTCGAATTTTTGACTTAAAATAAGATAAAATAAACTGAAAAATGAAAGAAAAATTTACACACACATCCACATAGATATATCGAAGTAGGTTAAGGTATAAGGAAATCTTGATGGAAATCTACATAAGTAATAAATTTGAAATTTGTGAATAGGAAATTAATTTACTCGTTTGATTATCTGATTGCAATCACGTTTATGATAGCAATATTATCATTTATAAACTTAACCCCAAGTACATATCATAACTTTAATTTTAATTACGTACATAACCTATTACAATTTCCTTCAAATATCTTACTGAAAAAATGAAAATGACAATATTAAGGTATTTTATTCAAATATGCCGATAATTATGTGAGGCGTATGAAAAGAATCTGGAAAAGTTGAGTTTTCTGCGTTATATCCACAGAGCACATATGATTCTAATTAGATGCTATAGTTTCGTTCTTGGAAGAGGGTAATTCCACGTCAGATCGGCCACTTTTGACCCTTAGGTCTTCGGATTTTGACGAAATTTGGTGTGTCGGTTGGAAATATGTTCAAACTTAAGTGTACAAAGTGGTTTTGCGAAAAAATTATTTTTGACCTATCTACGGTCAAATTAATTTTTTAACTATTTTGAAAACATGAATATTTCAATAATTTATAACTCGCGATCTAAAAGAGATTTATTTCTGCAAAATACGCCTATTTAAAGCTAAAGGAACGTACTATTTATTTTATGCATCGCTTTTTTAATTTAACGCCTTTTTGGTCAAACTGTTCCAGTGTCAAATGTTCAAGTCGAAGTTTCCAAAATACACCCTCTGCGATTTTCGAAATTTTTTTATATGTTGAGCCCTTATGACTTAGGTTTAAGTAAAAAGATTCAAAACCGTGGGCACTCGTCAACTCTTGACGCTACACGGTGTTACAGAAGAATGGAAACAAAATTTTTTGAGAAAAGATTGGTGATACTAATTTTTTTTTCAGAAATCGCTTTATTTTGGACCCCTTATTATGGGAGAAAAATTTAAAGATCAGGGGCGTGCGGGAACAGGGTCAAAATTACCTTTGTTCTTAGCAAAACTACTAATTTTGAAAATATCTTCGATCACATTAAAGATAGCAAAAAAATACATCTTAAATAATTTGTAATATATAAAATTATCAAGAGAATGAGACTAGTCCGAGCCCAAACGGATAATTTGACTATGCAGAAAAAAATAAAAACCGCGGAAAGTTGAGTAATGTTTAATCCCAGTATTAAAGTAATTTTCAAGTCGAAGTTTCCAAAATACACCCTCTTTGATTTTCGAAATTTTTTTATATGTTGAGCCCTTATGACTTAGGTTTAAGTAAAAAAATTTAAAACCGTGGGCACTCGTCTACTCTTGATGCTACACAGCCTCAAGCCTCAGTGAGGGTTTTAGATTGAGGTGTGAGGGTTGAGGTCGTGTAGCATGAAGAGTTGACGAGTGCCCACGGTCTTGAATGTTTTTAATTAAAGCTAAGACATAAGGGCTCAACATATAAAATAAAATTCGAAAATCGAAGAGGGTGTATTTTGGAAACTTCGACTTGAAAATTACTTTAATACTGGGATTAAGCATTACTCAACTTTCCGCGGTTTTTATTTTTTTCTGCATATACAAATTATCCGTTTGGGCTCGGACTGGTCTCATTCTCTTGGTAATTTTATATATTACAAATTATTTAGGATGTATTTTTTTGCTATCTGCAATGTGATCGAAAATATTTTCAAAATTAGCAGTTTTGCTAAGAACAAAGGTAATTTTGACCATGTTCCCGCACGCCCCTGATCTTGAAAATTTTTTCTCATAATAACGGGTCCAAAATAAAGCGATTCCTGAAAAAAATTGCTATCCCCAATCTTTTCTTAAAAAATTTTTATTTCCATTCTTCTACAATACCTTGTAGCGTCAAGAGTTGATGAGTGCCCACGGTTTTGAATCTTTTCACTTAAACATAAGTCATAAGGGCTCAACATATCAGAAAATTGCAAAAATCGCAGAGGGTGTATTTTGGAAACTTCGACTTGAACATTTGACACTGGAACAGTTTGACCAAAAAGGCTTTAAATTAAAAAAGCGATGCGTAAAATAAATAGTACGTACCTTTATCTTTAAATAGGCGTATTTTGTAGAAATATATCTCTTTTAGATCGCGAGTTATAAATTATTGAAGTATTCATGTTTTCAAAATAGTTCAAAAATTAAGTTGACCGTAGATAGGTCAAAAATAATTTTTTCGCAAAACCACTTTGTACACTTAAGTTTGAACATATTTCCAACCGACACACCAAATTTCGTTAAAATCCGAAGACCTAAGGGTCAAAAGTGGCCGATCTGACGTGGAATTACCCAAGAGTCTTTTTAAAATATTCCACTGCCATACAAAAAACAAAGAATAACAATGCTCTGAATGCAAAAATGAATTATCTAAAATGCAACTATGTCTATCATAAAAAAATTATGAAATAATAGATATAGGTACCTAGTGGCTGTTTTTGTTACTCCTAAGTACTTTTACCTTAGTCGCAATTTTATTTATATTTAATAATATATATTGTTTTGAAATAAATAGCTATAAAATGATTTGTAAGTTTCAATCCTAATCTACAATTTATTAGATTTAAAGTGAAACGCTAAAAAGATTCACAATAGAAACATTAAAAGAGAAACGTACAATGAAATATTTTACTAATTCACACTCAGTGATCAAATCTGCAATAACTGCGCTATGTGCGCTAATTAAATTATTTTCGAGCTACTTTGTTGCATTGAATGAATTTTTACAATTTTGTAAATACTTTAACAACCTAAAATACGGATATTGAGAAAATAATTCTCCAGTAGATTGTAAATTCAACGATAATTTCCACTTTAAATTCGCCGTAAAATAATTTCAACTTTTATCAAATTTAATGGAATTAAAATTAATCCGCAATTATTTCAAGTTATAATTAGTGAAAAGATTATTAAAAAAAAGTAATGAGAAAGCAGATGCAAAGTGTCGCTATCGGTGCTTCCCCGGTTACGATGATCTACCTTCGCCACGCCCCATTTGTCCTAATTCAATTATTGTTCTAAGTCAAAAATTTGACATACAATTTGGTGTTTCTCTTTAATTCGTTCGCTCAATTAATTATAGCTTAATTAACTACTTAAAGACCACTCGTACAAAACTCGTAAATGGATTTTTATTTTATAAATGTGCATTGTTTGTTTGCCAATTAAATTCGCGCTATTTTCAGTACATAGGTCTTTTCGTGAATTTCTTCTTGTTTAATTGTCAAGCATGCAATGCACATTAAAAATAAAAATTTTAAAGGCGCTAGTTTAAGCACTCGCGATCTTAGTCTTACTATTGATATAATACCTTTTTTAAATTCTCTCTTTCTCTACCCACACCCACAGGTCACACAGCCTGCCTCGAAGTGGATAACTGTGAATTAAAACTATTTCTAGAACCTTATCTGAATATTAAATAAATATTTTTACCTAGCTTTGAGTTTATTTCGCTTTAGCATTTCCATCCACAATTTTTACCCCCTTCTTCTGCTTGAATACAATCCTAATCTTTGCATTATCATACTGAACATGTACGGTATACCAAATATCGTATTCACACACAAAGAGGCAGAAAATTTATTTATGCTAAAAAATGATGTTTTTCGTCATAAAAAGTGAAAATGTGGAAAAAGCTTGACAAAAAAATTTCAAAATTGTTACAGAACTTGCTAAATTTTGCTTGATAGGTAAGAAAAATTAAAATAATTGGTAGTTTATTTAACCGAGACTCAAAAATAATAAATAAATAAACTTCTTGTATGATTACTGCTTAAAATATTTCCTTAACTATATACTACTGTTTTAAAATTCACAATTTCTCCTTGTGAGTACTAGCTAGTTACCATTTATTAAACACTTGTTGTATGCTCATGCTCACTGATCAAAATATTTCATTAACTAGGTACTGCAAGACAGATTTATGTTGGCGAGCGGTGGGAATAACCAGATACCTAAATTGGTATTTATCCCCTTTAACGCAGTAGTAAACGTATTTAAATTATTAAAGGGGCGTGGCCAAATATGCGCAAACTTATCCCTACCGCTCGCCATCAAGGATCTGTGTTGCTGTACACTATTGTTTTAGAAGTCACAATTTGTCCTCGTGAGTACTGGCCATCATGACATGCTCGTTGAATAATATAATATAGGAAATATGTATTTCCTATATTATGAATTAAATTCATGTTATACTATCATTATTACCTGTTAATTTGCAAAGTTGTGTCTGAATCGGTGTTATTATAATTAAAGTTGCCTACAAAACTAGATATCTGTGTAAATTTGACACCTGAATATTGATTTCTGGTTTTAATAGTTGAATTTTAGAAACTAATTTAATAATATTAATTAATCAATTAATAATAAATTAATTTTTGTAAAAACACTACAAATATTTGCATTTTCATTTGAGAAATTGATAAACTTCCACGGATATCTTGTTTAGTTTAGATTTTCGCACTAAAGCAACTCGGATGAAAATTCTAAAATTAAAAAAACAAACAAAAGACGACTTTTCCATTACAATTTTCTTTGTCTTTAACGCAGTCGTTATAAGTTTCAACACGTATCGTGGCTTATGGATCACCATCATTACGTTTTTCACAAAATTTAAAAATTGGAAATTATTTTAGTGTCATTATGAAATTCTAAAGATTATTTCAGGCCTTCCTTTAAATTGAAAAAACTCTTGAAATAACAACAGACCATTTACAGAGTTCGTACACAAACACGTATAATACAAACGCTCAAAATAAATAATCAAAATAAATAGTTCGTAAACAAAGCTGAACAAACAATTGTTTTTTCTATAAAATTTGCATTTTTAATTTATTTTGAAATATTTAGCGCGAATTAATCAAAAAAAGTAAGCAAATAGAAGATAATAATTTTGTAATTTAGAAATGGGACAGATTATAACGAACAGGAAAAGAGTAACTAAAAAGCCAATTTGTCTTTGTTGTTTTTTTTAAATTGTGTGTTTGAATATGTTTATTGTATAATTAACTAACTGTAACCACAAACAAAAAAAAATAAATGTATTTGTTTCGTGTTTTAAGCGGCGATTTATGTTATAGTCAACTGTATACTAATAATATAAGGGGTGCATCACACACGATGAGCGTAGAGTAAGCGTTTATTGCAAATGGCTTTTCGACTTAAAATAATTACTTTTATTAATTTGTGAATTATATCCTACACCGGTCCTGTACTGTACTAAATTGCAACTTTTGGCTTCCTTAGAAAAAAATTTTATTTATTCTTTTTGACCTAATTCGAGAAATGTCCGTCTGATTTTCTGAAGACGAGTCTTTTATAAGCCTCTGTATACGATTACTGCAACACAGATCCCTGTTGGCGAGCGGTGCGGTAGGGATAAGTTCGCGATGATTTGGCCACGCCCCATTAATAATTTAAATACGTTTACTACTGCGTTGGTGAGAATAAATACCAATTTAGGTATCTGCGCATTTCCACCGCTCACCAACATAAATCTGTCTTGCAGTACATTTAACAAAAATACAAATAAAACAAACTGGAACAACTTTGTATAAAATACGTCACCCCAATTTGGCTCATTGACATATTTGAATTTTACATCAAGGTGATGTAAATAATACTATAAAAGAATTCGAATAAAGAGTGTTTTGGAAATCGATTTTTAGTTAGTTACACTTTTCTTCTTTGGCAACACATAAAAAAATATAGTATTGTTAGGACTCATTCCGAGTCGCTTTTAAGTAATTAATTCCATTGATGAATGACTCGTATTTTCCAAGGCACTCTTTATTTAGGTTTTTTGTAGCATTTTTAAGTTGAAAATCAACATTTCAGAAAAGATCAGAATTTGATGTAGTTAGTAGGTACCTATATATTTTATACCCAATTCAAAATATTTTTGGAATATGTGGAAATATCTGAAAAACTTTTATATTTATGGTTAATAAGGACCCTCGCACTTAACCGATGTCACTGTCCTTAAAAAAGCTCTACATTTTTACATTGTTACATTCGCTATCTAGTACCTATTATTTAATTCTTTGACCCTATGAAATTGCAAGCCACTATTAGTTCAGTCAAGTAACGCTCAAAAAAAGGGTGTAGAGGACATGGAAGAGAATGAAATTTTTTTTATTCCTTAGTCTTAGCTATACAGAATGTCCCCGTAGAACACCGACAAACGCCTAACAGTGGTTTCCTTGGAGCAAAATAGGACATTTTCTCCTCTTGCTATGTTAAAATTCATCCCTACTATGTTATAGCTTCTCAAAGTTCTCAACTTTGAGAACACATGTCATATTTTGGTCCCAAAAAATACTGTAGACGTTTGTCGGTTTTATTCAGGGACACCCGGCATGGCTAAGGGTGGCAGGATGATGGAAAGGTCTCGTTTTAGGGGTTTTTACTTACATGTCGAAAACGGCGAGTCCTAGGGAATTGCCTATTTTTAGCAAAATAAAAGCCCATCCCTACAAGATTGTTTCTATTCATTTTTTCTCTATTTCTTATAGTTTTCGAGATATTCGTCCGCAAAAATTTACCAGTTAAAGGCCAAATAGTGAAGGAAATTTAATGCCCTATAACTTCTTTTCTGAAGACTTTTACAGTAAAACAAAGGGCCGAAGTTTTAGAGCCAAAAGTTTGACGAAGAGTTGCTAAGAGTAAATTTGTCCCTAGGACCCACACCGTTTTTGATATATGTATAAGCGAGAACCATCCCAAAAACGGGACCATTCCACCCCCTCTCTCCTTTAGCCATACAAAGAACAGGGGACTTTTAGTATTTTTACCTTCCACTCCAAACACATTCCCGAAGAAAAAAATTCTACTCTCTTTCACGTCCTCTATAACCCCGTCGTTGACTAGACTGTATTGCCAAGCAATCTATTTGAAATTTCTCATGTCGAAAAATTATGTAACTACTCAACCGTTACCTCCTGCAATTCTACAAAATCGTTCTTTCTCTACTCTCCTGACCAAGCACGATATTAAAATGTGGATGCTCTTTACATGAATAAACCAGAACCCATAATGATTGACAGGTCCATTTATATCTTGGACAAGCTCTAGTAATTATTTCCGTTATAAACGAAAGCTGTAGGAAGGCCAATTTTTTTTAACTGCTCTATCCAATTTGGATAAGTGCCTTTGTAAATTTTTAAATTTCTACTCTAATCCCTTTCCAATAAACGGCTCACTGAGCGCTCATTGTAACACTGTATCGATATGTGTATTGTGTATGTGTATTATTACTAGCAGTTTTACTAAAAGCAAACGCATATTACAATCATTTTGGTGCATTAAAAGAAACATTATTTCCATTCTTTTATGTAGAAAAGTTAATGGAAATATTGACATTATAGATTATTTGGCGTAGCTGGGGAAAAGTATAGTGCTACTTACACTTTAAAGTCCTTTTTAATCCATTTTTGGCACAAATTGTGTTTGCGTGTCCGTCTACTTTGCAATTGCGTCTTCAACATTAAAAAATGCGGTCCAAATAATTAATGTTTTTGTTAAAATTGCAACTAACTTGTAAACTAATCATCTAAGTTAAGAGTTTGAAACTTTCTACTAACATTTTCTCCTGTGTAAAGCTGTAAAATAATTTAAAAGATTTTTCCTTATATAATGGTATAAATTTTATTATTTATTTTCCTCAACTTCTAGGCACAATTTGTTTCAAAAAACATTATCTGTAGAAAATAACGATTTGTTCACGAAACCACAAAATTGCTGCTAAGTTGATCACGTAATTGACTTAGTAATAATAACCAGAATCTCGAAACTTTTCTCATCAAACTAGTAGTGTTTAATGAAATTGAAAAGTTTCCTGCACTTCAAGTTTTAAAACCGACTATAAATTTCTAAAAATAATTGTTTGAATTAAAATTGCATAAAATATAATAATTTTTAGTTAAGTTATAATGCGAAGCGTTTTAAGACACAAGAAAAGTATTTGGCAAAGCAGAATATGTGTATAAAGTTTTTAGAATATAACGCGCAAAGGAAGAAAAAGTTTATAAAGTTTGAAATATTTTACAAAATACTTTTTATATATTTATTATAATAAAACAACCAAGTTGTAAATTTTCCGAGCTTCAAAGCTTCAAAAGAGGCAAATTAAGCTTCTCTAACTTTGCAGTGATATTCATTTATTTTGCCACGTTATAAGATAAGAAAATTAATTAAGCTATCATGGTAGTGGACTAACAATATTAGTTAGAAACTAATACTTGTCCATTATTAATGGTACAAAATATTATGTTCCTCCTGGGACTTTTTTCCATTGGATGTTTGAATATTTTAGTATGTCGTGCTTAGAACCATCAAAATGACCAAGCATTATTCTCATAGTTATCTAAAATCTAATTGGACTAAACAATATCACTTGCCTCTCTAATTAAGTTTCAAATAACATTTATTTCAAACATAATTATTTATACAGTGTGTCCCCGGATTGAGTTCACTATAGGTGTAATTGACAAAAAATTTCGGAATTTCATTTTGATGTTCTGGAATTCAGCCCTGCTTAATCTGAAATGAATTTTAAGCATATTTTTAGTTTTTAAAAATTAAGCCCCCCGTGACAATTAAGAGAAATCTATTTTCTGTTCAGGTAAAGTGTCGTTTTGGTCAACAATATAGCAAAATGTCATTAACAAAAGTTGTTCAGAATATGAAATTATGGCTCTATACAAAATTTCAAAATGATCGGCAGACTTTGATTAAATCGGTTTTGATTGTATGTATCAACGAAAAATCGCATCGTACGTATAGACTACGGGCCCATAACAGAAAACTGGTGGTAATATTATTTTATTGGGGTGTCACCAAACAAGAAATGAATCATAATTACTTTGTAAATTGAGATAAAATTTTATTCAAAATGTTTAAATAAAATTAATAACGAATTGATAGATCAGGCGTGGTTTGCTCTTATTATTTTGAGCGATATTGATATTTAGAGTGAAAATAAATAAGAAATAAGTAACTGCATGGCATATTTGTATGTTTCAAAAATTATTTCCTAGAATGTTGACTGTAGAATAACGTGTTAATCAAAGTGTGCCGATCATTTTTAAATTTTGCATAAAGCCATAATTTCGTATTCTGAACAACTTTTGTTAATGACATTTGGCTGTATTGTTGCCAAAAAAGACACTTTACCTAAACAGAAAATAGATTTCTCTCAATTGTCACGAGGGCATTAATTTTTAAAAATTGAAAATATGCTTAAAATTCATTTCAGACTAAGCAGGGTTGAATTCCAAAACATCAAAATGAAATTCCGAAATTTTTTGTCAATTACACCTATAGTGAACTCAATCCGGGGACACACTGTATACAGAGTGGTTCAAATTGATTTTCAGTATGTGCGTCAGTGCTTTACGTTTTTTGGTAACCCTTCGGAATTATAATACTTTCAATTTTCTCTACGACATGGAAATAAAATACTCAAAATTATTAAAGAGGCGTGGTCAAATCTGCACAAACTTATCCCTACCGCTCGCCAGTATAAATCTGTGTTGCAGTATAACTTTATTAAATAGCGCTACTCTATCAGCTTTTTTCACTTTTTTCAGGTACAACGCTAGACCTTAGGAACAAGCTACTTCTGTACAAGAAGGTTATTCGACCCATTATGACGTACGCCGCACCAGCCTGGGGCGACGCCGCACCGTCAAATATCAAGAAAATGCAGACCATACAGAACAAGATCCTGAGAACCATCGTCAACGCACCATAGTTTACCCGTAACAGCAACCTTCAACGGGGCCTACAGATGATCAGCATCTAGGATTTCATCCGAGAAGCAGCCTCCAATTTCCACGAGACAATACTGGACCACGACAACCCTACCATCCCAGGACTATTTATAGTAATACAACATCAGCGTGTCTAGACTTCGGAAAAGAACCAAGTTGGTTCTTGATCGAGCCTAAGAACCTCGTTACCGTCACCATAACAGACTAACGTTTATCGTCAGTGACTTCGATCACATTTCACAATACATTTAATGAACGTTTATTATTTTCAGATCCGCCCAATGAAGGAGGTACAGGGCAGAGCCCAGGCACCTCAACAGCTATTATCAAGATTCTAGATTCAGTAAATAGATTATTTTTGGCTCTTTCCAAAAATATGAGTCTGGGGTTACGAGAAAGGAAAGCAATGTGAACAATAGCTCATGAGAGGAAGCACTGTAATTGAACAACCGTGGCCAGGATTTAAGCAGACTCAGGGACCTCCGCCCCCGCTCAGCAGCACCGCGGCTAAAACGCGCGCTCGATTTAAGGACATAAACTAAACTCACATAAGTCTTAGGACACTTAAGTGTTGGATTCAGTCCTCAATCCAACCCAATTCCCAAATTATGAATGAATGATTATGAATGATATTAAGTAAGTATATACAGTCAAAACCGGTTATTACAACTTTGAAGGGCCCACAAAATTCGGTCGTTATAACCGATAGTCGTACTAAGCAATTATGTTTTGTGTATATGGGATTCACTTTCATTTCACTTCTACATTTCGTGGTTATATACGGTATGTCGTACAAAGCGGTGTCACTATAACCGGTTTTGCCTGTATTTATTAGCGTCTAAATGCATACCCTCCGCCGGTTAACGCTCTGATATTCGCCGGAAGCTCAAGTCTTCTCTTGGTAGAATAGAGGTGAACCTCAGATCGGCAGACA
Source organism: Malthinus seriepunctatus (assembly GCA_963924605.1). Taxonomy (NCBI): domain Eukaryota; kingdom Metazoa; phylum Arthropoda; class Insecta; order Coleoptera; family Cantharidae; genus Malthinus; species Malthinus seriepunctatus. The sequence goes on from OZ004600.1 coordinate 91,215,711, forward strand.
AATCATTGTCTAACCAATGGCTTAACCTGGGCTCAAGTCTTCTCTTGGTAGGATAGAGGTAAACCTCAGATCCGCAGACAAATAATTCTCTAACCTGTGACTCAACCTAGGTTCAAGTCTTCCCTTGGTAGGATAGAGGTGAACCTCAGATCCGTAGACAAATAATTCTCTAACTTGTGACTCAACCTAAGTTCAAGTCTTCCCTTGGTAGGATAGAGGTGAACCTCAGATCGGCAGACAAATAATTCTCTAACCTGTGACTCAACCTGGGCTCAATTCTTCTCCTGGTGAGATAGAGATGTACCGCAGATCCACAGACAAATAATTCTCTAACCTGTGACTCAACCTGAACTCAACCTGAGCTCAAGTCTTCTCTTGGTAGAATATAGGTGAACTTCAGATCAGCAGACAAATAATTGTCTAACCAAAGTCTTCTACTGGTGGGATAGAGGTGAACCTCGAATCCGCAGACAATTAATTATTCTTTAGCCTGTGGCTCAACCTGAGCTCAAATCTTCTACTGGTGGGATAGAGGTGAATCTTAGATCCGCAAACAAATAATTTTCTAACCTGTGGCTCAACCTGAGCTCAAGTCTTTTCCTGATGGGATATAGGTGAACCTCAACCTCAGATCTGCAGACAAATAATTCTCTAGCCTGTGGCTCATCCTAAGCTCAGATCTTCTCTTGGTGGAATAGAGGTGAACCTCAGATCCGCCGACAAATAATTCTCTAATTGTGGTATCGAGCTACAAAAACCCACGGGCATTACGAAATTAAAAAATAACAATTGTATATCGTCTAAACCCATTTAAAACAAAAATATGGGAATATAGAGCTTGAATGTGTAAAATAAACATTTGGGTCTCAATTCCTATAAATATGTAAATGTGACTTTAATCAATTAAAAAATTTCCATAAAATTGTCAACGAAAAATGCATTTTTAAAAAGCAACAAAGATCAAAAAAGCGTTTTATAACAACAACAATGATAGTTAAATGGACGAAACTGTGAAACTAATAAAGTTATAGAAATAACAGTCATATTACCATTTCAAACAACTCAATCAAAGTAGAAATTCAAAGCTAAAGCCGGCTTTAAATCGTTTCATCTATGCCTAGCCTATTTAAACTTTTGATTTATTTGTCGGTGGTACATTTTAAAAATAAATTTTAATTACCAATTCAAGTGTTATTTCAACTAAAATTTAAATTCCAATAAAAACGCACTTTTATATAACAAAGTTAGGTATTGTTTAATTTGAAACACTCGATGAAATTATTATTAATACCGTCTAATGAAAATTTTAATAAGTTTGAATTGAAACCGCAATCATTTTCATAACCACCCTAAGATAATTAAATGTGAACATTAATCCAGTAAATATTTAATTTGGCAAATTGCATCTTGGAAAATTATACATCTAATTTATTTACAATTTTCAAGAAAATTAACATTTATGTAAGAAAATATAAAAAGAAAAACTTTTTACATTTTAGTAAATATCGTTAGCTCCTTCTGGCTCCTTCAATTCATTTGATTATCATGAACCAAGTCAATTATTGCCACTTTTAACTGCTTCTACTATAACGTTTTCTATATAGCCGGAAGCAACTTTCTTTCGACATTTTGAATAAAATTATTAACTTTGAATTTTCACGAAAGTTCGTCCTTGGATTATATCTTCGAAATATTTTTTTTAAATAGATGATATGTGTTGTCACAAGCGTTTTTTAGTTACTTATCCTCAAAAAAATATTGTAATTATCTTTATTATCAATACTGTGCAATTTTAGTACCCAATTTCCGTACTTTTTACCCTTTCAGTGAAAATTTCAATATTTATTTTGTTTTACTCTGCAATAAACTTTATACAAAATTAACTAAAAAATGTTTAATTTGTTGTGGTATTGTTTCGTAAATTAAGTGAGAGTTTTGGAGTTTGAAAGAGATAAAAACGATTAAGTTGTTGTTATGTTTATTTTGTTAAAGCGTATAGCAAGTTTTAAATTGAGTTTGGCTTTCAATCTTCCTTTCAACTAATTCATCGATTTTTTAAATTTAAAAAAGAGCGACGTTACTTTTAATTCTCACATTTCAAAAAGTAGCAAATTATTTAATTAAAAAATTTTGTATAATATTTAAATAAAATTATTACAAATGGTTTGTTTAACAAAGCTTAACTTGTACTTGTATAAATCATACTTTTATCAGCTCTTGAATTTAAATTTGATCAACTTTAAAGGCACGCTAAAGGATTATAGATATAATAAATCAGATAAACCTTATATTGCTATATTAGGTGCCATTCGATAGCCTGAGGCACGTGTGCTATTTCCATTGTTCCACAACTAGTAGAGCTAAAAGTTATCAAATTAATGAAAATTTCAAAATTGTTCCTTTTATATTCTCATATTTGTGACTGATACTAAATTTAAATTAATTTTATACTGAATTTTATCATTTAATTGTATTGGAAAAAATTAATTGGTAATAATTATTATTAGGGTTTATTCTATAGGTAGCGATAATTGTGTTATTATATTATACAGCAATCACACCCCTCATCCAGTGGTGAATATTCCGAGAATATTCACAATAATTCCGTTCGATAAGCATAGGTACCATTTATATTGTTAGAACCTCATTTGAAATTTCAAGATCAATATCAGTGAGATTTTTTATCACTGCTAATTTTTCCCAAATTATAGGCACTAAAAAGTAACCAGCCTTCTCTGAGCTTTTCTAAGATTTTACTGATAAACAATAGGTACAACTAGTCTATTATTTCAGGTTGTTTCAGACTATTTCCTTCAAAAAATTTGATCCAATCAAATTGCTCCTAAATATCAGTTTTAGCCAATAACGAGCAAATGACAGCGATAATTTGCACTAGTGCAAATTGTCGATAATTCAAAACGTTTAGAATACAGAACTCAATTTTATTAATTATTTATATTAAAAGTACAATTGTTATAATAAACGTTGCTACTAGTTTGGGGTATTTTGTATGTATCTTCCGTTGACGTGCCTGGTTTTTGGTTTAACATTGATATATCTTGATTGCCGCGCATTTTCTCAACTATTGTTGCATGATGTTTTTCATCTAACTGTAAATAACTTTTAATTGATGACACACTACTGTGGCCCGTAAGCTTTGTGATTTGGTGTTCTTCTACACCTGCCTTTGCAAGACATGATACAGCCGTTGAGCGGTTTGAATGATTCGTAAACTTAATGTGCTTAGTGTTTAACCCAATTTTTTCCGCTGCTGACTTCGTCCACGTTGAAATTTCGTTCCTCCCCATTGGACAGTTTTTAAAAAACCCAACCGAAAAATCTTTATTCCAATAGGGGTTTACGGTTAGAAATAAACGGTCGGTTGTAACGTGCTTACCCCTTTTATCAATTAACTTTCTGAACAATCTGAAACAAGAAAATTAAGCAATAATTATTAACAACGTTTAAAAGATAAATGAAATAAGTACCTGACTGGGCAGCTCTTTGGGTTTATTACATTTCTAATCAACCATTTCTTTTCTTCTAAACGCTGAGCACCTCCTTGTGCAGTTTTTCCAAACAACGGGTTATACATGATACGATCTAAGTAATTTCCAGAATTATCCTTTTCCTCGATGAAATATGACACTAAAGCTGTAGCTGCTTCTCCACCTCTCCAAGCGAGTTCAACAGCAGCTATATGATAAAATTTTCGTTGGAGTCCTTCAGGTGTATCTTCATCCCACATTTCTAATATTTTACCGTATTCTTCAACCGTCATACTCTTAGCACTAGATTTTCTTTTTTCAGGACGTGTTTGCAACTGTTTTCTTTTTGCATCTCGAGCTTTTCGAGCACAGTCAAACATTGCGTCTTTAAATGGATCAAACAGTATATTGTATTCCAATTTATATTTTTCTAGTAACATTTTCGCTACAGTGTTCCAAAGAGTCTTAACAACCCCTTCTTTGTAATCTGTCCCGTCTTGCTTTTTCATATTAAACGCAAAATCTTTTAGTATTAAAGCTAAGTTGGAAATTGTCGTATTTTGACTCAAGACGTACCTTTTCACATTACAAAACTCCATAAATTGTTTCCAACAACTTGCCTTAGACTTTTTCGTGTTTAATGGAGTTAAATTTTTAATTTCCAAATCAATATCTTCTAACGAATTATTACCGAAACGCTTTGAACTCATTTATAATTACAGAAAATTACAAAATATCAAGAACAAATATGGCTAACATAAACAAAAACGCGCACACTTTTATTCGTTTGGTTATTACTACAAACAAATTTTGATGCCTTAGCTACCGATTTCGTACTACTTTGATTAAAAAAATTAATAAAAATAAATTCACAAATTATCCCATTTTTGTGCTTATAAATTTATTTTTCAAAGAATTAAAATTTTTTTCAGGAAATAGTCCATCAAATACCCCACGTGCATTGTCAAATTGCCGAAAATTTTAAAAACGCACTCAAGCGCTTCGCGCTTTCGTGCGTTTTGAAAAATTGTCGGCAATTTGCCATGCACTAGGGATATTATTATTGATAATTTAAAACAAGAAAAAGAAACCAATAAAATAGAGGGTATTCAAAAAAATGTCGGATATTAATTTGAAAGGCGTGTGCTACAACGTATCTACGCATCAAAATGAGTAAAAAATGTCATATTGATGATTAAGGAGGGTCAAGAATTTAAAATAAATATTAAAATAAAACACTCTCCTAAAACTAGTGTTTGAGACAAAGCTCAACTAATGAATGTTGAATTGAATCTTGACTAACAAGTCAACTAGTGGTGACAGCAGTTTGAACTACTACATAAGAAGGAAAAGAAAGTGGGGAGGAGTCTCAACCAAACAAGAAAGCAGCTAAAACACCGGTCAAAAATGGGATGGAAATTAATACAAATCCAAAGAAAACGGAATTATAGAAAAACTTAAAAGGTTTGACTCTATGGGCGGGTTTCATAAAGGGTGCTAAGCACTTGCTCAACTTAAGTTCAAGATCGCGGACTAAAAAAGTCCGTTTCATAAAGCCTTCTCAAACTCGAACAATTACGTCGCCGCTTTCGGCAGTTATCGGTTGAAAATAAACGTAAAGAACGAGTTGCCCAAGTGTTGAAAAGGTTGGCAGTTTGTTTGTTTTCAACCGATAACCGCCGAAAGCGGCGACGTAACTGTTCGAGTTTGAGAAACCTTGATCGATCTCGAAGTTAAGTCGGGCAAGTGTTCAGCATCCTTTATGAAACTCAACCTAATAAGGAACTAATGGAAAAGCTGAGCAACAACAAAAGCGAGATCAAGAACAAAATTAAGCTACTTAGAGAAGAAATGCAACGAAAAGAAGAATTATGGAAGACAGAACAACAAGAAAGGCAGAAAAAGATAGAAAACCTGAAATACAAAACTGAGGGCCAAAGAAGAGCAAGTAGAAAATACGACATTACGAGGGTGTATTGATATCTAGTTAGCCTAGGACACTTTCCTTGAATAAAAGCAAATCGCGTTACCATAGCAACAAACAACGACTTATTAGAAGTGTTATCCATTACATAGTTCACATCCATTGAGACAGGAAAAAAATTGCAGCAAAATTGCTGCATCCCCGAAAACGTGAATATTGACCAGAAACCAGCAAGAATGGAAGCTCAATCTGTTCAATCTGTGCTCGTTTTGAAGAGGATATGTTTACTTCTTAAGCAAGATTCTTACCATGAAGGAAACTTGAACACATTTCTACGATTCAAAACAAAGCAGCAATCTATGGAGTCAAAGCATTCTGGTTCTTCAAAGCCGACGAAGTTCCGAGTTTAAAAATCTGCTGGAAAATTTCTTGCTTCAGTTTTTTGGAATTTTCGTGGAGGAATCATAATCGATTATCTTGATAAAGGATGAACTATAACTGGGCAATATTATTCTACTTTGTAAAGACCAAGTAAATGTCTCTACATGTTGAGCAAAGGTGTCTTTTTTTGCAAGACGTCAGCACACAATTCGCGCATTGCAACAGAAACTGTGATTAAGAGTTTGAATTGCTTGAACCCTCCCGTTATTTGCCGGATCTGGCTCCTTCGATCACTATCCCCTCCTATAGTCAAGGGACTGGAAACACAAGAGGGTGCGTGAAAAAAATAGCAGAAGGTGTTTTGAGTGATACGCTGGGGGTACAGACAACAATAAAGGAAGTCTGCAAGATTGGAAGAGACCTTGCAAAAAATTTATAATGGCCCATCTTGAGAATTTTGACCAAATGATGGTAGTAATGAAGAACAAACAAAAACTGAGGTAAGCCGATATTTATATACTTTGTAACCTCGCAAAACCGAAAGATAAATACAAAGAAAAATTCGAGACATTTCAAGACACGAAAGAAACCAGGAAAAGCTTATCAAAACCTTCAAATCAATGAGGATGTATGGGATGACACCGTAAAAAATCTACTATCGACTACTGATGAAAAAAAAGTCTAATATACTTACAAGAAAGCGTTTAATTGTTAAAGTCGAAGATACAGAAGACAAAGCAAGACCTGATTAGGATTATTTAGTACTCTAGCAAAAAAATCATTTAGTCAAGTTTCCCTAATAGTTCTGTAGAAATTCAGTATGGTGTTTTGGAACTGCGTGGGTGAGTTTAATTGCAATGATTTTCTGAACAATAATTTTGGTTCTCTAGATTTATTTGATGTTTTAGTGAAAGTTATGGTGTTTGTCGCCAATAAGTAACAGATTAAAGACCCAAAACCAATTACCATAGCACGGAAAAAGTTAAGAGTACGATCGGAAATCAACTGCAGCACAAAAAAATAAGGAAACAATAAGGCAAACAAAATTAGACCAACAAGAGGTACTACCCATTTCGACAGTCAATTAGCAACCAGATAAAGAATAGAACACACTAAGTCTAGAGGTTACCACATTGAGCATGCCACATTTGAGCCATATGGAGTCGATAAATGATCTCAAAGCTGCCTCACTCCATCTGAGCAACTCGTACAGTTTACACTCTATAAATCAGTGTTTGACCCACGCCCCTCTTAGGGGCAAATTAATTGTTAAGGAGGGCAATTAGAAAACGGATTCGTCCAGAATTTCTTCAGTTTCTTCAGGGAACAATTCATTTTTTTAATATTAAAAAATGTGTCGGTTATATAGGGAGCATAAGAATTTTAGAAAGGCTTAAGGGGTATGGCATAAAAAAGGTTGAGAAACACTGCTCTAAATAAAAGCATGTCCTAAAATCTTAGCTACTGAAAAGGCAACTCTGATAATGAAAAAGAAATTCTATTAATATTTCAAGTAAGATTATTATTTTGAAAGTTTCCATCTTGATACACAACACAGAATATTTATTTAAGCAAACTTAAGTTTAGCCTAAATTTAATAAAATATGTTGAAAGTTAGAAAAAAATAAAAAAAAACAGGTTAGTAAATAAATGCTTTTACCCTTTTCCTTAAATTCTGCAAGCATCTCTCCTAAACTGGCACTAACTTATGCCCTCGCAAATTATGTTTGTATTTTGGAAAAACTTTCTAAAAGGAACAGTTTTATGCATGCAAAACGTTTCCGGAAGTAGACATACAAAATAACTTTTTAAAATGTATTTATTTGTTGGAAAAAAAAAATTATATTCAACTTGAAAATGATTAAACTTTGTATTTTTTACTACCGTATAAAAAAATTTTTTTGATAAAAGTTTTGGTCGAGATAAACTTAAAATAAATATGTTACAATTTATACTTTTTTCGTTAAAATAAATCAAGTGTAAGTGAAAATCTATAATAAATATTTCAAATCCACTTGTAGCAAATGACGATGATTACAAATCAATAGGCTACAGGGAGCTTTCTACTATTCAATAATCGGGTGTCGGGACTACCTCAGTATGTTTTCAGAGCTCAAATTGTACTTGGGGTGCGGTTCTTTTAGCTCTCCCGGGATTTTCCGGACATGTGTGTCTGTATTACGAAAGACGAAATGTGTAGTTAGTATACGTTTTAAATGTACTCTATTATTCTTTAAGGGTTGTATAATGTGTGTATATTTTGATTATAAAATAAAATGTCAGATAAGCGTCAAAGATTTATAATTTGGTTTTTATTTATTAAATAACCAACTTTGCTTTTATAAATAAACAAACCCCTTTTCTAAATTCTCTCCAGAGACTAAAAACATAATTATTTGTTTAGGTTTGTCCTTTCGGTCTTCTGTTTAGTCTTTTCGTCTTTGTAATTTTAGTACGATTGTTCAGAGACAAACCGACGTAATCTAAAATAAAATGTACTTTGTAAAATCAGTTATAATATCAAAAGTGTATTCATTATTAGCGATTATACTATGTCGGACACAAAACGTATTATTTCAAAACACCACGGAGTTTTCGTAGCACGAGTTTCCATCTACAACTAGAGCACGTGTACATTTTACTCACTATAATAATAACTTACGATTTACACTATACAGGATGATTCATAACTCGAGAGCATCACCTAAGAAGGTAGTGAAATACAGTGGCGTAACTAAGAACTTGGGGGCCTCCTCGCAAGATTCAAAATGAGCCACCCCCCTTCAAAAATTTATTTGACAATTTCAGAGAGTGCATTTCTAGCGTCAGAGGCTAAAACATGGGCCAAGTTTATCTTCTATTGGTTTGAAAAAAGGAGCTAGCTTCTAGAAGTTGTGATGGAAGGTTATGGTACAAACTATGGAATTTTTCAGAGGCCTCTTTTATTTGAGGGCCCTTCCGCATTGCGGGTCCGTTATTTACGCCACTGGTGAAATAGTTTCAATCAAAAGCTATTTACTACCATAAAAATCATAAAGTATGTGATAAAATAATAAGAATCTGTAGGTAACAGCTCAGCTCTTTTATAAGCCTGCGTTTTTGATTCCATTGGAGAATTAATCATTATGTTTTAAATAGTGTCATAAATTTTATACATTTAGTATAAATTTATCTATAAGCCTTTAAATTTTATGGATCACTATGGAATGAATTAGAAAAGCAAATATTTAGACCTAATACTAAAAATAAAATTACTAGTAATTTTAAATGTCAAATAATCACTAATATTGTAATTTTCCCAAAGTTTATTTTACATCCAGAAAATTATCACAATTAAGTTAAACTAAAAATAATAAAAATGTGACAATTGATATGAAAAATGTATTATTGCAGATCAATAAAATTATTATGACATTTTATTTAATAGTAATATCTATACCTTGGAGAATTTAATTTAAGCTCGTGTAACTATTACAATTTGCCTGGCTAATCATAATTTATTCCTTATGCAACTAAAGTATGGAAATATTGAAATCTCATGAGAGAAAATCTAAAAATTATTATAAAGCACTTTTCTTTATGCTAGTTCAACTCGAATAAAAATGGCTAACAAAAATTGAATAGTTTTTCAATAATGTGATAGTAAAGTGCTTGAAAGAATTCAAAATGAAAAATTCATAAAAAGTTACTTGACTATTTCACAATGAAATTCTCTTTAATCTAATAGAATGTTGTTTGATTTCTCTTTTTTTTTATATTTTGAAAACAAAAATTATAAATTAAAAAGAAATTTGCTCATTTAAAGTTTTTATTTTTCTGTTTTTGGTGTGTTGTTCATAATTTAAAATTTTTATCTTATTAACTTGTTGATAGCAGTGTTTTTATTTTCAACACGGTTTAGTACTTAATGTTCTATTGCTAATGTTTTTACATTTTCCTTTAATTAAAATTTAATAAACTTTTAACTACACGAGTAACTTAAAATTAAAATTAAATTGCAATATACTACGGTACAATTATTTCGTTTATGTAATTAGAAAATTTTTCTCTGCTTACTTACGATTAAATTTTTCCCTTTTAATTTCCATTAACCCATGATGTATGTGAGGGTTCGTAGGTAATAATTATTGACGACTTACCTAAAATAAAAGAAATACACATTAGTAAAAAGTATTAGGCATAAACTACAGAATATAATACAGGGTGTTAATGAAGGAGGGGAATAAAATTTCAAGGGTGGTAGAAAGTTTAAGGCGCATGAGTACCATCATTTTTTTAAATTGTTTCTGGGCTCTCTGAGGCATTGCCTTGTTGAGGCTGTATTTAGCTAAGATCTGATTACTTATTCTAATTTACTATATTGGCAAAATATTAAGAATTAATGAGGGGCTATGAGACTCAATAAGGTTGCAGTTACACTAGACGTCATCAATTTACGAAAATATACATAGTGAAACCTTTATATTTACTGTCTACCTTTGGACTAATGAAACCTGGTTTTATGTCAATCAACGTCATATTAACAAAGAACAAGGGAATCTGAGGCCATGGAAGGTGGATCCGACTCGGACACATGGCAAACGTCAAAATTCTATACAGCGTGCTGAAGAGAGAATAAAGTATTTTAAGGGCATATTTATAGAACCCTCTACAATTTTTAGAGATCCTCTCAGGGGGCTTCAAAGGAACCTGGTGTTATTGAAATTTAAAACTTATTTTGAGAAGTCCAGAAACTTTGAAAAGTCCTGGTGTTATGAAGTTTAATTCGTATTTAGGGAGCCCCTCAAGACCTCAAGTTTGACCAGATGTTGATAAAGTTTGAAGCTTGACTGAAATTGTAATTTTGGATCCGACTCTGAAACATGGCAAACGTCAAAATATTATACAGGGTGCTGAAAGGCAGATAAAGCATTTTAAGACTATATAGAACCCCCTACAGATTTAAGAGACCCCCCCAGGGGGCTTTAAAGCAAACTGGTGTTATTGAAACTTAAAACTTATTTTAGGGAGTTCAGAAACTTTGAAAGGTCCTGGTGTTATCAAGTTTATTTCTTATTTAGGGAGCCCCCAAGACCTCAAGTGTGACCTGGTGTTGATAAAGTTTTAAGCCTGACTCTAATTGTAATTTTGGATCAGACTCTGAAACATGTCAAACGTCAAAATTCTATACAGGGCGCTGAAAAAAGGATAAAGTATTTTAAGGGCATATAGTACGACTCAAAATACGTCCAAAAGCTTGAATAAATATACCGGAGAACTCTACTTCTTTACAGTAGACTTCAGCATAGAACCAACAAAATCTGTTATCCAGCATTTATTACTGTTAAATACTCTGTATAGTGTCTCATTGAAATTGTTTACTCTTTGCCTCTTCAGAATAATTTATTAAACTATGTTGCTATATCCTGCAGGTAAGGATACTCGAAGAGGCATTAAAATAAATACAATAAAGATATTAGAAGGAGAAAATAGGTAACAGTCTCATAATAGTATATTATATATGAAGGGACAGAAATGCAGGATTATTCCGTAGGTGTAATTTGTAGCCAGAGGGCGCAGCCCGAGGGCTACATAGCACCGATGGAATAATGGCATTCTGTCCTGAGATATATATACTATTTTTTACACGACCCAAGCAAAATTAAAACGAAAAAAAGTTTTTTCTTAAAATGTCATTTACTAATATTTTAATTGATATAAAATTAATAGTAGCCCGATTAATTAAAAAAATTCGTTGACTTGACAACCGAGAAAATTTATGTACACAAAGTACACAAATTTGGGTTTGATCGAAATTGTTTTCTTGAGTTAACGAGCAAAAACATTAAAAGTTTTGTATTTATGGGCCCAATATTTAATGCAAAAAGAATATATGGTTATTTCTTAAATTATTTCTTTAAAAAGAAATTAGATGGATATTTGCCCAAGAAATTGAAAGTTCTAACAAGGGAACGTTTGAACACCTATTGATCTGAAGCGGATGACTTCTCCAAATGAAGGTAAAAAATCATTTATATTGAATTTAGTACTTGGTATAAACATTTCTAAATCGTTTTAGGTTTGACCAAACTTGAGCATTGCTGGCTCATGGTGCACCGAAGAATTGACTAATTTATTCATAGCCGACATTCAAGATGTAGGCCTTTTTCTAATAATCGATAAGATAAAGAATAAATTAACCAAGAAGCTGTGAAGATCTTCGGTTTCTATTCTAGCTGACGCAAGAGCAACTGGGACCAGCTAGCGAATAACACGAGGATAGCGCTCAACAACAAACTGTTGCAGAACGTTAATATTGAGAATTTCATTGGCAGTCAATCAGCAATTGCAAAACTAAGTGGCTCAAGTACTGTGATTGTGAAGAATTCAGTAAATTTAATTTCAAATAAAACTTATTAGTTTCATGATTTTCCTTCCGCTAATTTTACTAATATTGAAAATGTACCTACCAGTTAATTGTTATGTTAATAAAAACTATACTAAATCGATAAAATGCAACGTTTTTCTAGGTTTTTGTTTGCAATAGTAGTTTGAAAATTTAGCTAAAAAACACAAAATTTCTTAATACCTACTGTCTTTATTTTCAACTCATAATAAAAACTCCCTAGGCCAAATTTTTAAATATTATACACCGAGGGAATAAATTGTCATTTCTGTTACGATTTATGTATCATAGAAACCGACAAATACGCCCGGTCGTGTAAAAAACACCCTTAAATATTTATATTTTATTTTTAATAATTTGTGACGATTTCAAAGACAGCATCTACTGCAATTTTCAGGAAAGATTAAAAAGTCAATTCGTGTAAATCCTGAAATGATCATAACTAAACTGAAGCGCATTATGCAGAAGCATAGAAAATGCTGCAAGCTAACATAGGGAAGTCCCCCAAATCTTAAGAGATTAAAAGCTACAACGCACATAAATGTAACGCCCAAACCATCGAAAACTGCGATGTCTTTCAATCAAAACCAATGACCAAATTGTTCCAGTCGCCCCTTTATAGAAAAAAAAAGAAACAATTTAAATTTAACATTCAAATGTTAACCAAATTTAAGTTTCATCCCCTAAAGTACTTTTTGAGTGATTGAATTACTTTTTCTAATAGAGCCGAACATATTGGTCCTTTGAGAGTTGTCCCCTACAATTCGGAAAATCGCGAGATATTTTACGTAAAAAAAAATGTTATAAATTAAAACAATTACAAATAAACTCGAAATAGTATTATTTCAGATAAACTTTGTTAAATTAACTAATATTGTTTATAAAGTAAGTTCATAACTTAGTTATTAAAGTTTCAAGTGATTTGAACAAGGAAAATTATTGCAAGTAATTTATTATTGACCTGAAACATAAATTTTGAGTAGTTTGTATCAAGAAGTTTAAATTAAAAATTAAGGTTTTCAAAGAGAAAAATAGAATACTTGTCGTTATAAAACCTCCCCATTTACGTACTATCAAAGATAGTTGATAAATAATGTAATTGACTATGATATGACAGGCATTTAAATTTTAATCACAAGCAGTTTTCAGTCCAGTTTAGCTTAATTAGTTTAGGCACTCGAGAATAATAATATAACACGACATACAGACAGACGGGTCACGCGTGTGTATTATACATTTCGTTCCAAAAATGGTTTAGTTTTGAAGAACTTATGAGAAAGTAAAACAACAAGTAGTTCGTGAAAGTAAAACAAAATTTGTAAAATCATAAACTACTGAATACTAAATAATATGTAAATTCCGAGTAAATTCAGAGAAAATTATTTTAATGCATACATTTAGTACGTTTCAACTTCTAACAGGTAGGTAAATAACTTTTAGTTGTAAATGTTAATTGTCCCGTTATACGAAATATACCTGTTAATAATTAATGGTTACAAAATTTTACAAAATTAACCCAACTCCCAACGCTTTACATTTTCCACTACTTACTTTTATAAATAGGTTTAGAAATGAGATAAATAGGAAGGCAAGAAATAATAGATTATTGGACGTCGGTGGTTGTTGAAAACCGAATAGGGGTAATTTTTGGTTCAGGTGGCTTTTAAAAATTTTCTCCAACAGGTGCAGTTATATCGTATAACTGATAGATGTTTTTAAAAATTTTTTTACGGCTTTTATAAAAATAACTTTTTAATAAAGTTATAAACTAATTCTCAAGCACATTCATTTTCATTACTTCAGTTTAATCTACAGTCACTTTCAAAAGGAAAATATACCATAAACTCGATAATATTTTAAATTAATAGAAATTAATGTATCGTCATCTCTCGCTTCTAAAGCTCAAATGATTCTTATGGATTGATCTCACATATTTCTAGCCGCTTCAACCCTTTCCTTGCACACCGGTAGAGAGATTTTCTGTCAATTTTATTACGACAGATTAAATGATGTATTCGACGATAGAACTGATGACAGATAAGATAACAGATGATAGACAAATAAAGAGACATATGGAATGACCGACCAAGTGGCAGATGGGATGACAGATGAGATGACAGATAGGATTACTGATGAAATGACATACATAGAATGACAGATTAAAAGACATGGAACTACAGAATAAATTACATAGAATTACAGATAAAATGACATGAAATGAAAGGTTTAATGAGCTGGCTGTACGCTGTACAGATTTAATGACATGGAATAAGATATAGGATGACAGATTGGATTACAGCTGGTTTGGAAGGTAAGTGATGTAGGTTGACAGAGAGGATGACAGATTGGATGACAGTTGAAATGACAGACGGAATGACAACCATCATGACAGATGAGATGGCATATCGTCAGTGTCCTGAAAATGCGCCCTATCTGCAAAAGTGTCATTTTACAAAAATAAAATTAAACTGTTTGCCTACTTATAGCGCACGCTTATAGGATAGATATTTCCAAGCCGAAAACACCAGTTTTAAATTTTTTTACGATTAGGAGGTTGATACTTATGCATGTGTAATAAAATTCTGAGGCAAAATGATGTAACTAACTAAATTTCTCTTAAATGTCACTTAGGAAGTATTGTCAGAACACCGAAGATATAGTATAAATTAATGATGTAATGATAAGATTTTTGTGGCATGACAATTGCCATGGTAGATTGGATGACAGATGGCTAGACAGATGAAGTGACACATAGTATAACGGATGATATGAGAGATGTGAATACAGATAAAATGATATGGAATGACACATCGTATGACAGATAGGATTACTGTTTATTTGAACGATAAGTGACAGATAGGTTGACAGAGAGGATGACAGATTAGATGACAGTTGCGATGATGTTTGAAATGACGGATGAAATGACAAACAGCATGACAGATGAGATGCCATATAGTGTAAAAAATGAAAGATATTATATTTATGGCATGACTGTTGTGATCGCAGATTGGATGACAGATGGCATGTCAGATGAAATGACACATGGCATAAAAAATTAATGATATGAGAGATGGAAATACAGATAAAATGACATTGAATGACATATGAGATAATAGATTGATTACAGTCAGTGCGTCAGATATATTGACAGATTGAAAGACAGATGCGATGACAGTTGAATAAAGTATGGATTGATAGATTGCATGACCGGTGAGATTTAGCATAACAGATTATATGATATTATATAATTGTGGCTTGACATATGGATGGCAGATTTGATGACACATGGCATGAAGAATATTATGACTTATAGCATTATAGATGAAATGACTGATGGGATGACCAATTAAATAATATGGAATGACATATCCTATGGAAAAATAAGGGATGATATGAGAGATGGGAATACAGATAAAATGATATGGAATGACATATCGTATGACAGATTGGATTACAGTTGGTTTCTAAGGTATGTGACAGATAGGTTGACAGCGAGGATGACAGATGCGATTATAGTTGAAATGACGAATGGAATGACAACAAACAGCATGACACATGATATGAAGAATAAGATGACATATGGCATTATAGATGAGATGACTGATGGGAAACATGAAATGATATGGAATAACATATCGTATGACAAATTGGTTATAGTTGGTTTGACAAATAAGTTACAAATAGGTTGACAGATATAATGGCAGATTAGATGACGGATGTGATGATAGATGAAATGACGCATGGAATGACAAATAGCATGACGAGATGGCATTTAGCATAACAGCTTAGATGATCTTATATTATTGTGACATGACTAATGGGATGATTTGATGACACCTGGCATAAAGAATAAGAAGACATATATGGTATTATAGATGAGACGATGGTATGACATATGAAATGATATGGAATAACATATCGTATGACAGATTGGTTATAGTTGGTTTGACAAATAAGTTACAAATAGGTTGACAGATATGACGGCATGACAGACGCGATGACAGAGGAAATGGCGCATGGAATGACAAATGGCATGACAGATTAGATGGCATATAGCATAACAAATAAATGAGATTATATTATATTTTTGCATGACAGATGAGATGGTAGATTGAATGACAGATGAGACGACAGTTGAATAACAGATAGGATGGCAGATTGAATAACAGATAGAATGACAGATGAAAATTGGTATTTTTCTCGACATTAATCTTGAGTTTCAATATTTAAAAAAATCAATTAAAGAAAAAATTAACCGAATAACAATCTAAATGTTGTGATTAATTAACTAGGTGTACAATAACACAAGTAATTTTTCCCCTATTATATTAATCGATTCCTTTCAGTTGTATTTTTATATAGCTTCCCGCCCAAAATCCATACAAATGCACGTATGAAATGTTGTGCATTTAACAAGTTCAGAGTATAGATTAGCAAATCCGATCTGTACGTGAGGGTGATTGAAATAATCTCATCTGCTTAGCTTAGCTTACCTAACTCAATCTGGCCAGTGCAGCCAAGTAATCATTTTGTAATGAAGGTCAGTAAAGTATTGGGATATTAAGATTAGCGAGTATGCACTAAACTGAGTGATTGAGTTAAATAAACGAAAATTACTGACGTATTTAAAGAGATTGTGAAAGTAACAGTTATTGTGATAAATTTAGGTAAGTGCATGTATCTGAAGCTTAAGAATAATAGATTTCTATAAATCTTTTCAAAAGCAGAAGGTTTCTGTATTTGTTTTATTTTGTTTTGTTTCATCAACGCAATTCTTTTTGCATTTCTAAATTTACAGCTGAATTTCTAAACAAAACAGAAGATGAAGTTTTATTACACTAACACTTTATATAAATTACAACTCTCCAATTTTTCATCCTTTAATAAAGTAGGTTACTAAAATAACAAATTGTGTAAAAATTACAAAACTAAATTCCTTTTTGAGCAAACAATTAAAAGCGAAACAATTTATCATTCTCACTCATAATGTCATAATCAAAATATTCTGCCCACGAGTTCAAATTTAAATGTTTTTCCCGATCGAAGTTTTCGTTACGAAAAAAAAAACAAATTGTCCTAAATTTTTATTTTGAAAACATATTTGTGAAATCGATAAGATAAAATAGTATACGAGCAATCGAGGATGCGATGATTTAACTCGTAAACCATATAAGAATTCGTCGAAAAGCAGATATGACGATTCGTGCAATATTCAGAACACACTCTACGACTGAGTCTCAAGGCGAATCGGTATGAAAATTAGCATATCAAACGATCGCTAGCATATGACATAATGGCATGATAGATAGCATATAGACATAGAGAAACACGAGGCATTTTCGGAGTATGGGAATGACATTTACATTATAAGTCATCCATATATTTATTATGTATACTAAACTAATTGGATGCGTCAAAGTCTTATTAAGGTTGCCTCAAGGTATATGCGATGCAAGAAAGTCGTAAACATAAAGGAATATGTTACGGATATTTTTTGCCTTATCTAACTTTCATTTAATTCTCATTTTCTTTATTTGACTTGTAGCTTTTCAGTTTAAATTTTTATTTATGCAAAACTTTTAGCAATTTATATTTACTTAGTTCTCTTCTTATCGCAGTAATCAAATAAGAATGATATCATAAAAGATCATTTGTACAAAAGTTTTTAAACGACCCTCTCATTTTAGAATTTACTCTAATGGTTTGTTGGTAATAATTTAATTTATTGATACCGACATAGATCTTTTTCCAAAAACTGACGGTGACCGGTGGTGACTGTCTCTCCAATACAGAGTCATTTTTTTAAGTGATACTAATATTGTGATCTCGTAAACGGCAAGAGTTACAAAGTAGATTAATGCAGCGATTCTAAGCAAATCTGAAAGTAAAACCTTAAAATCGCAAGGTCGTTGCTAAGGATACGGCCATAAC
The DNA here is from genome assembly GCA_963924605.1 of Malthinus seriepunctatus. Classification (NCBI taxonomy): domain Eukaryota; kingdom Metazoa; phylum Arthropoda; class Insecta; order Coleoptera; family Cantharidae; genus Malthinus; species Malthinus seriepunctatus. Next base: position 91,233,820 of record OZ004600.1, read on the forward strand.
AAGTCTACTGGAAAGTTATTACAGTTGCTACAAGAACACGTTACGAGTCTTACGATAGTGTTAAGAATTGCAGCATATATTAGAATCCTTTTAGAAAATATCCAAAAGCACAAAAACTGAAAATTAGTAATTTAGTTTTTCGACTTTTTTTTTTTCGACGAGTTGAAAATAGTTTACATTGACAAAAAAAATTTTAGAAAAATTTTCAAGAGGTCAAAGGAGCTATAAAACGATACTAAACGCGACTTTTTATCACATCGACGCTAGTTCAATTTCATTCGATGTTATATTTTATCGTAAAAACTAACATAAAGTTATAAACATATAAACATAACATAACATAAAATACCCTAAAAAAGTTGTGTAAATTAAGAAAAGTTCAAGATAGAAAGTTCTCGTTTGGTACTCCAATTTAGACAAACTAACTGAGTGGTAGTAGAGTAGTCAGTGGCGTAAATAACAGGCCTGCAGGTCCCGCGTTGTGGGATGCTCCAGGATAGAACGAGCCCCCAAAATATCGTTTAGTATAAAAATTTCTTATAAAATCAATTTGCGGTAAATAAAAACGGTTATTAACGAAGATTAAACTCCTAGTTACGCTACCGAGAGCAGTAGTAGTTAATTAAGCTAACTGAACTATTTTTTCATTTTATAATTTTCAAATTATGGTATAAGTCCCATCTCGAAATTTCCAGGTGTGCTCATTATGCATGGAAAATATAGTTCAGTTGTCTTAGCCTTTTTATTACTTAAATAACTCGAGTAGTAAATCAGCACAAAATTTGAAAAAATCGCCAATCGAGAGCACAAAAGTACCTGTAAGAAATAGCGTAACTCCCATATCAAATTTCTCAATATTTAAAAAATCGTCAAGTTGGCATCTCATTTTCTTTTTCGAATACCTCCGAAATTTGATCAGCACAAAATTTAAAACGTGTAGCACAAAAGCGCAAAATTAGCACAAAATTATAGCGTAAGTCCCATCTCGAAATTCCCAGGTGTGATCATTTATGCATAGAAAATACAGTTCAGTTGTCTTAGCCTTTTTATTACTTAAATAACTCGAGGAGTAAATGAGCACAAAATTTGAAAAAAGCACCAATCGAGAGCACAAAAGTACCTGTAAGAGATAGCGTAACTCCCATATCAAATTTCTCAATATTTAGAAAATCGTCAAGTTGGCATCTCATTTTCTTTTTCGAATACCTCCGAAATTTGATCAGCACAATATTTAAAACGTGTAACACAAAAGCGCAAAATTAGCACAAAATTATAGCGTAAGTCCCATCTCGAAATTCCCAGGTGTGATCATTATGCATGGAAAATACAGTTCAGTTGTCTTAGCCTTTTTATTACTTAAATAACTCGAGGAGTAAATGAGCACAAAATTTGAAAAAAGCACCAATCGAGAGCACAAAAGTACCTGTAAGAGATAGCGTAACTCCCATATCAAATTTCTCAATATTTAGAAAATCGTCAAGTTGGCATCTCATTTTCTTTTTCGAATACCTCCGAAATTTGATCAGCACAATATTTAAAACGTGTAACACAAAAGCGCAAAATTAGCACAAAATTATAGCGTAAGTCCCATCTCGAAATTTCCAGGTGTGATCATTATGCATGGAAAATATAGTTCAGTTGTCTTAGCCTTTTTATTACTTAAATAACTCGAGGAGTAAATCAGCACAAAATTTGAAAAAATCGCCAATCGAGAGCACAAAATTACCTGTAAGAGATAGCGTAACTCCCATATCAAATTTCTCAATATTTAAAAAATCGTCAAGTTGGCATCTCATTTTCTTTTTCGAATACCTCCGAAATTGGATCAGCACAAAATTTAAAACGTGTAGCACAAAAGCGCAAAATTAGCACAAAATTATAGCGTAAGTCCCATCTCGAAATTCCCAGGTGTGATCATTATGCATAGAAAATACAGTTCAGTTGTCTTAGCCTTTTTATTACTTAAATAACTCGAGGAGTAAATGAGCACAAAATTTGAAAAACGCACCAATCGAAAGCACAAAAGTACCTGTAAGAGATAGCGTAACTCCCGTATCAAATTTCTCAATATTTAGAAAATCGTCAAGTTGGCATCTCATTTTCTTTTTCGAATACCTCCAAAATTTGATCAGCACAAAATTTAAAACGTGTAGCACAAAATGGCACAAAATTAGCACAAATGTATAGCATAACTCCGATCTCAAAATTTTGACATGGATATGCAGTAGGGTGGAGCGAATTTTGAATTTTTTTGAAATTTTGAAAATGGTTAGTGTGCAAAAGTTGTCTTTCTTAACCCCAAGCAACATAGTGAAAGCGCAGTTCGATTGAACCAATTTTAGAGGTACCTCAGAAGCTCTGACCTTTCAAAAAATAGTGTGTTAAGGGAGGGCATTCAACCTACTATAATTTAGATTTTTTTATGTTATTTATGTAGAAGGGATGCATCTTTTTGCCAACATCCAATTTCTTCGACATCGCAATCTGGAAAATCTTTTGGACAAATGAGAATGTTTCTACCGAAGTTGGCAAAAGCGTGTGATAGAACTCGTGTTTCTGACAGATCAGCAGCTATAATAGCTTCAGCTGTTTTGTAAGATTTGGAAATTGTTTCTGCCGGTGATACATCAAAAATAATCGATAGAAGCAAAATACGAAGAACAAGCAAGAGAAAAAAATCTGAGTTTTAAAATGAGGATAAAGCCATCTTAAGAGGGTTATACTTTGACGGTAAAAATCGAATTACGCTTTTACTGTGTTGCTTGGGGCTAAGAAAGGCAACTTTCGCACACTAGCCTTTTTTAAAATTCTAAAAAATCCAAAACTCGCTCCACCCTAATATGCAGATCAATTATTATGTCAAGGTCGCGTACATTTTTGTTTCTTGAATAACTCGAAAAGTATATGAGCACAAAATTTAAAAAGTACACCAATCGAGAGCAGAAAATTAACGTAAAACGATGGCTTTCGTATCAAATTTTGCAAAACTTTAAATATCGTCAATTTAGCATCTCATTTTATTTTTTTAATATCTCCGTAATTTAATCAGCACAAAATTTAAAACGTGTTGCACAAAATAGCACAAAATTATAGAATAACTCCCATCTCAAAATCTTAACATGGATATTCAGATCCATTATTATATAACTCGAAAAGTATATGAGCACAAAATTTGTAAAGTACACCAATCGAGGGCACAAAATTAACGTAAAACTATGACATAACTTTCATATCAAATTTTGCAAAACTTAAAATATCATCAATTTAGCATCTCATTTTATTTTTTTAATATCTCCGTAATTTAATCAGCACAAAATTTAAAACGTGTAGCACAAAATTATAGCGTAACTCAAATCTCGAATTTCCGAGATGGATAAATGGATATGCAGGCCAAATAACGTCAAGTGAGCATTTCATTTTTGTGTTTTGAATAACTCAAAATTACAAATTATATTAGCACAAAATTTGAAAACAACAGCGTAAATTAGCACAAAATTATGACGTTATAAAAAAGTATTTGTCCAATCTATGATATGCTAACTTGAAGGACCTCATATTTCATAGTTTGGACTCATTAATAGAACCCGGATTTTAAGCTTTTTGCTTATGGCTTTAAATCATAAGTAGAACAATTTCCTTTTCAGTCTATACGTTTCTCAAAAATTTAAGTGATTTAAGCCAACGTTGATAATACTTATTTTGCTTTTTTTCAAAAATATTACTTAAAAGACATTTTCTTGCTTTTTTGAGCTTTCTTTCTAAGTTTGCTCAATTATTTTTTTTATATTTGAATAATTATGGATAATTCGTTTTTCTTTCACGTTAATTTCAATTTCTAGCCACCCCCCCCCTGCCAAGAAAAAATTCACCAAATTAGTGAGAAAACAGAAACTATAAATGACTAAAATATAACTTTAAGAATACATGAAAGGGTACGGAAAATAACACGTTACAAGTTTTGAACAGCAACGAAGGTTTCGGTTCTATTTATTTAAAAGATTTCTGTTTACAGTACTTAATTCATAGTCTTCACGTATGTCGTGAAGATATAAATTCAACATCTAAAAATGAATAGCGGTTCTTCTTAGGTTTGATGTTTTCAAAAACGTTTTACTTTGCCTTTTTAACGCTCAAGCACATGTCTGAATTTTTAAACAAAAGATACAAGTATTATTATAATACTTGTCTCATAGTTTTGAAACGTTGTTCAAGCATTCTTTACATTTTTGAATATAAAGTTAGCATCGAGTGCACCCAAGTAGACTAGAAGAATAAATTTAAGAACTATTTCAAAATAATATCTAGCAATTTCTTTTATTGACTTAGAAAATAATGTCAACAATTGTAGTTTTATTTGTGATCTAGAACTAATTTTATCTATTAAAGCAAATAATTTGAAAAGTAATTGCATTCAACTTGAAGTACATGTACTGAATAGAAATAAGTTAACGTTTCCCCTAAAGCACTACAAAACAGACTTTTTTCATTCGATGCCCGTTTTAGGTATTAATTCAATAATTTACTTTAAATTACGTTCATTAGATAGTAAAAAAAATGCATATTGAACATCTAAAATATTTATCACGAATTAGCTAATTACGAGACTTTCCAACTTTTCGAACAAATTACCTTTATTTAATGTTAAGAGTATTAACAGCATTATAACTTAAACAAAATACAGTAAATTTCGTAAAAAGGGGTAGATATTTACAGTATTAAATAAGCTCAAGTAATTTATTTTGTAACAGAGTTTAGTTCGAGTTAAGTAGCTTATCATTGTCTTCTCATATCTATAGCCTCAAGCATGTTCAGGTGAATGTTTATGTTTCTATTCATTAATAACGTAGCGAAAATGAAACGAGAGTTTCAAACATTAATTTAAAACATTTCTTAACTGTAAGTTTTTAATCGATAATCAAGTATGCGTTATGTATGAGAGTGTGTACGAGCTGAACGTTTTTCAATACTTTTTTCCATAAACTTTAAAATTATTCCTGTTATTGAGTTAATTCTACTACACATAAAATTTGAATCCGAAAGAAAAAGCAAAGATAATTCGATTTTGAAAATGTTTTAAATTTTATTGTGCATCCATCTACGGTTTTTTTGATAAATTGGGAAATTTATTCTAAAAAGCTCTAAAACAAATTTGATAAGTAACAAATGCTACAGAGAAGTCTTTCGTAGTTTTTATTCTAAAACTTTTAGATTTTTGCAAACACAATACCTATTTTACAAAGTCAAAAATATTAGTGACAAGCTTGAGGAAACAATAAATGGTCGATATAATTTTTTTGGCTTTGAGCCAAAATGTTCCAACCAAGAGATGAAACTCGACGCGTCGGTTTTCAACTAACTTAAAATAATCTCCCTACATGAGAGATCACCTTTGAGTGCACTTAAAAGTGCAAAAGTATAGCCACTTTACACATACCATTAATTTTGTGGCATTTTTTTCACTAAAGTGTAACATTCATAAAGACACTTAAAATGTATAAAGTTCACCTTACTTTTATAAATAATAGTAGATTGTTTGATTAGGAGTAAAAATGTTACTTTTTTAGGCTAGTCAGTAGGGCTTGTCAGACGAAACGAAGTTGAGTCTGACAACTACTGGATTTTTTACTCCGATGAAACATTTAATTTTTTCTTCAAACGTAAAAATAAAATTTTTTGAAGTATCGCCATCTCTTGAAAATTATTTGTAGTTCGATTGTCAAATATTTTTAAAAATTAACTTTAACTTGTAAAAAGAAGCTAATTATTAAACGCAACGAATAAATTATAACAGAAAATTTATAAAAACATTACCTTTTTACATTACAAATGCTTAGAAATATCATTTTACGTTACAATTTGTTGTAAATTCTAACCTTACTTGTTCAGTAACAAAATGTGAACTCTTTTTGACGTTTGAAGAAAAAACACATTACTATTTCCATTATTGACCAATCTTTTATTTCCATCTATTAAAAGGTTGTGTTAGAAAAGCAATATCGAAATGTTTTATTTCAACTCTTCAAAATTTCCAAACTTCAATAAATAATATTTAATGCCTCTTTATTGTGTAATACTTTTGTAATTACTTTTTTTAACATTTTAGTAGTAAAAGTGAGAAGGAAAAGTTTTTAAAAAAACACATTACCACGTTCATTCATCTATTCAAAAATTACTTTTAGTAAGGGGAAGTAATCCCCATTTTCTACAGACAAACATTCTTGATAAATTGACTTAAAAGCTTCAATTTTTCTTTTTCGAGGCCAATACCTGAGGGAAAAGGTTTAGTAATTGAAAACATACAAAATGTTAACTGTACATAATTACGTTTGAGGACATTTTCTAATCGTTTGTATATTTTTTGTTTAAATGTTTATTTACAATCAAGTTTAATAAATTCAATCTCGAGGGTTTTGCAGTAAATTTAAGACAAGAAGGTCAAGTCATACCCGTATACATGCTCGATTGGCCTCTATAATTTTTTACTGAAAATGGTTCATGTTGCAAAATTTTAGGGCTAACCTACCAAACAGATTTAAGGAGCTCGATCGATTTATGAAGACTTTCTGATTGATGTATTTTACTTCAGTAATTCACAAACTTTAAGTTTGTCATATTGAAATCGCGATTTCTAATTTATTTTAATTTCTTCTAGAGTAGTTCTCTAAATGACTTTAACGAGACAAAGTAAGGTTTTGGACTAGCTCATTGTTAACGTCATTCGGGGTAACACGTCAGTGGCAAGAATCTGTTAACTTAACCCCCTTACTTGATACTGTTCTGCAGAGCTAGCTGCAGGATCTATCGAGCTAGTTTACCTACTAGTCCAGTCAAAGAATACCCAAAAAAGAGGTGTAGAGGACACGGAAGAGAGTGGAATTAGTTTTTCAGAAATGTGTTTGGAGTAGTCAGGAGGTCAAAATACTACAAGTCCTCGGTCCTAGCTACAACATAGCTAAGGGAGGGAGAGGTCCCGTTTTTTGAGTTTTCACTTATATCTCGAAAAGGATGGATTCTAGGGGGGGGGGAATTATTCTTAGCAAAATCAAAGCTTATCAAATTTCCTAAAAGATTGTTTCTGTTCGTTTTTTCTCTATTCCTTATAGTTGTTGAGATATTCGCCCGCAAAAATTTTCAAATATGCTTTAACTCCGTGTCAGTTGAAGATAAAATAGTCAAAGCAATTTAATGCTCTACAACTTTATTACAAAGAATTTTACTAATAAACCAAGAACTGAGTTGCTATAGGCAAAAGTTTAACGAAAAACATGAAGCAAAGTTTCTTTTTCATATGTTAACGATATTTGGGGGGTGGATATCTAGAAAATTATAAAAAAATAGAGAAAAATGAATATAAACAGTCTTTTAAGAAATTTGGTAAGCTTTCATTTTGCTGAGAACTATATTTTCTCAGTTTTTGAGATATAAGCGAAAACTTCAAAAAATGGAACTTTAGAACCGGAGACTTTTAGTATTTTTTCTTCTTGATCTTGAGAACTAATCCAAACACATTCCTGAAGAAAAATATTCCACCCTCTCTATAATGACTAATATTGATGGCCCAAGGACTAGTACGAGAAAAGTGTTGGCTACTTTAAGTAATTCTATATTACTTTACGGTTGCTCAATATGATCGCCTGCTCTGGAATATGGCACAATAAAATCAATTTTTACTTCCTCGCAGAGAAAAATTGCACTTAAGGTTTGTTTTGCTTACAGAACTGTTTCAGCGAAGGCGATCATGGTAATATCTGCATTAATTGCGATTTGAGTTGTACTCAAAAGAATGAAAACACATTCGATGGATGATATAATTAACATATGGCAAGTAAATTGGAACACTGGTCATAACACTAGTTGGACTAAAAGATTAATTCCAGTTATTGAACCATGGTTTTATAGAAAACTTGGTCAACTAAATTATTTTTAACTCAAGTTCTATCTGGACATAGAGCTTTTTCTGCTTATCTTATTTATAAACTGAAATTGAGGTTAGATTCATACTGTGAGGATTGCAAAAAAGTGGATGATCCTGGTCATGACATTTTCTTTTGTCCGAGGTGGCACAGATCAAGAAGTAAAATAAAAGAAACATGGAATGTCATAACAAAATTTATTTGCCAAGTTCTAAGTACCAGGAAATTCCGACAAGGGAAGAATGGGAATGCAAGGCAGTCAAAATGAATGAACTTGTATTCTACACAGACGGCTCCAAAAACCCAACAGGTACAGGAGCTGGAATTATCGGGGACGGCAATTTGAGGCGGGGGTAACCTTAAGCCTCGGGGAGCACGTAACCGTCTTCCAAGCAGAAATTTATGCCATCTCAACATGTGCGCAAATGCTGTTAGATAGAGGATATCATAATCAAAGAATCTTCGTAGTATCTGACAGCCAAGCAGCCTTAAAAGCGCTGAACGCTTGTGAGGTGAGGTCCGGGCTAGTAACGGACTGCATCCGCAGACTGAATGCGCTAGCGGAGACAAATTTCGTCAACTTGGTATGGGTTCCAGCTCATGCCAACATACCAGGGAACGAGAAAGCGGACGGTCTGGCCAAAGAGGGCAGCAAAATAAGACCCATTGGACCAGAACCCGCCCTTAGCATTTCTTATGAGATGGCAAAGAGAGAAATAAAGTCACTTCTAGGGAAGTGGCATATTAAACACTGGAGGGAATCTCCTAGACAGGGACACTCTAAAACCCTCCTGGAGAAACCCTCTGACAAAAGAACTCGCTCTCTAATCAGAATGAGCAGAGATGAGCTACGACTGACAACGGCAATGTTAACGGGTCATTGTCAGCTCAAAAATCACCTGCATACGATGGGACTAGAAGAAGACCCACTATGCAGAGGATGCGCAGAGGAGGAGGAAACTCCAATTCATCTTCTGCTACATTGTGAGGCTTTCACAAGAAGTCGTTACAGCATTCTCGGGAAAGAGAAGATACTCCAAAGAGAACTGCCCAATTTATCAATAGGGAAAATTCTGGACTTTATCAGAAGCACAGAACTCCCATAAGGGAAGACCAAATCCGAGGCACACAATAGATCCAAGAGGTCGTGATGCAAGGAACCAATAGGGGCCAACCTCAGAATCATATAATAATAAAGTACCAGGGAATATGAAGAATGTGTACATTCTGGATATGTACATTCACATTCAATGGATGTGTACAGCAATAATATTTTAACATTTTAACATCCCTACCGCTCCTCAAGTTAAATTGTTCTAGCTGGAACTAGCTTTGATATTGGAGAACTAGCTAGTTCTAATTAAAGAGATTCTGAAGCCACCTTCCTAGAACTTTCTAGAAAAATCTATAAACCGGAGGCTACAAAGTTAACGGACTCCACTGATAAGTTATAAAATAAAAAGTCGTTAAACTACCTAATTCCAACATTGTATCCAAAGAAATGTAGGTGTCTGCACAATTTCTAGCCGATTCATTCAAGTACAGGTCGATTCAGTTTCGATTCTCTACATGAGAATCTTGAGACTCTAAGGAAATCCATAAGAAATACCTAGTTTGTCAAATGCGAGAAAAATTGCGTCCGTAAGGGTCCACTAAAATGTTAAGAAAATGTAAATAAAATTTATTTGTTACCGAGATAAAATCCAAATCACAAAAGGGCGCTATGATGATAGCATAGCACGTTTGTCTCCTAAGAACCAACGCGCCCATAAACTGGACTGGACTTAAACATCTATTATAGAGAATGGGTGTTGTTGAAAACCGTAACTGCAGGGGATGTAATGACGTGGACCTCAACAGAGCATAATGATATCTATGTCACTGCCCTCTTGATCCGCATCAATCATCAATAAGATGATCAATGTCAGGGGAATACTGGCCTAAGAGATCCTCTCTTCACCAACAATATTAACCCTTCCTGAATTTTGAATTTTCTCCTATTAACTACATTTACTCTTTAAAATAATTCTACCCTATTTTATTTATTTTAGACGGAGCTTTGCCACGCGTTTGCAGTGGCGTTGCCGTAAAATCGCATTACACACAATTTCGTGTAACCCTTCTTCACCGCTAATTTGTATTGTCACATAGAATTATATCTACTAAAATATACTGTGAGCTCTTGTAGTGCAATTTCATTTGTAATGTTAATGTTCCATAAAAAGTATCTAATTGGATTTAGAGCTCTTTGAAGATCATTTGCTCCTCTTAAGAAGTTTTGGAATTTATCATAACGACGTTCATCGTCTTCAGTGCTGTGCTAAATCTAATAAAACATTTATAAAACACTGGGGTAGCAGTGGCGACTCTCAACTTCAGCGGTCCCAAAAGACGTAGATATGCGGATTTTACTTTTGTCCCCTTGTACGTGTAAATTATAAACTTCAACAAATAGCGTGTGCCCAGCAAAATCAATACAGCACAAAATGTAACAAAATATGTGTTTATAACATAAAATAATAACAAACAACAAAAACATAAAAGTAATTAAAATGGTCGTAACTTTCACCACCCTTATTATACGGACTAATTATAATTCCTAGTTTAGGGGTGTTTCTACCTTTTTCGTCTAAAATCCTATGTTATAGTGTGAGTCACACACATTGTAATTATTTTTACTCCTACGGAAGGGATTACCACTTTTACACGACCACACTCGTAAATTCAATGTAAGAATATTTAGGGGAGCTAATTTATGACAAAGCTATTTTATATTAATATAACTCGGTGAAAATTATAAACTGTGGATTTAACTCATTAAATAATACATTTAGAAAAAAAAGAAATTATTTTTCAAAAAAACAGTTATCAAAAAAATAAGTAACTAAAGAGGTACTTAAAACTTTTAAGTTTTCTTCGAGTTTTTCCTGTTAGTAGAAAATATACATCATTATTTCACTCAAACTTTACAAAGCTTTTCTAAAGGATAACAAAAAATAATTGTTTCATAAAGTTAAACTTAAGTAGAGAAGAAGAAAAAGCTTCCATAACTGGAAAAACCTTAATAATCAAAGAATTTTTTTTCTAAGCTCCCATTTTTTTCTATTACTAATAAATAGAATTTCTAAAAAAAAATTTGTTTAAAGAAATAGTAGCCTTTAAAAAGGCCACTTTTGTAATTACTTTTGTACAGGGTGTGCTTCACAAGTTATAAAAGTAGGGGTTTAAACTGTTTCGAAGCGAACTTCGAAGAGTAAATTTTCGTTTTTTTTTCGGATTCTTGTCTTTGAAAATATTGAAAAACCATGCCCATTGGTCAAATATTTAGAAATGGTAAAATTTCATAATTAAAATACTTTAGAATTAAATTCTGACTTTTCACCTCTTATTTCTATAGAATCATCGGATGCACACTAATTGCTCATTTCTACTGACACCATTACTTTTTGTGTAAGTTGAATTGGCGAGTTAGAATCCGCAATAACGTGAAAAACAATGTTTAAATCCCCAAGTTTGCCCTCGATAGTACACACACAGTATAAAAACACCCCACGAGCTTTTGTCATGTAACTTTACATATTTCGCTTTTAATGATATTCTCGGGATTAGTACACCTACGCATTTACCTAAGGAAAAGTTATGTAAATTAAAAAAGTCATTTATCACTAGTGCAAGAGTGCTATTTAAAATATGTATCAAGATTTTAATTAAATATAATAGAGCGTGCATTTAATAATGTAATACAAATTTAAAACAAATCATGCAATACATCAAACACCCTTCTAAAACACAAAAAACAATTTTTTCCATTTATAATAATTTATAAGCTAAAAATGTCTTTCGCAAACAAATATTGTTACCCTCTAACTTAACTTTAATAACGCAATTCGCTCGAAAATAATGTTATAAAGAAAGTTAAATGGATTGTAATATATTTGCAATTAATCGCTGCTAAGAATTTAGTCTCTCAAATTTGATTAAGGAAAATTATTATTGTAAAGGTGATTTAAAGATGATTTTATAAAGTTTGAACTTAAAGCTTGTGTTAAATTTCAACTAACAAAACTATGAAACTTTAAAGAAACTTTAGAAAGTTTGAGTTAGAGCTTACGTACTTTAAGTTATGTTTTGGAGTGTATAGAAATACCTACAGTTTAATATTCTAGTCTCTAATATGAAAATTGATTAAATTAATTTTTCCGAACTCACACAACGTTGAGGAAAATAAAATGATATTTTAAGAGGTGTTTACACTATTTTAATTTTCTTTTTCTATTACGATTACAAAACAGCATCACAACTCTTTCTTACTGTATTGTTTCTGGGGGATTTGTTGCTTGTGATATGTAGCTAAAGTTCAGTTCCCGAATGAGTCACTAACTTAAAGGCCACGTGTTAGAAAACAACTGTCAACTGAAGTTTATATTTATCATACATTGTTTTCGATTCTTCTCAAGTCTCATATTCCTTCATTGTTTTCTGTTTTTCAATTATTTTTTTGGCTTTTTATTTAATCTAGTCTTGTCTTAAAGTAGTCCCAACAAAAGAAAAGCCCACCACGTGACCTAAGCTGCGGGAGGCGTGGCCTCAGAGCTCAGTGGCGACAGTACAAAATTGCTGTACAACTTTAACAGTAATCAGTTGGGCTTCTCTTTCGTTGAGAGCACTCTGCCCAATATTTTACTTAAAATACTCGCTTAACTCGCTTTCATTTGGACTTGTCCAAATGTCAAAAGTAACCCCAAAAAAATTGTAAGGAAAATGTAATTACAGTTTCTATAAAACCAATTAGTTTTATATTTTTACAAAAAAAAAATCTGTTTTGTTAGGTACGTACAATGTTAATTTTACAAAACATACAAAATGTAATTGCTTTAGAGCTTTTATTAGTAGCTGTAAGGCATTTATAAATGCCTTTGTAAACAAATAAAAGTATAAACGTCATCTGCACTACTAAAAATTTTTGAAGTCTTAAATCATTGGGTGGTGGGTGCTCATAAGATCAATAATTAAACATTTTTTGCCATTTAGATGTAAATGTAACTTCATTTTTCACATTTGACGGTTTTTTTATTATATTAATGATCCAAATTACTCGGCATTAAACCATGCCATGAAGCCATGAAGGCGATTTGAAAATATCGCAACCTAGAGTATTGGGTATGTCCGAAATATACTGTTACGACTCAAAAACTAGTTATGAAATATTATGTTGGCCTGTCCACCATTCAACAAAGTCGTAAGTAACATTACTTCCGCTCTAGGAAACTACTAATTATGTAGCCATCACTGTAAACATGCCAAGACAATTATTCTTCTAAAGCAATGATACTGACCAAACAATAGTAGAACTTACGACCAACATCACGAATCTCAGAATATTTGTAACAATCTCAATTCTGTCTCTAGATATTCCGCTCTCTTGCACCCCAATAGCCCCAACACATACCTATGAAACGATATTTTTAAAAAACTAATATAATTTGATCAATATATTATTACTGATCGATATAACACCTCACGTGTTGTAGTCGTCTAGTTGCAAAAGGGTCTCAAATTGCAAACGTCAAATTTCTCAAGAAAATGATCAAATTCAAAACTATAAGAACTTGAAAAAGAACAAATTCTGTAGTGGCAAATATCAAGAGTTACAATTTAAAGTAATTTATGATAAAATATGAAAAACTGACGGTTACAAAAGTGCTACAAGTTTTAAAAAAATCATGGCTTAGAGCTAAATTAAAAATAACTTTTGAAGAACTAAGTTCTCTACTCTTAGAATCCGCTGCTATAACAAGGTAAGTGCCTATAGGCACTTATTACTGTAAAGATCTGCCTAAATTCAGACATAGTAAATTAATGAATAACATTATTATCATAAGGCAATAAAGCTCCAAATTAACCAATCTTCACCTTCTTACAACTTGAAGGTTTCTTATTGTAATATATCGTTACATAAATATTACCATAACGGCGCTCTTGGTATTGTTTAGAATTATGATGTTTTGTTGAAATGATATTCATAATGGGCTAAAACACTTGTAGCCTCTTACGATTTTTGACTAAAACCCAAATAACAAAATTACCATTACAGTCTAAATAGTCTGTCCACCGAACAAATGCAGCTAACCCACTCCTCACAAATTTATGTAAAATAAAGTTAACGTATGTCAATTCTTTGTCTGAGTGTTGTAAAGCGAATTATCAAAATTCTACCAATAGAAAAATTCTATTTGAATATCGCGCGCTTTTTGTAGGGGTGGCTTAGCTGCATCTGTTCAATAAACAGACAATCAATTAGACATATGTGCAAATAGATCTATTCTTTAAATCCACAATTGTAGATAGTGACTCATTCCTAATATAGGTTCATGAGCTTTAGCTAACTGTAGGGCGGCTTCTATTGAGATAGATACAGGAAACACGTGCCGCTTTAATAGCATAACGTACTTTACTATAATTGATCAAAGCTTGGTAGTAGAAGTGGATCCGAGCACGAACGATTGTTCATGATGCTGTACCGAAAAATTTCGATGCAATCTATTCTTCATTTGATAATTGACATGACTATCTACATTTGTGAATAAATCAAAAAGTAGATCAGCGTAGGTAATTGTCAAACTTCTTATTGAATTAATTTTGTGACAACTGTCATAATCATATATTACAATTATACTTCAGTTTGACATTTACCTACATTGATCCATTGTTTTTATTCATTTATAAAAATATAATTATCTAGAGTTCTAGACTGATCTAGACTGTAATAATATTTATGTGTTATTTGAGTTGCAGTCAAAAATCGCCAGAGGCTACAAGTTCTGTGACTCACCCTGTTTGTTAATTATTAATTTTATAGTAAGCACATCATTCAAATTGCTTATTTATAACTAATTTACCTAAAAAGAGTTTCTAGAATATTTATTTAAAATTAGTTCATCCTCTTGTTATATTGCTTTCGTAATTTCTTCAATAACCCATTTAACAAGAAATTGCGCATCGCTTCCTTTTAAGTCTCTGCTCGTTTTTATAGCCAACTTGAACATATCAATTCAAATTCAATTATAACTGAATAATAATATCCAAGTTTCTTTATCTCAAAAAGCCAACTTGACTACGAGTTTGATCTAATTTTATATATATTTTTACAAATTTATAAAATTTAAATTACAACTTTTATACCTTACATGTTGTTTAGTTCAACTGCTTTTAAATTTAGTTAATTGAATAATAATTTAATAAAATATAAATGTAATTTACTCTAGTATTCAAGCACCGTTAATTATTTTACGCTAAATAAATAATATAATTATTATTTCTTAAAATAATTTAAAATTAATGTGCGTTAAGTGCAATTATGATGAATAATAATTTTATATACATCTCTGTAATAGCATTTTATTTACCAATAAAGATTTTCTTTTATGGTTTATCTTTAAATATAAAATCCAAAGTTGAAGGAAACCATAACAAAGACGTTATTCGTCTAAAGTTGATTGATTAAAATGTAAAATTGATTTCTTCTAAATTATTATCTCAAGAATTTTAATGGAAATTTTCAGAGTGCAGATTTCTTAATTAAACCTTCATACGCGGAACATACAAAACTTAATTCGTTTGAAGATTGCCAATAAGTTTTAGTATAACCGACCGAGTCATCAAATAAAAATCTATGAAGACGGCTTAGGAATCTTAATGTAAAAAATAAAAATAAGAAAGACTTCTAATCCCTATTGATACAATTTCGTTTTAAACATTGGCGTAACATAACAATTTTTACCCTTATGATTTATATAGTTCAGGAAAAGCGAGTCTGTATTTCAAGAGACACTTTCTGCCAAGAAAAAAGATTGACAATTTGGAACTCCGGTTTTTGGAAGAAGATGCTAATTAGCTGTGGTCAGCACATAGAGAAAATTGATAATTAAAAACACTGCCATTCAAAGGAGGCGTTACACGTTAGTAGTGCCATCAGAGGACAAGGTAGTTTCAGCAGAGCTCGAAGAGGTGTTTAGAGGTGGTTAAAGCTGTAACTGGGGTCAAATAAAATTCCTACATTTTGACGCTTCGCACCGGTGGATTTTAACTGGCAAACAGAGCTGATTTTCCCCGACTCACAATCTTAAGGATTCGTAACCGCTCTGCCGCTTGTGCCTTTGGAAATTAAGAATTAATCTACACAAAAAACTTACCAGGCTTCATTTTTTAATATTTGAACTATAACAAATTAAAACTTTCTGATTTTTTTGTTTCCAGCAAGTAGTTATTTTAGAATAATTTCCTTGTAATAAAAAAATTTCCTTAGAATTTGGAATTACATTTTTACAATTCGTGTACACGAACATTTGTTTTTAGTTAGTGCAGTACATTAGAAAATAGAAAATAAAGTCTGAATTAATGTTCAGCAATGTGTAAAGCAATAAAGTATTTCCAACAACCATTCAATAAATATTCCAAGTAAAATATAGAAGCGTTGACCTATTAATGCATTCAACATAAGTATTCATAATTCTTATTAGTTCGTCTGAAAATTACTAATGAATAAAGAAAATTTACTTTGAATAAAATTCAAAAATACGTCTTGGAAAATGTGAAAAATATTACGTATCCCACACAAAAGAAGACAGTATACTCGGCTTTTATTCAATTAACATAAAGTTTCGTATTCCTTATATAAAACTTTACTCCTCTCGTATTTTACAATGAAAATAACTTCTTTCTGATTATTAAACTCAATAAAATTATTATTAAAAGCCTCGAAAGTTAAATGTTTAACAATAAAACTTTACCCCAATTAGTAGAGTGATATAAAATTTTCCCATCTAATTTAAAGTGCTCATTTATTTGCAGTTAAACTTATCTTTCTTTGTTAAACTTGAATGTGTTAAATCTTTATTTGATTATAAATTTGCAACTTTTTTGTTACAACAAACTTATTTTATTATAAAATTTTCTTAAACAGTAATTGAAGGAAAAAAGTTTATAAGTTAATACAATCAATTTAAATGAAATTTGTCAACTTTTCCAAATGAGAAAATTTTTATTTTGTGTTGCAAATTTATTTTTTAATTTATAATAATTTTACAATTTAACGTTTTCTAGTAAACCATCTGCAAGTTGGGGTAGCAAAAACTTCATTGTTTCAACGTTTGCTTTTCACCAAGTTTTCACTTTATTTTGACGGCAAGAAAAGCTTTCATACATTTTTAAAGATGCATGTATAAACAAAATATTCGCATACAAAGGATTTAAAAGCTTTTGATGCTATATAATTAAGCTTTTCATATATTAAATATTATATTTGCAAACTCATTTTCAACTTTTATAGCCATCACAGCTCGCCAAAAGAAACTTTCTTGCATTTTGAATTTTAAAAACAACGTAAAACGTAAAGACAATGAGAAACAATTAAAATTAAGTTTCATTATCTAAAGTATTAATTATAAATCGAGATAATGCATATTTATTTTACGAAATTATTACTTTATTAATATTACGTCGTTGATGAGCTTTTGGTAGGATCGTAAAAGACGCACTTAAAATTTAGTACTCGTTATACGTGTGTGGAATTAAATATTTCCTATTTACTTTTCTTTTTTCCAAGTTTTAATAAAAGTATAAAAATATACATGAGGTTAATTAAAACATTTTAATATTTCATCATTTCTCTTATTAAAGAGACAAAGTAAAGTAAAAGTTAAATTTTTAATAAACCTTGAAAGAAGTAGAGGTTGTAAGGGTAGTATGGGTACAATTGCTTTCGACAAAATTCCACGTTAGCATTTAGAATGAACAAAAAAAAAGATTTCGGTTGTTGGTGCGGTAAAATAATTGGACCTAGGTAAAGCTCCTTAATTGGAAATAGAGGTGCTGTTGCTTGATAATGTAGAACCCTCGCCCTTTAACTTTTTATGCTGATGAAATTTAAAGGGAGAAATCAAGTGACGTGGAAGATTTTAACAATAAATAAGAAATTGGAGCAATTATAGACAAAAGAAAGGTAAGAAAAAAGATATAAAAAATGGCAGTTTTATTGCGGTGATGGAATGATGAGGGTTTAAAATTATAAATACAGGGTGAACATACATTTTGTTGCATATTTTATCATTTTGTTTTTTTTTAGGATTTCGGATAAAAATTAAAAAGGTAGGTTTACAGCTATATACGTTATCAGTCTTTTGTGTACGTTGGAGCAACTACAACGGAGGAACATGAACAAAAGGTTTCAATAGTCTAGAGCCTTCCATTGTTTCCCAATTAAAAGAACTAATAAATGTGCTGTCCGATAACGGTTTGCAAAGCACTACATACCTTAAGTTTTTGTAAAAATTGGAAAATACGATAGGCTATGAATGATTCGCCGGCCATGGCCGGCCAGACGACTGTGCTTGCGAATAAAGAGCTTAACAGACATTGGGAAAGAGCGCTATTACTCCATCAAAAAATAATTTAGTCACTAAAAAATAAAAACCTCTAAAATTGATGATTGTACTCCAGTCACAAAACATCGGAGTAGGCTCTGAATGCTTGCCGGTCAGAGATCTATGCTTGCGATAAGAGTGCTTAACTGACATTGTCAAACCAGCTCTAATACTTCATCAAAAAGTAGTTTAGTAGCCTCTAAAATTGATTATGGTACAAAACATCGGAGTACGTTCTAGATACTTACCGGACATGGCCGGCCAGAGGTCTATACTTACGACTAGAGAGCTTAACCGACATTATCAAACCAGCTCTAATACTTCATCAAAAATAGTTTAGACACTAATAAATAAACGCCTTTAAAATTGATGATGGTGCCCCAGTCACAGAACACCGGAGTAGGATCTGGATGCTTGCCGGCCATGGCCAGACAGAGGTCCATGGTTGTGAAGACATAGCTTAACTGACATTGTGAAACAAGATCTAATACTTCATCAAAAAATAGTTTAGACACTAATAAATAAATGCCTTTAAAATTGATGATGGTACTGCAGTCAAAAAACACCGGAGTAGGCTCTGGATGCTTGCCGGCCATGGCCAGACAGAGGTCCATGGTTGTGAAGAGATATCTTAACTGACATTGTAAAACCAGCTCTAATACTTTATCAAAAATAGTTTAGTAACTCAAATATAAAAGCCTATAAAATTGATAATGGTGCCCCAGTCACAGAACATCGGAGTAGGCTCTGGATGCTTGCCGGCCAGAGGTATATGCTTGCGAGTAGAGAGCTTAACTGACATTGTGAAACAAGCTCTAATACTTCATCAAAAAATAGTTTATTCATTTTAATATAAAAGACTCTAAAATTGAAGAGGGTACCTCAGTCACAAAACATCGGAGTAGGCTCTGGATGCTTGCCGGCCATTGACGCCCAGTGGTCTATGCTTGCGAGTAGAGAGCTTAACTGACATTGTAAAACCAGCTCTAATACTTCATCAAAAAGTAGTTTAGTCCCTAAAAAATAAAAGCCTCTAAAATTTATGATGGTACGCCAATCACAAAACATGGGAGTAGGCTGTGGATGCTTGCCAGCCATGGCCAGACAGAGGACTATGCTTATGAAGAGATAACTTGACTGACATTGTAAAACCAGCTCTAATACTTCACCAAAAATAGTTAAGTAACTAAAAAATAAAAGCCTCTAAAATTGATGATGGTAGGATGGTGCCCCAGTCACCAAACATCGGAGTAGTCTGTGGATGCTTGCCGGCCATGGCCGGACAGAGGTCTATGCTTGTGAAGATATAGCTTAACTGACATTGTAAAACCAGCTCTAATACTTCATTAAAAAATAAGAGTCAGTCACTAAAAAAGAAAAGCATCTAAAATTGATGATTGTACTACAGTAGTAAAATACCGGAGTAGGCTCTGGATGCTTGCCGGCTATGGCCGGCCACAGGTCTATGCTTGCGAGTAGAGAGCTTAACTGACATTGTGAAACCCGCTCTAATACTTCATCAAAAAATAATTTAGTCACTAAATAATAAAAACTGCTAAAACTGATGATGGTACCCCAGTCACGAAACGTCGGTATATGCCCAGTTGTGTAAACCAAGATAACTTCGAGATTAGAGTTAACTCTGGGCTAATCCGGGATCTAGTTAAATTTGCGTTGTATCAGCCTGGATCGACCAATCGCAAGTATAGTTAATCTTAACTCAGAGTTAACTGATCTTCAATTTACTCGCCTTAAGGGTCATTTTCGAATTATTCCAAATAAGAGCTTTCATTTATTTCTACTACGTGAACAAATTGTGTTAGAAATTACCCTATACCATTTACTTAAAGTTTTCAAATCAAACGTTTAGTG
Organism: Malthinus seriepunctatus; assembly: GCA_963924605.1. Taxonomy (NCBI): domain Eukaryota; kingdom Metazoa; phylum Arthropoda; class Insecta; order Coleoptera; family Cantharidae; genus Malthinus; species Malthinus seriepunctatus. The sequence continues at coordinate 91,254,026 of OZ004600.1, forward strand.
ACGTCACAAATACTTTTGATAGCGACCTGTGACTTGATCGTAGAGGAAATTAGATAAAAAATATTGGAATATCGATAAAAGATAAACACCTCTAGGAGTAATTTAGAAAATGACTTTTGAGATTACTTCCTGTTGCACCGAGATAATAATACTACAGGGACATACCCGATACCACCGAAACTGCAGTCCAGAATAATACAATTAAATAACACTCGTAACACGTAATTTCTATTACCAAGCTGCTTTAGAAGACACGTAAAGCCATGTCGCTTCTGGCCAACTATAATTAGAACAAAAGCAAAATAAATTTGATAAGAGATCCTTGTCCTCGCTATTTTTAACAAAAACGTATATTTTTAGATTTATAATTTGTCCCGTCTCCTGTAAATAATACTTTCAAAGGATAATAGTATGTTAAATTTAGCTCGCTCAATTCACGAGTTTTGGAACGTGTTTAGAAAATATAAAATATTTAAGACTACGATATAAGTAAGAGAATGACATAAAAATATTTGACATGAGGGTATAAAATGAAATGAAAATAAAACAAAAGTTTACAATGTTTACCGAACGAAGACTTGGCAGTATCCTAGACATATCATATCAATAAAGCTACGATATTAAGAGGAAATATTACATTGTTGTAAACTTTAAAGAGACGTTATGGTATCCATTTGCGCTGATCAAAAATGTCTGATAATTTCAAATACATTAAAGTGTCTAACTCGCACTATTATAGTGCTTCGATATTTAATTTCGAGCTACTAAGGTTAAACAGAACAACTGGAGCAGCTAACAATATTAATAAAAGAAAAACAAAAAAGTATTTACGAATAGTAAGTAAGTTGTGGTTGAATTCATCATTTCAAGTTCTCTACAAATAGTAAGTCATGAGATTGAAAAGCCTTGTTTTTCAGTTTCTATTTTGAAGTTGTATCCGTTATGGGATGGATTCCCAGAAATGCTCTCATAAACTTCTACATTTGTCTGTAAATGAATTCTCTTAACTGTTATTTTAGATTTCATCTGCTTACTTATTGCCAGCAAGCTGTTAAACACTCTGAACTGTGGAAATAATTACATTAATAATAAACCTTGCTGCTCTAACATAAATAATGAGCTTTAATAAATTTTCGAAAAGCTTTAAACAAAAAATAAAAAAATTTTGAATTAGCTACAGCTAAAATACTATTACACGAAGATTAAAATAACAATTCTTTTTATAAACTAACAATGTTATGCCAACAATCAATTTCTTTAAAAGTTTCCTTTAGGGCTATCCTGTTTATAAGAAGTTTATTGAGAGTTTTTGAGTTCATTGAAGAACGTTTTATGATATTGGCAGCGTCAAACGCTGCCATTTCATTATTGCTTTAGCTGTAACTTTCCTGCTGAGAAATAAAAGGTCTAATTGAGTTTTTTCGTGATTTGTTTATAGTTGCTACATGCTACGTTTCTGTTACACATTATATCCTAAATACTTAAAAAATACAAAAATGCGATACGATCGTAAAGAATAATATAGATTAGTAGAATTGTTTATGGTCATTAAATTAGATATTTTGGGAAATGTAGAGAAAATGAAATATTTTATTTTATTTTACAACTATTTTAATAAATTTCTTTGGCGTGACCAGGTAAAATCAAAGAAGCTCGAATACATACTAAATTATTACAGATACTCACACTCACATAATTCCCCACATCTAAATGGAGAAGTTCAGAATATACGTAGTTGGATTCAAGAATGACGTTTTCTTTTCTTATTGGAAAAGATTTTTGTCGTACGAAGACCAAGTTTGCAGACCGACTGAAAGAAGGTCTCCAAATGGCAAAAGTTTCAAATGTGACGTATCAGATGTCAAAATGATGATGCTCAACGCTCTCATCTGGTGGCCCAAAACCAGACAGACAACTATAAAATATCTATTAGCAAAAACTAAAAGATTCTTTTGCCTTACGGTAACGGGAGCCATGAAAACCACACCCACCGCAGCTCTGCCTCCATCCACTGGACATACATGTGCAGGAAATGGCAATATTTTAGCCAGCCTTCGACTGCGAGGATGGGGAGTGTGGTCTAGTAGATATGGAATCTACGAACACGCCAAAATCCTCGAGAAATGCTCTAAAAACTACCTCTGAGAAGAATGCAGACCGTATCACTCTTAAATATATATTCAATAGAAAATTTCTAATTCTGCTGAATCCAACAGAGATCATCGAAGCAAATATCTCAATATTCACTGATGGGTCAAAACATCAAGAGAAAACGGGAGCGGGTTTGTATTCACCCGAGCTCGCCCTCGAAAACAGTTTATCGCTGGGCAAATATGCTTCGGTTTTTCTAATCGAATTGATAGGTATAGTACACAGCGCTAATATAATCCTAGAGAGAAAAAAACACAATAAAAAGATTTTGATATCTTCGGACAGCAAAGTTGTTCTGTAAGCTCTAAACACTTGTAAGATAACCTCCGGCTTCCTTTTGGAGTGCGTGGAGACGCTGAACCAGATATCCAAAGATAATGTCCTTAGCATTAGCTGGGTCAAAGGACATCAAGGAAATGAGGGTAACGAAAAACCAGATGAGCTGGCCAAGAAAGGTTCAAAAAGTCTTCCCTGTGGCCCTGAACGAATTATAAAACCAGCCCTAAAAACTGTCGATGCCTTCCTTAAGAACCATACTCATCTAATACATACTACAAGATGAACAAGTAATGCAAGCTGTCGCCAGAGCAAAAACTCTGTATCAGCTCCCCCCAGAAAGCTAGAATACAGCTATTATGTCTACTGTGGTTTAAAGCTGTACCAAGTCTACGAACAATTGCAGGGATACTCACGGGACACTGTCGGTTATATAAGCATCTTCACACACTGGGAATAGCAGATAATCCCAGATGTCAAGCATGCGATCACGAAGATAAGACCTCTGAACACGTGTGCCATCCTTCCTGCCAGAGTTCTATAGTACATCCTAAAAGCGGGATGACTTGGGATCTGATGGGCCTGGAGAAGCTGCTTGGAGGTTGTACAATGGGCCCAAACAAGTGGCCTAAGTGCTGGGAGCTTGCTCCCCCTTTACTAATAATCCAATATCCAGAATTCAGATGATACTCAACAACGTGTGAAATTCCATTCAGGGGGTAGGTTTCTTAAATCTCATGACGAATCTGGGACACACAGTATACTATAAATTTTAATGTGATCCCCTGGTGCTTCAAAATTGATTTATTAATTTGTTGTAAAAATCCTAGTTTTAAACAGATTTATATAATTAGGATTATAAAAGCCGAGTTTAAACATTTTTAAATCCCTTGTTTTTTCATATCAGATTAAAAGATATACCTATGTATACGTGTGTCAAGCTTTAAATGTTGTATATTTTTTGCACACTATTTTTTATTCGTATTTACATTGTTCGTTTACAAAAAACAAAAAATATAAGTTACAATTACATTATACACTGTTTTCAGCGAGGAATGGTGAAGTGTAATATTTCAGGAACGAATAAAGATTTTGAAATCATGAAAGTGTTTCAACAAATCTAATAATAAAATCGCAGTCCTCTGTTACTCAGGAAAAGTGGAGGTAAAGAAAATGAGACTTTTAGGATAGTTTAAGGCAAAACGGTCTCTCAGGTATCTACTACAAAAAGCTCAAATAAAAGCAAGCTATTTTTTGGATAAAAATCGAGGAGTCCACTACTATTTTGAATTCGTACATTGACTCCGGTTGACTGTCCATGACTGCATATACTATGGATGCCATTGACTGCAGATAACTAGCGTTGACAGCTCAATTTTTGTATATTAACTAGAGAGAGTGGATAACCCCTCGATAAAAATTCAAAATTATATTTAACACCCTTCAGTGGCGCTATTTGACTTTATTTTTCAAATGGAACTTAATTATAATATTTCAATTTCGGATTCTATGACACGTTAATGATAACTTTTATTAAAATATTTACCAATATCTACATCCAATATCGAATTTTGAAGAAATTGAACTGTGACATTCTACGATGAAGCACCTTGTAGCAGAAAATCTAATAAAATAAAACTAAAGATAACTTTCTTTTTAAAATCCATAAAAAAATTCGTTTGGATACGTTAAACATTCAAACAATTTTGAGGTTTTATTTATTTACAAAAACAAAATAGCTCTTAAGGAAATAAAAAAACAAGTAAAACCAAATGTTACTTGTAAAGTAAAACCAGTAAAATCGTAAAATCGCAGTTGTACCTACTCGTATTCCAAATTTTACTGGAATAGTCGAGTTGGTAGTACAAAAATTATGATTGTTAACCTTTTTGTTTGAGGAACTTAAAAAGAAATTTGGGTCAAATAAAAAGTTTATAAAATCAATCTCCTCTATTAAAAGAAAAGAAAATTAAATTAGAAAAATAAAAAAAATAATATTTTTCTTCTTTTTCGAGATGAATGTAATTAAATATTAAAGAAACTTTTGTAAATATCAACTCCATTTGCTGAAAATTAATTTAAATTTACAAAAAAAATAAGGTAAATACCCCATTACATTTTAAAGAATTGGCGCTTTGAAATATCCTTTTTAGAATGAAAAATTATATTATAGAATAAATGTTTAAATTAAGATATAAAAATTTGAAATTTTGATGAAATTCTAATGTAATCAGTTCAGAGTAATCGAATTCTTTTGAAAGGCAATTTACATTTACAGTTACATCGTGTGTACCTATTTACTCTAATAAGCTTTAACAAAAATATGGCATATAATGGCTTATTAAACGTTTTGAGAGATAGAGATACGTAAAAAGATGGCAAAAATATAGAAAATACCAAAAGTACGCTCAGACGTAACAGACAAAATTGTAAATAGACTTACAAAAAAATCGATGGACTGTAGACTTCCAGAGAAAGCCTAATTAGCCAAACAGGCAGATCTTATAGACTTACTTTTATGACAAAGATAAATCAGAGAAATTAATAGACAGAGATGAGATTGAAAAAATATACAAAATAGTCGAAGAAACAGATAGCAAATGGCAAGACAGACTCGCAGACATACATTTAATTAATTTGACCTACCCATGTACCCACAATGTTGTCTTTCACCAATCAGAATTGGTTAGTTGGTTAATGGACATGCCAAACGTTTTATACTAAATTTAATGCCGACGTTAGTTAATCGAGAAGTTTGTAGTGCTGGGCTGTAAATATTGTCACGTTTTTGACGTTTGAAGAAAATAGTATATTATTTTTTAAGAAGCAATATTGAAACATTTTTTCAGCCAGTCAGTTCTTTTGTATGATGAGACGAAGTCGAGTCTGACAACTACTGACGAGCTAAAAAAGTCACTTTTATGCGAATGAAAAATTTAATATTAAAACTAAAAATAGAAAATTTTGAAAAAGTTTACTTCAAACTTTAAAAACAAGATAATTATTAAACGTTACAAACAAATAATATAAAGAATTTTAAAAAAACAATTAACTTTTAACATTACAAATAGCTATTTATGTATCAAGTTGGAAAATAAGCCTGTTTTTTGCACTAGACGAACACTTGGACCACGAGCGCAAGCGAGTAATCCAATTTGTCGCGTGCAAAAAACTAGCTATTTTGCACGTGTTACATACAAGATTTTAAGTAATTTTGTGTAAATATTGTTAAAAAAGCATAAAATCAATGTTTTTATTTTGACTTTTACATGTATAGTTAATATTCGAGCAGAATGTGAAAATACTGCGTTGTCAAGGAAATTGTGAAGTTTTTATTGTTAAAAGTTTCTATTTTGACACTTAGTTGGAATATAAAATCTCACTTTCCAAAGAGTGTCAAAATTGACATTCAAAATGATAACAAAGTGCAAAAGGATTGCCTCTGACAGTAGAAGGAAATGAGCAGAGTGCCGCATGAAAGCAGTTGCGGGCTCGGCAAGTGACAGCGTTACAAAACTGGCCGTTATACTAACCGCGGTAATAAACCGAATCAACGAGTAGTATGACTAGCTAATGTGACTACCTAATCTCGTATTGAGATCCGAGTAACGAGCGGCGCATAAGCGCTTAAATTTGGTAGAGCTTCGGCTCGGCGACTGGTGCTCCTAGAGGCGGTTTACGAGGGGTCAAGGAGAAGCAATCTTTCCAGCCTAACCTAGCTCTGAACTAACCTAACCTCTGAGTATATCTGGGCATGTGTTCGACCGGAGGTATATGCCTGTAGGTCATATTGAGCACCCGATCCTATGCCTCTGGACAAACGGTTCGCTTTTTATTGATTGATTCGGTAGTGGATCGCAACGCCGGTTGCCGTTGTACGGTCGGAAAGAATTATGGTCGCATAATTGTGGTGGTCGCATATACGGTTGGAGTTGTTGTAGTGGTTACAGGAGCTCCGGCCTATCTTAAGCCTAACCTAACCTAACCTAAATCTATCTTAAACTTAACTTAACCTAGGAGTCTGTACCCGACCGTTACAGAGAGAGTCTCGAGAGTTAAGTCTCTACCGGTTAGAGCCCTCCTGTGACGTCTGCGAACGATCACAACGCTCCAGGATCCGGGTCCGAGAGGGCCGGGAGATCACCCGTTCATTTGGTCTAACATCCCTGACACGCGGTCTTTAGTAGTTCCAACTACTGTGGGGACTCAAAAAGTGATAACAAAAAGTGTCTATAGTGAATCAAAACTACATAAATATCATTTCATGTTACAACATGTTACAAATAAGTAAGGTTAGAATTTACTTTTTTGCACAACTTGTACTTTATTTTCTCAATAACAAAATGTCAATTTGTCTTGACATTTGAAGAAAATAGTATGTTGTTTTACAAAGAGCAAAAGTGATACTTGTTTTTGGCGAGTTAGTTCTCTTGTCAGATGAGACGAAGCCAAGTCTGACAACTACTAATGAGTCCAAAAAAGTCACCTTTCTCCACATAAATTTTTATTTTTTCTTAAAATGTACAAAATTAATTATAACTCATTTAAACGTGAAAAATAAAAGATATTGAAAAAGCGCCATCTCTTATCAATTACCTACTTGTAAAAAACGTCAACTTTTTTTGACAATTGAAGGAAAAAATTATTTCTGTGTACGAAGAAGCAATTGTAAACGATCTTACGATTTTCTAAAACGAATCGATCGACTTTGAAAAATGTCCAGTTTTAGATTAAGAGTAAAAGCACCCACGCCAATTCTTAAAAAAAGGACTATGCGTTTTGAATGGTAAACCATTAATTATTATTTTGCACAATTCGACGCAGATATAGACGGATATAAGCTTTTGATTTTTAAAGAGAATGGATACCATATCCAATCAGTATGTATGAATGAAATGTTTTTTTTCTTTCTCTTCTAAGTTCGTTCAAGCGACAGAACAGAATTATTTGGAAAACACAATATAAAATAAATGAGGGTAGAAACTCAAGTTGAATTTAAAAACTGTTTTCTTGTTTTCAACATTGTATTATCCGGAAAAACCTTAAATTCTTCGTCTTATAAATAATTATCAACAGTTAAAAATACCGATGTAAGTTAAATTTAGCACAAATTTGTTACGATTGTGGATGAAATTTTAAATCTTTTTGATTGGTTTGTGAAGTGATTGTAAGTTAGATAATTGGATGCATTTAATTTGTTACTGAACGTTATTACTTGTCATGCAAAGAAGCTCTTCATCAGCTCGGGTATCAGCATCACACATACGAGTATGCATTAGTACAAATAGCTCGAGTAGTGACTCTTGACCCATGTCCATCAGAGTTCATTACTGGACACGACAATCCACTTAAACCCCCAGGTGCGTGCACAACAACGTCGATTAATCAAACTTTAATTGATCTCGGTTTAGCTCAGATTCTGTATCGGCCCACTGCGGATAGTTCCAGGTTACGCTTTTAACCGTTTTGAAATATCACTTAAAGGTACTGAAATTAACTAAAATCGTTTCTTCTTACTTAATGAATTAAAAAGAACGGTTTTATAATATTAAATTTATCTCGACTAATTTAAGAAAAAATTACAAAAACCTTTAACAAGAAAGTAGGTTATATAAAGGGCTCTTAATCATGCTTTTTACTACCAACTCAGCTTATAAGTTAACTGTTCTATAGAGATCATTTCTCAACTTTTCTAATAAAAAACTATCCATTAAGAGATGTGGTCATAAGGTCATGTGTTGGAAAACTTCTATATAGATTTTCTTGTTTTTCTTTCTTGTTAGCACAAATATGAAGTTACAATATTTTTTCAATTTTAAAAAATATTTTAATAAAAGTAGGTGTTTTGTGTTATAAAAAAAATCTTTTGTGTGTGTGTGCAGAAAGTTAGTGTATTTTCTAAATCAACTACTCAAGGAGAAAACGAGATAACCCGTCTTGAGTTCACCCTAGTTAAAATTGAACACGGACCTACTTCAAACCTCTACTTGAGAATTAATTAACAACATGTTTTCTTTTAACGTAGTTTAGAAAGCAACTACTCGATGCAGTAAAACTAAGTAATTTTAGATAATATAAGGAGGTAATTACGCATACTCGACGAATTTAATTATTTCCACGTTATAGGTACTATAATAAATTTGTAAGTCATTAGAAAAGTTTAATCTATAATATCCATCACAAAAAAAGCAATTTTTTGTCTATGAATAATGACAAGTAGTAACAAAGAAACGTATCGGTTAAAATGATAGTAATTAACTTAAGTATAAAATCATTTGCTTTTGATTATTGGTTTTCTATCAATTTAATGTATTGGTAATGGATTAAATTCAACAATACAACGTAACTTATGTTGGTACCAATAAAGTCTTTAAGGAGGTTTTAATGATCTTCTCACCAGTTGGGGGATTGTTGTTTAAGATTTTTGAGTTGGAGTTTGAGTGTGGCTGTTAGGCTAGGTACGAAATTTCCTACGTCATTTTGGTTCCCATTTCGTCAAACGGTTTTTAGCGATTTTAAATACCTTTTTTAGCTTTATAGATGTAGTATAGCCCACTATAGGTACTTCTTTAATTGACTCACAAGTTTAAGATATTTCTGGAAAAGCGCCCAATAAAATATCTTTATTTCTTCACGATTGTATACCTCTGTAGTTTATAACAAATTTTTGCCTCCTAAATTTTTTTTAAATTCTACCGTAAGGCTGTAATTAAATTAGATTTAAAAAAAGGGCCGCGTCATCAATTTTTTTCACCGAAGTACTCTGTTAATATAATATTAATGTTTTATGGGCCTCGGGGTACCCTGACAATATTAATAAATTTATTTTTAAGGTTGCCTTACTGTATATTTATTTAATAAAATTTGTTTTTAGTTTTACGATTTCTACATTTTCAACAATTGTGGGTTAAAGTGCACTATAAGTTTTTATGATGAAACTACTATTTCAATAATATTTCCTGCTATCTGCAAAATTTGATTTTAAAATACACGAAATGATGCATATTTTACTACTGTAGATAAGCTATGGAGTTTCAATTTTAGAGGATTTGAGAAAACCTGTACAATTGAGAAATTTACAAGTCGCGTCTACTCGATTAGGAAAAAGATTAAGGCTTGATTGCACCACTTCTTAACAATACTGGTCTTCAAAAAAAAATCGGCCCACCAGCGTATTAACAAACAAAACAAAACACTGTACTGAATAACTAAATATTTACACTTTGTTGATTTGATTTAAACCGTCTTCTATTTAAAGTTTGGATGTTACTGTGAAGTTAATTAATCTCATTATCTTTATCAATATTATTACACACCGATATTATACATATTATACACCGAATTGTGGACACAACTGAAGCAGAAGCTGAGCAAGCCGTAGTTCTACTGAAAGAAGGTCAAATTCAAAGTACAAAGTAGCAAGAAGATTGAATAGCGATATTTAAAGACTGTCCTCTATCGAAGGCGAACTGGATCTAGACGGAATCGTGTCAAGACTGAAATAGGTGACCGCTTTAATAGAAGAACCGCTAGAAGAAGACTTGGAGAGTAGAACTTGAAACCGCATAAACCTGCTACCAGGCCAAAATTAACTGCAGATGATCGACAAGTTGGGCTTCAGTTTGCTAGACAACATCGCGATTGGACTCGAGTGCAATGGGAAGCTATTCTTTTTACTGACGAGAGTCGAATGGCATTGCATGGCTCTTATGGACGCCATAATGTCTAGCGTCGTCCTGGATAACGTTATTCTCAATGTTGTACATAAGAAACGGTAAGTTACTATAATGTTCTGGGGTGAATTTTCTTTCACTGTACGTACAGAGTTTGTCGTTATTAGGAATGGTCGTTTAACTAATATACGACACATAAAAGAGATCCTCGCGAAGAGCACGTAATGCCATATGCTAGATTTATTGGCGAAAATTTTGAACTAATGCACGATAACGCATAACCTCATGTTGCTAACATAGCGACGCAATGCTTAGCAGAGGTCACAATTTGTGTAATGCAGTGGCCAGTCAAAAGTCCGGACCTCAGCCCGATAGAGCATGTATGGGACATGCTGAAACGGAAAGTTAGGCCCGTAATCCAGCACCAGCCACTCTTGCTGATCTGGAGACAGCTAGCAGAGAAGAATTCAAAAAAATCCCTCAGGACAACATCAAAAACTGTTCCAATCGCTATGACATCGAATGGAGGCGACCATAAGATCAAGAGCAGGGAATACAACTTACTAAAATTACATTTATATTGGTTGGATTAAAAAAATCTATATTTTAAAGGCATGATTTTAGTAAAATCTCTTGTTTTCGTTAATATAATTTGAAAATTCTCAAAATAAAAATCATTCAGTAGAATGTTTTTCTTCAAAAGTGTAGATGGACTATTTTTTTTGATGAGCAGTGTATTAACTCTAACCTAAAATTGTAAAGTGTGAGGTTTTCCATTGCACAGGTAATTAAGCTTGGCTTGATTGCACATACCTATATTCCAATTTCACAATTATAAAGAGTGACTCATTCCTAATATGTGTTCGCAAAATTTAGCTAACTATAGCGCGGCTTCTATTGAGATAGATGCAGAAAACACGTGCCGCTTTAATAGAATAACGTACTTTACTATAATTTGACAGAAGCTTAGTAGTAGAACTGGATCCGAGTACGAACGATTGTTCATAATGCTGTACCGAAAACTCTCGATGTAATCTAGTCTTCATTCTATAAATGACACAACTCTCTACATTTGTGAACAAATAGTATAAAGCATACGAACATATTAAGCCTGGTTAAACTACAAGTTGAGCTTAGATTTAAGGGAAAGTGGTGCAATCGGGCCTTAGTAAGGTATTTGTTAAAATACAATTTAACTACAAGTTGAGCTTAGATTTAAGAGGAAGTAGTACAATCGGGCCTTAGTAAGGTATTTGTCAAAATAAAAATTGGATTCTTAACCCTCCATCCAACGGGTGGGTCTAAAATCACACGAGCCAACGGGTGAAGCCTGTTACGCTCACTTTATATCTATAGCTAAAAAATAGTAAGGGTGCAAGAATTGCACTGAATTTTTTTTAATTGAAAATATACCTTATTCTTCATTATTTTACAGAAGAATTAAAGCGTAGGTCCTTAGGTTAGTTATTATTTTTTAATTTTAAATTTTTTATCCTATTTTGACATTTTTTATTGAAAACTGTTTTTTATGGACTTTGAAGGAAAATAAAGTTAATTATCATAATACATTATTTAGTATATTGATCAAATAAGCAGAAAATTACAAAAAAATTAAATTATAAAATTCTCAACACAAACTGCAAGGGCCTAAACTTCATTGAAATAGCAGGCTTCAATGTACTAAATACATAACCAAGCCTTACAAAACTGGAAAAATAATAAGAATTTTTGCTTATGTTGCACTTGTCACCTAAACAAAAAATTTACAAACAAGCATTGAAACTTAAAACCAATTATTTTTTATGGTCTGCAGATAAGTTTTGCGCTTAAATAATGCTTTATAACAAAAATAATCGGTTATCACAAAGTTACACGAACCGACGGGTGAAGCCTGTCACAACAAACTGTGTCCTAGAGGATTCATTTTTTGAAAAAAATTGAAAAGCAAATGCTGATGATATGAGTTATTACAAATTAAGAAGGTAGATAGAATATTACAATAAAAAGTATTTCTTTTTTTAAGTTACAGACAATTTTCACTTTTGCTTGCACTCACAGGCTTCACCCGTTGAATGGAGGGTTAAAGGAACAAACTGTTATTGCTGAAATGGTAAGAACTTGACAAGAAAGAAAACGTTTACAAAAGTGGAGAAATAGGTAAAAAGGGTAAATTGGTAAGTTAAAGGTAAGTTGGTGACGTCTTGGAAGAAGAGGTCTTCACTTTAAAACCATAGTATTCAAAACATACCTACTAGATTAATTAGCAAAAGATTATTGGCATGGAATTCTTCAAAATCTTTGATGGATTAAAAAAATGGTTATTAAACAATATTGATTACTTTAAAGCCCTTCCATTTTGATTCATAAGACGAAGTTTAGTTATTCATACGTGCACGCGTCACTATAAAATAGTCAGCGAAACCCTTTGGTTAGCATACATTGGACATCAACCCTCATTCAACAATAAAGAGATTTTAAAATTTAATCAGCCTCTTCATCCTGTTCCATTACAGAGTATATTATAGAATTTTAAATAACACTGTCAATTTATTATAAAGTAGGCTAAAGAAAGCAACATAAAGCTTACTGACAAATACCGAAAACTATTTACGTCACAGTTGACACTACACAAAACCAACTATATTCGAGATTTTGTATTTAATGTTTGTGCAAGACTTTTCGAATCAAATATTAAAGCGTTTTGGGAATATAAATCGTACGGCAAACAAAACTTCTGAGTCTACAATGAGCAGTTAGACTCATGCATTGTCATTTTCTTGACTTGCATTTCTGCTATTATATTTTGTTGAAGAATAAACATTAATAAATACCGCTACTACTACCAACTAATATTTATTCCATTTTTTTACATGTAATTTATTTTAAAAATATGGACAAAAAAAATACTGTTGGCGCTGTTTCATGAATTTTGTTAAAAAAAGCTTTAGAAAAAATTTTCGCTCAAAGCTAACGTTTTAAAGTTATGAGATGATGTAGTGTTTTAAATTAAGTTTTAACTCTAGAAACTGAATTTTTGTTTACTTTTAACTTAATTATAATATTTTTCTCATGATGGTGAGCTACATAAGTGATTATTTTCTTGTAAGTATTTAGCCATAGATTGATGACCTATTTCAGATATTACAATGTACAGATGTACAGGGTGGTTGTAAAAATCATATAACACCGATATTACCATCGGGCGTATCTTATGCCATCCACGTTGCTCAGCCAAAGACGGGAGAGTAGGATGCGATTAACAAACAACAACAAACATTTTTAAACAAAATAAAAATATTTATTAAAATCAAAATATAAGGAAACAAAACAAAATATTAATTATTCGGAAACCAGGAACTGGTCCGTCTAAAACAAATCGAAATTAATTAAAATAAAAAGAAGAAGGGAAATGCGAAACGCGTAAATTAGACCGAATTGATCGCCAGACCATCAACTACCCGAAGAACAAAAGAATCACACTGAACACAATAATGCCTTATGCAAAGTGGATTAACACGGACGGTTACGGACTCTCTAAAATTAATGCACGTCGAGTATTTATTAACTGTCCATCACTAAGTTCTTAGCACCGATCAGAACTCAGCTTGATATTTGGTAGCAACGCACAGTCAGCAGCACAATTAATGGCCATACTGGCTATACGTTTAAACGAATATGGAAGTAACCATCAAAACACCCATACTTAAATCGAGGGGTAACTTTATTTTACCGACAAGTAATAAATCAACAACCTCCCCTTCTGTCCGTTTATCTTTGTTGGCTAATTATAGCCAAGGTGGCCAATAATTGTAAGGCTAACTGTACATCTTAGTCCGTACGATTCGTATTCATATTTTTACGATTATCACAAAACTCTTGCACAAATGCTTTTTATGCGATTATGCAGGTGGTAATAGATGCGGGCTTACAAAAGGCATCGAATGGTATAAGGTTGGGAGAGAGGGTACGTGAATTACAAATAATTTTAAAAAGCATTTAAAATATTAAGTATTGTAAATAATTTTAAAATTACGGAAAATGACTTGAAAATATTATGGATAGTTACAAAGGGAAATTAAAAGGATGAACAAAATATATACCTGAAAGGCCAAAAATAAATTTAAACTAATTAAAATAATTTTAATTTATCGTGGGCAAAGGAAATTGAAACGGGTGACTTCGGTATATTTATACCGGTATATTTATACCGAAGTTAAAGTGTAGGCGCCGGATAAAAAGTTATACCATTGCATCACAGATTATACAAAAACGGAGGATCTGATAGTTGCTGGTGGCTTTTAGGCAGAATCTTAAGGAGTCGTAACACTCTGAAGCCACTAGAAAAACGTATCGTTATAATCCAAGCTCTTGAAAGATTAATAAAAATTAATAAAACTTATGAACAGAAAACGCACCCTTCGAAAATAAAAGACTGTCAAATTTACAACTAATATTTGAAAATTAATTAGTTAAATTTCTTCAAATGTTAAATTAGTTAAAAGGTTATAGAAGCACGATTTTTTTTTATTTCGTTCAAAATCTATAAAAAAAACTTCTTTTTAGATATCCCTCAGGAACAAGTCCATTGTTACTTTCCTTTCATACGTGCTTCTATTTAAAAAGAAGGCTGTTGGAAATTATTTGATCAATTTTAAAATGGAGATTTAAAATAAATTTCCACACTACGTAACGAAGAAGTGGTAAAATAATTTTATGTTTTCAAGCGAGATGAAAATAAAAAGAGTCTTATTTGAAATATGAGTGTATAAAGAAAATGATATTTTCCTTATATGTTGAAGTGTGTTATTTAGCAAATAAAAAGAAAACTAAAAATGTGGAAAGGATGAGACCGTTTTGTCAATCGCTTAACAACTCTATTATAGTGTGTACCTTTTAGGATTTGGACGACATCGAATAATTTTGTGATAGTAGTAAACTGACCATGTCACAGTGATTGACAACTCAATAAAAAAAAGTATCTAGAAATTGCAGGATAACAAGTAATCGAAGCAAGTTTGACACATCTTTTGTGTTGTTTCGGAAGTGATGGGTATTTTTGTTAAAAATATATCTGCTTTATTGAAAATCTAATACTTTATCGATTTTCGTTATTGTTGTTGATATTTTTCGAAATTTTTAAAAACTTTTCCACGCCAAGGAAAAGACACGAAATAAAAAGAAACAATACGATTCTAAATCTAAACTTGCGTCTTATGTTAAAGTTTTATTTGGTAAAAACAATTTTCGATTTTGTGTCGCAAATTCGTAAAGAAACTAAACAACAAAAAAAATGTAAAACTTTAGGCGGCAAACAATTATTGTAGTTGAATAGGTCCATGTTTGGCAGGAAATGTTTGGTTAAAGTTAGAAATATAAAAGTTTATATAAATAGAAAAGTTAACATTAAACCAAATAAAAATCAAAAAGGAAAAAATCCATCATCCTTTTGTATTGTATTACATTAAAAATAAAAACATCAAACTTTTGTCTGTAAAACCTCACAAATCGAACATTCGTTAACAATATGAAAAATATTAAAATATCTATTGTTTTTCTGTAAAATAACACAAGGCTTAGATTTTTACATTTCCATTTATTTAAAAAACTACATCAAAAGAAAAATTTTCATGAAAGCAATATCTTATTGTCAATCTCAAATGCTTTTGATTTTGTTTTTGATATAAGCCAATACCGTTCGCATATTATAGAAAATAGAAAAATATAAATTCGCTCCAAACATACATTTTAATATTAAGCTTTGTTTTGTTTACATTTTAATCCAGGCCAGAATAAAAAACAAAAATCCAAATTAAACTATTTCGGACTAAGCCCACAGATTATTTTGTGCAAAATTTATTCCGCGCGATTCGAAATAAAAAAAAGTAAATAGCAAAATAAATAAAAGTGTAGGTATTACAAATTTTGCTAAAATTACATGTAACAATTTTTATGACTTTCCATAAAACTTACATCTGGTTTAAGAATAATTTTTCTTGAAAAATATCCCATTTAAAGTTAAAAAAAGTGACATGAATCAAACTGTTTTGAAAGCAATCCAATTCGGATAGTTTTATTACTTTACACCTTTAAGTTGTTTTATTGTTTCGATAAATATATTAATACATAAATTTTATATAAAAGTTGAAGAAATTTTTATCTGTTATATTTTATTACACTTTTGTTTACGTTTACTATGATATATTTTTGGGTTTTGGGAAAAATTTTCAAGATATTCTCCCGGAAAATAGTGAGCTTATGAAAAACAATTACCAGTTGAAGATAAGATAGTAAAAGAAATTTAATGCTCTACTACTTCTTTTCTGAACACTACTACTGTAAAACGAAGAGCGTAGGTGCTAGAGACAAAAGTTTTAAGAAAAATGTGACTTCCAAAGTTTCTCTCAGGATAGCTGGCTCGGAGGTGTGAGTTTCATCAGGTAAAGCGAGTGGTTAGATGAATTCGGGACGAAAAGTTCTCAACCTATTCTCAAACTTTATATGGTTGAGATCTCGGAATTATTTTATTAAACGTGATGCAGCAAGAATTTAGAATCGAGAGTGCCAACTGAGCCATTTTTGGTCAACAGAACTGACGTTATGGGATGAACTAAATGCAGAGTTAGGGGCGTTTTAGATGGACTAAGTATCGTTGTACTAACTTGTTAGCACTGAATCAACTCAAGGAGCAAAAGCAAGGGAATCTAAGCTTTAACGTCGTCCACGGTCGTGCGTCAAAATTTCTACTGGCGACGTTAAAGCTTAGATTCGCGTGCTTTTGCTCTTTGAGTTGATTCAGTTACTAACAGTTAGTAGGATACTTAGTCCATCTAACACGGCCCTTAGAGCGCCTAAATAGACGCTTATGAGATACCATGAAAAGCGTTGGTAATTTAAGACTGCAAGAAAATGGCTATGGAAGTCGGACTTCGCTAATGGCCCGTCGGCACAAACAGGCATACCTTTCGGTTTAACCTGTGCAGGCGGCCTGCACAAGCCAAACTGAAGCGTGTGGACACAGTTTAGGCGGCTTGCAGAGACGAAACCGGAGCGTCTGGAAAGCGTTCCGGTGGACTGTGCAGTCCGTCTGCACAGGGAAACCGAAATGCAAGCCTATTTGTGTGTGTGGGCAAGCCTTTAGCAGTGTGTAATAACTCACCTTCTCAAGTTACTAGCCCTGAAAAGGGATGACGCTTGAAGTGTCTTGCTTATACTCTGCAGTCGGCGGCATGTTTAGAGCGCGTATGAAGCCCCGACATGTGAAGGAGTAGGCGGCGGTCAGCGCAGAAGGATTGATCTGTCTGGAAGCCCGTCTGGAGCCGCCGTCGGTGCAGACCTTAATAGTAGTAGCAAATACTCCAGCGAGACCCTGGAGGACTGATGTAGAGAAGGGTTTCGTCTGAACAGCCGTTGCACACGAGTCAGTCGATCCTAAGCCCAACGCGAAAGCCGATGTAAATGCAAACACAAATTATTTATTGAATTTATTTTATCTAATGAGATTTGACCCGAACGATAGCGTTTAGCGATAGTGATTCATCGGAGTAACCCAACATGACCCGGAGACGTCGTCGGGAGTTCCAGAAAACGTTTTCTTTTCTTAATAAGCGTCCGAGTTCCATAAAATCCTCAAGGAGGGAGATATGGTTTGGAACGCTAAGAGCACCGCAGTTGTGGCGGGGTTCAGATCTTCCCCTTGGAACTTGAAAATCTGGATGAGGGCCACGAGAGGTGTCGCCCTTGTTTGTACCCATATCCGCAGTAAGTTTCCAAGGTGAATAGCCTCTGGTCGATAGATTGACCTTTCCACAACTCCCTCCCTCCCTTAGCCATGTAGCTAGGATCAAGGATCATAATAATACCGACCGGGCCGAGAACTTTTAGTATTTTTAAAAAATAATAGTGTATTATCCATGTCCGCTACACCCCTTTTTGGCGTTCGTTGGCTAGACTAATATTTTCTGATGCAGAAGTACCGATCAATGGGTCTAGCCTTATCATTTTAACAGCCAACTGGCAGTACTTTACATCTAACACTTGAAAAATGAAAAAGATTTTTAACAACAAAAATTCGGTAATTTATAAATAGAAATTCCATTATACGCTTGTTCGCAAAGCCATTAAAAATATACTTTTATTGCACTATACTTTATTAAAAGCTTGAATTTAACAAAGCTGCATAATAAAAGTACTTATCCCTATTATTAAAAATTGAAATGCAATGACGCATTTTAATAAAAAATATAACTAAAAAAATAGAGTAGTAGGGGAAAGTGGGTTAATGTCGACCCTTGTCCAATATCGACCAGTGCCCTATAGATCAGATCATATTTTTTGTATGCCTAAAAAATACGTAAGAAAAACATCTCGCTAATCTTGTAGAAAATGATAGAATTAGAAAAGCGGCATCGGCATCTATGTACGAAATTTCGTAATAGTACAGTACAAGACCGTCTAAGGCTATCTAAAGGTAAGCGTTCATCTATCAGCATCGTAGGTATCGCACGCATCGGACAAATCGTATTTTTTATGTCGAGTAAGTTCATTTATTCGGATCGTCGCAAACGGCTTATAACCAAGCCAGTATTTTTCAGCTACTGGAACTATCAACTGTGATTCTTATTACAAAATTCAAAATATGAGTGACAATGAAAGTGAAATAGTGATAATCAGCTGTTTGTTAATGGAGGAGGAAGAAAAGAAAAAGAAGAAACGTAAACAAAAAAAAATTTGGGTGCATAATATATGCAAGAAAAGGTTAGAGTATGGAGAGTTCCATACATTGTTCCCTGATCTTGTAGAAGATGATTCAAAATCGTCCATGATTGCAACAAATACTGTGATTGAAAACAGCAAAAGTGCAAACATTGCGTCGAGCCGTTGCGATTACTATCGTTCATTACTCGGATTTGTCGATGACATCAGCGGCACGCATCGTACTCATCGGAAAAGTTGCCTTCTTGAGAATACTGATCGGATTTACCGAGATCCGATGCGTACGATGCGATATAATGAACTATGGTTCATTTAAAACACTGTAAAGAATATTTTTTTCCGATTCGTCCGATGCGTGCGATGCCTACGATGCTGATAGATGAACGCTTACCTTAAGGAGATACTTTTAACGTTTCTTAATGTTTTTATATTTTTTTAATACATAATTATATGAATTAATGCTTTGGTCGATATTATCCTACCCGATAGTTGATTTTACCCTGCAGGTCGATATTACCCCACATTTTCTTGCTTTTTTTTTACATTTATTTTTGAAAAAATTTGTTAATATGTTGAATTTTTTCAATAATCCTAGGAAATGTGGAAGCATACTGAACATATAAAAAAATTCAGATTTATTGAACTTAGAGATTCCAATCAAAAAATGCCTTAGGTGGTCGATATTTACCCACTTTCCCCTACCTATTATTATAGTCAAATATTTTAGTGTAATAAATTTTTAAGTTGAGTATCCATTTTACAGAATATTTTAGATTTTTTGGTTTGGTAATAAATATAAGACAAAAAGTGCTAGGTATTTAATGCCCGTTTTCACCGACGATTCTTAAAGTTAGGCATTGCTTAATCTGACATTAGCATTTTTTAAGTTGAAATTGCTCTTCACCACGTTTCACCACGCGCACCAGGGTTCCTAAATAAGATAAACAAAGGTATTCATATAGCGATATCGTAATGGTTATTAATTTTTTTGCCTCGGGTTAGAAGTTGTCTTAGCGTTAGGCAGTTCTTACGTAGGCAATTGCTTAGGAACAGTCGGTGAAAACGGGCATAAATGTCACATTAGCCATATTGATTAAAGTTGGAATTTGTTTGATGTTAAAGGTGTCACATTTTCACAGGTTATGCTCAACTATTTCAAGTATTTTTTGTAAGTTACATAGATATCGTATATTGGGTATGGAGAATTTATATTTACAAAATTAAAAGATACAAATAATTGAAATAAATTTTAACTTTGACATTTGAAAGGAATGGATGGTCAGGTGAGCTATGAGCGCTTGAAACAAAAGAAATAAAACGCACTTAAATCTACAGATAATACTGTATAATTGCAGATCGTGGCAATTATATCAAAGAATACTCCACTTTTTATAATGGAAAAACGGTTTCAGTCAAATTTGATAAAATTTGGGTAAGTTGTAGATTTTTCCCCTCTGAACAAAAGTCTCAATGGGCGAAAACATCTAGACGCCTACGTTTCTGAAATAGAGGCCGCCTTTACTGTTAAACGAAGGACTGAAGTGCTAGAAGCAAAAGTTTGCCGAAAAACGTGAGGTCTAAATTTTTTTTCATACAGTAACGATTTTTGCAGGCGGATATCTCCAAAACTATAAAGAATAGAGAAAAAATGAATAGCAATAATCTTGTAGAAAATTTGATAAGCTTTCATTTCAATAAGAATAATATTTTCCCAACGATCCGCCGTTTTCTAGATATAAGCGAAAACCTCAAAAAATTATATAGCTAGAACCGGGGACTTTTTCTGCGACCGCGCTGAAAGCCTGCCTTTGAATGCGACAGAAAATTGATTGATAATAATAATATTAGCCTTAAAATACTATCACGTACATAATATGATAAAATGAAAATAGTGGATAATTTATTTTTGACTCGACTTGAAATGTAATGTCAATGGGATAAATATACTCGGATTTGATATAAATAAATAATCTCGTAATGCAATTTTTATGAGTACAACATCTCAAGTTATTTTCTAGTACCTACTACATTTTGTGTTAGAGCGTTATAAAAACTTGTTTATTGTTTCACGTACTATACTGGTTTTTTCCATTTTCTACTTTTTTAAAGAAAATAATATCATTATCGCTCGTATGTTTTCACAATTTCCTCCATATTTTTGAACTCGAACGTTTAATTAAATAAGTTAAACAATCAAACTCTTTTAGTTTTCCATTCGTTTTAAGTTAGTTATAAATTTTGCTCGAAATTTTAAAATTTTCCTTCAAATATATCGGAAAATCTCCGACGACATTATGATAATAGAATAAAAAAGGAAATTTTGTTAAAATGTATGATGGTATTCAAAAGACTGAGAGTTGAAAAGCCTTCAAAGAACACAAATTCTTGTAGTGGCGCTTCTGAAATATATTATTCTTATCGGCAACCTAAATCATAATTCCCACTTTCCTTTAAAAGATACCACAGATTCCGGCATTCCTTTTCAAACTTATAGCATTCCTTTTAACGAAACGGAATGAATTGCATTCAATAAAACCAAGCCGATCAAACATCTTAAGATTTCTTATGTTTACATTGCAAAATTTGTGTTGACTGTTTTATATAACTTCCCCCTTTTTTCATATTTAATTTAATTAAATTTTTAATACTACATAAGCTACTCAATCAAAATATTGACTTTTTATGTTTATTTTTGTTCATTTATAAAAAGAATTTAATAAAATTGAACAAAAAAAGGATTTGCTTTTTTATTACGCTAATATTTAAAACAAAAGTAGGTAAGTTCACGTATTTTTATCAAAGATTTTATTTTTAAAATATTGCATAATAAAGAATAATGAAAATTTAATAGGAAAAGGTTATTAAATATTAACTAATAATGCAAGTCTATTAAAAACAATCAAAATTCTTTGCTTGCTTGCACGTTATAAAGTGAATATTAACTAGTAGAAAAAGTATATTGAAAATTTCATTAAAAATGTTGAAAAAAGATAATAATCGTATTCATACACAGGCGTCAATAACTAAACGGCAAGCAAAAATATACGAGCTGTAAATCCATAAAAAACATAAAATTGCAGAGGATAACACAACAACTCGAAAACTGTATGTACAATAATTGTAGATTATTTGACACATTTATTTGAATGACTTCGTCGAAGCTGGTGTAATGGCGGTATACTTGGAAATGCGATTAATGTATTTATATTCTTCCACTATCGAGCTGCAACTAACTGAAATGTGCAGCATATGCAGCAACTCAAATGAAAACCCAACCAAGTGTCTTAGTTTAACTTTAACCTCAATACGCCAATTTGCAAAATAATGTGTGTCAAATTAATTGCCGAACTTTATTACTGATACCAGTAGTTTACCAATTTCTATTTTCTGTGTCGAAATTCGACAGCTGGGTACACGAAAAAGTCTCCTAAGTGTGGACAGCTCCAGGAAAAGTCAAGCAAAAATATTATTTCATCTTAATCGGTCCCTTATGATCACACAGACTGTATAAAGCTTTCGATTAACTAATGCCAGCATTAAATTTAAAACTGAGCTCTTGATTTGGCCACTAATAAAACGTCAAATGACTAATGAGTTCTGAGAGGTCATGGACAGCCGCAGGCTGTCAAATTAATTTAACATCAAAACCATTGAATAACTATCCCCCGCTACTCTACCAGGAAAGAGTCATTTAACTAATAATATGAAACGCAATGGTTTTTTTTATAAATATAGTGATTTCCACTCAATTTCTCCAATATAAATGGTTGCTTATACTCTCACTTATAAAGAAAGATCACGACAGCCAATAATAATGTACATTTGACGGAATGAATGAGTCATCCATAGCTCTCCAAAATGTCGTTTCCGTCGCATTTTCTCTTATAGGCAACGATGGCTAATCCTCCTTCCGGATCCTTATATTCTAAGATCAAAACCATTAGTTATTGTTTCAGTATTTTTCAACTATTACTTTTGTTGTATAAATAATTCTACAACTAAAAAATTGAAAGTTTGATATTTACCTCCTTTTAAAGCGTTTTGGTTTTTCAATCTTCTCCCCCTACTTAAACATTAAAGCCCACTTTTAAAATTATTTGAAAAGCTCATAAATTAAGAACCTTAAAAAGCTATGGAAAGATATTTTTGTTTTAAAAAGTTTGTTAAAAAATATTCAATCGTAAAGTGAATTTGGTAAATAATAAATAACTTTACTTTCTTCTCGTTCGTCGACTTCAATTTCTAAACTTTATCTTTAAAAAAAATAAAAACAATCAATATTACATTTCTGACATGAATCGTAACATTCATAACAACCTACAATAATTAAAATGTAGTTCCTACATAGGTTTAGTATGAATTATCAAAAACAAAAATAATTACATATTCTTTAAATCCACAAATGTAGATAGTGACTCATTCCTAATTAGGTTCAGCTTCTATTGAGATAGATGCAGAAAACACGTGCCGTTTTAATAGCATAACGTACTTTACGATAATTTGATCAAATCTTGGTATAGTTGAAGCCAAATGAAGTGACGGATGATTCACCTCCTTACAGTGTAAGAAAAAGTCCATAGTAAACGTATTTCTAATCTTAATGCAAGGCTAGTGCAATATTTCTACGTGTGGCGGACCTGTGGAGCTTCATGCGCCACTTTATTTGGCCTCAACTATAGTAGAAATGGGTCCGAGTACGAACGATTGTACATAATGCTGTACCGATAAATCTCGATGTAATCTATTCTTTATTGGATAATTGACACGACGATCTACATTTGCGGATTTAAAGTATATCTAAAACTATCAGATTACTACGGCCTATTAAGATGAAAAAACTCTTTAAGGAAGTCAAAGTCTCGTCAGAAACAATAATCATGTGAAGTAGCATTGGCCCGACTAACTTAGGCCCGTTTGCACCACTCTACCTTAAATTTAACTTGTAGTTGTGGCTTAATATGTAGGTGTGCTTTATATCAACGGAAAAACTGTCACAAAGTAGAAATTTAGGTTATGGAGTGCTTTCAAAAATACACTAAACCCACGTGACCAATTTTCTAAGGAAACCAACATATCATAGACCAATACAACTAATAACTATATAGCCATAGTTGATTTTAGTGGAATATCGAAAAAATTAGTTTTTGCAAACTAATTAAAAAAAATGCAAATGGCTAAACATGGAACTCAAAAGTGTTATCTACTTACTCTCGTTCGTAAAAATACTATTTGATAAGAGCTTTAAATTAGTCGAACATCTGCCTAATTAATAGGCCATTTTCCTTTTCTATTTCGGATGAGCTATAATCTTTTCTTTCATGCATATCAAAGGGGTCTTAATTGGGGAACCTTGTGAAATTTCAATATTGAACTAATTACTGAGGATTTAGCAAAAACATAAGTAATAAAATTTGGTGAACTTTATTTGACATTTTCTCCAACTTTTAAAAAAAATTATCAAAAGAATTAGATAATGTTTAATTTAGTAGACTCATTTATAGTAAAGCTTTAAATCAAAGGTGGGATTAGATTTTCTCACTTATATCAATCTATTTGTATCTAATTATCATACAATATAGCATTCTGCCTGCATAATTATTCCTCCCATTGTTAGTATTGGATTGTTTCTATTATGATATCAATTCGACCATAACCGTTATAATTTGAGATAATCCTTTTAAGACTATGATGATAAACCCTAGGCGATCCTACTGAAATTAATGTACAATTTTTCTACACACAAAGTTAATTGAAAATTTGTAACTTTGTTGATTATTAAAAACAAAATCAATTTCTTTTGTTGAATATTTTATAAAAATGTTATAGATTTTTTTAGCACAAAGTAACGTAAATAAAAAAAAAACATTTCGTCGAATTTCCAGGGTTTTTTAGTACTAAGGAATAGGAAATACCTTCACAAAATTACATTAAGTAAGAATCCCTGTCGAAGCAGAAAAATGGATTAAAGATAAACTTGGAAAAGACGAAGATGATTTATGCAGTCCAAGTTAACATACGGGTATGAAATATAAATATTTAAATATTCAAAATATCATACATTATTATAAATATTATGAATTATGTTGGTTGAAAATTGCAAAAAGTATGCAATTTATTTATTCAATAATAGATGTGGAAAAAGAGCAACTAATGATGGTTAGAAGGTAAATTGGAACATCAGAATACCCCGTTGAATTATAAAAAATGTTGATAGCGAATTTGGCTTTGACCTCATTAAAACAAAAGCAAATAGAATTTTACCCTTTGGCCTTTAAAAATACAAAATGGGAAATAATTTTTCATAATGATAATGAAATGTTCATGCACGATCTAGATTGTATAGTTTCCAATTGTTTTATACGCTTACTCTTTAATTTTACCTGGTTTTCATTTATTTAATTTTTGATTTTCTTAAGCCTAACGAGTTGTATTTTTAAAATGTTTAATTTAGTTTAATTTAGAGTCAATTTTAAAGCATAAATTTTGTAATAGGAAATTATTCAAGAAATTCTCCTAAACACACGAGAATCGATTCAAATCCCTTAAAGGCTTAGGGGAAAGTAAATAGTTCTAACAATAGGAAACAATTCCTAAAGATGGTTATAAATATCCAAATACGCAGTATGGCAAATTTAATGTACATTTTATTTAAGATACAAGATAAAAAGCCATCATATTTAAACAAAACTTTTGATACGAAAGTAAAAGTTAACTTAATGCTTATAATTTTAAGAATAATAGAACATTACTTGCGCTACTAACTATAGAAATTAGTTTTCTAGAGAAGACATTAAGCCGATAATCCACTAGATTCATTCTAAATACTCATAATGAGACTAATTCGAAAAGCTCGCAAGCACACAAATTCAACTCCGTACATAAAGCATGAGGGGTTTTTAAAAGATTTAAGTTTGGTACATTTCACTCACACATGAGAAGATTATACTCGTAATGAAATAAAGTTACACGCGAATTTTTATAAATGAAAATGAATGAAAATTTAATCCGTGCGTAAACTGTACATTTTACTTTTGTATACCTGGTGATACAGCCAGGTTGGAATACTTTTTTAGTTTCGTTTTTGAGCAATTAACAAATGAAAATTTACGTAACAAAGAGGTTTTTTATACTTTTGCAGTTGGAGGGCAGCGACGGGAGCGCAACTGTGTGGCGCCCTTTATTTTTTGTTTGTCATCATGATCAAGCATAACGTAATGTGCTATTTCATAAACTTAATTTTTTCAATTCTATAAATAAATATTTTCACAAGTGCTCTAGCTTCCTTGTGTCACCCCGTATTAAAGACTGTTTTCTATAATATGCAAGGGTAAAATTTAATTTATGTGGTAATGTAACAGTACACTTAGATTATTAGAAAAGCAGCATTCGGAGTTATTGAGGTTACATAGTAATAGAGGTAAACAATAATAATTATCAACAGAATACACGTTAAATGGTAATAGATGATTAAAACAGTTTAAAGATAGTAAGTTTCTGACACATAATTTGTAATTGTCAAAGTTACACCAAAACTAGATTAACTATAATCTGTTTCTGTTGTCTACTTGTTTTATACATGTTATTGATATATACACAATAGAAGACAAGTGTGTTTGTATAGAGTACTAAAGTGGTAATCTTAGTTTATTATATTAATTGTATTTTGGAAAATTAAGCGTGTAATTGGAAAATGTTTTACACAATACAATTTTTACGAAATGTAAAATTTTTTCAAAAGAAATTAAAATTATCGTCAGATCAAATCAGTTAATCCCATAGCAATTAATCTAAAATGTCGAAATCAAAATAGGCTCGAACATTGTATTACCATGAAACTTGGTTATGTCTTAATTGTAGGTAAAAGCTTGGGCCCACGGCTTAACATGCCCTCTAAATCGATTACTAATATAAGTTCTCTAAAAAGCGCCGGTACAGCGATTAATGCTGGCTATAACAAAACGAACAAAAAGAGAAAAATTAATAACAGCATTATTAGACTTTGTAAGAATCAAGTTATAGCGTTGGCACGTTGGCAGTTCAGGTTCAATTTCAATAAAATATAAATTCAACTGTTGCAGATGCAACGACGTTAAAATGATAATTACCGTTTAACTGAAAGATCATGTAAGCTTAATGAAACAAAAGCCCGTATCTAAACATAAATTTGCTTTTGAAATTCTTAAAATGAATAAAAAGAACATTTTATTTCCGTAAAAAGAAGAAAATTGATACATAATGGTGAAAGTGGTAGGGGTGGCGTAGAAAAAAGATAACGACTTCTATTTAGAAAACAAAACTACATAACTATCAAAGTTTGGACTCTTGCAGTTAACGGTTTGCTCAAAAGAAGATTTGAGAAAGTTTTATTGATTTAAAAAAATATTACATTACAACAAGCCTGTTGAGTGTCGTGCAGAGCCTGCGAGCCATTTGAAAAAAACGAAACTGACAAAATTCTCGTAAAGTGACAACAACTAACGCGTAAACGCGACGTATAAAGAGCTCCTGGTTAATATTTATTTAAGTAATGGACTGAATAAATCTTTTTAATCCTACTCGATTAGGGAAAATTTTCTATAAAAGCAGCTCGTAGAGCAACTTCCTACAAATGCAACCTAGGTTTGATAACATTTTCTTTTTATATCAAGTTTGGTTAGGTTATAGAAGTTTTTTTATAAATGCAACTCGAGTGTAGAAAATTCTTATAAATCAAGCTTGGGTAGGTTGAAACAAATCTCCTACAAATGCAATCTAGGTCTAAGAAAATTTCATGTAAATCAAGCTCGGGTAGCTCGGAGCAAATTTCCAACAAATGAGAGTTGTTTCGATAAAATTTCCTAAAAAAAGTTCTGTTAGAGAAATCTTCCTATAAATCAAGCCCAGTTTGGCTAGAACTAATTTTGTTGTTAAAGAATATTTACTATAAATGAAGCTCGGGTAGCTTGGAACAAATTTCTTACAAACGCGACTTGATTAGACAAAATTACTTATAAAATACAACTCGGCTGGAGAAATTTTCCTGTAAATCAGGCCCAGTTTGGCTAGAACAAATTTTCTGATTAAAGAAGCTATAAATTAAGGCTCGGGTATCTTAGAACAAATTTCCTACAAATGCAACTAGGTTAGAGAAAATTACTTATAAATACAACTCGGTTTAAGAAAATTTCCTATACCTACAACTCGGTTAAAGAAATTTTCCTGTAAATCAGACTCGGTTTGGTTAGAATAACTTTTCTACAAATTCAAACTATATTAGAGAAAATTTCCTATAACTACAACTCAGTTAAACAAACGTTTTCATAAATCAGGCCCAGGTTGGCTAGAACGAATTTTCTGGTTAAAGAAAAATAAATAAATAAATTAAGCCTTGGCTAGCTTAGAACAAATTTCTTACAAATGCAACTAAATTAGATAAATTTTCTTCTAAATATAACTAGATTAAAGAAAATTTCCTATACATACAACTCGGTTAAAGAAATTTTTCTATGAATCAGACTCGTTTGGTTAGAATAACTTTTCTACAAATTCAAACTATATTAGAGAAAATTTCCTATAACTACAACTCGGTTAAACAAACGTTTTCATAAATCAGGCCCAGTTTGGCTAGAACGAATTTTCTGGTTGAAGAAATTGCTATAAATGAAGCCTTGGGTAACTTAGAACAAACTTCTTATCAATGGAACTACATTAGACAAAATTTCTTATAAATAAACTCGGTTAAAGAAAGTTTCCTACGCATACAACTCGGTTAAAGAAATTTTCCTATAAATCAGACTCGGTTTGTTTAGAACAAATTTTCTACAAATTCAAACAATATTAGAGAAAATTTCCTATAAATACAACTCGGTTAAAGAAATTTTCTTATACATACAACTCGGCTAAAGAAAATTTCCTATAAATCAGACTCGGTTTGGTTAGAACAAATTTTCTATAAATTCAACTAGGTTAGAGAAAATCTTCTATCAATCAGGCCCAGTTTGCTTAGAAAGAAGTTTCGTATTAAACAAAATTTGCTATACTAGAAGCCTTGGGTAACTTGGCAGAAATTTCCTACAAATGCAACTAGATTAAAGAAAATTATATACCGTACAACTCGGTTAGAGAAATTTTCTTATTAATCAGACTCATTTTGGCAATCTTGGTATCTTCAACTCTTTTGGATCAAAAATTTAGAAAAAAAGCACAATTGTTACCAGAAATAGTGCTGTGATTGTCACTTTTTGAATAAATTTTGCAAATGGACATTGGATACTGATAATATTACTGGAGAGCAATTTTACAAGAATTGGAGACTGTGCTCAAATCAAAAAATATTTGAACAGTGTAATAAAAATTTAGCTGAAGTACAAAATACAGTTTTTTGCAACTTTAATCATAGTAGAGGCCCAAAATAAGTCAAGTAATCAGAAACTAAAAAAAATGAGTTCAAATGTGAAAATTACGACACTCTTTTAGCTGATGCTGTAGTTTTTTAGTTCCTAATTTAAACGTAAATGTCAATTTTTTCAAACAAAAAGTAGAAAAGTGGAAGACCTGTAGTTTAAAGCAAAGTTTCTTAGTTTACTCGAGTAAAATAATTTTACTTCGATCCGTGGGCTCTCGAAACGTTGTATTGCTCTTTGATGAGAAAATGAGGTTTAAGCACATTTGGACATGTTCTAAAATACCCTATACAAACTCATACCACTTAAATTCTTTTCAATGAATCTTTTTACAAGCCTCTAACCAGAAATCATACAGAGAACTGGTCCATTTCATTGAGTTGAACAAAATATCACATTTAACCCTTGTGTCTATACTTACATACCTGGGTGTGTTAGCGTAGAATATTCCCAAAAAAGTACAATTATTTTACATGGCAATAAAACAGTGTTCTCAGTAGCTGCTTGTTATTTAATTGTAAGTATAATAAAACCAAAAAAAACAAAATATTGTAATAAAAAATATTTTTTTTGAGCGGTCAAATGTAATTTGACGCTTCGTCTATGCCTACATACCCGGGTGTGAATTACTTTTTATATACATTTCTTAGAATATACCAAGTTTTTCCACGTTGCATTTTGCATTTCCGCTAATAAAAGTAGTCATCGAGTTCATTCTTATCTTATCGCGTATGATGCAAGATACCTACCTATTCTTTTACATATTTTTTTTTTTTTTTTTTTATTTTTTTTATTTTTTAGGGCAAAGTGTATGTACACACCCGGGTGTGCAAGTATAGATTAGTGTCGTAGATTTTAGGTATAGACACAAGGGTTAAAAAAATCAATAAATATGATTTTAAGACAAAAAGTGGCTTAATTAGTCTCAAAAATCAATATAGTGGCTGAAAAACGGGAATTAGTTAGTAGTAAGGGTGTAGAAAAGGATGTCACAAAATTATCATCCCAGGGGTGTGTACGTAATGAAATCCAAAAGTAGTAATAGCTTGTTCCCACTGTAGGATGTCAAAAAGTCGTAGGTATTCAAAAGAAAAGTTGAAAATTTTTCATCGAAGAGAATTGCACACAGGTAGTTGGAACAAACAGACACATTTAATAAGACAGACTTCCTTAGAAAAATGTTATAACTCGTGTATTCTTAAAAGGTTATATTTTTTGTTTTTGCATTAAATTTGTTAGCTTTAATTACAATACTTTCCTTTGAGCTCCACCAAGGGCCAAGGGGAGAGTAAAAAGTTAATCTACAAATTAAAACGGAAAAGAAAACTTTCCTTTAATTTAATTAAAAATTGATTTTATTTCTTCTAAATTTTGAAAGTTAATTGGCAAGCTTATCAGAAAGCTTAGAGAGAAATGGCTTTCTAATTATTAATTATTGTTGAAGCGAAGAGCCATCAGAAGAGAATAAGAGCGTGTGGAGAAAAATTGAGAATACTTTTACGATGGCTCCTTTCGTTCGTACTTTTTGCCATAAGTCACTTTGACCTGTCTCATTTATAATTTTTATTTTTATAGCTCTGTATGGAATTGAACGTTTAGTAGAAACATTGCATTTAATACGAGAGTGATGATATTGGAATCTTCAAAGGAATCTTACCATCTTTTCCAGCTTCAGCAAAATTTGAGATTATCAAAACACATAAACAATACACAATAACAGTTTTACATTTAAAAAAAATATTACACATTTCTAATCCCGATATCACTAACATTTCAACAATGACACTCACAAAACACGCTATCAAGTCATAACCACTCTATAAAGGATTACTAAAATGGAACGATTTAGTTTTATTAGCACATATTTCATTATTGTACTAAGTATCACTATCTATCGTTAATTTATTAGTACACAAAGTTGTATTATTTCAGAAAAGTACGTGATTGTTTTCTCTCTTTTCCTACAACAATACTAATTAAAGTGCAATTGAAAATAGCGCAGTGAACACGTTAAGTGATCATTAAATATTTTTTATTTAAAAAACTGCACTACGCTAATAAATAATTTAAAATTGTTTTAAAAAAGTACTAAATTTTATATTCCGTTATACGCACAGTACGCCGCCCGTCGACGCTTAAAAGCATTTTTTAATTTGTTAAAAAACTAAACCATAATTCAACTTTATTTATTTTAAACCTTTTTTTAAAAAAATACCCTTATTAAATCAATTGTTTTTAACACCAATATAAATTTGTTTATTTATTAAATAACTATTTAAAGTATCCTTTTGATAAATCAAAGTTGATAAATAAGACAAGAGTCACTTATCGGTTTTAATTAAAGCACGCTAAGTTCACATAAATAATGTAATGTTCTTTAAAGCTCTTTCCGGCAACGGTAACTTCGCTAATGATTTATTATCGATTAGGAATAAGGACGCTGATGGCGCCTACATTACAGTTGCCTTAATACTGGCGCTTGACACGGGTCTTGCCCCACTTGCGTCCCGACGCCCTAGCGCATGCTTTATCTACCCTTATTGCTACCTGTACAACAATCAGATTTTCTTGAATGTCTAATTTTTTTCTTTCTTTAATTAAATTGCTGCTCTAAGCACTAGTTTTATAAGTGGAAAAGGTAACATGGGTTATTTAATTTTCCTACTTCAAAAGTTAAGTATGTTAGGGAAGATCATTTTTTTATACTGAAGATAACAAACTCTGGTTTAAATTTTGATCAAAAACCACTCAAATATACTTTTAATTTCACACATTAAGCTAACCTCGTTTACCTGCATTAATCACCGTGATTGTTATAAAAGAGCGAGCTATTTTAAATTTTTTGTCATAAGATCCTTAAATACACAGCTTCCTTGCAAACGACGATTTAACCCTTACTACTTACACATTACACAACTCATCTGAGAGCTGAGAACGTTTACATTTTTAAAGGTAGTTATTTTTTAATTATATGACTATGTAGCCAGTTTTTATGAAACGCTCTGTATACACTGTCTGTGTAGCCACTTTTTACAAATTTTAGCAATATAAAACAAATTGTGCATTTGTTGTAGAACAAACCACATTTTTATGTGCAAATCTTTCATTATTTGTTTAAAAATAAATCGGAACAATGCAAGCCGGTTGTACGATTATACCTACAGGCAAACAGACAGACAGGTAAACAAACAAAGGCATATTATAGAGCAGAGAGATATTCATTATTCGTACACATAATTTTTCAACTTTACGTTTTGGATAAAACATATTTAAATAAAAATTCCCATGTAATGGGTTTATTTGACTTCTCAGTTGTTGTGTTTACAAACAGACAGAAATAGAAACAAATTTTTTACTGAAAGGGATGTTTCTCGTTTTTAAACGACTTTAAAAGGTTACTGTAGTAAACAAAATTGAAAAACGCTATCAACAAGGTCAGTTTTACGTTGGGGAAATTGTAAAACTGAAAATTTATGTTCTTCTACACTTGTGATTTCATATTACCTATATTGTGTAAGTTTTTCATTTCAACACCAAAATTTACGAAAATTAGGATCCTACCTGCAACAACAGAAACATTTTGTTAAAACGATTATATAAATTACTTACAATGTGTGTTAATTACCTTTGCTCAAACTGCTCTTATAGTTTGTTGTAACCCTTTCTTGTTTTGCATCTCAGGAATAACCCAAAACTTGTTAAGAAAGTCTCATATTACGCATTAATTTAAAAAGTTTGTTAACACGAAATTATTTTATAAATGAATACACTACTTTTTCACTAAAATTTAAAAAGATAATTTTGAATTTTTTTTAACAGCTCCATCAGCTTTAATAGTTACGAACTCGAATTTTCACCGTTCGCGAAGGTTGTTTACGAAAAACTTGTGCGAAAATTCTTGGCTAAAAGTCAAAAGAGAATGTTAATGATTTTTGTAAATTTCGTATACAAAAAAATAATACCTTTAGATGTACTAGATTGTCGCTTATGCCTATTTTGAAGACTTTTGAAGTGTGGTTGGTATGCTCATCGCCTTACTCTGAGCAAAATACTGACGTTAGGCTTTTCTTATTTATTTAAAAAAAGAACTTGCAATAAAAATACACCAATTTACGATAATTTGTTATTTTCTCAAGTTGGTGACCCCGAACATAATTAATGAAGCTGTTCAAGAAGAAATACGGAATTCATTACTTCCTGAAGTATAGACGGTGGCCTACAAAACATTAAAAAATGAAATTTAACAAATTCTAATACGTAAAAAGAAACTTTTGATTTCAAACATTGAATGAATAAATCCTAAGACTTCTTGGTTCTTCTACTTTTGATGAGAAGTTACTTGGTTACTTGGTCGATAAAATCAGACCGATTTTAGCTGTACTAAAGATGAACTTAACCAAGTAAATCAGTACAGCTTATGCAATTATGAAATCTACTTTGAACGATACTTCTGTTAAGCCCATTGA
This sequence comes from Malthinus seriepunctatus, assembly GCA_963924605.1. Taxonomy (NCBI): domain Eukaryota; kingdom Metazoa; phylum Arthropoda; class Insecta; order Coleoptera; family Cantharidae; genus Malthinus; species Malthinus seriepunctatus. Next base: position 91,287,686 of record OZ004600.1, read on the forward strand.
GTTATTTTCAAGAACTTATACAGATTATGTCTTTATTAGAAATGATCCATTGGGAAAATCTCTTCAAACACTGTAAGATGGGCCATTTGGAGTTTTTGCTAGATATGACAAATGTTTAACTGGAAATAAAAGACATTAAACTATTGCTTCAGACAGACTTAAACTTGTGTTTTTAAGAAAAGGGATAGTAAATGTGCCATACACATTGAGTTAGCTTGGGGAGGATCAGTATTATAGTAACTATATAACTAGAAAAGCTAGAAAAACCCTAGAAAGGCCTCGGTTTGAAACGACTGGTAACTATTAAACTGAAACTGAAATTTAAAAATTAGGGGTCTAGAAGACCCCACGGGCCTTTCTAGGGTTAATCAATTAGTAAACTAAAAAATAAGTTTAGTTATTAGAAAATGAAAATTAAATTAAAAACTTTTCAAGGATTTTGGTATATTATATTTCTTCCAAGACCTTATAAAATTAGTGTGCAAGGTTTTAGCTTCTGGTAATGCTTGTGCTCAATAAAAATGTAAAACACATACCTAACCTTATTTTTTTGGAAGAGAAAATCACTGTTAAGAGAAAATTCTGTAAAATTTTCTAAACTCTTACCTTTAATTTTGTATTACCTACTATCTACTGATCTGATGAGGTTTCCAAATACCAAACAGTGCTTTTCAGTTTGGTTGATCTTTCTTTTAAAGCGAGTTCCAATACTTTCGACATTTTGTCTCCTCCTGAAAGATTTTAAATTATTAAGATTTTAAAAAAGTTTTTACTCAGCTATGAATTTCTAATCCTATAAATATCTGCGAATGTCTCGAACAAATCGTATTCACTAAAATACTCTTGTTCTTTTTAAGACCAAATTTTGTTTCTAAGAAATTATAAAATATAAAATTTGTTACTAGATCTTGTAATTTGTGTAACAGAGGCTTCAAAATCCCATCACAAAAATATGAGATCATTCTGTAACTTAATGAAACAAATAGCGGTTAGTTGTTCTTTCTGATGGATACAAAATTTCTAATTCTCTAAATAAATAAAGTCAGGGTCCACAAAAGGTACATTATATACAGGGTGGAACAGCGATGTCACAACAAATATTTTAAAGAGTAAAAATGAGAATAGTATGTTTTCCTAATGTGCTTCCTAAGGACACTGCAATCTCTCGAAAGTTAATGGCATTCCCATGGTTTAGTCACTTTCTCTCGTAACGGTGAACTTAAACACTAAGGGCGGGTTTCATAAAGGGTGCTAAGCACTTGCTCAACTTATGTTCGAGATCGCAGACTTAAGTCCGTTTCATAAAGCTTTCTCAAACTCGAACAGTTACGTGTCGCCGCTTTCGGCAGTTATCGGTTGAAAACAAACGTGAAGAACGAGTTGCCAAGTTTCGAAAAGGTTGGCAGTTTTTTCAACCGATAACCGCCGAAAGCGACGACGTAACTGTTCGAGTTTGAGAAAGCTTGGATCGATCTCGAACTTAAGTCTCGCAAGTGCTCAGCACCCTTTATGAGACTCAACCTAAAACTGAAGAAGCACGAGATTTAATGAAATCTGTCAGAAAGCGTTTTATTCTCTATTATTTTAGAAGAAGCTTCTGAAATACTATACAGCATATACAGGGTGTCCGGCATAAGCCTCCGTTCCTTGAAGCGCTCAAAATAGAGCGATAAAACCGAATTTACCTTAGTCCAAAGTTGCTTGCCTACCAAGTTACAGCTCTTTGAAGTTGTTAAAAATAAATCTAACAAAAAGCGTAACTTTGAAATTAATAGTATTGGAACAGCGAAATTTATGGAATATGCTATTCTTGATGAGAGGAAATACTTGGTAATCAGTACAAAACGATATGATTCTTCTGAGGTGGTTCGATGCCCCTCCCTCGATGTTACGCACCCTTAACTTTTTGTGAGGCACTCAAATCTGAAAAAAAAGTACATTAATAATAAACAAAATTCAATCTTGTGTAAAATTGTCATTAGGCTTTCGGTTTTCGAGAAATAGTTATTTGTTTTATAAGGAGGCAAAGTGACGTTTTGTGTGACAAGACTGTATTTGGCTGAAGAGCGAGCGTAGCGAGCGAGTCTGTCAATACAGGCGAGTCACACAAAACGACTTTTTCTTGTCAATTACTTGTAGTTCAATTGTCAAATATTTTTTAAAATGAACTTGAATTTGTAAAAAAAAGCTAATTATTAAACACAACGAACTCATTATAAAGGAAAATTTAAAAAACATTAAATGTTTTACATTACAAATGCTTAAAAAACATTTTTTACGTTAAAAAATAAAAATTATGTAGGGTTAAGTTTTACTTTGTCTGTCTAGACAGAGAAAAATACTTTGCTGACAATTTTTCTTGCCTCGGCGGGAAAGTTAAACTTCAACCTTACATATTGAGTGACACAAAGTCGACACAAAGTTTTTTTGACGTTTGAAGAAAAATACTATTTTTACTACCTGATGTTGCAATATTTTACATATGATCGTTTCCAATTCTGTAAATGGTTTCTAGCTTAATGCCAGAAAGGCCAAAATTGTGGATTTAAAGTTTTGTAAAACCAACTTCTCCAACGGCCAGCAGTCACGGCCAGCCGCTAACGTTCGAGTGATTTGGTTGAAACGTCTGGCGTCCGCGTTTTGGCAGTTGCATTAAAAAAAGTTTTGAGTTGTAAGGTGGTACTATAGGCAAGGAAACTTTATAAATGAAATGCTTTTTGTGAGTTTTAACATGAATATTAAACCAAGCCAGTATCGTTTTTACAATAAAAAATTTTTCTTTGCGAAAATTTTATAAAAACACCACCACTCTCTCCATAACTACATTTAAAAATTAATATCTTCGAAACTGTCTAAAGGGCAAACATGTGCATATTGCTGATATCAGAATTTCATAATCTATCCAAATATCGAAAATAAAGTAGGGGTTGCAATTTAAAAAAACCTTCGATGACGTCACTGCTCGAAAGGGGTGAGAGGTGGAAACATGAAAATTATCGGAAAATGTTTGTTTCAAAATAAATCAATTTGACGGGTCTAACCGTTTTTTGATATTCCTTTCAGGAAAGAAAATAATTCGATTATTCCATACTCTCTGTACAATACAAATACGAAACAACCGCAAGGCGGTCGCGTCTCGACATGTTTTTGAGCGGTCGGGACGCGGCCGTCGACTTCCAGTTTTCGAGACGCCAAGACGAGCCGCGTTAACGAAATCACTTACATTTAAAATGCATTGTAGAGGGAACCCAACATAAGGTGAATCCACCACGTGATGACCGTTAAAGTTGCGCAGTAGATTAATGCGGTCGTTGCTTAGAAACGAACGTAGACAGTGCCGTCGTATAATTATTACATTACTTTGGTTTGGTTGAAGCAAAATAATTACAAGCATTTTAAAAATTGTGAAGATCTCATTCACAAATTATTAAACCAGTAATTAATTATTAATAGTAGGGGAAAAGCGCTATGAAAAGGACGCGTTATGAAAAGGACAGTATCAGTATCTTGAAAACCAAAAGGCATTTAAGTTTGAAATTTTAGTATATGTAACTTAATATACTTATAAACAAACTATGACGTGAACATAGTCCTCTCGTTTAATACACCGGAAGTAGAGTGTTTTGTTTTTTATTCATATACAAAGTAAATATTCTTGCAAGTTTTGGAAGCTTCAAGATAGGGATGTATTTACTTATTTTACTTACTTTTATGGCAAAACGTATATCAAGGTATCTATTTATATGGACAACTATTAAAAACAAATTTGGTTTTTGCATTTTAGTTTTGAACAAATATTCTTAAAAAATGTCTCGGTGTTATGAAACGGACAGTTCATGGCGCATTGAAACGGACGTTAGTTTTAAAGCGTGTAAAAGATAGAAATTTTTAATACATTGGAAATAGATGTTTCAAAAACAAAAAATATTTCTATTGCTTTCAGATGTGTTCTGCACACGTAAATTAAGGCCACAAAGGAAATTTAAGCTTTTTTTGCAAAAAATTTTTTTTAAATATTCTAGATTGTTTATTTTGTTATTATTAATTATTATAGCTTATTTTATAAAATTTTTCTTTTTGAACAAGTTTGTAAATGAATCTACAAATCAATGATATTAAGTTTCTTCAACTTTTTTGTGCGAATGTTGCAAAACTAAAGAATGTCCGTTTCATAACCCCATGTGCCCGTTTCAATGCGCAGGGTGCCATGAAACGGACATTTCCCGATTTTACTTTAAAAGCTTACAACTTTTCAGTTTTGATAAAAAACTTAGTTTTTCTGCTTGGTATGTTATTATGAATAATTGTTTTGTTACGTTACCAAGTATTTATTAGAACTTATGTTTTGTTCAGAAAATAGAGCTATTTGAAAAAAAATGTCCTTTTCATTGCGTCTTTCCCCTACTTCAAATAAAAATTTAAATTAAGTAATTATTTTAAATTTTGACAACTTTTAAAAATAATTTTTTTTACAGAAGAAATAACTAGCTCCGCCACTGGGCTCTAAAGCCACGCCTCGCGCAGGTTTGGTCACGTGGTGGATTCAACTTACGTTGGGACTACTATAGCAGTGCTCGACTGCTAGTCGTCGCGTCTGGCCGCGACCGCTGGACGTCGCAGCGAAATTACACCTTAAGTGAGATTTTTGAGATAGTAAACGCTATGTTGATTTTTTAACACAAAAAAGAGGAGATTTTTTTATAAAAACTCTGTTTCAAAAAAGGTGACAATAGATTAGATACTACATATGAAATTGATCATTACTTTAACAGGTATAACTCTGAAAGCTGAAACATACCAAAATTTCAGAAAATTCCACGGAAACCCATTTTCTTATTTAAAGTGTGGGGTTCTTTAAATATTAATTTTCAAAAGAATGTGAAGAGTTAAGAAGCTTTCATTGAAACAATTTTTTTAAATCGTTTGAAATGAAAAAGTTTACAAAATTTTGTAAACAGAAGTTTACAAAATTTGCGACTTTTTAATTTTTCCACCATATACTTTTTTAACAATGGAGCATAGCTTTAAATATTTAATTTCAAAGATTTGAGTTTGACCTTAAAACTGCAATTTTTTTCCGATTTAGACGACAGTCTCGTGATAGTAGCTTTCATGACATCGCGTTATAGTACTATGAACGTGTAGACCACGCTTTAGTTTTGACCTTCTTTAAATTTCCTTTGTCGGTGCTTCATTTATCATGATTTCTAATTTAAATATAAACAAAAATGTCAAGTTTAAGTAGGTACGCACTGAAAGTGTTCCAGTTACCAATAGTTCAAAGCTACCCCAATTAACAATGTAGTAATTTTCAAGAACCATTATTTCTGCAGTAGGTAAACAAAAAAGAAAATTGCTTTGAATACGGGTTTGCTTTAAAAAAAAACTCCTTTAGTAAAGGAAAACAATCAAATTGCTAGCAAAAAAACAACAAATAAAATTGCTTTACCCCCATGCGTACAATATAAATCGCAAAATGGCTGTTTTATTATAATTTTCTTTTTAATAAATTACACACATCACGACTAGGCTTTATATTGTATAAAAAACATAAGAGGGTTATTTGAATAAACTTTAAATTTTATCGCATTTCAAATTTTTTACGTAATAAAATAAAAATCCTTTTTATCAAAGATGCTTTATTTGTATCCTGAAAATAAGATTAAAAACAATCTTCACCGTTCAATTTCAAATATGCTCTAGGCGAACGTATTCTCTTCTGATTGAAAAGAAAGTGAGTACGAAATCTATTGTAGGTCCCCCAAATTGCTTACTTGTGCGTTTAAACGGATAATAGACAAAGGAGAAGCTAATGGACATGAACCGAAAAATTGATAAAAAAAAATATTCACCTTACATAAAGAATGATCTTGTACGATTCGTGTCCCCTAAGGATAATTTTTTTTAATAAAAAAATAATTGCTTTTAGATTTTACATAGGTACACAGTGACTCCAAAGTCACTCTTTTATTGTTTCTCTTGATGCTTTTTCCGAACAGGTTAATCGCGAAGCTTTAACAGGCATTTTTGCTCACCGTAGTTCGCCATTTCCTTCAGAAAAATGGTGCCATACAGTGCCCACTTTCAGAGCGGAATATAACGCAATTAATTATTTGAGGTTTGCTGCTCGCCAGATAAATCTGTCACGGTGGTAGTAACATTTATCGAAAGAGCACTATTTTCTGCGTAATTTCCGATGTTATTTTCCTATGTCCCGCTTTGAAAGTTGACACCCAGTATAACCCGAGAACTGAGCCTGAGGATCTAAGGATTTATGTTCTTATTAGAAACCACAATAAGAGCAGAATATAAACAATTTTCAGCAGACGGAAACTTTAAAATTAAATGACAACGTTAAGGGTATTATAAAAAAGAGCTCATAAAGCCTAATTAAATTATGAACGACATACAGTTTTAATAAACATTTTTTTAAACTTCAACGCATCTCGAAAACGAAGCCGTTTATGTCTCATGTTTGTATAAACTTTTTATCTTGGAATTGATCAACGAGTCACCCTTTAAAGTTTGTCTACGTACTTAATTAACCCTGCATAGTGAAAATCATATTTGTACAAAGGGTCACAAAACCTATCAGTTATGGCCGATCCCAACCGAAATCGGATTCTGCAATGTTGGTTGTTTAAATGCAAATTTATAGGTCGCGTGGTTTAAGATCATTAATTTATGAAACTGTAAAAGATGTGTGCGCGTTTATTCACACTGTACTTTTCCTGCAGCCAAATTTATTCCGAAAGTACTGTATCACTTGCTTTCAAATTATAAATTTGCAATTAAGACGAGCTCTAACTATAAATTGAGTTTTGTTGCAGTGTTTATATTTATACATGCATTTCATACCTTATGATGTAAGTGAAAAATACACAAAAAGGTCATTTTTATTCCACATCTAAAACTGACTTATTCTTTATTTTTTTAGCTCTTGTAAAAAGCTACTTTTAACTAATTTTTGTATAATACAAAAGAAGTTGTAAATGAATCATTTAAAAGTGATTTTAATTATTGTTCTTTATGTAAACCTGATATTATAATAACAAGTACCTTAAAATTACCGTTGCAGCAGTTTTAAAACAAAATATTCATGTTTCAACGATATCTTAGATTTCAAAACTAATTAACTTCAAACTAAACATGTTCTACATATTTTTCTCGAGAAAAACTCGTGAAAAGATTGATATTATAACAACTATTAAAAAATCTATGATAATGGTTTCCTATTGATTCCATTGAGAATTTATAGTGACTTTTCCACCTTCAAAGAGCGAGCTTAGGAAATGTTGACGTACAATTTATTATATACCTACTACACATCAGTTTAAAAGCTTTCAAGAGAGTTGCAAAGCTGTTTTCTTTGACTTATAATGAGTTACATCATTTCCAATTAAATTGCAATGTTAATAACAAACAAAGTTTGGGAAAATATATTCAATAGTTGCACCACATGATACGTACTATTATATTTGTAATTATACAATTATAACGAATTTAATGGTAAATGGCCAGCTTTGATCTGTATCAACTACGACAAAAGGACAAAACACAAAATTTTAAACCATGTGAGCTGGAATAGTATAAAGGACTATTCAAACTCAGTTCTCGCGACAGAGATGTACTAGTAAAGTTTGATAATTCCATGGCATCACTCTTTTTTATAAAGTAAATTTTCACGGTTTCAGAAAATGGAAAATTTTACAGACATGTTTTTCGTTACAAAAAAACCTGAACACACTTTACTTCTAAAATAATTAGATGAGCAAGTAATTGAACATTAGAATTTACTATTGACCTCCTATGCTGTGCCGCACAAGCCACTCAGTTTTCAGGAAACGATTTAGGCCCGTTTACACCGGTTTTCCTTGACTACTACCCACGGTGTATAATTAAGAAGGTGGAGCAACAAGCCGTCGCTATGTGGTTAGAAATTTCACCAGATTGTACGAGCGAGACGCACTACAATACCCGGTTGATGCATACAGCTATCACTGTCATACATGAGCTCCAAAAGCTTGTAAATTAATTTTATTTAAAATAGATACAGTCACTTTATTTTTGTTACTCGCGTAACCACTACCATACCCCAGGGGCAAAACATTTACTAGCCATTGTCCAAAATTAATACTAAATAAAAGATAAATCACTTGTTATAAAACTTAAAACGCTTGATTTCCATAAGAATTAATGCTAATATACGAAGCAATAAGGGTAGCGTAGTCTATCTCACTCTCTGTAACCATTTCGCGCTGCTTACGAGCATATCTCGTTGGGACACCTTTCTAATCTTACACTGTGCTACTACCATAAACAAATTCTCCAGTGGACTTGCTAACGGGCGTATCCTAAAGAACGACAAGTTTAACAACAAAACTTAAACTGGAAGTGGTGCAAACGGCCCTTAGTATAATAATTCAGTTTTATTGAAAAATTGGAAACTTTCTGATTCTCTTCCAATTTCGAGTAAAGATTACATAATAGAAAATAGAACCTTAAAATGGCAGAGAACTGGCATTCATATACGTATATGCGGATGAATACATTCTCCATTCACTCCACAATCTCTAAATAAGACATCAACATCACATATGTCAATCATTTGCAGGTTCAGGTATTTGTTAAGAAAACAATACCGATAGATGTCTTTTACCATTATTGAAACTTTATAAACAAGAAAACAACACAGCGGTATTATATTTACATAGTAAATTAAATACGCGCATAAATTACAAAATCGTCATTTCCATAAAATAAAAAAACAAATGAATATTAAAGTCGCACAATTGACGATTCATATTGCAGTTTTCATATCGTGGATATGACCTGCTTTAATTAAAACATAATCGTGGTTACCTAATTATTAATAGTTTTACAAAATAATAAAAATGTAAACTTTTTATTTCAAAAGTATAAAAATAGGCTTTTCGGGTTACTCACTTTTACCTCTAGCATCTCATCCCTTCGTTTTACAGTAAAAGTATACAGAAAAGAAGTTGTAAAGCATAAATTTTCCTTTACTATTTTATATGAGGCAAATTCTTTTTCATACATTAACTTTTTTTACGGGCAGATAGCTCAAAAACTATAAGGAACAGAGAAAAAATAAATAGCAACGTTCTTGTAGAGAATTTTATAAGGTTTCATTTGCTAAATGTAATGTTTTCCCTAGGATCCATCGTTTTGGAGTTTAATTCTAGAGGTTTTTTGAGTTTTTTCCTTTCCCCCGGATCCTTCACAACACCGGGTCAGGAAGCACGCGTTTTATGCACTTCGTTGATAATCCAGCCCAGCACTAGTGTGACTAATGCTAGTGTGACTCATACAAGTGTGACTCATACTAGTGTGACTCATTCTAGGGTGACTTCTACTAGCGTGACTCACACTAGTGTGACTCATACATGATACTCATTAGAGGGTTTTAATATTTTTGTTTACTTATTATAGGGTGTAACATTAATTTTTCGTGTTGTGTGTTTTGTGTTTGTTTTAAATGTTTAATTTACGCTTCCTCTATTGTAATTGTTCTTAATAATATTAAAATATTACTATGTTAACTTTTCTTTAAAAAATGTAAGAGATACAAAATGTTTATTTTAAAATTTCCCATAAAATTCATCAAACGAATTTAATATTTTTATTAGCAAAAACTAGTATTTTAGGGGTTTAAAGTTAGTGCCACCCCCTGAAGGGGAAGTTGTAGTGGTGCAATTATTTTGAAATATCTACCACATGAGCACTCTTATAAGTTAGGTGGACTGTATAAAAATCATTAAAATATTTGCAGTACTTTTGGAGATAAAGCAATTTTTCAAAATTTTTAACACAACTTCGAGAACGTATAACTTGGTAAGGGGACATTCTAGGACATAATTTTCCAGAGGGCCAAAAGTCCTATTTTGGTCCCAGGAACTCATTGTAAGCGTTTGTCGGTGTTATTCAGGGACACCCTGTATATTTTACCGTGTCGGGTTTGTCCAATCACCGGTTTGTGTCGATTTTCGTTATTGATTTTTTTGTATATTACTTACTTCGTTGGGAATTCTGAAAGTTTGTCGATTAAATTAATTGTGATTAGCTATTTATTATAATAGGAGTTCCTGGAAGCCGTCATTGACAGTGTAGCGCCCTGGTTGACATCTGTAAGTAATAGAACCCTCCCTTCTCCACTGAGGCTAACAGTCGGTTCCAGGATAAACCATTGTATGATACTTTTGATCAGTTACAAGATTAACTGATAATTGAGAACTGAGAACTTACTCGTATATAATGACTTAATTGAGAACGAGATATATATTTATAATTTAAATTTAACGTCAAAAGTGACAATTCGTTGAATTTTATACGATATCGCGTCGGCAGAGCAATTGAAAATTACCCTAAGGTGATTGTCAGTTAAAGTTTTATGTGATTGGGTAAAAATGAACATGTGACTGAAAATTGTAAAATATGATTGGCTTTGTATATGAAAAAAAAATTATCCTTGAATATCCCTCAGGTATTGATAAATCCTCATAATTTTGTCTATCTTTCAAATACATTTTTTTGGAAAAACACCCCTCCGTTTGGCGTCGGGGTGTTTTTAAAAAATGTACTTTCAAGATGACAAAATTATTTCGGTTGTTATCATTTATCAATGCCTTAGGGTTATTACAGTTGAAAATAAAATTAAGCGTAAAAATTATATTTTGAGTGGCACCATTATCAGCAGGCCTAAAGTAATGTTGAAATGTGGAGGAGGAATCTTTAAAATAATTGACATGTTAATTCCCTATGTTGTCGTTGGTAGTACCCCCCCTCCGCACAAACTGCAGTTTTGAATTTTCTAGTCACGTAGCTTTTGATTTGAGTTTTCTAAGTAGTTTATGGCTAGAAGGTAGACCTTTTTAGTATACGCCACTGATGCTTGTTATAGAGTAAACACGAAGCTATGTGTTAATACGTGCTAATTAATTTCAAATTGGATATACACAAAGTACGTACTAATTAATTAAAATAAAATAAAGTACTTTAGACAACTCTTAATGGAACATTAGAATGCACTTCTCTATAAATATATTAAATTACCATGTATTGAGCTTTAGAACAATTAATTGAGTTTAATGTTGAAAACTAGAAAGCTCTTTCCATCAAAAATACTAACATTGGTTAGTATTAATATTTGAAATACGATACTTGTTACAAATCTCTATTGTTGTTCATTGCATGCTCCAAGATAATATTACGAATAGGGTAAATTGAGCTACAAATTTAGGTTTCAATACTCATCAATTAGAAAAACTAATTATTAGGTTGTCTCGAGTTTTCTTTTCAAACAATAAATTTTTATTTTCCAAATGTAAAATAGAAGCGAATTGATAAATTTGTGTTGTAACCATTACAATTTGTACTTAGTACTTTTTATTTTTTGTTTTTAAATAAATAATGTAGCTTAAAAAAGTTGATAGAGCAAGGTTGTCAGTGTTTTTGAAATAACTGTTACAAATAGTTTTGAAATAAAAAAAAATTGTGATACTTGTCACTTGTGTAACAAGTAACAAGAGTGGAATACGAGGAAAATTTATAAATTGAGTGAAAATGTAGAGAATGTTAAATTATAAGGGACAAAATCAATAAAATATTACAAAATAGACAAAGCATAACAATAACTGTTATTACATACGTGGATGGGGGTACAGAATATCCCAAAGACGTCAGATTCACATTAATCCCCATCACATAAGATTCAATAAGTTATGTAAGTATACTTGAATTTTTTATCTTTACCGACACGTGACTACCTTAATATGTATCTATTATGTATCACCACCACCCTCTAAAGCCGACGATATTTAAAATTTTCGCAGAAGAAATTTTAGTTTAAAAAATATGCATTTGTGTCTAAAATTAAGTGTCTATGAAGTTTTGTTTGAATGTAATATTAAACAAACATAAAAGTAACACTAAAAGCTCCAAAAGCCTTCAACATTGTATTTCGTATAAACTTTACGTGAATTCTCATTAAAAATAATCCTCATTGGATAATTGCTAATAATAAAAAATTAAACAAAAAACAAACTTCACACGTTAAATAAATTATTCGTTTTAGAAAATAATGAAACAAATTTAATTGTTAGTTGAATAAAATAAGTTATAAAATTAAATTTAAATTTTAACATAAATAAACTCGTATCAAATTTTCATGTTTTAATTTATGTTCCCAATTTATAATTTATAAGGAGCAACGTAATTATTGAAATAAATAATTGAAACGACGCGCCACAAACAGTGTTCTCAACAAAATTGTTTTGCATAATTGGTGTTCGATAAACATTGTATGAGCTATTTTCGTTTAACGTAAAATCGCCATTAACAATATTATTTTTGTTTGCTAAGGTGTTAATTTTATGGTTAATGTATACGGCGGGTTTAAATAAACAACAAATATTCACAATAGCATCTCTAAGCTCACCACAATGACAATTGAATATATTTACTCCACTACAAGTGTATGTAGAGGGTTGAATTGATGAAACTGTATTTCGCACAAATTACAAATTTAATCTTTTTAAATTAAATAAATTTAATTTTGCTCACCTTTGTAGCTAATCGCCAAGACCGAGACTTCTATGATTTGATAGCGGACGATATTCATTAGTTTTATTGGTCGCACAGTTCAATAATTTATAGTTTATTACCACAACTCAATTTGAAATTTGTGTAATTAATTAATAATTACTAATTCATTTATTCACTTAACTTTTAAATTGTTTAATTATAATTATTGGATTGAAAATTATATTGAACTGTTTGTATTTCACAATGAAAATAAAAGCGTACCTAACTTGGCTTAGTTTAAAATTAATAAACTGGAGACAGGAGACTTGTTGAAATGTGTTTGAAGCAGGTGATGTTATCAATGAGTCTGCGTATTAATTTATTTTCATATAAGTAATCTATTTACTACAATTTAAATTTTTAAAACATCAATAGTGTCACGTTTGCAGATGTTTTGATTTCTAACAATTTTATGTTTCTTCTTCCAATGATGTTTCAATATTCAATTTCAACATTCACCTAGTACTTTAATAATTTGATATTCAAAAATATACAAAATTCCCCTAAAATAATTTTAACATTTTTTCATTTTCTACAGAGATAAGTTTACTGTTTTTAGCAGCCAAGGCCGGACTGGCTAGTGGTTGGCCCTACAACAACTGATACTCAAAAATAGTATTCAAGATGTTTCTAAAATAATTTTAAACCGGCATCCGACACGGGGGGGGGGTGACAAACCTCAGTGCTCGAAAATTGCATGGTAAACATTTAAATATCGCTTCAATCGACTACAGGGCCTCAATAGCTTTCAAAAATATGTTATTCTACATATTAAAGCAAATACCGCAGTAAAAAAATTGATATTGTGGCAGTTATACTGTTTCAAAACCGAGTTGGGTTTGTCACACCCCACGTGTCGAAACTGGTGAAGTCGTGAGTTGTTTTCCAATATGTTTTGGGTGAAAATCACAAACCAACTACCAACAAGAGAAGACGGGAGGTGTTCACAATGTCCTTGGGTTCTAAATTATAAAATTAAGTGCGTGTGTGAAGTTTTTGACGCATTTTTATGTGTGGGTGGCTGAGTATGTACAACAGGCGAAAGTTGCAGCTCTTGTGTTTTTTCCATAGGGTGGTTGTCGATAAGCAGCCTCCATATCTGTTTAAAAGAATCTCATATCGTACTGATGTGCATAATTTGAATCTTAGATTTAAGGGTGTGATCACTCCGCCTTTGCACAAAACCTCACTATGCGAGCGATTATTTACCTACCAGTTACCTAAATTATATAATTCGATTCCCTTAAACCTAAAATCTTACTCGCATAGAAAATTTAAAGAGTATTCGTCGAGTGTTGCTTTTGGAGAAGTGACCGGCTTTTGCAGTATCCTTATAAGTTCATTTTGAGCTCGGATCAGGTATTATTCGAAATTCTCTATTATCTTTTTCTCTTCTGACTGGCTACTACATATGCGGTGAGCTGCTGTTTGGTATTTTTGAATGTTACTTATTTTTGGTTAATGTGTGCAATTAACGAGCATCTGTCTGGATTTAGGATTTAGGATACGTAGGATTTATAATTAGTGTTATAGAATGATATTGTATTTCTCTTTTTATACTTCAGGATTTCAGTGGGAGAGCAGCGGTGGTGCTAACAGCTTGCTTCCAGTACCGCAGCTGAACTGCGCCCCGTGATTCTCAGCTCGCTCTTGATTTTGATATATTGATTGTAATATAGCTGCTTTGGCTTATGATTGGCGCTACTGATACTGAGATTCAAAAATATACGAGGTGTCTCTAATATAATTTTAACATTTTTTCATTTTCCACAGAGATAAGTTTACTGTTTTTAGCAACCAGGGTCGGACTGGATAGTGGTTGGACCTACTGGATTAGCACTTGTTTGGGGATTAAGCCCTATAAACTCACCTCCACCCCTGCCTTTTAAGTCATCAGACTTATGAGCCAGGCCTCTGTTCCTGCATGTTTATGTCTTTTCATATATTGATTTTTATCGCGTAGCGCTATTCACAAGTGTCTCTTATTTCTGTTCTACTTATTCATTTACTATGCTTTTTCATTTCATTTTTCATTTACGTTTTACTCATCTGAGAGAACTCTAAAATCATCCTTTCGCTATTTATCATGCTCTCTTGCCTCCACTCCAGTTCTTCTGACCTAGCAGCTTCCTTGGCGGTTTGCCTGAGATCTTCATAGATCGAGCATCTAAATATCACGTGTTCGACTGTTTTCTGTGTACCGCAGGCTGGACATGTTTCGCCCAATACTAACCGATACTACCGCCTGCGTTTGATAGTGTCCGGGTATCCACGAGGTCTTAAGTCTCGCTTCTACCCGGTTCCAATATTTGTACGTGTCACGTCCTTTAGTGGTGTTATCCCACTCTTCTTGCCACTTATTTATGCTTTTAGTTTCTATTCGTGTTTTTATATCCTTATTCATCTTTATTTCCTCCTTATAAGAGTACAGTTGAACTCTCTCTCTTATTTTGATATCTATGGGTATTATCTTTGTTATAATTCTTATCGTCTCATGGGAGATGCTGTTATAGGCTGCCACCATCCCCATGAGCATTCTTCTCTGTCTAGATTTAAGCTTATTTATTGTTTTCTGTTTTTTTAATGTTTTCTCCCACACTTCCACGCCATACAGCAGCATAGGCTCTGCTATTTCTCTGTAAAGCCGTCTCATATGGTCAGCGCCGAAGCTTCTGTTAGCTTTCATTTGGCCCTAATTTCATTTGACTTCGACTTGACCGGCGATTGCCGATTAGCCGGTCAGACAAGTCCGGCTCTTTTAACAGCATTGGTTTATAAAGAGGTTGCAGAAGGACAGTGTTAAATTTTGGTCGGAAAACAATTAAAATGTTGTTTCTTTAAAACAATTTAGAGAGCAATAATAGACCAAAGATACAAAACAAAAATAATAACATTGTCAGTCGTATCTAGTTTTTACAAGATAAAATCTAGATATCCTATTCAGCTACAATCAGGAAAGGTTAATAGGTTAATTATTATGTGAATTCGGACAAAATAGTTATTTTCTATACAAGGACGAAAAGTTGAATTTTTCGGAAAAATACGTGAAGATGCTGGAAGAGGCGAAGGGAAGTTTTACACTCCGAAGAAACAGTTTGCGTCCTAGGACGTAAAGTGTTACCTAGCAACACAGCAAAAGATGGTACTTTGACGAAAAGGTTAACTTCTCGTCCAAATAACCGTAAAATGTCACTTTTTGACACAAGGGAATAAAAAAATTTATCGACTTTGATAGAGAATTTTATGCTCCACAATTAGGATTTTCATTAGAGGTAAAATTACCGTAAGATCGCTCCTTGGAGCTAAAGTAGAGAGAAATGCCGTATGTTGGTAAAACAGGAAGACAAGGAGTTTTCTTTATGGTGGACTTTATGGGTATAGACGTACTTCTGGAGTCTCTCTGAACTCATTGAGATGCGTTTCCTTGTACTACTTTATGTATTAAGATGGTTTTTACAACGTATGGTGTTTCTCCCAACTCAAGTTCCTTAAGGAGTGATCTGAAGGTAATTTCACTTCACATAAAAATTGTAGAGCATGAAATTATCTAACCGAACCAATGAAAAGATTTCTTTAAGTTTTCATCATTAATCTATCAAATATAAGATTCAAAATTTCTAGTATCCTAGATACTGGAACCAACAACTGTTAGATAGAACTTCTGGAAACGCACACACGGAGAAAAATAAATTTAACTTTTGCCGTACATAGACTTTCGTTAATCCCTCACTCACAAGTCACTCTTGAGATATGTTTTTACATAAATATCCTTATTTTACCGAAGGTGGAGTAGTTACAGTCGCTCACATTTATTGTTCTGATCCAACATTCAGTGGTGTGTTGTAACTTCCAGGTTATTTCTAGCAGATAACAACTAACGTTATTTTCTCGAAATAACGATAGAAAAATAACCACCAAAATAACCTGTTTGTCCGATTTTGGCGTGTTGTATCTTACTATTGTTATACGTTGGGTTGAAATTTTATGTTAAAAAGGGAAGAAAGTCTAAGTTGAACATTGTCGAAAGAGGGAGACGTAAGTATACTCAAATTTACATGCAATAATAAGAGAGAGAAATTAAATGTTTTTAGCTTACTGTACTACAGTAACGAGCACGCCCACGCGGGAACATTTTGAAATTTTAAATCGAGAAGCAAGACACCCTTGCTTTTACCCTTGTATTTAATTTTTTTAAATAATTTTAAATAAATAATTTACGTAGGTAATTGCGTATTTTTTATATGGGACTTTTATTATTATAAATAATATGATCAAGTATTGTGTTTTTCGAATATAGCTTTTGGCTTCAATCTGCATAAAATAGAACCAAAAAGGCACCAAAATATCAGATGAGAGAAAATAGTCAAAGTAGTTTTTAACAAAAATATTTTTATTATCCAAAATTAGACTTAAAAAACAAAACGAAAACTCATGTTTATCTCGTTGGATCTCTAGAATTTATATGAAAAGAAAAGAACCCCTTGAGAACTACAGTGAAAATTTACAAAAAAATGAAAACGTTAATATTTTTTTCTTAAATTTTGTACCTAGTATCTTGAGGGGAAAAGAAACAATTTTTCCTTATGATGTTTTTCTTGATTTTGAAAAATAAAGGCATTTTTGGGTATTTTACTACAGGCAACATCTATAGGTAAAATACGTGCAATTACCGACGTAAATTATTTATTTAAACTTATTAAAAAAAATTATGTACGTACTCTTGTATTTCTTCTTTCAATTAATCTCCTAATAATTCATTAAGAACAGCAAAATTATCCAAAAAAAAACCTTTTTAACACACAAAAACTTCAACAATTATCTCACGTTAAAGAATAACGGCAGGGTGTGGGCTGCGGGTATTTCTAGCTGGTTATCTTTACTTTTAACAACACCAAATGTCAAATATAAAGTGAGAAAATTTTAAGTTGAACAGGTAGAAAGCTACAACACCCCAATTTGCCGAAAAATAAAAATAACGTTAGAAACTGGTTTAACGCTCTTGTTATAAAATAACCACTTGCTTACAACACATCCCTGAATGTATTGAAATTCCTCCAAAGTGGTATAGTTAAAATATTATTATGATGCATTGCAGTCTATAAAGCACTACATATACTTATAGTTCCTCAAAGGTGTAGAACATTTATTTTAGCTTCATGCTTCAATTTATCAATAATGTAAGTAAACTTGATTTACTCTTCAATAACGTTTTTACATCAATACTTGAAATATAATTTTTTGAAACATGATGTTTCTTAACATCTATAATCAATAAATTATTCAAATGTCAATGTTGGATAATTTTTGGTAAATTTGTACCCACAAATGCAATTAACAACATAGATCGGAATAATAATTATTAATCACAGAAATTTCATAAAACCGCATTGACCATTTCGAACTAATTTATTTTAATTTGCCTTGTAATAATCAAATTATGCATGTACTTAATTCAAAGTTATGTAAAACTTTTGTTTAAAACTTAAACTTAACAAGAACAATATGCTTAAAAACCTATTAACCATAGTCTAGCAACTTTGTGGAATGTCAATAATTTCCGAAAAACTTTTTAGTTAAAAAAAATGACTTTTCTTGCGGTGTAATAATTATTATAAATTAACTTTACAATTTCTATTAAAAAAGTAGAGGATTAAATTTTAATCTGACAGTATTAAATTCCAACGTTTTCTTAATTTGCTCGCGTTCAATTATTAAAAATATGGTGTCCAAAGTTTTAAAAAAATATTTACGTGTAGAAGGCTTACGCAGGATTCTAAAAATGCAATAAAAAATATATACTTTCATTTAAAATAACCAATTTAACTTCCACGTTTAACTGGAAGCCACAAAGCTTTGAAAATATTTTTATCGAATATATCGGTAGCCATTAGATGGAAAATGAAGATTTCAGATTGTACTTGTCAAAATTCCAAAACGTTTAATAAACGGTTTCCGTAAAACACCCTGTATACCAAGGGTGTTCAAATTCTCAATATTTGTAAATATCACTACCATCATCATAGATTTATCTGGCGAGCACCAAACTGAAAATACGTGAATTCCAATATTACTTCTCCACGGTCCAGTATGAAAGTTGGCACACGGTATAGCAACGACTAATTATTGCTGGCTTACTAAAGCGAAAAATTTCTAAAAAATATTACTAAAAGCTATTCGAAACTATCAAGTGTGGAATACTATTCCAGTCAAAAAAATAATAGCTATCAACTGTTTATTACATTCTTATTGGATGCCTGTAAGAGAAAATAAAATTAGTTGTAATACAGAAACCAAATTATCGAACGGCTAAACTAATTATTGTGGAAAATGTAAAATTAAAAGTTTCTAAAGACAGTTTTTACAGAGTTGACAAATTATTATGATACCTCTGTAAATTTTACTCCAAATTTAATATTATGTAATTGATATGCATGAAATTTAACAACTTTTCCAAATTTAAGCTTGCCTACTTTCTATCTCAGCGAAATTCCCATGGTGATACGCATTTTCCATCATTGTATTAGTGTATAAATTCGGGTTTGAAAAATAATTGTAATTTGTCAATTTCAAAACTTCTTTTGCAAATTTCTTTTAGTAAAGCAGAGTAGAGTGGGTGTTTATTCCAGAACTTGAAATATAAAAATAATCTACAGAGTCTTTAAACTTCCTAGTCAAATTACAAAGTTAGCCAATAAACAAATTCAAGATGAAATAACTTCCAAATAGGGCATCTCATAGCTCCAAGTGTGTGTATCAACATTTTGTCATATTTTTTGAAAGTGTTTGACAATTGCATATCCTAAACGCACACCCTGTATAATGTGAAGTATCTTCAATAAGATATAAAACGCACGACTTATGCACATAATTTTTCTTAAGGGACGAGAAAAATTGAAGCGTTTCTAGCTCCACGTGTTAGTATCACCATTTTTCACATTTATTGAAAATGACTAGCACTGGCACATCGTAAACGAACACCCTGTATAATGTATAGTGTCTTTAAAGAGATATAAACGCACGTTTTATACACATAATATTTCTTAAAGGGCAAGACAAAGCTCAAAGCGTTTCATAGCTCCATGTGTTTGTATCAACATTTTGTCACATTTTTTAAAAATGATTGGCAATGGTACATCCAAAACGAACACTCTGTATAATTTTAAGTGTCTCTAATGAGATATAAATGTACGTTTTATGCACGTATTATTTCTTAAGGGGCAAGCCAAAGCTCAAAGCGTTTCATAGCTCCATGTGTTTGTATCAACATTTTGTTACATTTTTTGAAGATGCGGGATATGGTACATCCTAAACGAACACCCTGTATAATGTGGAGTGTCTCTAATGAGATATAAATGCACGTATTATTTCTTAAGGGGCAAGACAAAGCTCAAAGCGTTTCATAGCTCCATGTGTTTGTATCAACATTTTGTTACATTTTTTGAAGATGGTTGGCAATGGTACATCCTAAACGAACACCCTGTATAATGTATAGTGTCTTTAATCAGATATAAATGCACGTTTTATACACATAATTTTTCTTAAGGGGCAAGACAAAGCTCAAAGCGTTTCATAGCTCCACGTGTTTCTATCAACATTTTGTCACATTTTTTTGAAAATGATTGGCAATGGTACATCCTAAACGAACACCCTGTATAATGTAAAGTGTCTCTAATAACATAAGATATAAATGCACGTTTTATGCTCGTATTATTTCTTAAGAGGCTATGTCACTCCTGTTAAAATGCATCAAAACACTACTCACGGCATAGCTAATTGTGGCGTTATAAAGCGATTTTTCATGAAAAGGAAAAGTTATATACAATAAGGGATAATAGTCAAAGGTTCAAAGACTATAATAATCAAAATTGGTGTGTTAATTAATTAGCATTGTACAATCTAAAACTCAATAATTTGGGTTATTTTAAACATTTTTTTTCTCTTTATAAAAAGATGATTGAACAATGCCACTTAGTCTATAAACCTCTATTAGGGGATTATGCTAGTACCTATAATTTTTTGAAGTAATTTTTTTTATCCGTTTAGGCAGAATCAGCTATTTTCGAAACAAATATTTTAATTTATTTACGACTACATAGATGGCGCATATGGCGCATATATATGTGAAAACAAATAATTTTGTTTCCACAAACTAGTTCTTAGAAACCAACTCCGCCTCTTCGCTAACCTTCTCCTTAGTCTGCTGTTGAATGAAAAACGATAGCATTTTGTGTTATCTTTTGTTATTGTTATTTTTTAAAATAATTTAAACTAAACACTCCGGAATTAAAACTATTATTTTTAATTGTAGATGGAGATTAAATAAAAAATGTACTACTTTTACCAGGATTGTGAATTTTTGAAGTTTATTTTACATTATTTACACATATTTTACGTATATTGTACGAGTACATTAGGGTACTTCTTATTTGGCCTACTTGCGAATTTTAATTCTTACTCAATCAACTCCAAATAATTCAAAAAAAAATATCCACATCATAAAAAAACATTATTTTTGATATCGGCCATTACCAACGGGGTCGAAGTTTCTTATGTAAAATACACAAGGTTTTTGGATATTGCGGTATAAAATGTTTTTCTTCGATCAATTCGTGGTCTAAAAATCTGAAACTTGGTAGATAACATGTTGATGAACAAACAAACCTATAACTGTAATATTTTACCCTAAAAATATGTATGGGTCATTCCATTTCATCAGAAACTTTTCATTGACAAATTAATAATACCTGAAAAGCTAGAAATACCCGAATAACACGGAATAACATTGACAAACGTCTACAGTGGTTTCCTGGGCCCAAATTAGGTCAAAATTTAAACAATGGCTTTATCTCCAAAAATATTGTAAATATTTTAATGATTTTTATACAGTATTAGGCTTATTTTATAAAAGTCATCATATGGTAGAAATTTCATGAAAATCGCACCACTAGAACTATCTCTTCAGGGAGTGGCCCTAACTTTAAACCCCTAAAATGCAAGTTATTTCTACAAATTTTATAAATTTTGAAATTAAATTTCTGGCGCTATTTAGCTTCAAAAATTAATTTTTAGTTGATTTAATAGTGCACTGGAATTAGACTGAAAAACTGAAATGCGTTAAACTTTACAGTCTGAACCGATTTTTCTGAAACCTCTTGCATTATCTTCTACGAGGTGTCTAGATCAAAGTTTAAAATTTTGTGTTTTACGCGGAGGAAAACCAAAAGCATTATGTGGCTAGGGGTGGCATTATAAAGCGCGGCCAGCTTCTAAAATGGTTATTCATTTTTCAACATTTTACAATGTGGCTGGTGTTTCGGAGTTTCGGCCCACTGGAGAACTAACCATTTTAATGGTTATCACTAATTTTTGGAACTTTTACAATAATTGCAATTGCTATCTATACAGGGTGTCTCACTTGAGCTGTCTCACCATGGGTAACTCGCTTATTTGAAGAGATATAAAGGGGGTTAAATGGGGACAAAGTTGCTAAATATAGTTACTAACAATAATCTGCTACGAAAATTAGCCTACTTTTCTTATCTTCGCAATTACTTAAAAAAAACTGAAATTTGTGAATTTCGTTTTTGGTCTATAACTTTCTTATTTTTTTAAATATTAAAAATCTAAAAACACATTCTTAAAACAACTTATTATGATGCACATTAATCCATAGATAAATATTTTGTATAACGTTTCGATTTTTCGTAACCATCATCAACTTTATTTTTTCTTATGGACGCCATATTTGGTTTTTACACCAAAAGATAGACAAAAAATTACTGAATCCAACCATATAAAATACTTTATACTGTAGATTATTTAAAAATGGCCGAAATTACGATATTATTAATTTGGAATGCATTTTGTACATTATCCAAGTTGGCTTTGGAAAATAATTATTTTTGTAAAATCAAATGATTTATCCCATTGAAGAAATATTAAATAAAAATATAATATTGTTATCTATTTCTCTCAAAAAAGTATCACTACTGAGTTGAGGTTATTATTTTTTTTGTTTCCGAAACCAAGTCTATGGTTATTCTTATTATTCTTCTAAATTCGATTAGTAAACGTTTGATCTGCTAAATTTAAATTTTCAGATAACAATATTATATTTTTATTTAATATTTCTTCAATGGGATAAATCATTTGATTTTACAAAAATAATTATTTTCCAAAGCCTACTTGGATAATGTACAAAATGCATTCCAAATTAATAATATCGTAATTTCGACCATTTTTAAATAATCTAAAGTATAAAGTATTTTATATGGTTGGATTCAGTAATTTTTTGCCTATCTTTTGGTGTAAAAACCAAATATGGCATCCATAAGAAAAAACAAAGTTGATGATGGTTTCAAAAAACCGAAACGTTATACAAAATATTTATCTATGGATTAATATGCATCATAAAAAGTTGTTTCAAGAATGTGCTTTCAGATTTTTAATATTTCGAAAAATAAGAAAGTTATAGACCAAAAACTAAATTGGCAAATTTCAGTTTTTTTTAAGTAATTGCGAAGATAAGAAAAGTAGGCTAATTTTCGTAGCAGATTATTGTTAGTAACTATATTTAGCAACTTTATCCCCATTTAACCCCCTTTCTATCTCTTCAAATAAGCGAGTTACCCATGGTGAGACAGCTCAAGTGAGACACCCTGTATACCTAATTGTCTTCTACAACAATAAATTGCAAGTGAAAAATCAAATCAAAGACCTCCCTTTGAAATTTCTGCACCCTGCAAAGTTGTCTTACATTTTTGAATTCCTAGAACAATAATTCCGTATACGATACGGAAGTTTACTCGTTTTTAAATAATTCTTTTAAATTTTATTAAATAAAGTATCGGTTACATCAGATATCGTATGAAAACAAACGGGGATATAAATACAAACAAACCTAATTATAAAAATTTTTAGATAGATAGAATAAGTGGTGGGAGACTCGTAGGAGAGCACGTTGCAAAATAAGTTCAGCCTCCAAACTATATGCCCGTCTGCCTCCACTTCACCTGAAAAATCAACTTGTCGCCTGACGTCGAGTCTTAAGGGGCAAGACAAAGCTCTAAGCGTTTCATAGCTCCAAGTCCTTGTATCAACATTTTGACACATTTTTGAAGATGATTGACAATGGTACATCCTAAACTAACACCCTGTATAATGTGAAGTGTCTCTAATGAGATATAAATGCACGTTTTATGCACGTATTATTTCTTAAGGGGCAAAACAAAGCTCAAAGCGTTTCATAGCTCCATGTGTTTGTATCAACATTTTGTTACATTTTTGAAGATGATTGGCAATGGTACATCCTAAACTAACACCCTATATAATGTGAAGTGTCTCTAATAAGATATAAATGGACGTTTTATGCACGTATTATTTCTTAAGGGCCAAGACAAAGCTCAAAGCGTTTCATAGCTCCATGTGTTTGTATCAACATTTTGTTACATTTTTGAAGATGATTGGCAATGGTACATCCCAAACTAACACCCTGTATAATGTAAAGTGTCTCTAATAAGATATAAATGGACGTTTTATGCACGTAATATTTCTTAAGGGGCAAGACAAAGCTCAAAGCGTTTCATAGCTCCACGTGTTTCTATCAACATTTTGTTACATTTTTTGAAGATGCGGGAAATGGTACATCCTAAACGAACACCCTGTATAATGTGAAGTGTCTCAAATGAGATATAAATGCACTTTTTATGCACGTATTATTTCTTAAGGGGCTTTCTTATTTATTATTTCATACGCGCGACCTTCGTAAGTGTAGGTACACGCGGCGATTTGCTCCACATAAGGATTTAAATTATAAGTTTTCTAGTGAACTTTAAAACTAAATTTTTAGTGAAAATTACTCCTTTTTTGTTAATTCATAGGTGCTTATAGTGCACTCTTTTGTGTTTTGATTGCGCGATGGCTACTTGTAAAACATGCACCAAGCGTATAA
This sequence comes from Malthinus seriepunctatus, assembly GCA_963924605.1. NCBI lineage: Eukaryota > Metazoa > Arthropoda > Insecta > Coleoptera > Cantharidae > Malthinus > Malthinus seriepunctatus. The sequence goes on from OZ004600.1 coordinate 91,312,239, forward strand.
ATGGAAAATCGCCTGGCCTTCGATGTGACGGAGATTGTGAAATGTATTATCACGGCAAGTGTGTTGGGTTATCGAGTGGTGTTTTGAGTGCCCTGAAGTCGGCTGGTTCCACCTGGAAATGTCCTGGTTGTAGGGTGAGCATTAACTCTTCGGTTATTATCTCTGACGATAATCATAGCGAGAGCGATGATAACGCTATCGAGTCGGATAACACTGAGATGTCGGGATCTGCTCTGATAAAGTATATTAACTCTAAATTCGATGAGCTTATCAGGTCGGTTGATTTTTGTTCTGGCAAGATCACTGATTTTGAGACTAGGTTGAGCGTTATTACAGAGAACACGAAGAGAATTACTTCTCTGGAAGGTCGGGTAAAGTCGCTTGAGAATGAATTATCTAATATTAAGAAGAAACAGGCTATCGATGACCAATACAGTAGACTGAACAACTTAGAAATACAGGGCGTTACCGAGCAACCTAATGAGGACGTATACCGCAAAATTGAGAATATCGGAGATGGGCTGGGCGTTGCCCTTGCTAGAGGCGAGATCGACATTGCTCACCGAGTACAGAACTTCGATAGAGCAAGCGGAAGGCTCCGTAACATAGTAGTAAAGCTGAAGTCTAGACAAACAAAATTTGATGTCATGAAAGCGTACAAGGCGAAAAAGTTGGAATCGCCGTCGGCAGGGGGCTTTAGGGGCTTGAAAATCGATGGATTGGGTGAAGCTATTTATGTAAACGACCATTTGACGCCGGAACGCAAACTACTTTTTAAAAAAGCAAGAGAAGTAGCAAGATCCTTATCTTATAAATACGTCTGGACCAGCAACTGCTTGATTTTCATGCGCAAAACGGATGGTGGTGGCACAATTAAAATCGAGTGCGAGGATGACCTGAAGCGCGTTAAATAGGACGATTCAATTATGTTAAAAGTTGGTTAGTGGTGCTGGACCTTATATGTCGTTTTCTTGTTCTTTTACCAAAATGTTCGTGGTTTGCGAACAAAAACCGCGGAATTTCGTAACTCGTTGTATTCGTGCGGAGCCGATGTAATATTTGTTACCGAGTCGTGGCTTAACAACAGTGTATTAACATCCGAGTTGTTTGACAATACTTATATTGTTTATCGAAGAGATCGGTGCGACTCCATAAACAGTGGCAAGGAGGGTGGTGGTGTGGTGATTGCCGTTCGTGACCTCCCCGGAGTCACAAGCAGTCTGCGAAGAGATTGGATGAGCGAATCGGAGGACGTCTGGGTGACTGTGCGGTATGGTAAGCTAAAACTAAATCTGTGTTGCGTCTACGTCCCACCGGTGGACGATGTATCAATGTCGGTGTTTTTGAGTAAATTGCAATCAATTATATCCGTGCATCCAAATGAAACTTTTTTTATAATGGGTGACTTTAATTGTAGTAGACTTGACTGGCATATCGCTGATTCGAGGACGTTCTTGCCAGCTACGTTTAACAAAAAATACTCTGATTTTGTAGATGTTGTAAATTTTGGTGATTTTGTTCAATTTAATACACATTTGAATCACAACGATGTATTACTAGATCTGGTCTTATGTAGCCGACCTGAAATTGTAAAAACTGTAAGCCGCAGCCAATTCTGCCTGGTTCCCGAGGATTTGCACCACCCTTGCTTAGAAGTTTACATTAACTTAAATGATTCAGCTACATTACCTGTATTAACAAATGCTGCATCATTTAATTACAAGGGTGCTGATTATCGAATTGTAAACGAGGCGCTGGGCGGAATCGGTTGGCCGGCCGAGTTTGAAGGTTGTGGAGTTGACTTGTGCGTCGATAAGTTCTATAATAAACTTTATGATTTGATACGATGTTCTGTGGGCTTGAAACGCACAAGGCACGATGGGTTTCCGGTGTACTTTTCGAGAGACGCGATGCTTGCGGTGGAGAATAAGCGTGCCTGTCACAGACGATTCAAGATTTCTAAAAAAAATGTAGATTACCTGTTATTTGCGGCACATCGTCGGAGGTCGAAATTACTTATAGATAGAGATTATAGAAACTATATAGCTAATATAGAAAAAGAAATTAGGAGTAATCCCAGTTATATCTGGCGGTATGTATCAAATCTTAAAAGTAATAGCTCGACGCCCGACGCTGTGTCGTGTGGTGGCGAGACGGCTGCGGGTGGTTCTGATGTGGCGGCTTTGTTTTCAGATTATTTTAGTTCCAATTTTATAAATTCCGATGGGCATCTTGATGACGGCGTGGCGTTCGACGATGCTGTTGATAACTCCATAAGCACTGTAGATATAACAGAATCAACCGTCTTGGACGCCTTATTGAAAATTGATATTAAGAAGGGGCCGGGAGATGACAATATCCCTGGAATATTTATAAAAAGATCAGCTGTTGGCATAAGTAAACCTCTTTGTTTGTTGTTTCAAAGATCTATTCGCGAAGGCGTTTTTCCTTCCAAATGGAAAAAGGCAGTAGTTGTGCCGATACATAAGGGAGGCGATAGGGGCCTGGTGGCAAACTATGGCCGATTTCAAAGCTTAGTTTGTTTGCGAAGGTCTTTGAAAAGCTCGTCTTTAATGTTTTAATGCCTTGTTTGAGACATTCGATAATTTCTGAGCAACACGGTTTTTTTAGTGGACGTTCAGTTGAAACTAATTTAACTATTTATACTGAATTTTTGTTGAGTGCTCTTGATAACAAAGTACAAGTAGATGCCATTTATACCGACTTCTCAAAGGCCTTTGACAAGATCAACCACGGTGTCTTGCGTAAGAAATTGCTGCAGATTGGGATTCGTGGGGATCTTCTCAGGTGGTTATCATCTTATATTTCGAACCGTAGCCAAGTAGTTAAAATAAACGGCTTTACTTCCGATATTGTTCAGATAGGTTCCGGCGTCCCGCAGGGCTCCCACCTGGGTCCCTTATTGTTTATTATCTATGTAAACGACATATCCAAAATTATAAAACATGCGAGTTTCCTCATGTTCGCTGATGACCTGAAAATTTTCCGTCGTGTACAGAGTGAGGATGACTGTCGGTTGCTCCAACAAGACTTGAACAGGTTGATCAAGTACTGCAACAACAACGACCTATTTATTAATTTCGATAAGTGTAATGTTATCAGTTTTACTAGAAACATAAATAAAATCGATTATTCGTATTCACTCGATAGTAAACTTCTAAAGCGAGTAGAATTTGTTAGGGATTTGGGTGTTTTGTTTGATCGTAAGATGATTTTTGACCGTCATATAGACTACGTGGTGGGCAAGTCGTACAGACTTTTGGGCTTCCTAAATAGATGTTGCTCTGGTTTCAAAGACGTGCAAACGCTACGGACTTTATACTTTATACTTTGCATGTTCACAGTAACTTCAATTTTTGTTCTGTTGTATGGAACCCTGTTTATCTGATTTATATTGACCGACTTGAATCTATACAGAAAAAGTTTATAAAACTGCTACATTTTAAATCTAGGTCTAACTACGTTTCGTACGAGAGCTCCTGTAATACATTCAATTTGTTGCCGTTAGACAGATATCGTTTGAAGACGGACGCTGTATTTTGTTTCAAAGTTGTCCGTGGTGTAGTCGACTGCCCTTCTCTGTTATCTCTAATATGCTTTAATGTACCTTACCTAAACAGTAAGAGCGCCCACGTTGTTCAGATTGCCTCAATTTCGAACTAACGCATATCAGAACTCGCCCATCCACCGCATGCTCTCTGTATGTAATCTCCGCTGCAGTGATATCGATCTCTTTAATGTATCCTTGATCTGTTTCAAGAAAATGATTTACTTGGCGGTTAGCCAGATTTAATCCTTTTTTGTATTTTTTTGTATTTTCGTGTACTTATGTATTATGTTATTACGTGTACATCTATACATTTCTTATTGTTATGTTATGGAAGCACCTTGTTCGGTTTCGACCTGTAGTGCTCCCTAATTGTGTATATGTAAATAAAATAAATAAATAAATAATAAATAAGACAAAGCTCTAAGCGTTTCATAGCTCCAAGTCCTTGTATCAACATTTTGACACATTTTTGAAGATGATTGGCAATGGCACATCCTAAACTAACACCCTGTATAATGTGAAGTGTCTCTAATGAGATATAAATGCACGTTTTATGCACGTATTATTTCTTAAGGGCCAAGACAAAGCTCAAAGCGTTTCATAGCTCCATGTGTTTGTATCAACATTTTGTCACATTTCTTGAAAATTACTAGCAATGGCACATCGTAAGCGAACACCCTGTATAATGTATAGTGTCTTTAATCAGATATAAATGCACGTTTAATACACGTAATATTTCTAAAGGGGCAAGACAAAGCTCCAAGCGTTTCATAGCTCCACGTGTTTGTATCAACATTTTGTCACATTTTTTGAAAATGATTAGCAATGGTACATCCTAAACGAACACCCTGTATATTGTGAAGTGTCTTTAATTAGATATATACGCACGGTTTATGCACATAATAAATCTTAAGGGGCAAAACAAAGCTCAAAGCGTTTCATAGCTCCAAGTGTTTGTATCAACATTTTGACACACTTATTGAAAATGATTGGCAATGGTACATCCTAAACGAACACCCTGTATAACGTGAAGTGTGTCTAATGAGATATAAATGCACGTATTATTTCTTAAGGGGCAAGACAAAGCTCAAAACGTTTCATAGCTCCAAGTGTTTGTATCAACATTTTGTCACATTTCTTGAAATTGACTAGCAATGGCACATCGTAAATGAACACCCTGTATAATGTATAGTGTTTTTAATCAGATATAAACGCACGTTTTATACACATAATTTTTCTTAAGGGGCAAGACAAAGCTTAAAGCCTCTGATAGCTCCACGAATTTGAATCAACATTTTGTCACATTTTTTTAAAGTGATTGGCAATTCAACATCCTAAACAAACAGCCTGTATAATGTGAAGTGTCTTTAATGAGATATAAACGAACGCTTTATGCACATAATATTTCTTAGGGGGCAAGAGAAAGCTTAAAGCCTCTGATAGCTCCACGTATTTGAATCAACATTTTGTCACATTTTTTTAATGTGATTGGCAATGGAACATCCTAAACGAACACCTTGTATGATGTGAAGTGTCTTCAAGAGCTATAAAACGCACATTTATGCACATAATTTTTCTTAAGGAGCAAGACAAAGCTCAAAGCTTGTTGGAGGCTTTCCAGCACCCCATTCACCACGGGGCTGCATTTTACATAATAATTTAGTGTAAGCACAAAATGTTAAATTAGGAATTTAAATAACTAAATTGACTAAAATTAAATTAACCTGAGTAACAGCAAGGCTAATAGTATATTAAATTTTCATATTGATATAATCAAGTAAGAGCTTATACATAAAGAAAGAGACATCTTAATAGAATGTTCAAGGAGCACCATTTTTATTATTTTTTTAGGTCGTTCGCAATTACCCTTAACACAAAAACTTACGTAAGTAAAATTAAAGAGTCTAATTTTTTGTTAGTGAAACAACTCGGAGATAAACTAAGGTTTGGCAACAATAAAAATTTTTTTGTGGTGTTTGCTTTTTATGCCGGTCGTCAAAAAGTTACATAAATCAAGTTAAAAACCACCAAAACTTCCTTTTTTGAGACATTGCTACATTATTTGCCAAAGTGATACTGAATCGACATATAATAAATGTTTTGCATTTTTTTCACGTCGTTGTATTGCAAAATAAAATTATTTTTTACAAACACACATAGAGATTTGATTGATTATCACTGGAGGTATAAAAGAACTACGCGTTCTTTTTAGGTCAAAATGCTTTCGTGGAGTCCTCATAAAGACCTTAATATGGTTTCAATAGCTAGGTAAATACTAAAGCGCTTTGAGATTGATAAAATTTTCAAAAATTAAAAAAATTGCGATTTAATTATACGCAAACCACTTTGAAAAAAGAAACTCGCAGTAAATTACATCCTGGAACTAATGGAGAGTTACTAAACTTTCTTGACTAATTAAAAACTGTTTAAAACTCTGTCAACTACGAAATTATTGTTTGAAGTAGAAAAATCTCTAACTGGAACATTTTTAAATCATTATCAACTGAAGAACTTTGTCAAGAAAAGCAACGAATAAGAAAAACCATTTATGCTTGATGGCGGTAATAAAAATCATTAGAGAAAACTTGAATAGAAGCCCTAAATCGACGGCCGCAATTTTCCAGATCGGAAATGATGAAAACTTGTTAAAGCTCCACCTACGTAATCTTAGTTAGGGCTTTTTTTCAAATACTCCACATATTACAAACATTTTACTTATAAAACAGAACTTTGGAGAGGTACGTGTTTTATGTCGTGTGAAAAAGTAATAATCGCAAACCCTTTTTCTCAAACTTCTATTAAAAATAAACAAATTGAAATTAAATATACTTTATTAATGAGATGAAAGTTTTTAAATTTTATTAATTGTAAGTAGAAATTTGAAAAAAGTAACATTTGTATGATAAATTTGTGGCATCTAATCAAACAAAACCAACAAAATTTAAACTCTCAAAGCTTCTAAGAAAATTGGATTTCAATTTGTTTTCATTCATTTAATTAACTGATGTTGATGATTGTGCTTTCATAAAAGAAAGAAGTCTGTAGTAGTGAAATATAAGACATATTAAGCAATTTTCTTAAAGTTTGTTTCGTGATTTCTAAAATAACATATAAAACTCCAAATTTATTTTATAAATAATTTTGGGTGTTTTAAAAGGGTTTAATTTAAAATTAATTGATAATTAAAATGTGATTTAGTTAAATTTGAAAGTTTGTTAAGTTTGCAACTTTAAACTTTTCGTTAAAATTTTTAGCAAAAAATTCTAAATTAGGTTTTAACTGTATTTTATAATAATTATTAAAATCGAGCGCATGTTTTATCCCTAACACACAAAGTGAGCTTAAAAGAGATGGTTAAAATTTTGGGCTATTAATTTTTCTTTCTTCGATGCTCTTTTAAAAAGATTAATTTATGTAGCAACAAATTCTTCAAAAAAGTTTCAGAAGGGACATGTGTTCTGATACTATTTATTAATTATTGTAAAATGACACAACGCCTGAAACTCTCCATTTTCGACATCTTTCTTGTCATTTTGTATTATATTAATTCACGTATTTTTAATGTTAAGAAGTTGGAATTGGTAAAGCTAATGGGATAAGCTTCATTCTTTTACCAATTCAAAGATATAACAGGTTACCTAATGTGTAGGTAATATAGAAATTGCTAATCTATGGTATGTATGTTCCGAATTGTACGCGATAAAATTTAGTTGGCATTGGCACGCAGAAAAGTTTAAAATCCAATAATTTAAAAATTTTAAAATTTTTAGGGTTTCAAAAAAGTGTTCTCTTTTAAAATTGTAACCTCAATTAGACATTATTTGTAATTTTTTAGCTTCTTATGCACAAAGCAGTGTAGTAGTGATGCCGTACTTTGTAAGTTTTGTAAATGCACCGTTGTCGATAATCGCGTAGATAAGGCTGTTCTGACAGTGACTAATGTTATACCTACATAGAATATAGTACCAACGAAAGAAAAACCCACCACATGATTATCGTTAAAGTTGTGCAGTAGTTTTATATTGTCGTTTCTTAGAACTTAGCCACACCTCTAGCAGATTTGGTCACAATGGTGAGCTATTCTTTCATTGGGACTAGTCTACCACGGATGTCTTATAAAAGAGGCGACCTGACTAATTAACCTATATAAATATAGAGTCTCGAATGTTGTCTGGATACTAAAGAGAAAGAGAGCGACAGCCATGGAAAACCAACTTTACGTGAAAACACTAACTGCCTACATACCTAAGTAGTAGCAAATAATACTAAATCATTACCAATGATTTATAGGATTTTAAAGTCCTATAGTTCCAAACTTTCACGTATCCAAAGAGAGTATTTCAAATTTTGATATTTGTGACAAAGCAAATGGCAGCAGAAGCACAGTTTGCGAAATGGTGACTATGCATCAAAAAGCGTTCGGGCATTACTGTTAATGGTAATCAAACAGTAGAAACTCGACTCAAGAGTTCACCTAATATTGCTGGAAATTGCGCCATGGGAATACTGTCTTTAACATGACCCCAAAGAAAAAAATCACAAAGCTTAAGTTCGGAAGATTTAAACGACTAGCGCCAAATCATCTTCAAAGCATATTGCCTGATCCAGCAATGTTAAAGCTTCTGTAGTTCAGGTAGTGATGTGACTGCCGGTGCAAATGAGGTGAAACCTTATTTTACTGGAATATTCCCATATTTTAAAACACAAAATAATAGTCGTTGTTTTGCAAATTGGGCTTCTGCTGTACCACGTGATCTGTCACGAAGATGTCTGCACAAGCGAATATAAAAATTTGAGATGTTTTCTTTTAATACATGTGTCGGTACGACCGAAGAATTTCTTTTTAGGAATTTGTACTTCGAATTATAATTGTTCAAAGCAAGATGTTGTACAGGTGCTTTGTTTGTATAACGGTAACATCGGATTTTCCGAATTTACAAGTTTGTATTGGTTCAACCCTGAGAAAGGGTATAATATTGTTTACCTGGTCGAAACTGTGAGAAAAATAAAAGGAGTCAAGTAAAAACCGTCTTTCCTTTAACAAGTAAAAAATATTTAGTAAAGTGGTAAAGGCTCCAAAAATATAAAAAATCATATACAGTCCACTGCTAAAAAAAATCCAAAAGCTGAGCGCGACAACATGATTAGATCGATTATCTTGAAAACGAGTTATCTTCTAGTAAATGACACAAAAGAAGAGCTGATTTTGCGTGAGCAAAAAATCCGAGCAACCCCACCCCCGAGATCTTAAAATATGAATATATAAAATATATTAAATACTTTAATACTCTTCGGAATATGGAAACCTCCTTGAAAGCCGAAACCATGTAAACACATCAGCATATTGCTGTGGATGGAATGACACGAGCAACATCGACATCTCATAAAAAACGCGTATTTTAACTACCAAAAATCCTTAAAGGGGCAATGATAGAACAGTTAAACGGGGATCACTTTTTGAAAAACACACAAACAGTGCAATATCCATAAATATTAATTTAATACATTCCAAAACAGTAGCTGATGAACTATGTAGATGTAGACAATAAGGGTCGATTTTACAACACAACAAACAGTTACAGTTTAACAAAACTTGAGTTTTACTGCGGTAAACTACGATTGAACTCAGGTACAACCGGAGTTTAATTTAAACCGCTGTTGAGCCCAAATTGTAAAATCGGCTCTAACTTAAAAAATTATTAATATTTATAATATTATTTTCTTTGAGTTGATGTTTTTTGTGCTTGCTTTTTCTATTTCTTAAAAATTAAATCCATTACATTCATGAAAATTGCAAACCATTTCCCTGAAAGTAGGCAAATGTTATATGCATCAGACATCTAGCAAGTTTGCACATAGCACATGCACATATGCACATGTTTAGAATGTATAATATTATTTCTTACTTTAATAAATTAATTATTAAAAATAGAAAAGTATCTCTTGTGCTTCTAAATTGTATTTGGTTCCACACAAAACAATATTCTTTCAAGACTATAAAAAAATCTAAAAAGAACTCTTTTATGTGATTGACAAATATATTTAGTTTAGATCATTTTTCTCTTTAACATTTTAACAATTTTTGTTGTAATTAACTTAGGGACATTTTAGATATTATTATGTTGCTGAATTATGCAAAACTAGCCTCCTGGTGCTAGTGAAGATGTTGCTAATACGTCGACTTAGTATTCATACTAATAGTCAAAATCAAAACTTAAATACAATAAGGTCATACTGTTACTTTAACTCTAGGATGCATAACATGGTTATTTTTCACCCACAAGAACATTCAACTTCAAGTTACAGTCTCATTTTTCAAAATTTATTAATATGCTCTTACAAGTACCTTCTCTGAAGTGTTCTTTAAACCCTAGAAAGGTCACGATTTGAAACGACCAAGAACTACCAAGAGAAGTAGCAAACTGCCAATTTATTTAATATAAAGTTAATATCAAGGCCAAAATAATGAGAAACAGCCATTTAAAACAGATAATATTTTGACAGATTTTGACTAGCTCCTTTAAGTTAAAGGTAGGTTGATAATATTGGGGGTAAGTATAAAAATGAAATGGGGTCCGAAAGACCCCACTGGCCTTTCTAGGGTTAAGGGATTAATGAGTTACTAATAATCATAACTATTTTTTTCTTTAAAAAAGCTTTTTTCGACTTTTAGCGCTTATTACATAACATAACCTTATTATATTACATAACCTTCTTCTGCGGTCCTGAACCTAAGATCAAACTATCCAAGTTTTACTATAAAATAGAAGACTCTTGAGGAAGTAGATCAATTGAATGAAGAGCAGCAATAGCAGTGCATTCGAGTAAAAAACGCAAAGTATTGTCTGCAGCTTTTTGAGCTCGTCTACTAACAACAGCTGCTGGCATAACTAGGCTAATAGAAGATGTATCTTGACAGACTTTTAGCGCGATATAGATAGAATTAGTACCAATCCGCCTTCTGAAATCTTGAACTTCCCCATTAGGTGTAAGGTGGCTTTAGAAGAGACGGGAATAAAACTGATGATGTTGGGAGAGTGCCTACTGTACAGAGATGTCACAGTCTCTGTGCAAATATGATTTACAAATTGGCTCTACTTTCTTAAAAACCGACGAAGTTAAGAATCTAGGATACAGAGTGGAAACAACTCGAAACTTAATTAGTAACAGAACGTTAGCAAGAGCTATCGTAGCTCCAACTTCCACGATGGAATACTTTCACCCATGAACATTGATGGGTGCAATCTAAAGTTGCACGAGTAAGTTAAACGTTAGAAAATTAAGATAATCGGCGATACATATGTGAGGTAAACAAATACACTATGATCTGTTGTTATCCTGCATTTATTTAACGAAAACCCCCGATCCCATCCCGGTGCGGTCACGTAACATATGGTGGAGTCACCGGGAAACCAACAGGAGCAACCTAAATTATGAACGACATGCGCAACAGTACAAAAGCTGTAACAGTCTGTTATTTATAAGCTTTTATCTACTTACACGTTGAACTTATTCCAAACTTTTATTGGGCACACTGTATTTTTAAATAGTATTAGAAGAGTTATTTATATTTATTATATAATAGTGTTGCTCTTATTTCAAGGCATAATATATCGATACCTAGATGTAAATAGTTTATACCTTCATGCCAATTAGGAAGTTTGGCTATTAAATAGTACTTTAAGCTTTAAACTGGAGTACCGAAGTATTAGAATTACTTTTCATCAAAAAAGGTTGTTTTTAACAAGTTGTTAAAACTTAGCTTTTAGTACATCAACTTAAACTTTTTTCTGTAACATTTCGAGAGGATACTCGTCGTAAAAACAAGTAAAGCAAATATTAGCAAAATTTAGTTGGTTTTTAGATCACGATTATACAATCGAGTATTTTTATGTTTAAACGAGTAAATAAGTTTGTATTTTAAATATGCAAATAATTAAGTAAATAGAATCTGGAAAGTGTGTATTGCAAAGAAAAGTATCATTTAAAAGCTATGTCACGCCTAGAATTGAACGGCTTGCCTTGAGCGAAACATTTGAAAACATCTGGGTCCTTTGGCAAAGTAGCGAACACAATGCGGAATCTTCCTCATATTTGCATCCAGCAATTCCAGCAAACAAAAACGTAAATTAAAAAGATCTGCATTTTTGAAAGGTTTGCATATATTCAATGCGATGGCTTTTATATTGCTATTGTAATAGCAACGAAACGTTTATATTTTTGCAGTAGAGCTACGCGAGTAAAAAGAGATTGTTTTTAGATTTACTTATTTTTTGTGTTGCGCCTAATTTTGTATTTGTGCTTTCCATCGAATTGAACTCGAGAGCTTTTACAAAGCACTACTAAATGTTTGCATTTAGTTTTTCAATTGGCTACCTCAAAACTGCTGAATGTAAGAGCAACGATGAAGCTGCGAGATTTAATTTTACCCTTTATACAGAGTAAATTAGAAAACCGCACAGCCAACTAAGTTCTGTTTCATTTCGCGGTTTTAATTAAACGTCGCACTTAACGTTCTGCTTCAAATAATTATGTATCCAGATGTCACAGCAAAGAGTTTCTTAAAACTAAAATATAATGAACTTCAAATTCATGGTGATTAATAATTTTTTACCGTCTTATAAATTTGCTTATTTAAATAATTTAATGTAATAAGTTAGGAAACTTTGTTAATAAAAGCGTCGAGAAATTTACAAAAATAAAAAGACATTTAAAAATGTTACGTTAAGCCGTATAACCGAAAGGCAAAACAGTCTCGTTGATGCAGATCAAGAACGACAACTGGAATATGAATGAAGAAAAAGGTGAGAACCTAAAATAAAACGCAAAACCATTACAATAACATACCAGATGTCGTTCTACTTTGATATTTGTCAGAGACTGTTTTTCCAATTTAAAATATTCTTGTAGACATAAAATAAGCCCACGGAATGACTTCAAAAACACGCTGATGTATTTACAATTTCAACTTTTTAAATAATTCTTCTCTTTTCACAAAAAAATTTGTTTTAACACGAAAATATTTTAAACGTCAATCACCAAAAACGTAATTAAATTTATTAAAATTCTAGAAAATTCACACATTTATCTTAATTTCCAGCATTTTCTTTCGTAATGGAAAATAGTTTACTTTGAAAAATGAAAAACGAGCGTATAATACTCGATCCACACAACATATAAAAATTAAGTTTTGAGAAAGGCTAAACATTTTTGTTATAAATATTAAACCAACAATGTTAGGGTACCTTAGGTCAAGATAAAAAAGAAATCGATGGTTTACTTGCACCTATCTTGACTCTTTTTAAAAACTGAAAGCTTTCAGGTTACATTTGAAAATTGTTGAGTTTGGCGTGTACTTATAGTAGCGTGCTTTAAGCCGCTTACAGCCAACTAAATCAAATTTTCTATTACGAGGATGTGGTCAAAATGAATAAATTTTATGTTTTTGTTAAAATCACCTTTTACGCCGTAATAAATTCCCTCAATAATAGGATATTATTTAAACAAACTAATAAATCAAGTATTAGGTAGCTATAAAATTTATTATGTTATGTGTAGGTATTAATTTAAGATATAAAACTTAAATAATGTCGTCAATGATTAAAGTCAACTCGCTATTAATTTTATTAAATTGAACATGTTTGGTAGAGAATAAATAACATTGCAAACTGTGCTTTCTTTAATTACACACTTTACTTAACTTTATCTTCGTAGTGCATAGACATAGGTCTCTTCCATATTACGTTATTTTACTGAACACTGACATAGAGCTATTAAAACCTTCGTGAAAGCTCCTAATAGAAAAGTTTAAGATGGCTCTAAATTTTTCTCACAGAAATTCGCGATTTTGATTTTAGTTAGCTACCCGTTTCACGAGATCTCCAAGGGCTTTTCTCTTTTCACATCTAAAAATAACAGCAATTATTTTACAACAGCTTGTAGTTGGTTTTTGGACTTTTAGTAATTATTTTTTGTTCCTTAACTTAACCTCGGTTTTGTGTTTAACTATTCATTTAAAACTTTGCAGAGTTCATAACCTACTTGCTCTCAAAATGAGTTTTGAGGTTTTCTTTTATTAAATCGTATTAAAAAGTCCGTTTCAAATAAATGTCACAATACACAAAACTTTTACAATAAATAAAATTCGATAATTTTATTATAAGATCGCCGCAGTCATTGCTAAGTTTGATGTATTTCCTAAATTTTCATTGTCAGCTTTTGATAAATTAATAGCCCTTATTATCATGCAAAAAATCCCCACCCCTCCGACGGGTGGACCTCCCAAAATTGGATTTGAATTTCTAAAACTCAGGGAAATCTCATTTATTTTTTTGAAGTAATTTTCAAAGATATCAGAAAAACAAAAACACATTTCAATGCACCTTTGTTGTCTCTACAAGATGGCAGTTTTAGATTTTCAAAACAACGTTTTGGTTTTGAATTACCATCAAAAACTCGAAAATTTTAAATAAAAAAAGAATTTTGCACAACGTATTCAGCATTGCATTTATAATAAAAAGCTAAACTCAAAAATAAAATTAAAAATGCAGGTCCGTATTTAAAATAGTTGAGTTGATGGAAATTCAAAAAAAAAGTTGTTTTTAAGATCGAAAATTGCCATCTTGTAGAGACAATAAATGAGATTTTTTCAGAAATCTCTAGACTTAATGGAAATTCTTGAATTTTCTTTTTTGAATATTATTTGATATATCAAATTACGCAACTTTACCCCTATTTAACCAACTTTGCATTTCTTACAGTTTACGAAATCCCTATACTGATAATCGAATTTGAGACTATACAGTGTGATGTGGTATAAAATCATCGGTGAGAGCTAATTGTACTATAGAAATTATGTTTGCACTACAAAAATTAAAGGTTGGTGTTGTGGAGCTTTTAGAAAGTAATTTAGTCACATTTTCCTCAATAACTTCATTTTTTCAAATGGCATCATATCGGAACAACTCTATCGTTGTATTTAGAAAAAAATACTTTATCTGAGGTAGAATTGTTCCGATATGTTGCCATTTGAAAAAATGAAGTTATTGAAGGAAATGTGACCAAATTACGTTCTGAAAGCTCCACAACACCATCCTTTAGCTTTTGTGGTCACAGCACTCTAGAAACCTGCGTAATTTAAAAAAATATTTTTTTTGTGATTATAAAATTAATTTTTTTATGCTATTGTATTCAAAATTTAATGTAGGTGTCAAAAAAGTAAAAATATACAGTGAGATTTATTTAAGACTGGCCATAGGATTTTACGTGTTAATTTTTAAATGCATTGGGATATTTTATTCTAAGCGGAATATTTAAGGAATTTGTGCTATAAAGTTGCAAGATGATATGAAGTATAAAAACAATTCCAATTTATCCTCTTGCAAGTAACCAAATAGCTGCAAAAGAATAATTTTTGAACTTTGTTAACATGTTTTTTTGGTTAGTTTTTAATTTGTAGAAGGCTAAAATTTCACTTGACGTTTGTAGTTTACATCTGTTAAACGTCAAGTAAAATTTCAGCCTTCTACAAATTAAAAAGTAACCAAAAATACAAGCTAAAGGAGTTCAAAAATTGTCTTTTTGCAGCTATTTGGTTACTTGCAGGAAAATAAATTGGAATTGTTTCGATACTCCATATCATTCTGCAACTGTATGGCACAAACAGTTTACATATTCTGTATAGAATAAAATATCCCAAGGAATTTAAAAATTAACATGTAAAATCCTATGGCCAGTCTTAAATAAATCTCACTGTATATGGTGTTCCAATTTAAAATCAAAAGTTTGCTTTATTTCCGGCGTAATCAGAAGTGACAGAATTTTTGTAAGTAGTTCAAACAATTGCAATTTATGTGCATATAATCCACACCAAATTCCATATTGATATGTTCATAAATAACGGAGTTATAACGTTATAAGAGTGTTCCAAACCCCTGTGTCACCCGGTATAGGGGAGAGTTGGGTAAAACGGGATACTTAGTAATATAATGTTTAGAACTTTTTAAATAAGCTCATCATCAGCACTCATTATCAATTTTTGACAAAAATTATGACTGTTTAAAATATTTTCACTCCATTAGTTAATTAACGCTGGGTTGAAGTTCTTGAATCACCTGAATTTTCCTCGTCTTGACAATAAACTTGTAAAATATAAACTGACACTTAGCAATATCACCAAAATGGCACCATCTTAAAAAGGTATAGTTCGTTTTAACTATACCGAGTGCCCACGATCAAAGAGGAACATAGCCAGTTTACACAGGGAATTACATTATTTGATTAAATTTTATTGATTAAATCGAAAACTATGAGTTGCAAAGTCGATACATAACCTCAATCGCTAGTTAACGCTATGACGAGCTATCGAACATTTAGTGAAATAAAACCCTACACTGAACTATTAATTAAGGCTAGGTAAGATAAGACCATACTGTGGAAGAATTATTTATTAAATAGCGTAATCTACAAGTTAAGAAGCAAATTGTTTAAATATTTTAAAGAAGAAAATTAACTACAATTTTTCATTTGAAATAGAAAGAAAAACGTGTAGGTAACTTTTTTTATAACTTTAAATGTACTTTGATTAAAAATAATGAACTAGTCTATCTTTTATTTAGAACCAAACTTTTTAATTGTTTCTATGTTTTTTTTCGGAAATTAAACACCTCTTTGAATTATTTGTTAAAGGTCTTTTTTTAAGTTTGTTTATATGCAGAAAGGTACCACTCGTTTCTTTAGTTTTCGCATTGAAATGTTCACTTTACATACCATATCCGCTTCATCGTTTCCACTCTTTTCACATGTGACGGTATTCGTATAAATGCCCCTGCTTGTTAAAATTGTCAAAAGATTGGATGATTCTTTTGTAAGAAACGAAATATTTAGAAACTGCTAGTGAATGAATGCAATTTAAAATTTTTAAATGGTATATTAAAGTTGTAATTGAAATTTTTAAGTGCAATCTTTGATAGTAAAAAATTTGTTGCAGTTTCCATCTTAGTAATAAAATGTTTAATGTTACGTTTATAAAATGTATTTTTATTTTGTAGGTATCTTAATATAAAGTATCACAAAAAACCTATTTAAAATTGCTTTTAAGCCAAAATAATACACTAAAATTTTGTAATTAATTTATTTCATTACAGTGATCTTTATTTTGGATCAAAAAATGTTAATCGTTTATTTATTATTAAGCAACTGGTGATACCTGAAGGTTTAGGTAAGTAACTTGTAAAAAGAAACCTCGGGTTTTGCCAGTCTAGCGACTACTGACGGGTTACAACGGAACCATTAACTAAACTAACGAGCTCGAATTTTGTGGAATTTTGGTCTGTACGGGCCTTAACTACCAATCTAATCTCTATGTGGAAATTCATACAATTTTCTTGAAAGTAGTAGCCAAAAGGAATAGATCTAGAGAGGGCGGCTATAAACGACCAAGAAAGTCGAGAGCCACTACTAAAATTAATTATATATAATGTTGATTTATTTTTTATTACAATAAAATTTGTCTACAACAATAGAAAATACTAATTAGGAAAACTTCCAAAGCAAGTCAAAAACATTACCATAATTTAAATTTCATTTTCTTAGATGTCTTGTTGGCAAGAGTACAAAAGAAACATTTATACATAAAATCAATTTAGTTGAATATTCTTGTCAGAGCCAATTTTTTATGCTCGAAAACTTTTTATCTGGATAAAAGAACAATAAGAAGAGTATTATTGACTATTATGGGGTGACCGTTGCCAAAGCAAATTCATAAAGAATATTCGTATGGCTAAAAAATTAATAACTTAAGAAAAATGTCGATAATCATCTTTTGTGTATAAAATTGATAAATGCATAACGTGCTCATATCGTTTTCTAACTTATTATTTATTATCAAATGAAATTTTTGTGTATTTTAGAAATTTTGCACGTAATGCCCTTTATATCTCATCTTTTAAAATTATATTTCTACTTCTTTAATCTTTAATCTTTAAGATAAACTTTTATATTAACAGCTCGGTCAATATTTGAGGGAAATTTCGTTATACAACTCGCGATGCTTTTTTAATTTTTGTTTTAATCAAACTTGAATCCTTGTTACGTGTTTGGCAGTATCTTAAATTACCCTTAACTCGTCTCTCCATTATTTTCTCACTTAGTCGACTTGCATTTATCACGCTAACGTTATGCGGCGTTTTAAAGACAAATTGAAGGTACAACATCTATAGGATCAATGCATTTCGGATCTTACCACCTTAAAGAGTTTCGTTGTATTTCAGACGTGCCACGGTATTTGTGGGTTTTCTTGATCATGACAAGGGTTTCGGGTAGCGGTTCTTGGTTTTTGACACCGTTTCTACACAAAGTTTCATACTTGAAACTTTCTCATTTATATTATCGATTATAAATTAATTACGTTTTGTTATTACACTTACATTTAAAAGGCAAGTGTATTAATTTACACCAATAATTAAAGTCAAAATTTAATTACACTTTATTCGTTTTTGATGAATATTTATTATTTTAGTGAGATTTTCTGCTTTTTAGTAAAAGAGAAGGATTTTTGAAATTAATTACTATCAATTAATTTAAATTTTATTATGACGTCGAGAGAAACCTCTAAAGAAAAACTAGATATTTGTTATATCCTAACTATGAATATTTAAATACAATTATTATTCACGTGATGAATTACAACAGTACATTAAAGTACAAGTGTCACAAGGTAGTATTTTGTTGCACAAAGACAATGTTTGCAGATCAAGCAAATAGAGCTTTGCAAATGGTTGAGTACGACAAAACCAACCAATATCAGTCGCTCTGCAAACTTGGACAACTATAATGATCTCAGAATATAGAGGGACAGGATGGAGCCTTGACAACCGTTGCCTATAAGAGAAAATGCGACGGAAATAATATTTTGGAAAGCATCGCATGACTCATTTATTGCGTGGACTGTACATTATCATTGGTTATCGTGGATTTTCTTATTAGTGGGAGTATAAGCAACCATTTCTATTGGAAAAATTGACCGGAAATCGCTATATTTAGACAACTTTTGCATTCACATACGATTACCTGGCATGCTCTTTCCTGGTAGAGTAACGGCTATTTATTCAATGATAATGATCTTAGAACATAAAACTGTGAACGAAAATGCCACTAAAATGACATTTTAGAAATCCATTGATGACTCCATGTAGTTATGAACGAGACGAGAAATGAATAATTCTCGTCTCGTCTTGTCTGAGTCTCGTCTCGAGTTGAAAATGTCAGTCTCGTTTCGTTTCTCGTCTCGAATTCTCTTTTCTCGTCTCGAATTCTCGTGTGGTTTTTTATGCTTTTTGTTTGTTAGTATTTTAAGCTATACAATATTGTATGGAATAAAGGCAACGGCGGATCTAAACAAAAACTCTGAGGAAGGGAGAGGTAATCAACGGTGAAAAGTGTTGACTATTATTTATAACAATTAGATGATGGCGGTGATGAAAATATTAGTAAAAAATAGAAATAATTAATGGCAGTGATACGCTTTGGGGATAGGTAATATTATAGTTCTACCCAAATGTTCGAAATCTCTAGCATGAGCTAAATTAAAATGGAACAAACATTTGTTTTTTGTACTTTCTGGTCACAAAAAAAAAGTAATTTTTGGCAAATTTTTAATGTACCTACCATCTGATGTACTTTTTCTACACCCTAAACCAGAGCTATTTTTTTAATATGTAAAAGTGGTAATTACATAATAAATAACAAAGAAACAAGAAGATACAATAGGTCATGAATGAACGGTACCTTCTCTTTAAATACATATTGCATATTTGGGCTATCTTTTAAAAGGTTTTACAATTTTACGATTTTATTTACCTTGCCAAATATGTAATACATAAGTATAATAATAAACATTTGTAATATTTTATAGTGATTTTAACGCTTATTCTTTAAAAATGGTATATTATTTGAAAATAATTTAGAAAATTTAGACTTCCAAAGAGTGTAATTACCCCCCCTCCTAAAACTGCCCTTGAATTCTATAATCACAACCTAAAAATTTATTACTATAAGTTTCAAGTTACTTCGAAGAATTTTTTGAAATCATTTAGCTATATTATATTTTTTAGTATAATTAATTTTTAAAATAAATTGTACGAGAAATGAGAGTCTCGTCTCGTTTTAGCGCTCTCGTCTGGATTCTCGTCTCGTATCACAAATCGCCGTCTCCTCTACCGAAAAAGTATAATTTTATTGTACTAAAGTTAATTGGTACTAACTATAATTACACTTTCTATGCAACGTGGCATTTACAGTTCGTATAGAAATAAAGCAGCGCATGGTAAAATATTCTTCGTCTATAGGCTAATAGTAGGCCCTGTAACAATTTTGGAATTGGAAAACACCAGAGCCGAAAAGCGAGGGATACAGCTCACCGTGTTACATACTATACTTTTTCTACCACTATAAATTATTTAAGTCATTAAATGCCTATACGACCGAAAACATGCCTGTGAAAGATATCTACTGTATAAAAGCGCTGCTGAAAATAGAAACAAAAAATTTTGAGGTAATAGAATGTTTACCGATAAAGTTGAATATCGTAAAACTATGAACCCTGTTGATTATAAAAAATTTCAGATTATCTTTCTATCTCTTTTGAGCAATTCTAAATGAAATTTAACATATATTAGAGAAAAATATGTTCAAAATCACTTTAGACGCTTATTTACAACACTTCAGTTTCATTTCTGTAAACAAAATCTAATTCTTTTAAATTTCCCATGGAATTATTTTCGGTCTATTTAACAAGAAAATTGAGTTCGTGCGCTAGTGGCATACAAGGTATACCTACTGTTACGGCAGATTTTAATTAAATGATATAGTTGTTTCTACTCGATGTCCAAGTAATTTTTCTTTAAATTCTTCCACAACTTTAAAATTTTGTGGAAGCTCATCAATTTGAAATAATATTTGTATTAATACATAATTTCTCTTGTTTTAGCTGTACCAGTGGAGGTTGTTTGTCATAATTGGAATTATAACCTTTGATGCCACTGATGCTCTGAAAGGTTCTATCATCGTCGTTCCAAACCGGTAATGTATAGGCTGTTCTTTATATCGTAGGCTACACCACTTTCTGAAAGACCATCGCAGCCCTCATGCTACGATTATGGTTCTCGTGTTGCAAAGCATTACTTTCAGAACTAGGCATACAAATAACTATTATAAAATTACCAATAGGGTAGAAAGACCCTAATGAAGAAAGTGAAGATGATTGTGGTCATTAGGTGTACTAAATATGTTTCAATACAACGTGTATCACTCTTTTACTAGACATAAATGTGTAAATTAAAACAAAACTTGGCAAAAGTTGAGGTTCCTAAAATGATTAGACTAGCAACTAACAGCAATTAAAAACTTGGCTGAACTAAAAATGTTTTAAAAAAACAGAATTTACAAGTTTTGAGAAATGCTAAATGAAATTAAATTAGCTTTCCGAACTTTTATAATTTGCTAACTACTACCTACTACAACAATAAGTCTAATTTCCTTATTTTTATAGGTGAGAGTCGAATTTCCTAAAATAACAACTAAAGATAGCAATAATAAAATTAAACAAACTAAAATTTAACTATTTTTGTTGTCAATTTTCACATAATGTTTTGCTTTCGTAATAAAATGTATCTCAACAGAGAGCATTTTTAACAAATATATTCTATGACAAACGTTCCATATTATAAAAATTTTAGGGTATGTATGCTGAGATAGAGAGGGTGCATCTCAAAAGAAGTTTAATAATGCAATCCCTTTTCTTTTACAGAAAAGTGACTCCAGTTCAACTCATTAGCTTTCCTTTTTAGCAAAATGTCGGGAGAGAAAAGACAAATTTCGCTAGATTTAGTTTTTGTGCTGCTAAGGGTCTATTTAACTCATAATGTTGAATTTGACAATATTGTCGGATACTTTTGTTTGTTAAGAATTGACTACTTTTCATTAAAATTGCTTGCTAGTGTGATAATATTCTCGCAATATTTGCTATAACAGGCAGAGCTGTATTTAGGGTGCAAATTGCAAAATAGTCGTACAAGAATAGAATAAAAGCTGGAAGAAGGGTAACTATGAGCACCGAATAAAAAATGAAGTTCATCAGTGTAGTTCGTAACTCCTTTGATATTTTTGAAAAATTTTAATTTATCATAGAGCCTCAAAAAATAGTAGATTACCTTTGTCTGTACCTATAAAAATAAATGAGTCGTTAACAAAAATCAAAAAATAAGTATGGAAACTATTTGTATGTAAATGAGGTTTGAAACAACTTTACCTTCTGTGTATTTCATCCCTTTTAACCAACTCTGTATCTCTCATAATAAAGGAAATTAGTCCGTGAACGCACTGTATAATTACGTCAGTAACTTTCCTTTTTGTTAATTTTAATTATTGCACGTCATCACTTATTCATTTAATCTGCTTTAGTGTGAATAAAAGTTTTTTTCCCTTTTTAATACAAAAACAAGTTGTATTTTGTTAGTTTTCAATTTAATTTGTCTTTTGTAGCGTAATAGCACTTTCTGTGGTTTCCAGTTAAATTAAAAGTGGTTTCAGTTGATTTATTTATAATTTAGTTAAATTAGGATTTTAGGTTGCACTAATTCCTATTAAATTCAAATTTTATACAATTAATATAATGTACTAGTTAGTAGACACGATTTTCTTTTGAGATTGGGAAAATTTTGTTGTAAATTTTTCACAATATACGAAAACTAAATAATAGTATACTACCTATAAGAAGGGAGGTAGATGAAATGAGTTTTAATATATTTTATAGAAAAGAATAAATTAACAAAATGCTAAGTTAAAAGAATTTTAATTTCATATTGCGTTTCTTTGAATACTGAAAACCTTTTTAATACAACACACTTTGTTGAATTAAAATAAAAAAAGTTTCATACATCAGTTCACTTTCAATTGCTTTCATAAAGCTAATGTTAATTATTTTTAAAACAAAGCAAACTAACAACTAAATATTAACTTTGAACATTAATTAGTTTGGCATCCGGGAATTGCATTTTGTGATGTTTACCCACAACGTTAAACATAACCTTGCACCTTGGTAGCTCTTTTTTGCTTCATCAAAAAGTATTAATGCAGATTATTTCAGAATTCATTTCACCCATTAGTAACGTAATTAAAAAATTAATATTGCATATTAAACAATAAACTGAAAATTATGAAAAATGTCGAATAGCAATGAGATTCCCTTCCATGATATAGTGGGTGCCTTTACACACTTGGGTGACACCAAGTCATGAAACAAATATGGGCACAAAGGAGTCATACCTACTCTTTTTCACCCAAAATACCAAAATAAACTTTTTCCCTTTAATTTTTCCTTTCAAACCCAAAAAAACACCATATATTCACACTGCAGACTCTTCTAATGTAATTATAAAGAAAACTTACTGTTCGGATGCTTCAAGCATTGTGCTTCCTCATTCTGCATGTACTGGCTATCTATTTTGGCCATCTTCTATCAATTTTGATCTCCATTTCCAGATCCTACTCTTGTTTCTTCTCTCTCTTGCTTTTCCTTCTGTTAAAATTTTAATGGTTAATATTCTTCAATAATTATTGTTTAATTATTTTAAATAACATTCTCTAAGGGTTTTGATAAATGCTCTTATGATGGGTAAGATAAATATTGTTAAAATGATAATTGGGGTGTTTAATAATCGTGTAAGCTTCACTTAACCCACTTATGATGGATCAGTATAGTATGCTGATTCTAGATTCTTTTGCTAATAGGGAACTACCAAAAAACAAAAGGCTTTTGGCTAAATTATAAGAGAGTGAATTTTTAAAACTGTACCATGTACCTATTAGAAGCTTGTACTTAAAATCAATGTTTTCTTTAATACATACTGATTTCCATCAAGTATCGGCCTCATCGATCAATCAATATTTTCTTTATTGAAAATAATTGGATCTAATAAGGAAATCCAAGCCACGTGACCAAAACCAAATAGAAAATGGCTTGTAGGGCATTCAGAAGTTATAAATAATTAGAACAACGTTTGTTTTACTTGTTTTCGTGTATTTTCAGCTTTTAAGGCTATGTAATATTCTAAAATTTGTTATTAAGAGTGTCTTATTATAGTTAAGTGACTTCAGAGTTGATTAACTGCCTGCCATCTACGCCATATTAGCTCTGTTTGTTATCTCTGCACTAGTTGCTCGAACAGTCGGTAAAACAATGAGAATAAAGAATACAAAATAAAGTTTTTGCTCATTGGTTCACTGACAGTTCCGAACAACTAGTGCAAGGATACCAAGCAGACCAGTGTGTTTTAACCGCCCGATCAGTCTTCTGCCTATCATGAGCAAGATCGCCAAAAAGGCCATCCTATCCCGCCTGAGAGAACATACAGAAGACGGACACGTCATTCAGGACGAACAATATTGCTTCCGATCAGCTCACTCGAATGTCCACCAAACCGTCCGCTTAGTCGAGTTCATTACCGAAGCATTCAAATACAAAGACTGCGTCGCTGCCGTATTCCTGGACATCTCCAAGGCTTTCGACAAGGTCTGGCACTAAGGTCTACTCTACGAGATGATCATCGCTCGATATCCACTATCGATAACGAAGCTCATCTCCTCCCGTCGATCATTCAGGGTCAAGATCGACGACGCCATATCCCCCTCTAGACCTATCCTAGCCAGTGTGCTTCAAAGTGCCACCCTATCTCCGCACCTCTTCACTATCAATCTCCACAAGTGATATGCCACTACCCGAAGCTACTAACCTTTATATTTTTGCAGATAACGCCTGCTTCATGGCCAGCATCAGGAGTCCACGCCTGGAAGGATACCGACTTGAAAGAGCAGTCGACAGCCCGGAGCTCTGGTTCAAGAAATAGCAAATCTCTACAAAACAAGATCTTGAGGACCACCGTCAACGCACCATGGTTCATCCGCAACAGCAACCTTCAACGGGACCTACAGATGATCAGCATCTAGTATTTCAACCGAGAAGCAGCCTCCAAGTTCCACGAGACAACACTGGACCACGATAAGCACAAGCACGAATACAACATCAACGAGTCTAGACTTCGGAAGAGATCCAAGTGGATTCTTGACCGAGCCTAACAACTTCGTTACCGCCACCAAAACATACTAACGTTATCGTCAGTGACTTCGGTCACATTTCACAACACATTTAATCAACGTTTTTTCCTTTCTGATCCGACCGATGAAGGAGGTACAGGGCAGAGTCCTAGCACCCCGATAGTCAGTTTCAAGATTCCAAATTCCACTAGTGTGTTTTAGGTTTTGACATCTTTCTGGATTATTTTATACAATATTTTCAGGTTAATCAGTAAGATTTTAAGTATAAACTTAAAATAAGCAATCAGCTTTTAAGTTCTAGATCTTTATAATAATACTTTCCTATCTAGATTCTAAGGAAAGAACTTCTCTAGAATACTTCCTACCTATACCTACTCTCTAATAGAATCTGACCAAAATAGTTTTTAAGCTTAGATTATTTAGATGATGGATGCCATAGTGGTAGAAGGGGCAGAAAAAGCTAGATGCGCTCCAAAACGAAAAAAACTGCTATCAAAACTTGATAAGTATCAAAAATTACCAGCTCTAGATCTAAATGATCACGTCCTAGAAGAAATACAGACAGACGTAAGAGACCAGAATACCAAGTTAAAAATAATAGAGCATCCAGATACAAAGGTAGAAACCCTACATATAAGAGGAACATAACAAATACATGTGTTATGAGATGAACAATAAGAAGAAAGCTAGAGAGTAAACAAACAAATATGAAAGCCAGCTTACTCGAACCGAACAATAGAAACACCCAGCCATCAAAATATCAATAGGAGAGACCGAGGGAGAGACAGAAGCGAATAGAAAAATACACAGGTTAGAAATAAAATTAGGATGCGTCGTAAGAAACGAATTGAAGTTGAAGTCAAAAGATTGCATTTCTATAAAAATGTGGAAATGAAAGCCACTCTGTAAACGAATGTAGCACGGAAAAAACATGCCGTCTGCCCCTCAAACCAAGTTATAAAGCTGGTAGGGTTGAGTTAACCAGCTATCGGTGTCAGCGACCATTCCAAAAGGCAAGAAAATATGCAAGGGACCTTCTGGTGCCTGCAAAAGGCGAGAATTAGAAGTACATAACAACTTCTTCGACAATGGCCTCGAGAGTAATGCTCACGCTGTTCAGGGGTTTTATACTTCTACGGATTCAGAGACGAGTTTAGCCGGTAGGCGTCTAGGTTACTTTCGCACTGCACAGCCGGACAATGTCAAGTGTTCTTTGAAGGTTCCGCTTCTCACCTAGAAAATGGGGTGGACAGTGGAAGCGAACATCTCTCAACATTAACGCAAGACAAATTTCTTATTCCCACAAAGCAATTTGGAGCTGATGAAGCTTTTTGAAGACACGAGACTAATCGGGGATATTCCAGGCACTTTATCGTCAAAGTATAAATTGTATAGATCATCAAGGGTATTTTTAGCATCATTAAGATTTTCGATATCTTTATTTTGATTATTTTCTAGCACTGTATTGTATAGCCATTCTAAGGTTTGAACTCTGAATTGTCTAAGTGCAAGTATAGTAATTGAAAACGTAACAATAGGGAAAAGAAGCATTCAACGGTTTTGTGTACTGGGCGAAAATATTTTTACTATTTGTAATGACCTAATGACATGAAAATACTCGTAAATAGAGAATTTGTCCTAATATTGGTCTTCATTAATGTTAGTTGAACTATTTGTTATCCGTACTATTCATGGAATGTTATAAGCTTATTACAAATCATATTAACTACATATCATCATATCTTACATTTCAATCTAAAGTTAAATAATCTTTAGGAGAATTGGTGGAGAAGCAATTATTGCAATGTGAACGCACTCGTAAGCAATTGAATAATTATCTCGAAACTTTTCGCAATATTGCGAATTAAGAGATGCGCAATTCTTCTCTTTTGTGAAAACCAATATCCAGAGGTTTTGCTCATAAATATCAATTAAATCTTTAGTCATTTATCATAATGGGGATACTGTTCGAAGACAGTGCGCAGCCTCATCACAACGCATCCGCCAGCAATGAATTCCAATTAAAGCTGAACATGATATATGGCAAAATGATACAACTTTAATTGAGCTATTGTTTATTTTATTTTTACAAAATCATTTTCAAATTTTGTTTATTGCTATTATATGTAAAAAAATGATTAATTGATATAGAAAGTCGTTTTGGGCTTTAATTTTCATATGAAAACGTACTACACGAAATCAATATGGAGTGAAACAATGGTCATTATATTTCATTTATTGGTACCTCATCCACCGCGAAACGTTTCAAATCAAAATTCAACCCAACTCGAGCATACAGTCAATCTTCTTTTTTTTATATTTTTTTTCAAATCAATTATATAAATTTGCCATTTACTCAATGTAACATATGTTTATATACCATTTTACTATTTAACAATAAAATTTTATCTGTTCATCTCTAACAGAGCAAATCGCGGTTGTTTTACAAACAGCTTTGCTTCAAACTTATAACAAAGTCGTGTTTTGTATTCTGAAATACCTTCTTGTTTTACCCTTGCTGCTTTCATTTATAACGTTAGTTTCTGACCTTTCATGAAATAGTATGCTTGGGCGGTGTGGAGGCACTTACAACTTCGTCGAGATTGGCTCTCGCCCAGGTACATAAATATGAAGTTCATAGAGCTAGTCCACAACAATGCTTCAACTTAACTCTAAAATGCGCCAAAATATAAAGTATTCTAAAGCTATAAGTTTTTGAGATGCCGTTAATTGAAAATGTTTTAATTTTGAGACTTACAAAAAAATAAAGATGAAAAATGAAAATTGGATAGGTTTCCAACTTTTCCACTCGATTATGCATTATTGAATAATAAATAAATTTCAGTTAGCCTAAAAGAAATACTTTACTAAATCGATAAGCTCCATTTTTTTATATTTATTATGTATAATGTTTTTAGAACCTTTTGCTCATATGGAACGTGATGCCTAATACATAGTACTAAATTTATTCAGACTCTTTCTTAAAAAGTTTCATATGTAGGTATCTTAAACTTTGACTATTTTAAATTAAAAACTTAATTTTAAAAAAAATCACCTCAGCACGTAATTAAAGCGTTAAACTAAAATATTGACTCTCAGAGCAAAAAAAAGTTAATTCAAAGACGTTGTGTTTATTTTAAGTTGCAATTAAACGACTTCCTCTAATAGTTTCGAGTAAATTGCATTTGTTGCATTATTGGCGCTATACACAAGCGAGCGAAATTACAATTCTTTGTGCGAATGAAGATCTTGTAATTGAAAATTACATTATTGTTGTTATAAGTCTTTGTAATTTAAAAAAAGTAGACGTAGTTTATTTACTAGAATAGCGGTTTTCCATTTTCTCTATTACTGAATTTAACTACCGTTAAATTTAACTTTTACTCAATAGCAGTATGTATAGGAAAAAACGAAAAAGTGTGAGGACGTTGAATATTAAAAACCTATGATAGACGGTGGTAAATTAAGCATGTTTATCAGTTAAGACTTTTTTTATACTACTAAACCACGACGATATCGACATTGGTCATTTAACAACATCATGGATGAATGACAGAGCAATACCAGTCTGTCACGTTTATAACGAAATGTGCACTGTTCTGTGATTAAAGGCCGGAAACTCCTCTAAAGCTCACACAGTGGACGAATGCATACTATTACGAGTATAGTGGAAATTTAAGAGCACATACGTATTTATAAGGAGGTTCATTTCCTCCAACCTGGAGGATTTTAAAAATTTCAGATACTTAAGCAATTTTGTTTGTGCTAAGTTTGTGTTGTACAGTCAGCCTCACAATTATTGGCCATCCTGCTATAATTCTAGCACAAATTGTGGATGCAACCATCATAACACCCCCTACCTAAATTGAGGAGTAACTTTATTTTGCCAACAAGTAGTAAATCAACAACCTCCCCTTCTGTCCTTTTGCCGTTATTGGCTAATAACCACCCTGTCGTATAGTCAGGGTGGCCAATAATTGTGAGGCTGACTGTACACTCTACAAGCGTACAGTGTACAGTGTGTCCAGGGTAATCCATTTTTTACGCTCTTGTGGTTGTAACACCGATCTTATGATTGAGTGTACATTAATCCTTCGACATCACCCGAGTCGAAGACGGGAGAAGTTTGTAGCGATAAACAAGCAACAACAAACACTTTCAGACCCAAAACAAAAATATTAATTCAAATCAAAATAAAATTAACAGTTTTTGTTATAATAAATAAAACAAAACTTTATGTTTATAAAACACCAAATAAACGTCCTTGGGGATGACAGTCGTTCTATTGAACACCGCACCTGGTGACTGTCAAACAAGGCGATCCTCGAACACAAATGGGGGCGTGTAGTTAACCCGAAAGCGTGACCAGCGTTCCTTCAGATCACCAGTTGACCAACAAGTCCAAGACGGTAATTAAGCCACGCACGGTCGGTCAAAAAGCCCAAAGACCGTTAAGTGGTCCCACATGGTCGGCCAAGAAGCCCAAAGACCGTTGAGAAGTGGTTAGCTAATAAACCACCCCACTTATAAATGATCGACAGTGGGCCAAGCCAAAGACCGTCGACAATGACCTGTGGTTAGCCTGAAGGATTGACCAACAGGTGGCATGTACTCGGGTAGACGCGATCAGCTTAAACCCTACAACTGCAGCTTATACCAGCCGCTGGTGCAGGGACGTCAGACCGTCAACTACCCGCAGCACAAGAGGACCTCACTGGAACACAATAGTATGCTACGCACAGTAGATGCACACGCACGGTCAATGACTCTCTTGAAATCAATGCATATCGAATATGTATTAAAAATCCACTACCAAGTTCTTAGCACCAATCAGAACTCAACTTTCGATTTAACTACAAGGTGGGAACGTACATCTTATTCCGTACGCTTCATATTCATATCTTTCAGATTATCATTAAACGCTTACATAAATGCTTTTTATGCGATTATGCAGGTGGGAATAGATGCGGGCTTAAAAGAGGCATCGAATGGTATAAGTTTCGAGGGGTATGTTAATTTTAAATAATTGAAAAATTCAGTAAAATTATTGAAAATATTAGGAACGTTCAATAAGGAAAATTTAAAAGATGAAGAAATATACAGAGTGTTTCAAAAATGGCGGATTTCCTTTGGAGGAGATGTTGGGGACTATTAGGGGAATACGGGAAAAATGTTTAGAAAAATAATTCTTTTTCTAAATTCAAATAATTTAACAAGACCTTAATCGTAAATTTGACAACATGGCTGCATGCAGGTCGATACTAACAATTAATTATTTTCAATTTTACAGTACAAATTAACCAAAAAAAATAAACCTCAAGTTTATTTGACGTTTCATCTTCATCTTCTTCATTATTTGACCCATCTTCAGCTGTTAATATCTCGGAGAACTTATTGAAAAGAATTTTTTAAATATTTTTCCCGTACTCCTTTAATAGTCCCCAACAACCCCTCCAGAGGAATTTCTCCATTTTTTGAATATAAATTTACCGGGTAGAATGAAATTAAGCGGGTGACCTCGGGTACATTTACACTAGTTAAAGTGTAAACCCCAGATAAAAATTCATACCATGCATCGCAGATGATACATAGACGGAGGATCGGATAGTTGCTGGTGGATTCAGTACGAACCATTTTTAATAAAAAAACAATTTGGCGCGAAAACGATGTTAATTTTTCCCGTATCAGAAACAGAATCTTAAGGATTCGTAACACTATGATACGTGGAAGGAATTTTTAACTTTAGGAATGTATTTAGAGTAGTTAGAAGCTAAAAATGCTACAAGTTCCCGGTCTAAATGCGGTCTAAATGCGTAATATGACGGTGCTGACGTCACGTAACAGAAAGTCTAAAAACAGCCGTAAGGCCGCACTGCTATCTCGGAAACCTTGTATGGTTAAATATATTGAAACGCTTTTGTGACATCATTTGTGCCGCTATTTGACGGCAGCGCTTTCTTAAAAACCCAAGCTTAAGGAAGGGAGGGGGTGAAAAGGTCCCGTTTTTGTAATTTTCGCTTATATCTTAAAAACGGTGGCTCCTAGGGAAAAAATTATTCTTTTTCGTTAATGCATGAAAAAATTTTGCTTAACGTTTTACAGTGAAAGTCTTCGGAAAAGAAGTTGTAGACTCTACAATGCTCTACAATGTAGAGCAATTAATCAACTTTCTTAAAAATAAAAAATTTATTAAACTTTCGCTTAGATAAGAATAATTTTTTCCCCACGACTCGCCGTTTTCGAGATATAACCAAAAACCCAAAAACGATAGCTTTCCGCCACCTCTAATACAACTAGTATCGGGGATTTTTATTATTTTTACCCTCTAACTACTCCAGATACATTCCTGAATCACAAAAAAAGAACCGTCAATGGTAAGGTTTAAGAAAAAGGTCAGTTTGGGTTATAACTCAAAAGGTATTAGCATTAGCACCAAATAAATATCTGTAATGTACTCATACTACGCTTACAATTATTACCTACCTATCAAAAACATATATCTTTTTTTGCGGATTTTCCATAACTAACGAGTTATATCCAATTGAAAATTTAGAGTTTCTACAGTTTTCTCAAATATATTAGAAACTCGGCAACAATGTCGAATTTTATCAAAAGTATTTCATTGGTAGTGGAACGCTACCCAATTTTGCTAACTTAACGATCTCTAGCAGCTGATGCTACAATAAAACTCTTGATTAATTAATGTCCGCATTAAATTCAAGATGGAACTTTTGGTTTGTATTTCAAATTAATGATGATTTCTGATTAGTCTGGAGACTGAAGAGTATATTATGATATGACATAATTCTGATACAATCCTGTGTAATCCAAAATATTAAAAAATTATATCTTGTGTGTTTTCTTCCATAACGTTTTGGCAACGATGGATGTTTCGTTTCCTTTACATTAAAAATTTGTACTAAATCCTTCTGAAAAACGTTATTAAATCTAACTTATAAAATAAAATATTTAAACTACTTTTAAATACATTTTTAATTACAAATCTACAACATGAGCATTAAATTTAGATTTAAAATCCCTTTTAAAACCCATTGATTCCATATTCGCAATTAAAAACTAAATTTTACCACTTTTGCCCTTTTTTTATTTTTGCAACGAACGTAAAACATAAAATATACTCAAAATAAGCGAAACACAGTGTTAAAGCAATAAATAAGAAAATAGGTTGCCAGCAGACATATTGCATTTTAAGGACTTGCGAATTTTAATGACGATACTATCGACGCTTAATGTTTATGTAGTCGTAAACAACTCCATTTGAAGTTGCTTTTGAGTTTTGAAGCTTCTTCGTTTATTTAAGTCGTACTAGACACAGAAAATTATCGAGGTTTAATATTAAACAACGTACATAGTAGGTAAAGAAAATTCAAATTTTCCTAAGTATCAAGTTTAGTTCTACTACACAATATAGTTTATGTTAATTTTCATATAATACACATAAGATTGAATATTATAAAGTAAATGTTAAATACGAGAAGTGGAAGTGCTCACAATTGAATTCCAAGGACCCTGACCGCAACGTCTGTAAAGTTTAGTACATGTAGTGTCTATATCTTCAAATAAATGGATTATTCTTACATAGATAAACAGAAATAATCGAAAACGTCCCACATTTATTATTTTTTATCGGGGAAGCCACCTTTGAGCCTCAACAAGTTTTTGCGTTTGTGGAAAAAAGAAAATTTATTACTAGAGGGTCATTTTGAACATACTTTTCAATTAACGCGTGAGATGGACTTACAAACGACTCTTTTGAGACCGTATCAACACAACCTTTACTAATTTTTTTACAAAATTATTTGATAGCCGTACTATAATTATAATTGCTAACAAGCATGTACAGCATTTATTATACAGAAAGCATGTTGTGCTGATCAATCTGCTGCCAACATTTAAATTCACACGTTCCACTCGATGAATTAGTAAATTATCTATAACAATGTCGTAGGTCTCATACAAATTCATTACGATTCTCTTTATGAGCCCATATACAATTTTGCAATCAATCAATAATAATAGTTGATAAATCTGCTGTTTACTTTTTGAAAAGTAGGAGATGAGTCGAAATACAACCACAAACGCACGTCACTAGACCCCCCTAACCCTTTGAGGCAATTCAATATAAACTAATAGGTTTCAATTCCAATATTGACTTCCACAACGACCAAACCGACCTAAACAGCTTCCCTGATGTTCTTCAGGGCTGGATTATCCCCATGAAACGCATAAAGCGCGTGCTTCAGGGCCCGGTGTTGAGAAGGACCCGGAGGAAAGTAAAAATTTAAAAAACCTATAGGATTGAACTCCAAAACGGTGTGTTCTAAGGAAAAAATTACTATATAAAATTAATATATTTTAGCAAAATGGAAGCTTATCAAATTCCCTACAAGAATGTTTCTATTTATTTTTTCTCTATTCCTTACAGTTTTCAAGATATCTGCCCGCAAAAATCGTTAATATAAACACATAAAATAGTAGAAGAAATTTAATGCTCTACAACTTCTTTTCTGAAGACTTGTACTGTAAAACGAAGGGCTGAGGTGTTAGAGGCAAAAGTTTCACGAAAAACGTGAGGCAAAATTTGTTTGAAACATTAACAATTTTTGCGGGCAAATTTCTCGAAAACTAAAGCAATAGAGAAAAAATTAATACAAACAATCTTGTAGGAAATTTGATAAGCTTCTATTTTGCTAAAAATAATTTTTTCTCTAGGATCTACGGTTTTCGAGATATAAGCGAAAATCCACAAAACAAGACCATTTCACCCCCTTCCAACCCTCAGCCATGTACAGGTTTAATTTTGAGCTGAGGGTATGCGCAGATACCTAAATTAGTATTTTTCCCCTCCAACGCCGTAGTCAACGTATTTATATTATTAAAGGGGCGTGGCCAAACCTGCGCGAACTTATCCCTGCCGTTCCTCATCTTAAAAAATTATACTTGTAGTTAAAGGGGGTGGGGTGTAAACCAAAAATTAAAGTTGTAGTACAGGGGATTCTAAGAACAAATTTTTAAACCGCACATCGCTGTGATGAGCCGTTCAAAAGATAAAAGGTT
This sequence comes from Malthinus seriepunctatus, assembly GCA_963924605.1. NCBI lineage: Eukaryota > Metazoa > Arthropoda > Insecta > Coleoptera > Cantharidae > Malthinus > Malthinus seriepunctatus. The sequence goes on from OZ004600.1 coordinate 91,345,999, forward strand.
TTTAAGCAAAAATGCGCTACGTCACACGGACAAATTCGCTATCGATGCATCGGTCGTATAGCAGTATGCTAGCCTCGTAGACTAATTTCATATAAACAAAATTGTCAATTTCAGTTCAATGTCAGCTATGCGCTTGCTGGTTGCATGTATTTGTCTGTCTGACGTCACACGTTTGAAACATAAATGCTTTAAATACTTTATATCTCCGTTAATATTTGGGCTAAAGATGTGCGGTTTTCACCGTTGTTCTTAAGATATTTTTTAGCATATTTCTACGAAAAAAAGTTTTTTTGGTTTACACCCCCTTTAAGGCAGGAAATATTTAGCATATTTTACTTCTTAACTAATCCAAACACAATCCTAAAAAAATGTCACCCTGTTCCATCTTTTTTAGGTATAACACTTTCGTTGACTAGAACTACAGTATAAATTATACTTTACGGCCCTGCTGTTCTTAACCTAGAGCAGCACATGATAAGTTGAAACAAGATAAAAAAACATATAAATTCCCGACCTAGTTATGGGCATTCTGAAGACGTCCTCCCAGCCGAAAGTACTCAAAAGTGCAAAAATATTAGTGAAAAAAAGACGAAGAATAAACCCATTTCGAATCAACTACAATGACAGTCTTGAAACGTCGTACTTTCTATTCTACTGCTGCACTTAACTACCAGGCTGAAACTAGTCGTGAAAAAGGTAAATTTGCATAAATCAGCTAATACTCATGCCGCTCGTGTCGGAATTTATCCTAATGAGTAATAGCCATCATTTAAATCTGATTCAAAAAATTGAATTGAACCTGATTCTGTGGTTAAAAAATTTTTAAATCGTAAAACTGCGTAACTTCCATGCATCTGTATTACGTTGGTTATACAGAATCATGAGAGATTTGGAGTGGGGGGGAGTTATGAAATGTCAGGTACTCGTTATAAACAAAGTCTTCTTTCATATGCCACTATAGAAGTGTAATAAATATAAAATTTTTATAACGTATCCCCACCTCAAACCTTTCGTGATTCTGACTATATGTATGGTTATTATTAACATAAAAATATAACAAACTATAATTAATAATTCAATAGCAAGGTCTACATTCTATAAAATTTCAAAAATAAACTACATCTTGTTAATAAGAAGGCCCTTCAACTACAGCTAATACTTTTATAAGACAAGAAGACAAGAGCACTAAGCAGTAAGCACTACGTAACTAAAAGAATTACCTACTTGACATAAAAACAAAAATGACATTGTAAAAGTAAATAATTTCACAAATTACCTATTTAAAATAAAAAGTTCTTTTTAAAAAAAATTTCCTCTTGAATTATTTTCAAGTTACGATTTAAAACGACTTTGTTTTAAATTTTCTTACGTTACAAGAAAGTGTTAGGTTGAACAAGCAAGCTGCTACTTTGATACTTTTGTGAGTTGAGTTAGTGACAAAACTTCAGATTATTATAACTTTTTAACAGAGTGAAATTAGCTTGAAAAATCGAGCACATTATTAAAATTGAAAGTGTTTTTATTCTCCCCCATACTTTTAACTTTTATAAAATCTTGCTTACCCATAATGGATTTACTTCTACTGGGTGATTTTTTAAACTAGTGTTAAATTATTTCGTTAAATTACACAAAATATGCGTCTTAAGACGAAGTTACTAGGATTACTATCCTTTGATTTTGCTACAGTTTGGGTAGTTCAGGAAATAAAAAGCTTTTATAACGTCACAAAATCTTTTAAATGAAACTGCAATTAATAGTATTATTGTATTATTGACGCTAAGCGTTGCTGCAGCCAACTTTTACTTATACCGGGTGACAACTTTCAAAGCGGAACATACGGAAATAACATTGGAAACCACTTATTCGCCAGATAAATCTATAAAAGCGATAGGGATGTCTATCAAAAGAGACATTATTTTTAGGCATTAGAGACATTACAAGAGAGGAATTATTTTAGTTGTTCATATTTTTCAAATTGTGTGGATATTTAAATTACTTTTTTATAATTCAAAAACCTATTAATTAGCAATTGTTGAGTTAGCTAAAAGACGCTGAAAATAATTCTCTTTCGACAGATATCACTACCGCTCTTGTAGATTTATCTGACGAGTAGCAAACTGCAAACAAGCGATTTCCAATGTTTCTTCCCTATGCTCCGCTTTAAAAGTAGGCACTCGGTATAGACAACTATGATCATACGCCTGTATGATCACAATATTTGATACACGTATTTAATTAATTTTTTATATTTACAAATTTGTGGTAATTAAAATTTTGAATTAATTCTTCAATACCTAAGACCTAAAAATAATCTTTTCAATTGAAAATTACAAAATATAAAATCTCTGTAGTAGGTAACTTTATAAAAATTGTATAGCATATAATCTAATTGCCAATTATTCGAACTCAAGTTCGTGTATTTTAAGGCTTTTATTACTTAAAGAAACGCAAAAGGATGCATTTCCTTGATCCTTTATTTCTGTTTATACTTTAGACATATTCATTTTCTTTAATAATTTATTAAAAAGCACTTATACAAATTGCACCGGTGGTTATTTTTTCAAAATTGCAATATTATTTCTCCGTTAAAGTGCTTTCATTATTTCTATCAGAGGTTTATATTGTCGACCTCACGTGTTTTGCGTGCACAAATCTATAATATTGAATCTATAACTTAAGCAATTGTAATGTATTGAAATAACAACTCGGTGGATTACTCAATTTTTAATATACATCAAGGAACAATCAAAATAAATTTAGATACTTACTTACATTATAAAGATTGGACAAATTACTTTAGTTTATAGGATAACCCAAGCAGTCGTTTAATAGAGTAGGTATTATGGATTAAAGTTAGTGTTTGGGTGAAGCAAAAGAACATCTCAACTAGAACACGTGACTAACGACGAGATAAGGAGGCAGTTGGTCGTTCATTCCACAGCAGTAGAGAAAATCAGAATCTACAGTCCCACCAACTTTATAGCGAGCTGAGGGAGCGTGACAAGCGCTCTCATAGATTTTGAAGTACACTAGGAGTTAAAAGCATCGTCTGCGTTGATCTGTCGTAGTTTTACGCTACTATCAAGTCATACCAATCCAATAAATTGCAACTAGAGGCGCTAGTGCATCAGGGAACAACGGAAACTGTAATAACATGTTTTACACTGGAGTAATGTCATCATACTGTCACTGTCTATTTGACAACAACAAAATTAAAAGTACATTAAAAAAACAGCGCCTGTACCCCCTCCTCTCATAGAGTACGAGATGTATTTAACTGTGCTGTGATTGGTGTCCCAAATGTCAATATGAAATTTGCACCAGTCACAACAAAATGTCTAATTGACTATCGGTAAAATAAATTCCTATGTTCCCTGAAGTGGAGCCATCTACCTTATTTTCACGGCATATGTCATCGCACGATTTTGAGTGATTGGTATGACTTTATAGTAGCGTAAAACTACGACAGATCAACGCAGACGACGGTTAAAAGTATTTCAGTCGCTAAATTTGACAAGTAACTGTCGCTAAAATTGAATATAGGTTAATTTTAAGACAGTGAATTTGAAGTACAACTTACTGTCATTTTGAAAGGTTTTATCATAACCTAAAATAGTTGTAGATGCAAGCGACTTTTAACTATGCCTGTACCTAACCTGAATTCTTGATTATGATAGTTGACATATTTTCGTTGGTGAAGCTGTAATGGCAATGGTTCGAGCATCCTATTCGAATGAACCATACGAGATGACCAGACCATCCACGAATGCTACACTGAACCCTATCGAGAAATAGAAAGAGAGATAAGCCGATAAGACGTTGAAACGGTGGGATACATGACATGCAAATGGAAGTGAGTGAGCCTGCAGAAAAAAATGTTTTAACAAATGATACTTTCATATTTACTTGAATCGTGTGTGCAGGTCTGCCTCAAGGCAAGTGCGAACGTGAATGGCCCGCATTAGGAATAGAAAAAAATAAATTACAATAATCTTGTAGGAAATTTGATAAGCTTTCATTTTGTTGAGAATAGTTTCTTCCTTCGGACTCATCGTTTTCGAGATATAAGCAAAAACCCCAAAAACTAGACCTTTCCACCTCCCTTATCCGTATACTGAAAACTTTTGGTATTTATACTTTCTAACTACTCGAAACACATTCCTGAAGGAAAAAATTCCACCCTTTTCCATGTCCTCTGTAGCCCCTTCGTTGACTAGAGTATAATATCAGAATATTGTGATTATTTTCCATTTATAGCAGAAGTCGGATTATACGATTACAATCCGCCAAATATTACAAATTATTTTTCTATTGATTAGAAATAAACTTCAAAAACGTCGTTACTCATAAGCAAAATTAAATTTCTACTACTTCCCTGTTTCATACAGGTGGTGCTCCGATTCACGGGCCAGCATTGAGATCTGTGTAGTAGGTGTAGAACGCTATTTAATTTGGCACTTGGGGAATGATGAGAGGTTCATAAAATGCATTTTTTATGAAAATGGGGAATATTCTTTCTAGAAGAACCAAGTAACTCAAGTTGGAAATTTATAAACTTGAAAATGAGGTTGATGTTATCACACAATTTTATAATTTTAAATCTAAAATATTAAATATTTATCGAATCATTTCAAAGTATGTAATTTCTTCTACCTATTAAAATACGTTTGCTTTTATTTGTAATTGCTGAAATGTCTTCAGCCTGTTTCTCACAGCACAAATAAAAATAATAATAAAGTTCAGCAATTTTCTAAAATTGAAATAGTAAAAATAAATAAATAGGTAAATTTTTATTGATATTACTTTAGTGCCAGTCTATGACAATAATAATATTAATATTTAAAGACATTACGGATATGAATTACGATAACTTAGGCTATAATAACGATTATTCGTGGTAGTTGAAACCGTTGGAGCACTTGACATAGTTGGCAATGGGTCTCAAAACGTTTAGAATAAATATACACTTGCGTAATAATAGTAAGCTTGCATCAAAATTTCGAGTCATATTTATATACAAAATCATTATTTTTATAGGAGAATCAGATAGCAAGAGAAATAAAAAGGGTAAACTTACGATATGTAAATATGTAGATGCAAAATGTTTTCCAAGTGCAGGAAAATACTAAAGAACGAGGTTTTATAGTCAAAAAGTACAACGAAAATATGAAAATACTCTTTGCTATTTGGGACAACAAACTATTATTATGGAAGGTGCGGAGTGCACAGATAATAAAACTTTGTAATTACTTTATAAAATAAGTAAAAAGATGAATAATTTTTAATAATTAAAACCAACACGTAAAAGTGGTGGATTTTAAAACTAATCTTTAATTAAGATGTATATAAATCTTCTTCTGACATAAAACAATGCTCGATGTGCACTTTGATGGTAATATTAATTATAAGTTTTAGTAATTAGTTCAAAGCAATTTATCTTGGAATATCTACATGATAATATTTTCTAGTAGCTCTTAATTCATGTTAAAACATTCATTATTTTGCGTCATGCATTATACATTTAGAACAAGCACACATGTCGTCCAATTCATCATCATGACCATTATTTAGACAAATTTGGGTTATTGCAAATTGATTAATCTTCCAGAATGTCCATATAAACACTCGCTTTACTTGAAAATCTTTAAAGGTAAAGGTTTGTCACGTATTTTGTATCGATTCTCAGTTTCGACAAAATTGTTAACATCTTAAAAATGCGATTGCTGTGGCTCGATTTCAAATTTTGTAACATTGTAATATTATTGGATTATTTTATAACAATTTCTTAATCATATATTGCACATTTTTTAAATTTCAAAAAGTAGATAATACTTGAGGCATTCTTACTGATACATTTCTAAACAAATATTTGCTTATAATCGCCAATAATATGAAAATCCTTGTCTAGAAGCAAACGTACAGTCAACCTCACAATTAATGGCCACCCTGGCTATACACTTAGCACGAATTGTGGATGCAACTATCATAACACCTCCTACGTAAATTGATGGGTAACTTTATTTTGCCAACAAGTCAATTAACAACCTCCCCTTCTGTCCTTTTGTCGTTGTTGGCTAATAACCACCCTGGTGTATAGCCAGGGTGGCCAATAATTGTGAGGTTGACTGTACGTCCAATAGCACAAGAATTTTATTTACTATCATTTTTCAGTGAATTTCTACGAGGAATTATACAACTCCGGCTTTTTCCTTAGGAGTGTTCTTATTAAGATTGGGAAAACTTATAAATAATTAGGTTAGATTATGTTAGGTAAGGTAAGATGGATCGATAAATTTAAAACGCTAGCAATTAAATACATAGACCCAACAATAACCAAAGAGTGACAAACTGTTTGGAAAGGGTCAAACAAAAAGAGAATTAACTAAAACAAGTCTATTCTAAACAAAAGACCCGAAACACTAAACCGCTACCAACAAAGCCAGTGGCTGATCCTTTGAAACAACTGATGCAGTAAGGTAAAATATTGATAAAGCTTACAGTCAAAATACTCAAACACCCAAGTTATCCAATACTACCGATGTAGAGAATATGACCATATGGGAAAAATTGTAGTAGAACTGACAGAACTCAAATACAACAAAGGAGCAACGTGCCAAAGAAAGTAACATGCACCCTATGCGATGATGAGTAACAAACTATTTAAAACAGTTACTAAAGAAGCCAATAACAAAGCACGACGGCAACCTGGAGTAATAAAATAATATAAACCAGCCTGGGTAGCTGAAAACTTACAGAGTACAAAAGACTGTTATACTTCCAACGTTAAAAGCTTTGGAATATGTGCCTAACGTGCTTTGGAGTATAGGGACTTACACTCACTGAGAGTCCCAACGAAACGTAAACCAACACAACATCCTTACTGATAGGGAGGCCCCCAAGTAATGCTACTGCTACTTTTCTTTTCACCAGTTACTGTTACACAGTTAACATACACACAGTTACTGTTACTGCCGTTCCAGGGCCCCCAGGACAACGGATACAAAATAAGGGTTTTACCAGTTAGGCATCTAGGCTACTTCCAGATGGATCCGACATTTTCTAGCGCACAGTAATAATGTCGCTATCTTTTGGATATCTTCACTCTTCAAAATAGAACGGTTAGGTTAGGCGAAGGTCTACACAGCGGATAATGAACATATGAATAATATTTGGTGGCAAAAACTAACTACGTGTTGGTGCAAATGACTGATAGGCGGCTTTAAGTAGTTCCAATTAAGACCACAGCTGTTAAATTAACGAAAAAAAAAGGTACAACTCCCCATAAGTTTTATGGTAGCCCGTAGAGGTGTTGCGCCAAGTTACATAGTTAAATATCTTGGATTAGTCCTGGACAATAATCTGTCATTCGCACAACATTTTAAAGACTTCAAGAGCTGAAAGACCGGCTAACGCCATACAAAGGCTTACGTTCACGGTGAGAAGACTGGCAATAAGCAAACGGAAAGTACTGGAATCTGCTTTGAGCCCAAATCATAAGAGTGAACAAGTACATTAAAGGACGTTTGCACCGCTTACAGATTAACTGACTGATAGTTTATCTAACAGTTAAGTTGTCAAAAACGTTTGCAACCTTCAGCTACTGTAGCATAAATCAAACAACTGACGAATACATTTTCTACAAAATTAGGTACCTTCTATTTATGACCTTTTGCATCGATTTTAGTTTATGTGGCAAAGAAATTATATTTTGACAACTTAACTGCGAGATAAACTATCTATCAGTTAATATGTAAGCGATGCAAACGCCCGTAACTATACTTATTAAGAGTACAAAGGAGCCTGGCACTAAAGTTGTGCAGAGCATACCGCACTGTTTCAGCAGAAGATGTGCCTTTCGATCATGCGAATACACTTGAAAGTGAAGCACAGAACAATGGCATGGTTCGTCAAGGAGAATAAGACCCTTATCAGAACAGAAAAGAAGAGAAGAGTGGAGATTGTATTGGAAGGGTGCTTAGACCAAAAGATCGCGTACCAAGAAATCTAGCTAAGTCGACATCGGAAAAGACGATGATTGGAAGTGTGTTTCTACAAAATTATTCGTGCAAAGCCTATTGCGTGGTAAGGTATGGAAAAGTCCCTCCTCTTAGATTTTTTCCGGACTAGCATTAATAAGTGATTTTAAAGTGCTTTAAAAGTACGTCGCTCCGCGCTCTTCTTCATTTTTAATTTTTAAGATTGATTGCACCACTGGCACTGCTGAAGGGTTGAAGTGTCGTTGTTAAAAGTAGCAACTAAAATTGTTCATCTCGAAAAGAAAATCGACGGGTCTAAGCGATTTATGAAAAAAGACTAAATATGAAAGAAAACGCCTGTTTCGTTTTCGATGGGAAACCTGGTATTTTTAGAATTGTGATGTCTCATGTGAATTTTTTTTTATTTATTTTATTTTTTTATTTATTTATTTCATTTAACTTCAGTGTTTCCATGCAATACAGACTGCACAGAAACCCGAAGTGCGTCATTATCAATACAATACAAATTAATCAAAGTGCAAAAATAGTTTTAAAAAAGTGTAAAAACAATAGAAAAATACTTTCACCAAAAACACCAAACCCAAGTCAACTGTTTACATATTCAGTATGGCTGTAAGGTTCAATTCCCACTATCAAGTTTCTCACCTCATCTTTAAATATTCTGATATTATTTAGTGTCTTTATGTGGTTAGGCAGCCCATTATATAGCCTAACGCACATATAATAGGGGCCCTTTTCCGTAATGGTGAGCCTATGCACAGGGTAAGTTACGTTGTTGGCTCTTGTGTTATGACGATGCGATACACTATCAACAACGAATAAATTTCTATTTTTGAAAAAGAAGAGCAAAGAGTCATAAATATATAAACCATAAACCGTCATGATGTTATTTGATTTAAATTTACCCCTACACGATTATCCATACGGTAGGTTTAGTATACTTCTCAAAATACGCTTCTGAATAACAAAAAGTTTTCGCATTTCTGCACTGCTACCCCAGATTACAATCCCATATCTTGCTATAGATTCGAAACTTGCTTGGTAGATTATTTTAATCGATGCCTGATCCATATACCTCTGAACTGTTCGGATTCCATAGGTAATTGTATTTAACCTTTGACACAATCTCTCAATATGATCAGACCAATCCAAAAACTCGCTCACATGGACCCCAAGGAATTTGGTAGAGGATACAAAGTTCCTGTCAACATCATCCAAAACCAAACCAGAAGGACACTCTACTCTCATCTGCCTGGTCAGGAAGAGAACAATATTTGTCTTTAAATCGTTGACGATTAATTTGTTTCGGTGAAACCACTGCGTCGTTCGTTTTAGAAAAGCGTTTGAATTTCTTACTAGGTCGGGGTACGTTTCCGATCCGCACAGCAAATTGGTGTCATCTGCGTAGTTAACTATATACTGTTGTTCGTCCAGCTCTGCACCACATAAATCATTCATGTAGATGATGAAAAATATAGGGCCCAAAATACTACCCTGAGGTATCCCTACTTTAGAGGTTAATAAGCGAGATTTATGCTCTGTCCCATTTAACTAACTGTGATCTGATAAGGAACTGCCGCTAGAGCTTACCGAAAACAAGGCCTAAGGACTAGAGATTACACATGAAAGCAAATGAAAGAAGAATGGGGTAACTGTAAGAAGAGAGATTAATGTTTTTTTAACTCTGTGTCGCCAAAGAAAAAAGTTAGGTTAGATTAGAGTAGATTACATTAGGTTAGGTTAAATCACTGACTTTTTGCTTCGGATTGTACTAGCTAATTAGGACTGAAAATAATTATCGATAAATTAATCAATAAGTTAGAAAAAACATTAGTTTCCAGAATACAAGAGAAACAGAGAGAGAGAGGGGAACTCCACCTCTACTCTATGTTTTGTAAACAACAAATATTCGGGGGGGAATAGTTATAAATCCACAACCCTTCGAGTTGTAAACAGTTCGTATCTCCTACAATTTTAAAATCTTCGATGCTGTTCACGTTAAACTGGACACACTATTATTACTGTAACATTTATTTCTATCTACAAATTGTTGGTGAAAACATCTCTAAAAACTTAAAAATTATAAATGAGTTTACGAAACTTTTACAACTCGCATTAAAATAAATTGAATTGAAACTTATTCTTGTTAATATTTAATAATTTATACCTACCATTAGGGCGGTTACAAATTGAGTAAAGAAAACCAAGACGAAATCAATGTCAGTTCAGAATTAAACCGCAACTTCACCATCGTGCGGTGATACAAACCAAGCATACACAAATGTTCCAGGCTTGACGATCCAAACCGAGTTATACTAATTAGTGTGGAGGAGACACGTTTCTAAATAATTTTTGATTTGAAATTAACTATGAGTTAAAGGTCACACATTTAGTTGAAGATGTAGTAGGTGTAAGGCTAATTTACAAATGCTTAGCACAAAGTTTATGCAAATTGGTTACTAGATTTGCCTCTACATGGCATGGCTTGGAAACATTAAATTTAAATTTTCAGCCAAAGTACTATTGAAATTTATTACAAATTTAATTTTACACGTCTTGTCAAGTGAAAAGTGTAGGCTTTAAAAAGATGTTTGCTATAGCAAAATATTAAAAAATATACAGTGTGTCCAGTATGACATACACAGCATGGGGATCTTGGAAACCGTAAGAGACACCAAGAACTTTTCCTCCAAGTTACTAGTGACTGGCATTTTGAAAAAAAAAAATGACAGGAAAGTGAGCCGTAAACTGAAAAATACAATTAAACATCGTTTTTGAATTAAAGTATAATTTACCAACTACTTTTGAACTACTATTTAGAAAGCCGTAAATCTAGCAAGTGGTCAATATACCTATTCTTTGATATTTGCTGGTGTTTGCTCCAATTATTGATATACGTGTATTGGGGCAGATTTGATAACTAAAAATGTATTTGTCACCATAAAACTTATTTTTAAGGTAGCTCTAACCCAAATGGAACAATCAATCACACTTTTATAAAAAAAAAAACGTAGATAGCGTACCGCCAGTGGTTATATAAAAAGAAAAATCGTGTGTGGTGGTATGGCAGAGGGTGTTACAGCCTTACAACGTTTCATGGTTTCAACTGATTTACGAGTGGTCCAGCAAAGTGTTATGTTGAGTCTACTTTTTCTTCTTTAGATGTTTATAAAAAATTATTATTAATTATAAAAAAATTATATTTTCAATTTTCGTATAAAGCGCATATTTATCAAAAGTCTTGACGTGCATTACGGCATAATTATTTATAGCTTTGCATTTTAGTTGAATAATTAATGTTTGTACTATGTAACGCGGTACGCGGGGCTTGCATTAGTGTTTGGTAAAAAAAGAGCAAACAATAACTGGAAAATTAATAAAAGTTGATACGAAAGAAATACAAAATAAATAGCCTCAAGTGAAGGAAAGTTTGAGACATAAACATTTAAGGTTAAAGAAATATGAAAATCAATCAAACCAACAATATTATTGATTTTCCAAACTTTTTTTTTCGAATTTCAACAAATTCAAACAACAAAAGCTTTAACAAAAATAAAAGTCGAAATATTATTATGGAATGATGGAGATTGTTAAATGTAAGTAAGTTTAAGAGTATTAAGAACAAAATATTTTCTAAACGTATTCGGGAGAAAACAAAAAAAGTTAGGTAGGTATTGAAAAACTATACAAGGTTAGGAAAAAGTAACGCAACATTTCAAGTAACAAGCATTTTTCAAAAAACCGTTTTAAATAAAAGTTACTAGGCTAAAAGTGCTTCACTGATTCGTGACCTTTAGCTGCGTAATCAGGAGCACTCTAATTTTTTAAAAGGCAACGTATGATATTTTTTACAATTTTGGAAGCACCACATGTTTTTCTGGTAGAAATTGAACTTTTTGGTAGAAAAAGAACTTGATTTGGCTATTTGACAAATCTAAATAGGAGCTTGCAACTTTACTTCTATCCCTCAACATTTTACGACGCGCCGTTCGGGATATACCGACCTCGAAATAAAACTTAAAGCTAGACTTTGTTTTTCGAGATCTACAACTTTACATCTAATGGTCCGACCTCCACCGATGCCCCTTTCGAGATCTATCGGCTTCTATAGAAAAGTACGAAATAGGAGCTAAGTACGACACTGTTTGATAGTTAATGATGAATAGTTTAAACATTTGTAACACCGGAAACCGGGTGTTGCATTAAATTCTCCCTTCAGCTTCTCTCAAAGTCGGAGACAGGATGGGTTCGGAGTAAGAATGACAACACACAATGAAAATATATAAAAAAAATATTTATTCAAAATAAAACGAATGATATTATACGTAGGTACCAAAATGGTACACGTAAAAAAAACCCTTGGTTAAGGAAAAAAATAATTTATTAATATGTGCCAAATAACAAAATACAAAAACTGGAGATATGACTCGGCCACTAGATTTCCACTAGATCTCGAGACCTCTCTCTTACGATATAGACCACAGAGTCCCGGAAACTAAGAAAGCATCGTCCGCCAGATCCCGAGACCTCTCTATGAAAAGAGAGCCTACTGAGTCCTAATGTACGAGGGGAAGTCACGGGCCCGCAGAAGGCAACACGGAAACAAATTAATTAATAACGCAGATAAAAATGACACAAGGAAAATTACACGCACGCCCGTTTACGTCAAAAGTGAAACGAGGAATCCTTTATCAAAATGGAGAAGGAACTTATATTGAAGATCCGACGACCATCTCAGATCCACTCGACGACCGATAGCCCGGTTCTCTCATCATTGCTCGCAAAGCCTGCTTAAACGTTCTAACGTATCTTTCCGCTTGACCGTTTGTAGCAAGATGATAAGGCGCTGTACATTTGTGTTGAATTCCGTTCGATTTCATAAATTGTTGAAACTCGAATGATTTAAATTGAGGTCTATTATCACTCACTACCGTAATTGGTAGCCCAAATCTGGCAAACGTTATTTGTTATTTTTTAACGTATCTCTTAATATTACATATTATTAATAATTGTTCTGTATGTGAATTTCAAATATAATACAAATAAAGAATCTAAAAATAAACATTACACTTATGACTTTATAATAATTTTTGTAGGGTTAAAAATGATCTAAAAGTTCATTTAAAAATTAAGCAGAAGCTCTAGCTCCTCTGGTTGCCGAGTTACAGGGAAATAAGCTGTTATCACTGATAACACTGATAGTAAAATAGAGAAAATTCAAATTAAGTAATTCTGGTTCAATCTTGATGAGATTGAACCCAAATGACGGAGTTTGAAAAACTGAACACGGACATCTCAGGGGCGGCGCTAGCAAAAAGGATTAGAAAAAATGGCAAGTAGCTGGTTTAAACGATTCAAAATTTGCAGGACTGTAATACTGTATCAGCATTTGGGTCCAGCATCAAGATAAAATTCTGCATCGTTACATATTTATTAAATCAATTTCTTTTGTTTAAGTTTGTCAAGTAAAGTTATTTTTGTCTAAACCAGAGATTAGAGTTAAATTTATCTTCGCTTTTTTTTTAAATTTTCTTATGTAATTTACAAAAAGTTTTATGCTGTCAGAAGCAGAAACATGTGTGGCAATTCAAAAAATGAAAAAAAAAGTTCGCTATTTAAAAAATCAGAGTTGCGTGCTCGTGGGCCCACGCACTAATACGTATGAGCAGTTAAATACCACGAACGAGTGAAGCATTTTTAGCCTAATAACTTTTGTAAAACATTTCTTCGAAAAATCGATAATACTAAAGTTATCGCCTTGTTGCATTACTTTTTTCCTACCCTATATACTTACGTTATTTTTGAAATAATGCAAAAGTAATTTAAAATTTTGAAGATTTACAAATACGCAGGTTGTAAAGATTTTTTGTATTTTGCATTCCCTACGGTAAGTAGACTTATGGGCCTATGTAAGAAACGAGATAGAATTGAGTGCAAGAACTTTTCAATTTACAATGTGAAATCAACTTAGTTCCCGTGTGTTACGAAAAGTTAGAAGTATACGATTCTTTTATAGACGACATGAATAATATAACGCCAATGATCAATACAAAGCAATTGAAAGCAAATGTCGGTATAAGTTTGGCAATAGCATAAGTTATTCAATTCCGGAAAGACATCTGATTTGAAACATTAAAATAGTTTTACTAAACTAATGGCTTCTTGAGTTGTTTTCAAAGCGTGTTATGTTTTTAGTTTGACTAACTTTTTATGGTAAAAGTTTTAAAAAAACGTTTCTTTTTTGGTTTCCATTGTACGTCTTAAACAGTTGATTTTTTTCCATTCAAAAAATATATAAAGTATAGCATTTAAAAAAAATGTTATCAAAGAAATAATACATAAATAAATTTTGTATAAGCACCAAGGGGAATAACTTGATGTTGATACCCCTCGGGCGACTTAGAAACCCTTGAGAACTCGGAAAGTAAGACGAATTAATGGACATATGTTAAAAATTGTAATTTATTAGATCGAAGTTGACTTGAAACTAACTCATTGGAGCATTTACATTACGTACTTGATATCTCAATGAGAGCCTAATTAGTTTACTATAGTACTGTATAGTATTGATTTAGACTTTTACCTCCTTGAAAAGGGTTTAAATTAAGCCCTGATGGGTACTCTTTGTTTAGAGTTCTGGATCATTGATAATTCATCAGTATAATAATTTTTGAGAGTTTATTGATATTTACAATTTCAACTTTAAGATTAAATTGTAAATCATTACTAATGCTAAGTGCACTTATCTGGTACATATTTTAAAAATCGATGTAATTATTGCTTGATCGAGAGGTAAAGACGAAGCCACACACACAGGCTTGTCTTCTGATTTGGTCTGTGCAGGCCGACCTGCACAGGCCAAATCGGAGCGTCTGGACATCGTTCAGACAGACTTTGACTTGGCCTGTGCAGGCCGATCAACTTCAATCGATTCTTTAAAATTCGAAACGTAATAGTTGCGGTGTTTGGCGCAGACAAAACCTACGCAGGCCAGTTGAAAATATAATTTACGTTCAGATGTACAGGCTTTTACTCCGAACATTGTGCAGGTAAATTTTAAAGCAATGCTTAAAATTGGACAGGCCAAGTCAAAGTGTGCGCAGGCCGCCTGAACGATGTCCAGGCGCTTTGGTTTGGTCTGTGCAGGCCGCCTGCACAGTGCACAGGCCAAACCGGAAGACGCGTGTGTGTGGCGCCGCCATTAGATCTTCTTAAAGGAGGCGTTACATACCCAGCCTTTAGCTTCCGGTTTAGCCTGTGCAAGCCGACTTACACAGGCCGGAGCTTCTGGACATTGTTTAGGCGGTCTGCGCCGGAAGGCAAGCCTGTGTAGTGTTGTGTATGTAGCGCGGTCTTAATGCATAAAAGGAACTCGACACAACTAAAACGGTCAAAAGCAATTGACTTTTTAACAGGATACAGGATATTCTAAAAGCTAGTGTGGTGTTTAAACATGACTTACTCTTAAAAACGTTAGATAATTTTTTTTAAATCGGTGTAATCGATGTATTTTTAAATTCTGAACAGATTACCTATGAACAGTTTTGCTGTAAAATAATTAAGGGAGACAATTTTTGCAGTAGCTTATTTTTTTAAGAGAAATGCTCCTATACTTGCTTTTGAACTCTACACCATGTCTACACGCTGTATCTCTCGCATTAAAAAGAGCAATAACTTATGGAAAAATTCAAAAAGCTCCTCAGAAGCTTTCCTTCTAGTATTTTGTACTACTTCGTGTTTCTGAATAAAAAAGTTGACGTTTTAAGAAATTATTCAGCTTTCTAGCACCTTAAGTAAATTATTGTAACAATTTATTTTCTAAGATGTTAAAACATTGTGTATTTGTGTTACTTTTGTAACAAAAAATTACTTTGCATATCGTGCACAATCTGTTCGAGACAATGATCTCAAAAGTGTCATTACATTAGCATTAAGAAGTTAAAGTATCTAATTTGTTTTAAAAGATCGATATGCTAAACAAACATCTTTTATATATGACTATTTCACATAAGTTAACTAAAAGTTTATAACTAATTCATATTGTAGTGTATAAGTTTTATAGATTTACCATTATTAATAATTATGAAGCGTAACTACTAGCATTAATATTCTCTGATTCTACCCCCGATTTGAAGAAACTTTGAATTAATGCTCTTATGTACTTGATGTTCACTTTTTGGCAAAATGTTTGTCGTTCGGAACATTTCTGATTACCGATTAGCGTTAAGAGAAGAGGTTATCTATAGTTGCCTATTTGTATTGTAACGATGCAGAATTTTATTCGGATGCCGAACCATAATACTGGTACAGTATTACAGGATTCTGGAAATTTTGTATCGTGTAAAGCTGCCACTTGTTATTTTGTTTCTTTAGTTTTACCCTATCGCGGCTCCTGATATCAAAATGGAGATAATTGTACATGCCCGTGCACAGCTCTTCAAGCTCTGTCATTTTAAACCAATCTCGAGGAGATAGGACCAGAATTACTTAATTTAATCTTCTCTCAGTAGTAAGTCGGCAACCAGAAGAGCTAGCGCTTCCGTTTAATTTTTAGTTTAAATTTTAGATTAGTTTTTACTCTAAAAGAATTTTTAACTCTTATAACTTAAATATTTTCTTATCTAATGGTTTTTAATTATAGGATTGAAAATTATAAATTATAGAATGATTGTCGGGTGACAGGAATAGGGTATTTTCCAATTTTTTAAAATGTATCTAGAAAGTTACTTTATTGATAGCGTGATTGATGTACAACTATTGAGGTACGTAGACTTATTTTTCTAAATTTATTTAATCATCCATAGCGTGTTTTATTTCTTGCTACGGCCCCCTCCCCGTCTCCAACTAAACCTCAGTTTTTTTCATATTGAGAGGGAATATTTTACTAAAACCTAGGGATAGCTCATTTTTTAAGAGTGACAACATAATAAATCACATTTTACAATCCTAATTAAAAAACTTAAAATGGAAATCCTCTAGGAAAAATATTGATGAAATATATTTCTGAATGGAAGTTTTGATATTATGACTTAGGGGTGGTGTAATTAATCCCTCTCTGTAGCAGAGCAAAAACTGCAATTACTTAAGAAAAGTAAATATGTTTAATGTTGGAGTTTTTTGTCTATTTCATCTAGCTTTAATCTAAATACTTTACATACAAAATGCGGCTAAATAAATTAGAAACATTCCGAGTTAAAAACAAATACATAGCAATGTCACAAACACGGCCACAGTTGTAATCACTAAGATTCAAATGGATAAAATGTACCTACAGTTAAACTAAAAGTATTGAAATTTTCATTTAGAACAATGTGTGCTCTGGCTACACTAATAGCGTAATAGCAGCTGATTGAAAGGATATGCTCTAAAAATTAAGTAGCATAGGCATTAAGGTGGTCTTTATTTGTACAGAACATTTATTTTTTGAAATATGGGCAGTCTCACCTCTCAAAAATTTTCTTAATAAAAATATAAGAAACCCTCTAAATTTAAACCTAATCGGGAAACTCTGCGATGTGTCTCAACAGCCTTGACTAGAGATTTATTTATTAACCCTAGAGTGGACGCTACTCTGACGCCTACGTCTCGCAGACTGAAAACTCTTATAAAACTTAAACGATGTCTCTTATGATAAGCTTACCGATTAAAAATATTATTATTACTTATGCCCACATAATCAGCTATAGTAAAATAAGTATAAATAATTTTCTTCAACTTTCTATGAAAAACCTTTTTTAGAGTTACTAAAACCATTTCTTGTTATAATTTACAACTTTCTACAAGAAATCGAAATCTTACAGTAAAGATTTGTTCTGACAGCTAAGGCAATTTTCCTAGATTAATTAATTGTTTCTACCTCAGTCTTACAGACTAAGTAATTGAATTATTTCAATTGTTAATTCATCTAAGCACCATGTTCTTGCAAATCTTATCACTGCATCAGATACTAACATTGCATACCCCTATTTTTAACTAATTTACCAGAACATGAACACACCAAGTACACTGTTTAATAAATGTGTATAGCTATTACTTTTGATATAGTTTAATATACGTTATTTCACTTTAATAACTTTAACTATAATAGATGTTACAACTAATAACTGTGCTAATAAGGGTCAATTAATTACATCCGACCCTTGAGTACAAATGATTTAACCTTACCTAACCTACTCAAGCAATAATAGCTGCAGAAACTGCTCGTTAAATGATATTAAATTGAGTAACCCTAAAAAATTAATCCAATTCAAAATCATTTCTCATTTCTTCATATCTTTGGATGACATTGGTAAGATGGATTTGGAATTCTCAAACAATGCTTTGTATTCGATGAATCGCCACGAAAAGAGTTACCTTTCAATTATTAATACATGGCCCAGAAATAAACTGTAAAAAAGATTATTATCTACCACTTACACCAAGGTTATGGAGCTAACGTGAAATTTTTCTAAAGATACTTGAGACTACTATTTTTCTTCTCTATCTACACGATAGTTACTGAAGAAGAAAGAGCAATAATTAACAAAACCGACACCAAAATATAAAAAACAAAAATGAAATTAACTAAACGAAGTCGGGTTACTTTAGGAGAACTATAAAATGTGAAATGATAATAAAAATTAAAAATAGAAATAAAAAGGACATTAATTAGGTAATTATTTATAAAGCGTTCCATTTTCAAATGAAAATGTTTAGATAGTAAAATTAAGTGAAATTTTCCTATGCAAAATCGTATAAATACCACTAAATATTGTTATTGCATCTTGTAAATAATTACAGTATAAAATTAACCATTCTGTGGTTTCTGTTTAATTAAATGAACAAGGAATATTATGTTTAGATCACTTGTCGAGTTCTATAAGCACAGTTACTTCGATTAAGAGTTGCACACTTCATTAACTATTTTCTTAATTAATTAGTACCTACACAATATTCAGTTTAAGACTTTAATTATTCCACTTAAGTTGTTATCTTAATGTATCCTTTATTTACAATCTCTTAATAAATAGTAATAGTAACATTACAAACATCAACTGGAAATCTATACAAATACAAGAATTTGTAAAAAGTTCCCTTGTGGTAGCTTTAAAATTTTACAAATACCTCATCGAACTTTTAACTGCTAAAAAATTATAAATCTGATTACACCAATATGTTTCTTTAGAATTTTAAATTTTTTGTAAATCGAAAATAACCTTTAATTTGTTCAACTTTGTATTTAACAATTTTTTTCTATTGAAATTAGGCGCATCAGTTTCTATTTGTACAAAATCAATTTGCAATACTAATAAAAGCAAAACCTCATTTTCGAGGACCTACCTTTTGGTTTTACTGCACTATTCCTCTGCTTTTCTTACTGGATTCCACAGGTTCTTTCATTTGATTATCCTTTAACAAAATAGTTTAATTAAACTTTGGAGATAATCAAATTAAAATTTTGTAGTAAATAATTAACGTATTTACCTACCATTGAACTGAATTGTTCGAGAGAGGTTAAATTAATGACTATACAACAATTTATGTAATTTTTGAAAGAAACAAAATATTTTTTTAAATAACTTGAGTTAAATTTTAATGCAACCAGTAACCAAAGTCGCACTTCAAATGTAAGAATATTAATTTATTTGTTGCAATAGTAGATAATAATATTTTTATCAACACCTGCGTTGTATGCGATTCAATTTTATTTTTAATATTTTACAAAAATAATTTCAAGGTATTTTCTTATTTAAATTGTTATTGATACCATAAAATATACCCCAGTGTCGCAACGATGTGTACACGAACGATTATCTCTCAATTCTAAAAGTTACAAAAAATGTTATATTGTTATGTATGATTTGATTATAGTTATTGTTTTAGAGCTTCAAAACAATTTTTTATTCGACTCTATAAAAAAGCAACAATTAGAGTTTCGAATATTGGATTAAAATCGATCTTTTCATTTACGATTAGAGAGTAAAATGCTATTTTACTGTTTCTAATTATGTTTAGACGGATGCGTCATCTATTGACATTTATGTGAAGTTCTTATTCTAAATAGGTAGGTACTGCAAGACAGGCTTATGCTGGCGCGCGGTGAGGATGCGCAGATCACTAAATTGGTATTTAACCCCACCAACGCAGTAGTAAACGTATTTAAATTATTAAAGAGGCGTGGCCAAATCTGCGAAACTTATCCCTACCGCACATCAGCTTAAATTTGTCTTGCAGTATCTATTTATTTACTCGCCCTACTATGTGTAATTTATCATACTCGTATACTATTATATACAGGGTATTTAATTTGCACAGTATAATAAATCAATACCCTGCTCACTTTCATTCGAATAAACAGAAGGCAAGAACTTGGGAGCACATCCCACCTATAAAGGCAAGTGATGAAGCAACTGCAATTTAAACTTCCAAATAAGCTCTTGTATCTCTGACTTGGAATTGATAAATTCACATCTATTCATCCAGACGAAAATGAAGTTGGAGGAGTAAAGGTTTGAAACCAATGAAGAGTCCAAGAATAGTATGACAGATTGGTTCAGGCATAAACCTTCCATGAGAAGGTTTTCTTTCGCAGCTCATTGGAACTTTAATATAAAAATACCTCTCGTACTTAAAAACACGAGAGCACGAGCTTATAACGGTAAATGAAGAAGTAAAGTTTTTCCAATTTTGGGAGTCGAAGTGGACTCCTTGATCCTTATTATCTCATTAGTACCCCACTGACTGTATTGGATAGCAATAAAATATGAGTAAACGTTTAGAGAAAAAGGTAAAAATGAACTTGTATGGTAAATGCACTCTTTTAAGATTAAATCTAAAAGAAATTAAAATAAAATAATTTTAATATTTTGAGATATTTGGTACATTTTTTGTAAAAATCTAATAATAATCCAACATAGTAGGCTATACTAATGAAGTAATAAGGATAAGGAGTCAATTTCGGCTTGCAAGAATGAATAAATTTTACCATCAATTTAAGCTTCCAAATGAGCTCTTTGTGTCTCTGACTTGAACTTGATTAATTTCCGTCTGTTCATCCAGACGAAAATGAAGTTTGAGAGCTAAAGGTTTGAAACCAATGAGGAGTTCAAGAATAATGTAACAGATTGGTTCAGGCATAAACCTTCAGTTTAACCTGACAGCTTAAGTAATACAGAGGTATCTTCTTCTCTGTATTAAAATCCAAAATCCAATTGGAAAAACAATAGTTATCTTAGAAAGTAAAATGTCATGAAAATATTATAAAACATAGCTCACATTCTTGGCCAAGACATGCCAATATACAATAGGGTGTATCGAAAAAAACTTTTTTTGGAAATTCAAAATTTCAAGTTGATAAAAAGTTGTCTCTATAGACCCCCATGTACCACAAAAAAATTTGGCCCGATTGAAAAAACTTTAGGTCTCCCGCAAGAGGTCTAAAGTTTATCATTTTCTTAAAAAAATTAAATTCTTCTATATTTTTTTTTGTAATGAAGATTGAGGTGATTTTTCTTTCCAAGTTGAAAAATGTTAACAATAGGGTGTTAAATAAAATTATAAAAAAAAATAATGCCCTAATGGAACATTTAGGTCTCCCGCAAGAGGTCTAAAGTTTATCATTTTCTTATAAAAATTGAATTCTTCTATACTTTTTTTTTTAATGAAGGTTGAGGTGATTTTTCTTTCCAAGTTGAAAAATGTTAACAATAGGATGTCAAATAAAATTATAAAAAAAGATATTACTCTAATGCAACGTTTAGGTCCCCCCACAGGCACCCACGCCCGTAGTACATGGAGCTTGCGAGAGCTACTAACTCCTTTTGTCAATTGAGTCGTGTGTCTCTGTCTGTGTGTTACCACCGCTTATTAATTCTCTTTTGTAAAGTCAGTGATTATAATTAGTGATATTTAGTGAATTTAGGATGGTTTTTATGTTTACGATCATTAGTAAAAAAGTTCACTTAACACGAAAAACTACGGAAGTGCCCATTATCGGCCAACCTAAAGATACAAGTGATTTCAGTGTACTGCCAACTAAATTACATGTTTTGAAGTATTCTGAGTGGGTTCGAAATCAATTGAAATTAGAGGGGTGTTATCAGCCAGCAAAAAAGGTAATAGCTATGCGAGTAGCTTTGAAGCTTGAAGAATTATGGAAGAAGGCGTCTGTTCCTGTTTGTACTACAAACAATATTCTATATATGATTTTGAAACTTCACGAGCAGGGTGAAAAAATTAAAAAATCTTCAGGGTCTACCAGAAAACATTCAAACACCTTCAAAGTATCTGTAGATCCAATATTTCAAATCCAATATTGTAAATAGTCTGTTCGATATCTGTTCTTATAAATATGATCTCAGCAACTGCCTCTGTGCAGCTCCAAAAAGGTTTCGCCAATAGAGTGTGAGTTTTTAAACTACCAACGTAGTCTTAGACTTATGACTGTTGGAAGTTGTGATAAAAAAGAAAACAAAAAGCTCGAAAAAAGATTTGAAAGGAGATTAAAATCTTTGCAACCAGTAATAAATGTAAGTCTCCAACAAACTGAAAATGTAGTTGTAGATGTTGTGTTAACAGGTAAAAGGCATCCTATTGTAAATGAATCTGACTGAGAAAGTGACTCAAAGTCTCAAAAATCAAGTGAAGGAAGTGATTATGATAAAAGCTTACTTAAAGCACGGGAGGAAAAAGTTTCTTCTGTTTTAGTAAAACAAGAGCTACCACGGAACCTCTCTTTATTTTCCAGAGCATGTGACCGCAGAGCTATTTCTAGCAGAACTGGAGCTGAATTAACTAGTGCTCTTTTATAGATCTTAATGTTGTTACTTGTGAAAACTAGGCAGCAGTTGTAGATCAAAGATTTTCCGTGAAAGGATAAAATCTCGCCAAGCCTCAAGTTCGATGCGTACATCAGAGCCAATGGGTTTCTATTTTGATGGATGAAAAGATGATACAATGCCCAAACAAGTTGTAGCTGGTAAATCGGTACTTAAAACTGTCAAAGAAGAACATATATCTTTGGTTGAGGAATCAAACTCAAAGTATTTCGGACAAACAACGGGGAATTAGACTGTATCTGAATTTTTAATTTTTGACAATACCAATGTATAGAGCAAGTAAAAGCGATTAATTCTGTTTTTTTAATTTTTCTATAACTCGTAAATTAAGCTCAAAAGCAATTTTTAAAAGTGCTTGTATGGAAAATCGTCGTTTTTATTCATGTTGCAACTGCGCCTACAAAGCGAGTGAGATATAATACAATCGAAAGTAGTTAGACAGAGATAGGAAATTTGGTAGTTTTTTTTTAAATGTAATTAAAAGAGATGTGTAAAATCGAATTTTGTTATTTTTTTATTCAAGTCGTCAGAAAACTGACGGTAGTGTTACTTAGGTTATGATTTTTCTGACACTTTTAATAAAAAATACGGTTTTACATGTCTCTTTATAATCAAATTCGAAAAAACAGTGGAAAACTGCATTTTTTCTGAAAACTGTCAGAAAAATCATAACCTATGTTATGACTTTCGTCAGTTTTTTGACAACTTGAATAAGAAAATAACAAAATTCGATTTTACACATCTCCTTTAATTACATTTTTGAAAAAAACTACCATATTGCCTATCTCTGTCTAACTACTTTCGATTGTATTATATCTCACTCGCTTTGTAGGCGCAGTTGCAACATGAATAAAAACGACGATTTTCCATACAAGAACTTTTAAGAATTATTTTTGGGCTTAATATTGAAGATCGAGAAAAATTAAAATAGCCAAAAGTATTCTTTTTATCTCTATTTTCATAAAATAAAATAAAAAAAAGACAGTCTAATTCCCCATTCCAGTAAATGGCACTGGTAAAAAAATTGTAACCTCAATTCTAAAATTTCTTCAGAATTCCTTCACACACCCAAGCTGTTGAGAGGATCGTGAAAGTGGTTATGGAGGCTTCCAAACATATCTGCTGTTCCAAGGAAAGAGATAGAAAGTCATTTCAAAACAACTATGGATTATAGACAACATTTTTGATAAGCATTTTTTAAATTAGAATAAAAACTTATTTTTGCAAAAATTCTTTAAGTTTAAATAAAATGCTGGAGACCTAAATGTTCCATTAGGGCACTATTTTTTTTATACTTTCATTTCACACCCTATTGTTGACATTTTTCAACTTGGAGAGAAAAATCACCTCAATCTTCATTACAAAAAAAAATATAGAAGAATTCAATTTTTTTAAGAAAATGATAAACTTTAGACTTCTTGCGGGAGACCTAAATGTTCCATTAGGGCACTATTTTTTTTATACTTTTATTTCACACGCTATTGTTAACATTTTTCAACTTGGAAAGAAAAATCACCTCAATCTTCATTACAAAAAAAAATATAGAAGAATTCAATTTTTTTAAGAAAATGATAAACTTTAGACCTCTTGCGGGAGACCTAAATGTTCCATTAGGGCACTATTTTTTTTATACTTTTATTTCACACCTATTAATTGTTAACATTTTTCAACTTGGAAAGAAAAATCACCTCAATCTTCATTACAAAAAAAAATATAGAAGAATTCAATTTTTTTAAGAAAATGATAAACTTTAGACCTCTTGCGGGAGACCTAAATGTTCCATTAGGGCACTATTTTTTTTATACTTTCATTTCACACCCTATTGTTGACATTTTTCAACTTGGAAAGAAAAATCACCTCAATCTTCATTACAAAAAAAAATATAGAAGAATTCAATTTTTTTAAGAAAATGATAAACTTTAGACCTCTTGCGGGCGACCTAAATGTTCCATTAGGGCACTATTTTTTTTATACTTTTATTTCACACCCTATTGTTAACATCTTTCAACTTGGAAAGAAAAATCACCTCAATCTTCATTACAAAAAAAAATATAGAAGAATTCAATTTTTTTAAGAAAATGATAAACTTTAGACCTCTTGCGGGAGACCTAAATGTTCCATTAGGGCACTATTTTTTTTATACTTTTATTTCACACCTATTAATTGTTAACATTTTTCAACTTGGAAAGAAAAATCACCTCAATCTTCATTACAAAAAAAAATATAGAAGAATTCAATTTTTTTAAGAAAATGATAAACTTTAGACCTCTTGCGGGAGACCTAAATGTTCCATTAGGGCACTATTTTTTTTATACTTTCATTTCACACCCTATTGTTGACATTTTTCAACTTGGAAAGAAAAATCACCTCAATCTTCATTACAAAAAAAAATATAGAAGAATTCAATTTTTTTAAGAAAATGATAAACTTTAGACCTCTTGCGGGAGACCTAAATGTTCCATTAGGGCACTATTTTTTTTATACTTTTATTTCACACCCTATTGTTAACATTTTTCAACTTGGAAAGAAAAATCACCTCAATCTTCATTACAAAAAAAAATATAGAAGAATTCAATTTTTTTAAGAAAATGATAAACTTTAGACCTCTTGCGGGAGACCTAAATGTTCCATTAGGGCACTATTTTTTTTATACTTTTATTTCACACCCTATTGTTAACATTTTTCAACTTGGAAAGAAAAATCACCTCAATCTTCATTACAAAAAAAAATATAGAAGAATTCAATTTTTTTAATCAAATGATAAACTTTAGACCTCTTGCGGGAGACCTAAAGTTTTTTCAATCGGGCCAAATTTTTTTGTGGTACATGGGGGTCCATGGAGACAACTTTTTATCAACTTGAAATTTTGAATTTCCAAAAATAGTTTTTTTCGATACACCCTAATATACAAGAAATCAAAATCAAAACATACATAATTATGTTTTGATTGGTATCATCAGTAATAGCTTGTTTTCAAGAGTAACAAATAGTTAAATCTAATTAAAAAAGTTAATAGATAATCAACTCTGTGAGATTATATAAAAAATAGTCGATTATATCCAGATATCACCGACCTTTTCACAGACATTTATAAAAAAAGACTAGCTGTGAGCTATTAATTTCCCTCATATCATTTACAACCCTAAATAAAAATAATATTTTCCTACGTTAAGAACAAATTATTGAGTGTGGGTGGTTGTGGCGGTGTAGGTGTATTGACGAACGATCGAAATGTAGAAATAAATTGAAACTTAAATAATTTAAGACACCATCGAACCACAAGATGTAGGTTATAGTTGTTTAATATCTTATCACACTCAAATAGTTAAACCAAATTCAAATTTTACAAGAAATACAACTATTTCAAATTTAAATGCAAATTAGATATTGTTTTTGCTTTACAATAATTTATCCTTTAATATCTCTGTTTTGATAATATCGAGATTTGTTTTACATAATCATACAGTGTGTTTTTAGACTTAGACGTCTTTAGGTAGGTGTAGGAAGTAGGAAGTACGCTGAGAAAATGGCTACTATTTTTTGTAATTGATAAATGTGGATTAAATTTTTTTATCAATTTTCCCAATGTTAAAATTTGTCAATCAACTTTTGTTTTTATAAAATCTTCTTATAGAATAAGTATAAGTACTATAAATCTTGTACAAGACCACGACCAGGGCTAACGTTGTACAACAGTTAAGACGATTATCTTTTAATTGAATTTCAGTTTTCTTAGATATCACATAAAATAATTATCAGTAAGCATGTAACATTTGCTTCAAATAATAGTTAACTATTATTTTAAATTATATACGTTGTACATCAGTTAAAAATATAATTATAATTTGATGGAAATTTGTTCGACTAATGTTAAATGTAACTATTTTTAATCCAATAATGGTACATTTCTGAACTAAAAATATTTCTCAATTTGTCTAAAACAATTTTTAAAAATTGACACTTATGATTAAATATAAGATAAAGCGTTTTTATAAGAATAAGATATAGGAAGTAGGTCGTCCCGTTTCAGTGCTTCTGTCAGGATAAATTTTCTCGAGCTTGACCATAACCTTTTCTTTTCGAAAAAGGCAAATTAAACCACTTATTATTATCAATATTATTTTTTATTAACTTTTACATTGTGTACTTCGGTTTAAAAATTAGTAAGTAGGTACATATTTTATTTTTGCACGATAGAACAATATCACTTAGTTACCGCGTTTGTTGGCAGATCGGTAAGTATGTTTTACTGGTAACTCATATAAACAAAACAGTAAGTAATTTACTTACCGTTCTAGAACGGTAAGTAAAAAAATAAAAATAGTCATTTAAAAACGATATAATTCAAAAAACATTAAATAATAATAAATAAGACTTCGAACCAAAAACAGAAAAATCAGGGTGATCATATTCAGGCCCATCTTTTGGGAGTAAGTTATTTGAGTGCTAGCGAACACGAAAATCTGGTTGGCTGCTCAAAGCACTGGCTCTCAAATAACTAATTCCCAAAAAGATGGGCCTGAATACGATAATCCTGATTTTTCTGTTATGGGATAACATAACAGACTAGTCCCGGCTACTCCTTCACATTGAAATTGAACGTACAATTACTACAACTACTAAAAGTAATAACACTACTTTGTGCGGCACTTGGATTTAGAGAAACTGCTACTGAATTCAACGTTTGTCTCACCTCGGCGCTACCTTGTTCTGTATTTAAATTTTTTTTAGCAAAGTCAATTTTGTTTTCAAGCGAATCTTCAACGTAAGTCTCTGCTACGGTGGATGATCTCCACCCACCATGCCTCTTCAGTCCTAATACGTCTACTCCTTTATTCGCTAAAAAGGTCGCCGAAGTGCGCCTAAAGGAATGACCGGTGTAAGTATTGGAGTGTTGTAATTTTAGAAAATTTGCGATTTTTGACGGCCAACTTCCAATAATCCCTTTGCCTATTACTTGATTGCTACACTTCCCCTTATGATATTTCAAAAATAAGTGCTGACTCTTTGCATTTTGTGGGCGTAGCCTGAAGTATTTTCTACATATTTCCAGGTAGTTAATATCATTATCTTTGTCAATTACCGTAAATGTTCGCTGGATGTTGTACTTCGTGTTGGGAATTTTCACGATCAAAAATGATTCTCGATCTTCTATGTCTTGCACGCACATACTATACAATTCTTCTCTCCTACACGCGCCTGATATACCTAATATCATTCCCACCTAAAAATGAAAACAAAAATTCTTATCTTATAAATCACAATAATATAGATAAATGTAAAAATACCTTAAGAGTTAAAAATTCATCATCCGGAGCTTCTTTCAAAAAGTTCGTCATACCTACCTTAGTGAAAATGTCAGATTTTTTTGGCTTGTGCCCAACATTTTTCCTTTTAAGGAATGCTATCAAGGTTGTGAACTTGGATATATCAATTCCATCATTTAGAAAAATTGTACTTTTGAGCATCGAATATTCAGCCCAAAGACTTCCAGGTGACTTAAACTTTTCATTTCGTCGTACAAAATAAGCCAGCAAAATTGTTTCGTTAATTTGTAGATTTTTATCCTCACACCAGCTTTTAAAGATTTTGTATACATTCTCATAACAAATTCTCGACTTTTCAGGAACAATAGAGGAGCAACCAATATTCCAAGCTTCTTCTATTTCACTGTCCACACTTTTTAAATCACTCATTTTTATGTCGTTTTTATGCACCAAAATATTAGAATTTTTTACTTCAAAAAGCGGAGACAATTTGTTAGTAAATAATAACACTATGGTAACAACTTCAAATATTTTTATAAAGCCATCTAAAAAATTATGTTGCACAAAAATTAAAACATAATTTTTGACATTTTCATTTTTATGATTAAGGAAAAGTTTCTATCGTGCAAAAAACGTTGTAAGCATTACAAACGTTAAGGGTTTACTGGTCTCAGACAAAATTGGGGACTGCGCTTCGCTTAGTCCCCAAACATTTTGTCTTTGACCAGTAAACTGCCCTTACCGTTTTTTATACTTAAATTACTATTATGAAAAAAATCCCAATATCAATGAATATTTAAAAATAGAATAGTAGTGACAATTATTATGTATATTAATAAACAAAATTGAATTAAAATTATGAAAGAATTTTTGCAACTTAAAATTTGCTAAAATTTCTAATCTGTATGTTATCAATAAATATTTCGAAAAATAATAAAAATCGGTGACGTCACTCTCTCGAGACGATTTACCTAAGCCCCAATATTTCAGTAACAACTTAATCAATAGACTAAAATTTCTCTGAATTGAGGTTTACATAAAATAAAGTAAATTGGGAATTTGGGAAAAAATCATACTTTAAGTTTCACTAAATGGACCCATTACATTACACTCCACCTCTTAGAAAAAATCGATTACTCTAATATATTTCTAAACTTCAAGTTCATTTTCAAAAAGTATACGTTAGGTGCTTTTCTTTTAAGAAAAAGTAAAACAGCAATTAATTTAAGATTTTATTTAATAAAATTATGTTTACTTAAAAAAACCATTAGCTAATTGCACTCAGTGTATCTCTTTTGATACAGGTGTCAAGTTCTTGTCATGATTACTGTGTAATTTATTATGCTATATATTTGCTTCAAAAATCTTCTTCCCTTATTTTTAGCTTTAAGTATAAATTTTATAAGATAATGGATAGAAAATTTTCATTTGCTTAAACGTATATTTTTTGACTGAAATTGTTGGTGTTCAAATAAAGTAATAGGTAGGAAAAGACATGGTAAACATTTATCATTACGTATTAATAATTTATTAACCTTACAGTTCGTTTTTCATGTTGGGTGTTTATTTACCTAACTATGATAAATGGGATTTATTGCTTCTTCTCAACGTATTTTTCGTTTCATTACTGTAGTACTACTCATGTACTCATTCTAGATTTATGCATTTTTAGTTAAAAAAAATTTCCTTTTTATGGAAATCCAAATTTTTTAACGTTTTCCAAATTGTAAATATTGTTTGTAAACCTACGATATTACTATCACTTAATCAAATAAATTATAAAAGTGGTTATTTCTTGGGCTAAACAATCAATCAAACAAAGTATGAGAGTAAAAAACAAGTTTAACTCCTCTCGATCTTTTATCCACTTTCGATCAGGTTTTTCCCGAACTTGTTTTCCGAAAACTTCAAATTACTCCCTACCCTATTCAGGAATATTAATAGATTCTTGTAAGACAATAAACTGTTACACCAGAAAGCGGGTGTTGCAGTATTTCTCCCTTTAGCATTGCTCATCAGGCTCAGACGGAGAGAGGAGAGTTCGAAACCACAATAAAACACACTAGGATAGAAAGTAAACAAAATATTTATTAACAAAGAAAAATAACTCTATGTACCTAAAGGCACGGATACAAAAAAAATCTTCCTAAGGAAAAAAAAAGTAATAATGGATAACGACTACCAAAATACAAATCTGGGTGAAGATGACTCCCACTGTTCTCCCAAACCACTAGTTCTCGTCTTAGAGAATAAACTAGTCTTCGAAGAGAAATCACTAGACCTGGATAACTTTTCCACCAGATGACTAGACCTCTCTCTTAAGAATGAGATCACTAGACCCAATGAAAAGAGAATATTCACTCACCAGAATACAGAATAGAAGGATCTCTTTGAGATCGAAATTGGTCGTTTAAGAGAGATCAATAGACCTGATGAGAGACAGGAAGGCAGAGAAGAAATTTCTTCTTTTAGAACAATATAGTCCTCTCTTTGAGATACTAACTGGTCCTCGAAGAGAGATCACAAGCTCTAAAAAGAAGAACCAGAAACTACGTATTTCAACAGATTAATAGTCCTCTCTATGAGATTCAAAGCGGTGCTCTAAGAGAGAACAGTAGTCCTAGAGTAATAAATATAGATCCAGCGGATTTGCTGAAGGCAACAAGGTAAATAAAATAAAAATTTATTAATTAAACTAAAACGCTTAATTTATCACGGAATTTGCTGAAGGCACACAGTAAACAAAATAATTTAAAAAGGTAAAGTAATAATTATTTACGAATTTCATGAATTTTTCTTGTAAAAATGCGTATACAGTACTTTTTTCTCCAATTTTATGGGTTCAAAGTTTACGTAAGAATGAAAAACGATTGTTTTTTTCGATCACGATTAAAAATACAAATTTTTGAATTTCTACATATCGCCAAAAATAAAATTTCGCAATATTTTGAAAACAAGAGCCAATCTGGCAAAAATAATTTCATTTTCGAATTCAGCGGCCCAAAAGACCTTTAGAATAGCTTATGCTCACCTTGAACAAAATGGCTGGTGACCAGTGTTATCGATCTGCAAAATTGAACTACGGAAAAGAGAAAATCAAGTCATTTTCATGAGTAAATTTTGTAAATTTCTCGAAAATGTGAAAATTGAATGTCGGACATTTCTATATTGTAACATTGAATTTTCAAACTTAAAAGTTTGTCTGTCTGTATGTGCGATATGCGTGTGTGGGAAATTAATTAATTACCTTAACGAGGGTATTTATAAGTGCCCTTTTGTGGAATAAGCAAATCAGTTGAGATCAGCTATAGATTTTAGTGAAACTGAAAACTGTGGAAAATTAAAAAACGTAAAATTGATTTAAACATTAAAATTAAATTTCCTATACACTAAAGCTGGAGATGGGCGATTAAAACAAAATAAATTAAAAAAAATTCTCTTTAGCTTTTAAACTTAAATTAATTTTACTTAAATTTTTTTACTTTTTAACAATTTTAAACTTCATTTATATCTTATTTGAACTCGAAACACTTTTTTTTACCATTTAAAAGTTTTTAAGTTGCTTAACAACCACCGTTGTTTAAAATTAAACAATTTAAATCACAAAAGTTAGTCTTTACATAGATATAATTAAAAGTCTAGCCGGAAATTAATTGTAAATTTAACTTAAAATAAATAAGGATCAAAACTAATAGGAGCTTTGGCGAGTACAAAAATATATATCTTTCCTGTTTGTTCTAACGGTTTAGCTGGTATTGTGTTTAAATGTAGCTTTTAATCGTACGAGGTGTTATTATACAGGGTATCCGAAAGAACGAACTAAATGGTGAGATTTGTAATGGTTAAAGTGAGCTCTTTGAGTGTCGTTTTAGCCCAATGTGGCACACATTTAGTAAGGTTGGGTTTCATAAAGGGTGCTAAGCACATGCTGAGCACTTGCCTAACTTAGGTCGAGTTTCATAAAGGGTGCTGAGCACTTGCTCGACTTAAGTTCGAGATCGGGATCAAGCTTTCTCAAACTCGAACAGTTACGTCGCCGCTTTCGGCGGTTATCGGTTGAAAACAAACAAACTGCCAACCTTTTCGAAACATGGGCAACTCGTTCTTTACGTTTGTTTTCAACCGATAACTGCCGAAAGCGGCGACGTAATTGTTCGAGTTTGAGAAAGCTTTATGAAACGGAATTTTAGTCCGCGATCTCGAACTTAAGTTGAGCAAGTGCTTAGCACCCTTTATGAAACTCGCCCTTAAGGTCGCGATCGCGGATTTAAGTCCGTTTCATCAAAGAACATATAGAAGAGACTACCGAAACCTATATTAAAAAATGTGAAAGGCTTTTAAAGGTCAAAATCGCTTAAAATCCCTCGAATGGTAAACTTGTTTTACCCCTTCCTTTGTTGCTCCCGACTCTACATGCTATCTTATTCACTCGAAAATGCCCCGGTGACTAGGGTCATCTTCTTTAGCAGGGATTTTTGGTCACATTCGGCCCATAAGCTTTGCCAGTCTTACACTGTATAGTCTTTGGTTTCATAGAGCTTTCTCAAACTCGAACTTGCCCTCGGCGATTCTCGCTTAGTACGTTTGCTTTCTACCAATAACCGCCGGAAGCGGCCAGACTTCATTCTTGCCATTGTTCGAGTTTGAGAAAGCTTTTTGAACCAAACTTAAGTCTGCGATCGCGAACTTAAGTTAGGCAAGTGCTCAGCATGTGCTTAGCACCTTTCATGAAACCCAGCCTGAGCGGTATAACACTTCTTGAATGGTTGGTTTTAGAGGTGCTGCATGAAAATACTTTATTTGCAAACTCTCTAGAGCAGAAGATTCAGCTATACGGTGCTTGTGGGCACCTCTAGGTTAGGTTAGGTTAAAAAAGTGTCCACCATCTTGGTCCACTGGCTCTGACGTTGCGTGATGTTAAATGGTCCAACAACGTACTGATTCTACCTTCTAGATTTAAAACAAACATTTAGGTAGAAAATCGAAAAGATTGATCAAACCCTAATATTATTATTAATTAAGCTCACTATTTTAAAATATGAAACACGAATTTAGTAGGTACATATTGCGTACATATAAAATAAACAAATCCAAATATTAGGTAAACACTTATTACACGAAACGGCTGTCATGAATGTTAATATTTTGTAAATGAAACTAATGAAGCAATCGATGAAATGAATCGCTCATTTTTATTACCTAACGAAATTTATTCTGATAAAACTGATATTACTATTATTAGGTATAAGCGTACGTATCACATTGGTCTTTATTAATCACTTTTATTAAATTTTCAAATCGTAATTTTTCAGAGAAAATCCATTTGTATCAATCAAACAAAGTTGCAGTAATTAATTTTTAACGTTAGTTGCTCCTTGTTAAAGCATGAAATAATTTAAAAGTTGTAATTATTTAATAATTTACATATTACAACAAAAATATAATGTTGGTCTTGCACATTATGTTGATGACAACGAAGAATAATTGTTGGCGTAATTCATAATTAGAGCGGTTACTACTAACACCTGCGAACAATTATTACACGAAACTTAAATTTTACCTCTGCTTTAACTTTGATGCAAAACTTAATATACATATTAATTTGTTTATAATTGCATTTAACTTTGCTTCTTTTTCCTCGTTTTACATAATTTATGCGCACTTCATTAAAACGCAAAATTATAGTTCGTTATTTAAGTTTTATTCAATTCGTTGGAATAACTAAACCTACTGTGTATAATTTTTCTATAGGCGTAAAATTATTGCAAACTTCGTTAAAATATACGCTCTTTTTGAGAAATTCCACTTCTCTTTTTTTTAATTTTGCGTTTCCTTTCACTCGGTCTGCAAACGTTGCCTCTGTGCGACAAAATGCTCCCTTGTGACACTTGTACTTTAATATACCATTATAGACGCAAACCAAGATTGCTATACAATCATTTTTCTGAACTAAACTACTACAAGCCTAACATTTCTAACAAGCTCCGTGGTGAAAAGACAAAAATGAAATGACAATGCATCGCAAATGTTATGAAACGTTTTTACATTTTGCATTCGGGAGGTATTTTTTCGATTTTTCACGAAAACGATGTACCTTATGAAAAAGATATAAAAATAATACTTTTTTTTAGTAAATGAAATTGTACATTTAATTCTGTAATAAAAAAATTGAAAAATGTTTTTACCAATAAAGTTATTGCAGAAAAACCAAGACCAGTTGCACGTAACT
This sequence comes from Malthinus seriepunctatus, assembly GCA_963924605.1. Lineage (NCBI taxonomy): Eukaryota > Metazoa > Arthropoda > Insecta > Coleoptera > Cantharidae > Malthinus > Malthinus seriepunctatus. Next base: position 91,380,308 of record OZ004600.1, read on the forward strand.
GGCGTGTTTCAGGTGTTTTAGGGAGCCGCTGTTAGATGCTCCCACATCTAGAAGGGTTCTACTCACGAAAATTTTCGAGTTCATCTTCTAGGCTTAAAAACTGGCTTTGGAAGTGGTGATGGTTGTACAAAATTTTTAATGCAGAAAAATCACGATGTTGATAATGGAGCCACGTTGGAAGAAGTGTATGTAGTGAAGAGATTGTAACATGAAATTTTTGATTTAACACGTTCTAAAAGGGGTAGATAACTCCAGATGCCCAGTTCGTTTATCACACTTTGAGAGTAGTAAAAAACACCAGTACCACTCTTTAGCTCTAATGCCAAGAAGAGCATCCATGTTGGAAGACTTTTGGTTAGGTAAATTTTCGAATTCATCTTCTAGGTTTAGAAACTGGCTTTGTAGGTGATGATGGTTATTCAAAATTTCCGAGCAGACATCCTGGTCGGGTGCTCTAATGCAGAAAAATCACGATGTTAATAGTGAAGCCACATTGGAAGAAGTGTATGTAGTGGAGAAATTGAAACATGAAATTTTGATTTAACACGTTCTAAAAGGAGTAGATCACTCCAGATGCCGAGTTCGTTTATTACATTTTGAGAGTGGTAGAAAGCCACGGTACTACTCTTTAGGTCTAATGCCAAGAAGAGCATGTTGGAAGACTTTTGGTTAAGCAAATTTTTGAGTTAATCTTCTAGGCTTAGAAACTGGCTTTGGAGGTGATGATGGTTGGGCAAAATTTCCGAGCAGACATCCTGCTCGAGTGCTAAAATGCCGAAAAATTACAATGTTCATAGTGGGCCCCATTGGAAGAAGTGTATGTAGTGAAGAGATTGAGACATGTAATTTTTGACGTTCTAAAAGGGGCAGATCAACCTCCAGATGCCGAGTTTACCACACTTTAACCCTTGTGCACTGTTCAAAAAGTATGCACACATACTACGTTTGGGGGAGAATATGACCCCAATTATTTATTGATAATATTTAATAATTTAAAACATTTTTTACATTTTTAGCATCTGCGGTTACGTTGCTTATTTGTATGTTCAGATGTTCACTACTTTTTTTTACAAAATTTGATTTTTTTTATATAAACCATTATAATTTGGGCTTACGTCTCTGATCTTTGTAATGGAAATAGTTTTTTTAATCTCTACTGCTAACAAGTTGTCGTTTTACGACAACGTAAAATTATACAGCATATTAAGCTATTTTTGGACTTAAAAAATTTTCTCGTTATTATTAATTTCAGTTTTTGGCTTTTTTATTATCAAATTGTAATTGCACTTCCAGTTATAAGACAAAATAAACAATTCTTTTGCCCGTATAAAGTACTGGCTCTAATGAGGGGTCATATTGTCCCCCAGCGTATTATACGTACTAAGTTAAGTTTTTACAAAATATAAAAAAGATTTTAAAAATTTGAAAATAACATATTGTTGTAAATTTTAAATTAGTAAAAGTCACCAAACACAAATAAAAAATAATTTAATTTGGCGAAGCTATGATAGGATAAAGTTGCTTGGGGGGACTATATGACCCCAACAGTGCACAAGGGTTAAGAGTGTTAGAAAACCGTACCACTCTCCAGCTCTAAAGCCAAAAAGAGCATCCATGTTACAAGACTTTTGGTTAGGCGAAGCCTAACCCTGCAGCATTCAACTGTTACGAGGGTATCTCCCTTGTTTAAAAAACGAGACCGAAGGCCGAGCTGTCAGACAATTACATCTTTACACCACTCTCTCATAGCAAGGCCGAAGTAGCCGACAGGCTCTCCCCCCTTAATAACTATTAAAGCCCCTTTGCACGAATTAATTGTTTGTTTACCAAAGTGAGGTTGAGAGAAATCTATTGAAAATACTATTGTTAATATGGAGCAAAAATGTAAAGGCCCGTCCACACACACTTTAATTTTATATAAAGAACATACACTCAATCCAAAGTTTGTACATCTACTTTTTTTACACCCTGTATACTAGATATTAAATGATACAAGCATCCACAATTTGCCTGCTGTCCAATGTTTTACAGTTGCCAAACAGTTAAAATATTTATTTTAGTGCAGATATGGCGGTTCATTTCCTTTCCGCTTTCATCTGTTGCACTGAAGTTCCCAATACAGATTCAAAATCATCCAATTTTTTCTCTTTCACTAGCTCGATTACGTCTAATTATCCTACTGACAAAAGTCTCTTTGCCTCATAGTAAAAAGTTTGTTTGTAAAGGATGCATTTCAATTATTGACTTTGTAAAACCATTTAATTATTCGCATTAGATTGAAGTTTTATTGGTATTTTATAGCGTGATGATAAATATTATTTATTAGCATTTCGTTAGCTATTCAAAATCAACGTATGGTCAAGCATAAATGAAATTAACATGCATTTATGTGGCAGTACATTATAATTTTAGATAGATTGGTCAGATTATTTTACCAAACGGCAAACACGATATTGCACATAACGAACTAAAATTAAGAAAGAATAAATTAATATTTGACTTGTATGAGAGATCTCAAAGATATAAAAGTAAAAGTCAACAATGTCGATTTTAAAAAAAATACTTCTCAGTAATTTCGTGTTTGGAAATTATTTTTACAACAAAAGGCGTATATGGAAATCTCTTGAGGCACTATATGAGAAATTTGTTGATTTATAGCTAGTTATTTATGAAAGCAACCTTAGAAAAATATAAAGCCTACTTTGCATTACAAAATGCTTTTGAAATGGGATTTCGATAAAAAATTTTACTATACGATATAGAAGGCCCTTCAAATAATTTAGATTAAAATCGTGTAGCTATTGTTTTCTTAGGAGATTGAAATAAAAAAAATTAGCTATCCATTTTATTATTCGGATACCCATACATCCACAGATTAAATTAGTAAGAGAAGCGTCATCCTTGAAATCAGAAACCTACTTGTATGAAATGAGGAGTATTATAGGAAATAAGATTCAGTTCTATGAGAAAAACAAAATTAACGCGAAAAGAAAACAAAATGATGTAAAAACACGTGCACAAAAATAATCGAACAATGTATTTGAAAAATGTTTCTACAAAACAAATTTCAGGTTTTCATTATTTTTATTTATTTACTTATTTACGTTTACAGATTACCAAACAAGCCGACTGCTTAATTACACGATTACCTGAACAGACGTCTAAGGTCTATCTTTGAAACTTAACAATTTATACCAGGGCCAATTATATCAAAAAGAACCTTCGAAAAATTTGAATATCAGAAAGAATCCCAAAGGAACCACGTAGGGGAAAGGGCTTACACCCAAATCATATCTTAGAAATTGTAAATTTTGTATTCTGGTAGATTATACTCTAAAAATCCTCAGTATAGACTGAATCTCTGGGAGAACAAATGGGGGGAGGGAGAGACTGTAACGAGATAGGTAGCCATACACTAAAATATTGAATCACCTAGGTATTATAGGTACTTTAAACACGGTGCCGATGTAGATCGTACTCTAAAGATTCTCAGTAAAGACTGAATCCCTTGTAGAATAAATAGGGGGAGGGGCTGTAACGAGATTGGTAGTTATACACTAAAATACAGAAACACCTCTAGATATTGTAGGTACTTTAAACTCGGTGCCGATGTAAATTGAACTCTAAAGATCCTCAGTAAAGACTAAATACCTGGGAGATCAAATGGGTGGGGGCTGTAACGAGATAGGTAGATATAGACTAAAATACTGAAACATCTCTAGGTATTACAGGAACTTTAAACTCGGTACGGATGTAGATTATACTCTAAAGATCCTCAGTAAAAACTGAATCCATGGAAGATCAAATAGGGAGAAACTGTAACGAGATAGGTAGATATAAACTGAAGTACTGAAACACCTCTAGGTATTACAGGAACTTTAAACTCGGTACCGATGTAGATTATACTCTAAAGATCCTCAGTAAAGACTGAATCCATGGAAGATGAAATAGGGAGAAACTGTAACGAGATAGGTAGATATAGACTGAAGTACTGAAACACCTCTAGGTATTACAGGAACTTTAAACTCGGTACCGATGTAGATCATACTCTAAAGATTCTCAGTAAAGATTGAATAACTGGGAGATCAAATTGGGGGTGGGGGCTATAACGAGATAGGTAGATATAAGCTGACATACTGAAGCACCTCTAGGTATTATAAACTTTAATGGTATGTCGTACTCTAAAGATACTACTTATAAAAGTCTGGGCTCTTTATGGATACTTTTCTGAAACTAACTTTTAATGATACAAATTTGTGAGGGTAGTAAATTTACCGTTTTTACAGAAAACTGTTTACTACCCTAAATTTCAAATGTAAATGATCTAATTTTAAGTGGTTTAGTTTTTAAGAATAATAAACGAGGGCTTTTTCTTAGCGCACCCTCGTCAATTGTCAGTCAAAACCAAACATAAAGGGAGCCAGCTTGACCATAATGCATCCTTCGAGAATCGGACAAGTAGGGTATTCCTACCTGAACATCTGGTCTTCGGGGATCTGATGTCTAATTGCAGATATCGCTGCCGTCGTCACTGCTGCCGCCGTCTCTACCGCCGTCCGTTTGCTGCCGCCATCTGTTTGCCGCTGCCGTCCGTTCTGACGCCTGTTGTCGCTACCGCCGTTACCGCTGCCGTCCGACTGTTCCGCTCGGTTGGCATCGCTCGCACCTGGAATTAATTTAACCGTCGTGAACACCTCTGTTACAAGTGATCGTATTGCGCCGGTCATAGCTCGTAGCAGAGTTCCGGTAAACCCCTGGTGATCGTATTGCGTCGGTCATAACCAGCGGGGAACGGAGCTCTTGCTTAAAGATTTCTCGTGTACCCGGTGTACTGCCGTCAGGGAGCCAGATGAGCAATTAACATGGCTCATTAGCCGACAAAGTCCGTACAGGGTAACGACCGCAGGCGGAAGAAACTCCGCGACCACTATTTATTATATTCGCGTAACCCTTTATGCTTGGTTTGGCTACTGGGTCTGTATTATAATCTGTCTGTTTATTCACTCTTATTTTCATTGGTTTTATGTAGTTTTAGATTAGTTTTAAGTCAGTAAATATTTCTGTGTTTTGATCCGCAGCTGCCGTGTTTGATAAATAAATTTGCATAATACAAGTTATATTTATTATTTCCTCGTTTGAGGTGGCGCCCGAGTAATTAAAAGCCGCAGGTAAAAAGTATTAAAAGTAGGTAGAAATTCTTTACCATCGTCATCTTGGAAACTGGACCATCTGCAACTGTTTTGCTACCCGGAAAGCAGTAAACCATAATAATCACCCTTAACCAACCTTGTAAATATAAGTTTAAGAATGTGGTGGTTCGGTAGAAGGCGTGGTTATAAACTGTTTCCCTGGTTGTGATTTTAGTCAGCTTATTTCTTTAGAGTTTATAGAGTAGGCTTCCGAGCTAACAAATAGGAAATTCATAGACACTTTTACGGAGAAAATACAACAAGCGAAGACTGATTTAAAAAAAATATTAAAAAAGGATTTTCATTGCAGAAATGTCAGTTTTAAGATTTTTGCTAACGCAGTCGCAGTCATTGCTTAGATTGACGACACTTGCTAATTTTGAGTCGTTAATTTCTCAAAAACCAAAAGTTAAAATGTAATGTTGATTTGTTTATCCAATAGTTGCCGTTACTGCCTCGGGGATAAGAAATTTTGAATGCCTTTTCCAGAGAAATAAGGTGGCAATTAATACAAATAACATTTCATTTCTGTACTGCATTTTACAGTTGTTTATTTTTATATAAATACTTCACATTTGAGGCTGAAATTAACTCATCTCCGAGGCTTTAACGGCAAGTATTTGATAAACAAATCAGCATTTCATTTTAACTTTTGGTTTTTGACAAATTGTCAACGCAAAATTAGCAAGTGTTGTGGATCTAAGCAATGAGTGCGAGTGCGATAGCATATGCCTACTAAATGAAGTCCTTAAACGAAATAGTTAAAATTTTTTTCATAACGGGGATGGAACGCATGATATTGGTTGAAAACGAAGTGGAAAAAAAATATCTGACATGATTACATTTAGATATAATTTCTTTAGCAGGTGTTATATTGTACTAGAGGGACCTCAACACTCAACATATGTTTAGTTAAACCGCCTTATTTTCTCCAAAATTTCAAAACTTACCCTTAAAATATAAATTCATATTTGCTGGTAGTTGGGAGATATTTCTTATTTATCGATTGGATTAAGAAATCTTTTGTTCCACTACAACATATAATCAATAAATAAATGCTTTATTACACTACTAATAATATTGACATCACTAAGCTACTACCACAGTAAATCCTAGACTTATTGGAATTATAGTAAAGCCTAAAGGCTCTACTAATAAATTTAGAATCTATTATTTATGATTAAACATTAAAATTGACTCAAAATTGTTTCTTCCAAGGAAGAAGTTAGTGTAATAACATTTAATGATTTCAATTAAAGCACTAAAAATGGCCGTAAAAGTTACTGATGACCACTGGAAATAATCAACTTTTAAAATTCGTGTTTAAAAATGTAACTCATCATTTTTTACGTTTTCTTTTATACGTCTCTTTAAAAAGGTTCTGAAAGGATATTTTTGAATATTCACTATGTCATATAGAGCATAAAATTCTGAATTAATTCAAGCTTAAAATGTAACATCAGATTTTTTTCCTACATTTTCTCAAGAAATGCTAACATAAGTGAAAAATCTACCATTAAATTTTTTTTAATAATTTATTAGTTGGTAAAATCGATACTTCGAAATAAAAAATATATTGGAACGAAATTATTTTTAAATTAAGTTAAATAAACTAATCAAGATGTTGTTATCAAAGTAAAAATCTTATAAGGCCAAATAGATTAGTAAATTTTTTCGTGTGTTAAAATAAGACGATTCGTGTCCTAAATTACTTCTTAATTGCAATATAAAGCAAAGAGGTTTACTTAACATTACATTGTATTCCTCTAGTTACATAATCCTAAAATTTATTACTTCGGAGGAAAGTTGCGTAACAAGTTGAAGCTGTAACTACAAAAAGCTCAGTCATCTGCAAACAAAGGCAAATTAAATTATAGTTTCAGCAACAAGGTGTTAACAGTAATAAAATAACGTTATATTCAAGCGTTATCGCTAATGAGAAAAGCTCAATTCAAAATTGTACTATTTGCCTCGTCTTGTAGTCGCCTTTTAATGACGATAAGGGTGACTGAATCGTGATTTGGTTTCATTCGTCTTTTAATTCGCACAATATACTAGAAAGAGCGTGTTGTGCGTGATCACACGAGCTCGCGTGTACCCTAAGCCGGCTTGATGGAACCAATTAGCTACCCGCTTGCCTTAAAAATGTATGTGAATATTAGATTCAAATACAGATAGAATCGAAAATGGATAGATTTGTTACGACTTTTTTTAAAACTCCCCAATTACAGCCGTATCAATTTATATTTTCACAACAACAAATTTTAATAGAATAAATATTAAATTCGCGTAAAGCTGCAAAGTGCATATAAATTTCAAACTGCATTATTTAATTTGTCTTAAAAACGAGTGCCGTATTTACAGCTAGGTGCTTGGAATAATAAAATTCTCCCGTGCCACTTTTCAATTATAAATTTGGAAACTTTTATATCCTGAATTAAGCTGCTGTATGTTTCTTGAAGCAGCAAGAAAGTACCTTCTCTCTAAGCTCGCTTGAGCTCAAATTTCTTTTTAAGTATTTCCCTCTTGTTCTGGAAATATAAAAGTTGGTTGTTTGTAAACGAATTTTTATACTGCTTTTGAATAATAAAAAAAGGGAAGAATAAGGACGTTGTAATTTTTTTTAGTTAAAAGTATCACCTGTAATGAACTTTATCTTGATTTTCCTTCAAAGCCACCTACTGTGGAAAATTTTAGCACGTAGTTGTAAGATTTATGGCTTGTGATTGAAAAAGGATTTTAAAAAAAGTAATTAAATTTTATGGAAATTCTCGATGAATAATTCAATTTATAACAAGTGTTAAAAATCAAACTTTAATGTTACAATAGTTGGCACTTGATGGTACATTCCTATAGTTCTAAAATCTATTTTAAATTGAAAACTAAAGAAAATTCCAATTTTTCACACATAAATAAGTTTTTATTTAAATTTAAATTAGATCGACTGATGATGACTAGTGAAATAAATTACTTTTGACGCCTTGTACCTTCAAAAGAAAAGATATATTTGGAAAAAAAATATGCAGCAACCTGATACACGCCCTGAAAAATAAAATTGCATTTGTTGTGATGATATAAACATCAAAGTTGGCTGTATATTTTTTAGACCATAGAGAATACATTTGGATATAGGGGTTGCTTTGAAGGGACTAGTAGATGGAATTCGAGTATTTTTCTTTGCTTATAAATTACAGTGTGCTTAAAATTGTGTATAAAAAATGGGGTTGTTTTACCTTTCTTAATAAGCAGGTAGTTTGTTATCAACTGTGATAATTAATTAACATTTATGTAAAAAGGTGTTGTAAGGAGAGTGGAAAACTCATACCATTCGACTTTTGTAAATAGTCTAGTATGGACAGTATTGCTTTAGCTTCATTATTAGTTCTAATTAGCAAAATTAAGCCACAGGGCTTAATTTAGCATTTCTAAGGCCGGTATTAGACTGTAGAAGTTCTGAAGTGTGTACATGGCAAAAAGTTTAAAGAGTCCATTATCAGCACAGCAAAAGTGTAGGAGAAAGTCACTATTTTTAATTATCTAGGTTTAGTAGAGTAAAATAGTACCTAGGAAATGAAATGAAATGGCACCCGAAATATAAAAATAGGCGTATTACAGCTAATGCATAGAGTGGCCAAGAAATGTTTGAGAGCAGGTAGAGGTGGAAAAAAAGAGAAATTGAAGACCAAATGGGGGTGGCTGGATGAAGTAGAGGCTGATCCGCAAGAGCTACACGCCAGTAACTGGAAGGAAGAATAAATTTCTAATTTTTGGAATTGTCAAGGCTAGCGCTGCACTTGCAAAATTTCTCGTGAGAAATGAGCATTTCTCGCAAGAAATCTCGCAATTTTTGCAACTGGAGAATGCGAGATTCGCGTGACGAGGTCTCCATAGCTCTATTCACCTCGCATCTCGTAATTTTGGGAGACTCGCGTGAAGCCCTAGCAAAGGCGGAGACACACTGCACAGACTTTTACTCCGGTTTGGCCTGTGAAATTTTGCAGGCAAGCCTGTATTATAGAGGTATCGGTGGCGTAAATAAAGGGCCCTCAGGGCCCGCGTTGCTGTAAGACCCCCGAAAAGTTCTGTAGATTCTACTATAAAGCTAGCCTTCATCACAACTTCTCGAATCCAGCTTTTTTTTTGAAACCAATAGAAGATAAACTTGGCCCATATTTTAGCGTCTTTAGAAAAAGAAGCTAGCTTCTAGAAGCTATGGTGCAAGACTAGATAAAGAGGTACTTTAAAAATATCTGTTTTTATAATGTATTTTTTTAATTATATTTGTATTTGTGAATAAAGAAAAGAAATAGGTGAATACTTTTCCTCCCTTGTAAAGTTACACAGATGTTTCGACAATAAACAACTAAAAGTCGGTCGGTTGCAAAAGTTTTAGAAATAGTCACAAATGAACCCTAAATTCAGAAGCGTTAATAAAGGGGCCGCAGGACCCACGTTGGGAAAGGGTCCCAGAAACATCGTTTAGCATGAAATTTCGTTATAACCGTTATAAAATCGAATTATGGTTAATCAAAATGATTATTAACGGGATTGGGAGGCCTCAGTCTGGATTTTGCGTGAGGGCCCCCAAACTCTTAATTACGACACTGATAGGTATAGAGACAAAAGATTAAAAGCTTGTGGGTGTATATCCACAAAGTTGGGTTATTATACCTAAAAGGTAACATGTGCCACCTAAATACTTAATGTCCAATAATTTAATGTCAACAGAGACGATAGGCAGGTGTAATGGATATAAACAAATTATAAATTATGAATCCATTTTTTAAACGAAAACTCAAATTTGCGTGTTATCGTATTTAACACATTTTTAATATAAAATGCATAAACTGTTTTATCTGCGCTTTTAATTTCCTACATCACATTTTTTTTTGAACTGTCACCAAAGCATAAACTCTTAAAAGCATTTTATACCACGCACGAAATATTCGTGATTGCACCTCACGTCATGTAATTATAAACAACTTATTGGAAAATTCGTACATATTAAGTAATTTAAGAACCTTGCTATACCGCATATATTAAAATTACTTTTCTGCAAAATTAAAAAAATATTAGATAAATATTATTATTCAATTAGAGCCGACAAAATGTTTGTGGTTTCAACGACCAACAGTTGGCGTTTTAAGTAAAACGTGCTGTATTGCTCTTTCAACCATTTCCACCAAATGTCTCGCCACATTTACAGCCAATGACCACTGCCATAGAAAATACAATTATGTAAATGTTAGTTACAATTCAAATTATCATGTCAGGGGTTTATACTTGTGCTTTTATATCTCTAATATTACATTTAATACAAGCTATTTATTTGATTATGCTGTTGTGAAAAGTATTAAAGAAAATGTTGAATGGTAGGTACTACTAGTACAGGCCATCTGAAAATTAATTTTGATGAAATTTGGAAGTGACTATTTAGAGGTTATTTTGTGTTTTGTATAAATGAACGTAAACTTCAAAGTGTAATCTTTAGGCTTGGGCATGAAGGACGCAGAGGCCTTCATTTTCAGGAGCTTCCACCTATAGCGTAAGCTAATAAATTAATGATATAGCTCATTAATTATTTTGTAAAAAAAACATCAATTTTTAGGGAAACCGGGGCGGAACGGGTACTATATTATTCACATTTAAAAATTATTTTGTCTTCTTCTGCTCAGGAATTATAAGCTCTTTATGGCACATACTGCAACAACTACAACTCCCATAAAAATAACCGTTGGAAAGACAAGCAGCGTCATAGTCAGGATCTTACAATCATAGGAATTATTTGGCCGTTCAATCCCTTCATTGAGAAAAATTGGAACATTTTTTTAATGGATATGGGGGTCTGAAAAGAGAATATTCCCTATAATCTGGAGCCCTCTTTTGGAAACGCACTGTATATAAAATTTGAAGTCTAAAATTATGTTAATCATTGATTTAAAAATTGGTGTTCCTACGTCTGCTTTGAGACAAAATTTTACCATTTTGAAAAAAAAATCTATACCAGTGACTTTTAGCTTACCCTGTATAAAATAATATCAAACGTAACAATCGAAATTTTTTGACATTTTGAGAAATGAAAAAAATAATGAAAACAACTCGACTTTTCAAGATTGAAATTTCTTTTAATAGACAAATTTTACAAATGAGAAAGTTGTTACGAGCATTCCTAAATTACAACAAAAAATAAAAACAGCCATTATTCAGTTTCGAATATAAAAGCATTCAAACCTAACGCCAGCGTCCCAAATTACTTACGATAGCGGGGCGTAAAATCTTATTTCTACATAAAGAAAATTTTTATTTTTTGATATTTTTGCAAGATTTAATATCTCGTATGTAGAATTTTTTTTGTTATTTGTAATTTAATCAACTTTACATTACAAAATACACTAACGCCCGGTTGCATAAAAGAGAATTATATTGTAATCCAAGAATTAGCAACGTTGCACAATAAACAAATAAATAAGTGACCCAAGGAAAAAGTCAAAGTTTGAAGTTTGTAACATCAAAAAGAGCTTAACTTCAGATTTCAATATTTATTTAAACACGTCAAATTTTGACATTACATCGTGTAACGTTGCCATATCAAAAAATTACAAATCTAATTCTCGGATTAAAATATAATTCTCTTTTATGCAAAAGTTAATATCTTGTGTCAAATTAAAAACTGCAGAAATAAACCACAAGTAAAAAGTATCTTATTTTTCACTCATCTTCTGTCGATTAAAGGCTACAGCACTTTATGCTTTTTAGCGTTTAGGTGACTCATTTTAATAGCATTAGTGTGGCCAAGAGACAAAAGCCAATTCGATTTTCTCTATTACATCAGTACCTTTTAATGTACTTTGTATGCACCAAGACCAGCATCCGAGATGGAAATTGTAAATCTGTTCTACTCAAACTCCTCGTGCCTAATAGTAGATTGTTTGATTAGGAGTAAAAATGTCACTTTTTTTAGGCTAGTCAGTAGGGCATGTCAGACGAAACGAAGTTGAGTCTGACAACTACTGACGAGCCAAAAAAAGTATTTTTACTCCGTATTAAACATTTAATTTTTTCTTCAAACGTAAAACTTATAAAAACCAAAAATAAAATTTTTTGAAGTGTCGCCATCTCTTGAAAATTATTTGTAGTGCAATTGTCAAATATTTTTAAAAATTAACTTTAACTTGTGGTTACGCCATAATTATTAATTTACTGTAATTTATATTTTATTCTTAATTTTAAGATGTGCGCGGGCACGAATGAGAGATAATTTTTAATTTCAATGGTATTCTCTCGCTTCGCCATCGAAGTGAACAGTTTAATTTTCGAAATTTTATTTAATTTCAATCAGGTATCTTTATACCAAATTTTTCAGTTATTAATTACAGTTTGTTATATCACCCCTTGGTGATCCATTATAAATTTAATTATCATTCCTTTTTTTATCCTTTGCCTTTCCTTTTAAGTGATTGTAAATAATAATAATTGTTTGTGTGAAATTCACCATTTTCGGTAAGTCATTTACGTTTATTTTTTATTTATTATTTAATTGCGATTAACATATCCAACGATTTGCCCGAGTCAGTTAAATTGGTATTTTTTATACGATACTGGCTCCAACATATGGTCCTTCGAGCCGGATTTTCCTAGCCCTGTCCAGGAGTCCTTTTTTTTTTGTCTTTCGGAAAGGTATGTTAGTCGCAATTATCGCGTTTTTCTACGAATTTCTCATTCGTGTATGCGCACATCTTGAAGTTGCGAACTTCATTATCAATGACATTGAATTTATTTCAATTTATCTGCGTTAAACACAAGTCAATTATTGGTAACATTCAAAATTTATTAACTTTTAAATTAAATTATTTTAATATTTGTACACCTTTTCTTCTATTTCCTTGCTTTCATAATGGCGGAGACTAGATTAAGAATTTTAACAGCAAAAAAGGAAACGTTGTTTCTTCGGGTACAACAATTATATGATTATACCAAAAATCTTACCGATAAAAAAACTGTTAATTATTTTAAAATAAAATTTGAACGCATAAATGAAACCATTAAAGAATTTCGTGAAATAGTAGATCAAATTAATTATGTTCAAATAGAGATCGACCCAGAGTCCATTCCAGATTTTAAAGTTTTGGATTCATTTGATGATTTATGTGGAGTTATATTCATGGCCGCTAAGAAACTCGATAAAGAGGCCAGTACGTCCTCCTCTCTTCAAACACCGCAAGGTCCTCAAATAGATGTAAGCCCGGAAGTTAAACTTCCTAAAGTTGAACTGCCCAAGTTTTCGGGTGAACTCTCGGAGTGGCCCCTTTTTTACGAAACTTTTAAAAATAAAGTTCATTTAAATCAAAAGTTATCTGATGATGATAAGGTTTATTATTTAGTTGGTAGAGTTAACGGTAAAGCAGCCTCAGTTTTTGCCGGTATCTCTCCGACTGGTAGTAATTACGCCACCATATGGCAAGCTCTTATCGAAAGGTACGAGGATGTGAGAGATCAGGCCAATGCTTACTTACGGCAAATTTTGGAATTTAAACCCATTCAATTTGAGTCGGAAATGTCTTTAAAATTATTTTTAGACAAATTTGACGCTGCGGTTTCATCACTCAAACATTTAAAGATTCCAGATTTAACTGAGTTTGTGTTAGGTTACATTGCGCTGTCTAAATTAGATAATCAAACTAACCGTTTTTTTGAAATGTCTCGAATAGACAAGAAGGCGTTGCCGACTTACTCAGAAATCATCAGTTTTATTAAAATACAATCAAAAACCTTATGTCACAGCCAAAATTCATCTAAGAAGTCCGTTCCTGTCAAATCCACACACTCCTTTCTCATCAATCGAGCTACTTCTTCTAAATGTCCGTGTTGCCATCTTTCACCATTTCACGTCCTGTATAGATGCTCTAAATTTAAGGCTCTTTCCCCTGTAGAAAGGTTTAAATTTTCTAAGCAAAATGGAATATGCTCAAATTGTTTATCTAACCAACACGTCTTTAAGTTATGTACTTCGACAGAAACGTGTAATATATGTAAATTAAAACATCACACATTTCTTCATTTTGGTAATAATTCAGTTAAACCTGAACCTTTAGGACCCGGTCCTGTAAATCAAAGTTCTCTGAATGAAGATAATTCTTCAACAGGTCCAATCGTCGCTTGTTCCTCAACAAATTCGACTTCTAATAAAATCGTTTTACTTTCTACCGCCGTTGTAAATTACACGGATCGTTATTCACAGGTGCATCAACTTCGCCTTTTGTTAGATTCTGGTTCCCAATCAAATTTTCTAACTACTGAATGTTGTCGCCGCTTAGGATTACCGATTTCTAAATTTAACACCTCTGTTATAGGTATCGGTCATACCACTAGATCAATCAAAGGTCAAACTAATTTGCTTATTCAATCTCGGTTTGATCCTACTGTTAACTATAATTTAGTATGTTTAGTAATAGATAAAATTGTAAATCAGTCGCCCACTGCACTGGTTGATGTAGCCTCACTACAATATTTAAAAGATTTACCCTTATCTGATAGCGAGTTTTATGTCCCTTCTTCCTTAGATGGGCTCATTGGCGCTAATTTATATCCTCATTTGTTGGAAAATGTTAAAATTAGTAGCTCTCCAGAGCTTCCTATCGCATTAAAAACTTCACTAGGATTTGTGGTGATGGGCTCCGCCCCTATCTTCCAACAATCCAGTGTTAATGAAGTGCAATCCTTTTGTTCTTTTACTCCGTTAGAAACTCTTGTGTCCAAATTTTGGGAAATTGAAGAGATCAAACCAGCGTCACCAATTATTAGTGATGACGATAACGAGTGTGAAACCTCTTTTATAGCTACGCATTCGCGCGACCCCACTGGTCGATATACCGTTTCGTTGCCATTTAAAAGGGATCCTAGTGAGTTAGGTAATTCAAAAAATATGGCTCGCATTAGATTTCTATCTTTAGAAAAGAGATTTCAGAAGTCGTCTTCATTTCATAAACTTTATTCTGAAGTTATTCAAGATTATATAGATCAAGGACATCTTAGTGTCGTTAAAAATTCTAATGATGATAATTTACCTCATTATTTTATACCCCATCATGGTATTGAGCGCGTCGGACATCCTACGACTCCTCTTCGCATCGTCTTTGATGCTAGCGCTAAGAGCGAATCTTCGTTATCACTTAATGATATTTTACATACCGGTCCTAAATTACAACCGGATATAATTACTATTTTACTTAACTTTAGATTATTTCCCATTGCTATCACTGCCGATATTAAGCAGATGTATAGACAAATCGATTTAGTAAGTGAACATAGACGTTATCAACGAATATTTTGGAGATTTTCCCCTGAAGATCCCTTAAGTATTTACGAATTAAATACGGTTTCTTTCGGAATTAGTTCTAGCCCTTATTTGGCTCTGCGTGTTGTCAAACAATTAGCTATTGATGAAGAGCGGTCTTATAAGATGGCTTCTGAATTTGTTCGTAATCATATGTATATTGATGATGTTTGCGGAAGCATCGAAAGTGTTGATAAAGCTAAAGTTTTATATAAGGAACTAGTGGGCCTCTTTATGGCGGGAGGGTTTCCCTTAGTTAAATGGGCCACGAACTCTGATGACTTATTACAAGAAATTCCCGAAAGTATTCGCTTACTAAGATCTGTATCTTTTGATGACACCGAATTTTTAAAGGTGTTAGGATTAAAATGGAATCCGACTAGTGATACCTTTTCGTTTAATTTAAATTTTGAAAAGAGCGATTGCACTAAAAGAGGCATCTTATCCACTGTAGCTAGGATTTTTGATCCTTTGGGTTTTTTGGCCCCCATAACGTTGTATTTAAAATCTCTTATTGCCCATTTGTGGCAATTGAAATTGGATTGGGATTCAAAATCTCCCATTCAAGTAGAAAAGGTTTGGAAACAATTTCAAACTGAATTAAAGTTGTTTAAAAAATTTTACTATTCCCAGAAATTTAAACATTACGTCTACTAAGACTTATTTATTAATTGGCTTCGCGGACGCCTCCCAGAAGGGTTATGGGTCAGTAGTTTACTGTCGTTCTTACGATTATGTCACGAATGAAGTCAAAGTTAATTTAGTTTATTCCAAGTCAAAGGTTTCACCTTTAAAAACGTTGTCAATCCCTAGATTGGAACTGTTAGCAGCTGGATTATTAGCGAAAGTAATTAAATTAATTTTAGATACTTATATGTGTTATCTTAAGTTTGATAACATTTTTGCATTTTCTGTTGCCTTTACAATTTATAGAAAATAAGCAATGGCTTACGGGACCCCCTTGGTTGTCCCTTCCATTGGAAAATTGGCCTATGACTGAGTTTAAATGTGATGATCAGGTATTGGAAGATAAAAAACCGATCTCATTAGTTGTATTTGATGTAGAATGTCATCCCTTATATCAATTAATTTTAAGATTTTCTTCGTGGTTTAAATTAATACGTTCTACTGTTTATGTTTTAAGGTTTATTAAAATTTTACCACGCCAGTTAGATATAAGTGCGGTTGATTTTGAGTCTGCCGAATTACAGTTAATTAAAGTGGTTCAGTTGAAATATTTTCCTGAAGATTATCAGGCGTTGAAAAATGGGAATGAATGTTCTGCTAGTTTAAGAAAATTGAGACCTTTTTTACAAGACCATGTCATTCGTGTGGGCGGTCGTCTTTGTAATTCTCAATTGGAATATGACACTAAACATCCAATTTTATTACCTAGAAAGGATCATTTTGTTCGTCTCTTAATTTCTCATTATCATAAATCAAATTTACATACTGGACCTCATCTACTTTCTTCCATCCTTAAAAAACGATATTGGATTTTATCTGCCAGAAATAGTGTTCGGCAGGTTGTCCAATCTTGTAATTGGTGTTTCCGAAACAAACCTAAACCTTTATTTCCATTAATGGCTGATCTTCCTTCATTTAGAGTAACTCCCTCTAAACCGTTTACACATACGGGAGTAGATTATGCCGGTCCTTTTCATATTACAATTAGTAGAAGAAGAGGAGTTCGTAGCCAAAAATCTTACATATGCTTATTTGTGTGTCTTGTTACTAAAGCTATTCATTTAGAACTGGCATCCGATCTTTCCTCTTCCTCTTTCATTTCAGCTTTTAAGCGTTTTATTTCTCGTCGTGGTCACGTATCTGTTTTATACAGTGACCAGGGCACTAATTTTGTTGGTGCAAAATCTCAGTTTGAGGAAATTTATAATTTTGTATCTTCGTCTGCTTATCAGGATGATGTTAAAGCTGAATTACTTAAAAATAAGATTCAGTGGAATTTAAACCCCCCGAATGCTCCGCATATGGGTGGTATTTGGGAATCTAATATAAAAAGTGTTAAAACCCATCTATTTAAAGTTATTGGGACTCAGATTTTATCGTATGAAGAGTTCATTACGGTTCTCAGTCAAATTGAAGCGTTATTAAATAGTCGACCGTTATGTTGGTTGAGTTCGGACCCTTCTGAACCTATAGGCCTCACGCCGGCTCATTTTTTGAATCTAATACCAGTTAAATTTTTGATGGCAGAAGATACTGCTACGTTATTAAACCGCAAAACCTTATTAGACCAAATTATTAAAAGTTATTGGACAAGATGGAGACAAGAATATCTTGTTGATTTACAAATTAGACAGAAGTGGAACACTCCGGTGTGTCCAGTCAAAGTAGGCACTCTTGTTCTACTTATGAAAGATAATACTCCTCCGTTATTCTGGAATATAGGAATGGTAGATGAGGTGTATTTTGGTAATGATCAAATCACGGGTAGCATTAGTTCGAACTAAAAATGGGTTATATAAACGCCCGGTGGTACGGTTATGCCCATTACCTACTCAATAAGTTTAATTTACTTGTGTTTAAAGTAGAATTGTTTTCTTTTAATTTTTTTTGAATTTATTGTTTGTTTTTCTGTAAAAGACCATTCTTTTACGGCCGGGAGTATGGTTACGCCATAATTATTAATTTACTGTAATTTATATTTTATTCTTAATTGTAAGATGTGCGCGGGCACGAATGAGAGATAATTTTTAATTTCAATGGTATTCTCTCGCTTCGCCATCGAAGTGAACAGTTTAATTTTCGAAATTTTATTTAATTTCAATCAGGTATCTTTATACCAAATTTTTCAGTTTTTATAAGACAAAAATTCCAAATACAAACAAGAAGAAATCGAAAAATTTGGTAAATACCTGATTGAAATTAAATAAAATTTCGAAAATTAAACTGTTCACTTCGATGGCGAAGCGAGAGAATACCATTGAAATTAAAAATTATCTCTCATTCGTGCCCGCGCACATCTTAAAATTAAGAATAAAATATAAATTACAGTAAATTAATAATTATGGCGTAACCACAAGTTAAAGTTAATTTTTAAAAATATTTGACAATTGCACTACAAATAATTTTCAAGAGATGGCGACACTTCAAAAAATTTTATTTTTGGTTTTTATAAGTTTTACTGAAGAAAAAATTAAATGTTTAATACGGAGTAAAAATACTTTTTTTGGCTCGTCAATAGTTGTCAGACTCAACTTCGTTTCGTCTGACATGCCCTACTGACTAGCCTAAAAAAAGTGACATTTTTACTCCTAATCAAACAATCTACTATTAGGCACGAGGAGTTTGAGTAGAACAGATTTACAATTTCCATCTCGGATGCTGGTCTTGGTACATACAAAGTACATTCAAAGGTACTGATGTAATAGAGAAAATCGAATTGGCTTTTGTCTCTTGGCCACACTAATGCTATTAAAATGAGTCACCTAAACGCTAAAAAGCATAAAGTGCTGCAGCCTTTAATCGACAGAAGATGAGTGAAAAATAAGATACTTTTTACTTGTGGTTTATTTCTGCAGTTTTTAATTTGGCACAAGATATTAACTTTTGCATAAAAGAGAATTATATTTTAATCCGAGAATTAGATTTATAATTTTTTGATATGGCAACGTTACACGATGTAATGTCAAAATTTGACGTGTTTAAATAAATATTAAAATCTGAAGTTAAGCTCTTTTTGTTGTTACAAACTTCAAACTTTGACTTTTTCATTGGGTCACTTATTTATTTGTTTATTGTGCAACGTTGCTAATTCTTGGATTACAATATAATTCTCTTTTATGCAACCGGGCGTTAGTGTATTTTGTAATGTAAAGTTGATTAAATTATAAATAACAAAAAAAATTCTACATACGAGATATTAAATCTTGCAAAAATATCAAAAAATAAAAATTTTCTTTATGTAGAAATAAGATTTTACGGGGTTGTTCGGTCTCAGAGAACTGTAAAAAAAGATTTGGAATTTGGAGGCCATGTATTGAAATTAATTCTTCTCTCGTTCTGCGACTCAGCTCGGATCAGCCCAACTCGGCACAGTGGCACAGTATTCCAAATCTAAACACCATATTAGCCATTGAGGCAAAGTGAGTCCGTTTATGACAACTGTCAGTGTGGCCGAGCCACTACCAGTTTGATCTACGCTAGCTTGCACTTTGCCCAGAGGAGCTGGGATCGAGTGCTCACGAGCTCTCATAGGTTAGGTTAGGTTAAGTTTAGGTTTCGTTAGAGAAAAAAAATGCATCCCCTTAAACTGAACGCGCATTGAATCGACTCGGCTCGGATCAGCCTGGCTCAGCACAGTCAATTTCTTTGCTATACACTAAAATGTATCATCACCCACGTATTGAATGGACTCAGCTGGGATCACAACACAGTCTAGTTTTTGAGCTAATTTTAGTGTAACACATTTTAGTGTATAGCAAAGAAATTGGCTGTTTTTGAGCCGAGCTGAACCGAGCCGAGTCGATTTATTACGGAAATATCATTTTATAAGATACAGTAAAGAATATTTTACGTAACTAGAGTATTTTTTAAAATTTGCAATTGTTAAGATTAAGGTCTTACAAAATAGGTCATACCTCATCATAACTTTAAAATAAAATGCAACTTACAACCTACACTATAAGTTTAGAAGTTGAGGGAGTGGCCGGTCTTCAAAGCTTTTGAACTGTCTGTGTCTAGAGGTTCTTGTACTAAATTTCAACCTTGTAGCTTTATTTGTTATGTACTTTATGAAATATTCTTCAAACTTACTCCCTGCAGCCCTAACTAACATAAAAAGAATAATAAAATTTAAAAAGTTCATAAATTGAGTTGTTTAAGGTTTATCAAGTCTTATAATTAAAACATCTTAGCTTTTTAACAGTCGAGTAAGTTTGCTTTAACCACGTTAGGTTTCTAGGGCAATGTCTGGTGATGAAAGAGTTGGTAAATGTAAGATCAAAACGTTTAAAAATTTTTAGTTTTTTTTTTTATCCAAAGAAACAATATACTGAAATCGTAAGTTCTCGTACACGATTTTACAGCTGCGAAACATGAAATTACAGTAGTACTCTGAACACGTCCGACAACCTAACGGATGAAGATACAGAGAGTTCGTATTGGCTTCATATTAAACAGAATATCGTAATAGAATACTTTAAAGTACTTAGTCGGTATGTCACAACCTATGTGCGCTCAGAATATAAATAACTAAATAATCGAAAATGGCAACTTAAAATTTTATAAAAACGGAGACAACGCGTGGAGTTTTTTAATTTTTAGATGGTAAATTACATATTATTTTTCATGAAATGTAGTAGGTAAATATGCTGTTTAAAAATTAACTGAAAGAAAAGTTTAAAATACAGGAAGAAAGTCAACGTAAATAAAAATATAGAAAATATTTTCTATTTCGAGTTTATTAGTTCAAATTAAAACTCAAGGAAAACTTTTTAGTGAGTAATAGTCTCACAGCCATCAGTGCGGACTGCTGGTTTGGATTGAGGTCTTCGGGGGGGTGAAGATTTTTTCATACCTTCGTAAAAGAAAAAGATTAGGTTAGATTACCTCTCAAGTTCATACTTGTAATTTTACGGACCCTAACCGAGCCTAATCTAACAACGGATGCACAAAGAACTACAATAATCTGAAGAAAAGGATAGCACCGATTCAGATGGTATGGGCACGTGTTTGCTCTCTTGAGCCTGTTACTTAACTAGGGGCATTGGACACATGATTCGAATGTAGGAAAAGAATTAAGCATTAAAAGCCAAGTGTATGAAATGGCACTGAGGTAGAATCTAAGATTGCTCAATTTAGAGCTATGGACATAATTGACAATTATACTAGAGAGTACAAGTCAAACGAACATTATAGAAGACAATTCTAAACAATTGCCTCTACTAGAACTTAGATCCGACAATATTTCCCACAAATACGTATTAAACAAAACGCTCATAAGCTCGTTAACTACACGAGACCACGGAACTGTTGATATTCAAAAACTAAATCGGGTTCAAAATAGGAATTTACTCACCTGAACTAGAACTAAATATCTAAAATGGTAAAATGGAAAAAGGGAGTCTGGTAAGAGAACGACATAGATACTATCGGACGATAGAGCTGTCATTGTGGCCCTAACCCTAACCCTCTACAGAATAACTTTGGCTCTGGTCTGGACATCTAGACGAACAATGATGTTGAAATCTGCTGAATCAAAGGGCATCAAGGTAACGAAAGTAATAGAAGTGCTGATGATCTAGGAAGGCAGGGCTCGGATTCTGGCCTGAGCGGACCAGAACAGACCCTGGCTCTGGCGGTTAGCACTCTCAACAGCCTCGTAAAAGAAAAAACATTAAGATCACATAGATACATGTGGTCGAAAGAAACAAGCTGTAGACAAGGTAAAGCAGCAATTGCAGCCCTTTAGACAATATACTACCTCAAACTGACTCAATTGCATCTGCGAATACTTACGACCATCGTTTCAAAACATTGTAAGCTAAACAAAGACCTCCATACCTAATCGATAGTTCGAGATGCAGAGACTGTAATAAAGATAGTGAAACTTCGGAGCCCGTGCTTTGCTCGTGTCTTGCGGTAGCATCAACTAGAGGATCCATACTTGGTGACTACTGCCTGGATATGGTCAGAATCAGATTTAGCCCACCGGCCAAGCTGCTCGAGTTCATCTTAAACGTGAGATGGCTTGAGGAGTGACGAAAATGGAAGCGCTTTTGGAAAAATGTTGCACAATATTCCCGATCAAGCAGCCTTAGTGTAAGCTGGCTTAAAAGACGAGGACTACTGAACACCGTGAGTCAGGGGTAGCCAGGCTACCAATTTTTATAACGATGTTCTGGCCGATTCGGGCCCAGAGGGAAGATCAGCGAGGGTAAACCTACGCGAGGGTTAACCTACGCTGATACATCCTCCCGCCAAGAGAGACTTTACTCTTTACAAAAAAAAGGCGATGCCACATGTTCGTGACCAACGGACGACCCCATCTACTTAGCGAGAACCTTTTCCACAGCCACTGAGTGACCAGCACCAATTGGATTGGGCAGAGAGCTCCGCCTGAGGCTTCCACTCCTCGCGCAGCACCGATGTAAGCTTAATATTCAGCGACGATAATCAGTAACGGTCGGGATCTGATCCCTAGGTTAGGTTAGGTTAGGCGAAGATAGATTAGTGTCAACCATCAAACATATCCTCCCAACCCGCTCCGCTCCCGGTCAAGAACCAGCTCCCTACCACCAACCATGTTGGGAGATGCAATCCCTCCAATTAGCAATCCAATCCAAAGAATTAAACGCGGACGCGAGATGATCTTAGAATGAATACATCTGAAAAGATATTCTAGGCCGTTACTACAACGACTGCTAGTAAAAATATTTTCAAATAAACTTTACACAATGAGATGAAAATATACCTAAGCATGAAACAATGCCTAGTTATACCTACCAATAATGGTTTTGAAATTATCGTTTAGAGCCTATTTTTGGTTACTCATGCTCGTAATTGCTAATTAATTAATATATTGTACCTCGAGTCTTAAGGGCTTCAAATACCCTGCTTTGAGATGTATGTACTATCATTTAATTAATTAATCAGTCATTTACTAACTTTAATTACCAACTACATCCATCAACTCCCAATTAATATTACGAAATTCGCTTAAAATTTGAAATTTTTATACAACCAATAAAATTTTTTTTCTCTCTATAATACCGAACGATCATTTTTAAAACAACGTGAGGCACGATATGGAACAATAATGAAATCTGTTTTTCGTTTTGTATTACGTACACGCATAAGAATAAAAGAAAAGCAAATAATATACAATTTTTTATTTAGTAAATATAAATAGTTAGAATCAAATAACATTAGTTATTCAGGTTTCAGAGATAATATATCGAATTTAATGAACAATGTGGGAGTTAATCAATACTCGTAGAGAATATTTCCACTTTCACACACAAAACGCATTACCTAACCATTGAAGTTTACTACGACCATCTTTATTTAACCATCTAAAATTCTTACAAAAACATTACCCAAGACTCGAGATGCGATATAAAGCCTACGTCGTTCCGATGGGGTTTGAAATACGAGCCGTGGCTCCGCATGCTTCTGTATTGCTCAGTATATCATTTACATTAATGAGAATTTCTCAGCGGCCACATTAGCCGACGGAAACTCGCAGGAAGATGACAGAGGAATGCCTTATCTTTTAATAGAAAAACAACATCCTCCTCAGCTTTAAAAGAAGGAACACTAAACGCTAGCACAAATAAATGCGCGTATGATATAAGAAATAATGTTCTCTCCTAACCGTTTTTTACAACTAAACGCTGTTTTGGGAATACTCGCTCTTTATAAATACATCATCACGATTATTCTTTTATTATTATTTAAAAAAGCTTCTTATTTCTTTTAGTTTATTAAAAATCGTATTTAATTCACAAATATTATTATAGGCCTAATTTTGACGTATTTTTCAAAAACCTAATTTACTCCTCCATTATAAAGTTCAAGCAAAGTTATATTTTATAATTACATGTACTCACTACCCTTATATGACATATTTGCTCAACTCTATGGTATATACTACCCTCTCGTCTCATCTAGATGATAATTTTATGTTGAACTCGACATCAAAAGTTAAACTTTTCTTTACACAGCTTATCTTAATCTATGTACCGAACAATTTTTACATAAATAGTAATTTTTATTGAATCTAATTGAACTATTTTGTGCCAACATCGAAGTTATAAAATTTTTTAAAGAATTCTTCATAGCGTGGCATATTTCCAGATACAACCCTTGTAAACAAAATACATAAACATCTTGAAAATGCAATTATGCGATTCTTTGAAGTTCTTTATTCTTGCACACATTCTTTAAGCTTCAAGTCAAATAAATTTTCTTTCGTTGAGGGGTTAAAAAGTAAAAAAAAGCACAATGTTTTAACTGTATAATTTTATCTGTTATTACAAATTCGTGTCTAATGTTCGTTTGCACCGCTTAAGATAAGTTGTCAAAATATAGTTTATTTGTCACATAAACTAAAATCGGTGCATACGACCATAAGTAGCAAGTATCTCTGTAGAAATTTATCTCTCAGTTATTTGATTTATTCTACAGTTAAAGGGAAGTACAAAGGTTTTTGATAACTTATCCGCCAGACAAGTTACCTATCAGTTTATCTGTAAGCGGTTGAAACGACCATAAATCTTTCTAATCCAAAGTGATACTCTACTGCATACTGTTTACGCCATTTAATAATTTAGTTATTTTATTTAATTTATTATTGATTTTCAAGAGAGGGCGCGAATGGTCCCGATTTATATTTATTTTATTTGATAACTTGGATTGAAGGATTTTTAATTTATTGTAATCAATTGCACAGAAATATTCAAGTTAACAATACTTACAAACATATGAAATTCAAAGTGAAAATTAAAGTTTAAGTTTTTTTTATTTAATATTATTAACAATCAGTAGATTGAGTTGATAGTGATTTACTTTTGGTCGTTTCCTTATTTTCCTATTCCAAAATTTTCCTTTTATTAATGGTTCGAGGAAGACGACTATTGGTAAGTTTATTTTTTGTTATTCAATTTTTTTTATACGTTCTATTTGCTAACGAGCGATATCATTTTGGTCCTTCGAGCCGGATACAGCCCTAAGCTGTATTTAAACTTTGAATTTTGTATTTTTATTGTTAACCTTGATTTCAGCGTTTGCCAGATTTTGTCAATTCATTTAACCATTTGTTTAAAATGTCCTCGAAACAAAATACGTTAAAAATCTTAAAATCCAAGAAGGAAACATATTTCATCCGATTACAATTAATGTTCGACGCAAGTAAAAAGTTGAATACCGAGTCAAATATTAAAATTTTTACTGTCCGTAGTTCCAGTTTAGAGGATACTAAGGAATTGTTAGATAATGTAATCGATGAGATAAATAATTTAGAGTTAGAAATAAATCCCGAATTCAATCCTAATTATCAAGAATTAAATGCTATCGACGATCTGTACGCTCACATAAAAATTGCAAAGTCTTCTTTGAAAAATGATAACTCTCAACCTCAATCGTCGAATGTTGACGCGAAACCACGTTTACCAAAAATCGATTTAATTGAATTTAATGGTGATTTTGCTAAATGGCCTTTGTTTTATGAAACTTTCAAGACGTTAGTACATAATAACGGTTCTTTGGATAACGCTAGTAAGATGCATTATTTGTTGAGTAAACTTTCAGGAAAGGCCCTTTCTATTTGTGAGGGTATTTTGCCTACAGCGGACAATTATTTAATGTTATGGCAAGCGCTCATTGAGAAGTACGAAGACAAAAGAAGGTTGGCGAACATTTATTTAAGTCAAATGTTAGATATGAAAGCTATGCAAGTTGAGAGTGTAGGCGGTTTAAATACATTTATAGATAAATTTGATTCGGCGGTTAACGCTTTAAAAAAGTTAAATTTTCCTGATTTAGCGGATTTTATTATAACGTCGGTAGCTTTGTCCAAATTGGATTCCCAAACGCACCGACTTTTTGAAAACTCATTGTCTAAAGGGGTAGCTCCAACATATAAAGAGTTAGCCGAATTTATTAAAGAACAATGTAAAATTTTAAATAGAGCATTAAAATGTGATAGCTCTAAATTCAAAACAAGTTCTCTTAATAATAATAACAGTAAATCAAATTTAAAGATGATCTTTTGTGGCAAGTAACGCTGATCAAGATCGGAAACCCAATGGTCCTTCTTGTTCATATTGTAAGAAAGGATCGCATAGGTTATTTAAATGTTATAAATTTTTAGGTTTAACCGCATCAAATCGTTTAAAATTCGTTAACGAAAATGCCATATGTAGTGTTTGTTTATCTTCTAATCACATTAGGGAAAATTGTTCTTCCTCTTATGTGTGTAAAAAATGTAATAGTAAGCATAGCACTATTCTTCACATAAATAATAGTACTGATAAAAGTGATACCACTATAACAAAACAATCTTCAGATGAAATTGTTAATGAAAATTCGCAAAATGTAAGTTTGTGTTCTATCGAACCCAAACCTAAGAAAAATTTTACCATTTTGCTGGCCACTGCGAAAGTTAAAATAATTGCTTCTGATGGAGAAAGTCATATATTTAAGTTTTTGGTGGACAGTGCTAGCCAATGTAATTTTATCACTAATAAATGTTGCCAAACTTTAGGGTTGTTAATAGAAAAAATTCATGCTTCCGTATCAGGTATCGGGGTTTCTAATAAAGGCGTTAAAGGTCAAACGTATTTCAATTTTTCTTCTAGGTTCCATTTGAATAAAAGTTTTAGTATGTCAGCTTTAGTTATAGATAAAATAACTGATAAATTACCTACATGTAAGGTAGAAACTTCGGTAAAAGATCATTTCAAAAATTTATTATTAGCCGACGATACATTTGACGTGCCTAGCGAAATTCATGGGATGATAGGAGCTGAATTGGTGCCCTATTTATTAGGTTCAACAAAAATAGTGGAAGATAATTTACCGGTAGCGATAGATTCTGTTTTAGGGTTTATAATTATGGGCAAGGCACCTGTAGCTATTAATAATAACTCAGATTTACAATCCTTTTGTTGTACAGATCAGATTTCGACACCGGTCGAATCTTTATTAGAAAGGTTTTGGGAAATAGAAAATGTTGATAATGAAATTGTGGAATCAGTAGATGATGTAGAATGTGAGAAATTATTCACTTCAACTTTTGAACGTGAAAGGGATGGGAGATATGTTATAGGCTTACCTTTTAAAACTTTTCCTCCCGATTTAGGCGATTCTTATGAATCCGCTTTACGTAGATTTTATTCGTTAGAAAAGAGGTTTTCTAAATCTCCGTTATTTTTCGAACAGTATTCGGTTGCGATGAAAGATTATATTGATCAATCGCACATAATGTTAGCTGATTGCGATAAGACCTCTCCAGGTTACTACATACCTCACCATGGTGTCCTTAAGACATCATCTTCGACGCCGCTAAGGATTGGTTTTGATGCCTCGGCTAAATCAAATAACTATAAATCGTTAAATGATGTGTTGTATACGGGACCTAAATTACAAGCAGATGTTTTTCCGCTATTACTGAATTTTAGGTTATTTAGGGTTGCGTTTACTTCGGATATTCGGCAAATGTACCGACAAATAAAAGTAAAACAGGAACATTGGCACTATCAAAGGTTGCTTTGGCGTTTCGATAAGAACGACCCTGTTAAAATTTACAATAGTGTTCGAGTGACTTTTGGAATAAATGCATCTCCTTATTTAGCTTTACGGGTATTACGTCAATTAGCGAGAGATGAGGCTATTAATTATCCATTAGGTTCAGAAATTATTATTAACGATTCATTTATGGATGATTTTGTTTGTTCGGTTGAAGATAATGATGTTGCAAAACGGGCTTATTTAGAATTGGTAGGTTTGTTAAGGGCCGGGGGTTTTGAAGTTGTAAAATGGGCTACAAATTCTGTTGAACTATCGAAAGAAATTCCGGAGTCAATGCGTGTTTTGAAAACAGTAGAATTTCAAAATGATTATCTTAAGGTTTTAGGTCTAGAATGGCATCCTTCAGTAGATGTTTTAACGTTTTCAGTACAACAGAAAAATTTAGCGTGTACTAAACGTAACATTTTATCGACGGTAGCTCGTATATGGGATCCTTTAGGTTTATTAACCCCTGTTACGCTTTATGCAAAACTGTTAATAAAAGAATTATGGATTTTAAAACTGGAATGGGATGAAACGACTCCTGCTTACATGCAACAAATTTGGCTAAATTTTCAAACTCAAATGGGCTTATTACAACAATTTAATATTTCTAGACACATAGGGTTTACAAAATCGGTTTCTTTAGAGCTAGTGGGATTTTGTGACGCGTCTGAAAAGGCTTATGCTGCAGTAGTCTATACTCGTGTGAT
The DNA here is from genome assembly GCA_963924605.1 of Malthinus seriepunctatus. NCBI lineage: Eukaryota > Metazoa > Arthropoda > Insecta > Coleoptera > Cantharidae > Malthinus > Malthinus seriepunctatus. Next base: position 91,408,795 of record OZ004600.1, read on the forward strand.
AATATCGAGTGAGACGCCGGTAGTCACTCTGTTATGTGCTAAGGCTAAAGTTGCTCCTATAAAGACCTTGTCTATTCCGCGTTTAGAGTTATGTGCGGCTTTACTTTTGGCTAGGTTATTGGGGAGTGTTGTAAAAACATATTCGAAGAGGTGTACGATTAATGGAATCTACGCGTTTTCGGATTCTATGGTGGTGCTTGGTTGGATCCATCAATCTCCGCAACGTTGGAAAACCTTTGTCGCGAATCGTGTTAGTAAAATACAAAGGGCGATAGACATGAAGTGTTGGTATCATGTAAGTGGTAAAGATAATTCAGCTGACTGCGCGTCTAGAGGTTTAACGCCTAAAGATTTTATTAATCTTTCTTTGTGGCTTGATGGGCCTACTTGGCTTTTGCTACCTGAAAGTGAGTGGCCTTTAACAGAAGTTGATAAGCTATCAGGTGAAACCGATGAAGTAGTATTAGAAGAAAAATCTGTTACACTTTCGGTTATAAAACTAGAAGATAATTGTTTTTATCTCTTAATGTCAAAATGTAGTTCATTTAGGAAGTTGTTAAATGTTACAGTTTATATTTTGAGATTTTTAAAAATTCTGCCTAAGAGAAAGTCGATAAACTCTAGAGACTTAATAAAGGCCGAAGAGAGTTTAATTAAAATTGTGCAAAATATCCATTTTTTTAAAGATTTAGTCAGTCTTAAAAAGGACAATAGTTGTTCGAATTATTTACGTACTTTGCGTCCCTTTTTAAAAGATGATATCATTAGAGTTGGGGGTAGATTACGTCATGCAGAAGTGTCGTATGATCAAAGACATCCAATTTTATTACCAAAAAGGGATATTTTTATAGAATTATTGATAGATCATTATCATAAAGTTAATTTGCATGCGGGGCCTCACCTGTTATTATCACTTTTACGACAGAGATTTTGGATTGTAGGAGCCAGGAATTTAGTCCGTCAACGAGTGCAGAAATGCAACCATTGTTTTAAGCGTAAGCCGCGTCCGAAGTATCCTATTATGGGAGACTTACCGTATCCTCGCGTTAACGAGGCTAAGCCGTTTTTACAGACTGGTACGGATTATGCGGGTCCATTTTTTGTTACACTTTCTAGGCATCGTGGAATTAAAGCGCAAAAGGCGTATTTATGCTTGTTTATATGTATGGCCACGCGGGCAATTCATTTAGAGTTGGCTTCCGACTTATCTACGGCTTGTTTTATGAACGCCTTTAAACGGTTTTTATCGAGAAGAGGTCCGTGTGCCGTCATTTACTCTGATTGCGGGACGAATTATGTAGGTGCAAAGAGGGAGTTAGATGCATTTACTAATTCAGATGATTTTAAGAATTCCTTCGGTGTTGAATTAAGTCACAGACGTATAGAATGGAGATTTAATCCACCTTCAACCCCACATTTCGGGGGTATTTGGGAAGCGAATATTAAGTCTGTGAAGAGTTATCTCTCTAAAGTTATTGGAGATCAAATCTTATCATTTGAGGAATTTACTACGGTGTTGGCTCAAATAGAAGCTTTACTTAATTCTAGGCCATTATGCTGGTTAAGTTCTGATCCGGCAGAACCTTTAGCTCTTACGCCTGCACATTTTCTTACTTTAACGCCTCTGCAATTTTTACCGGCAAATAATGAGTTAGATAAGCCATTGAATCATTTAAATCGAAAGCAATTATTAGATCAAATTGTTCAGTCGTATTGGAAACGTTGGTCAAAAGGTTATTTATGTGAGTTGCAATCGAGGCAAAAATGGTTTTCTCATTGTAATAATATAAAACCGGGTACTATTGTGATGATTATTACTGATAATTCTCCGCCTTTAAGATGGCCTATAGGGATTATAGAGGATCGCTTTCCAGGTGCTGATGGGGTAGTCCGAGTGGTTACAGTTCGTACTAAAAGTGGGATTTTTAGGCGTCCAGTTGTTAAACTGTGTCCGCTACCTACTCAGTAATAGGGTGTTTATAATTTAATTATTATAGTAATTGAATATTAATTTAGATTATTTTATTTTGGCAATGTTGGATATTATTTATTCAGTTATTTTTTTGATTTTTTTTTCGAGTAGTTTTAAAACAATGTTTTAAGGCCGGGGGTATGTTTACGCCATTTAATAATTTAGTTATTTTATTTAATTTATTATTGATTTTCAAGAGAGGGCGCGAATGGTCCCGATTTATATTTATTTTATTTGATAACTTGGATTGAAGGATTTTTAATTTATTGTAATCAATTGCACAGAAATATTCAAGTTAACAATACTTACAAACATATGAAATTCAAAGTGAAAATTAAAGTTTAAGTTTTTTTTATTTAATATTATTAACAATCAGTAGATTGAGTTGATAGTGATTTACTTTTGGTCGTTTCCTTATTTTCCTATTCCAAAATTTTCCTTTTATTAATGGTTCGAGGAAGACGACTATTGGTAAGTTTATTTTTTGTTATTCAATTTTTTTTATACGTTCTATTTGCTAACGAGCGATATCAGCATACTTTCTTTTGGTGACGGTTTTAAACAAAAAATCTTGTGATTAATTGTACATTTCGACTAGTGATTTTGGGAGTATACTCAGATGAGGATTTTTCTGGCCACATTCAAAACAGAAAACAGTTCCCAACAGCTGACTAATCGCTCATTCTCTCTCTCTCTCTCTCTCTCTCTCTCTCTGTATTTTGTGGCGAAGATAAGGGAAGCGATTCGGAAGTATGCCATTCAGGTTATGATCTGCTCCTAATCACTTAACTGTTCTCTCGTCTGAAAGACCCAATAAATCTAGTAGCTCTGCGTCAGTACAAAGTAGATCATACATACCATATGAACGATTTTTCTAATTTAATAAAATTAGAGAAAATTAGGGACATTACTTTTTTTTTTAAATTTATAAACTTCTTTTTTAGTACGAAAACCGGAAATGAACTATGGCGTGTTTCAAGCGGTGTATGACGAATTGGATCTAAACACACCATTTTCTGCAATCGAGAGAAGGTGTTCTAGCAAGTCTTCTTGGACTTTGTAATTTAATTGAGATATTTTTCAGTGAAAAGCCATGATTCCTGCTTCAACGTTTCGGGAACTCAAACTGTGTGCAAGGAAGAGACTAATATTAAAAGCTGCTTTGCAATGCGCAATAGAAAAGTGGTTGAAAATTATAACCACCACCTTCTTAACTAACCACATTCTTAAGATTACATTTACAAGGGTGGTTAAAGGTGCTTATAATGGTTAACTGCTTCCAGGTAGCGAAACAGTTGGAGATGGGTCTGGTTCCAATGATGACAATACTCAGGAGTTTTTACCTACTTTATGGCCAGACTTTTATGTGCTTGGGTCGGGCGCCAGTTCTTTGTTAGGACAATAATAAATAGAACTCGGCAGCTGCGGATCAAAGCACACTTAAAACTACACAAAACAAATGAAAACAATAGTAAATAAACTGATAGAACAGAAGATACAAACCCTAAAAAAAACAACCAGTAGCCAAACCAACCATAAAGAGGGTATACGGTATTAGGACTCCCGGCGGGCGGGGTGTTTAGTTCGCCTGTGTCGGAGTTACACGTTCGCCGCGAAGATATCCAGTGAAGGATACTCTCCTTCGAAGTCCAGGAGGCTAAGTCCCGGGCACACGAGGACTTTTTGACAAAGAACCTCCGTCACTCACTGACTATGAACGGCGCAATATAATCACTAAGGGTTAAGCGGCACCCTGCTACGACCTATGACCGGAGCAATACGATCACTCATAACAGAGATGTCCACGACTGCCAAATTAATTCCAGGTGCGAGCGGTGCAGCCCTACAGAACGATAAGACAGTAGTGACGGCGGCAACGGCAGAAGACTTATTATTCTTAAAATCTAAACCAATTAAAATTAGATGATTCACATTTGAAATATAGGGTTAAAACGGTTTTCTGTAAAAACGGTAAATTCACCACCCTCACAAATTTGCATCGTTACAAAATTTGTTTGTGAATTTGGAATGTTCAGAAAACACATTAAACAAATCGACCTTATGTGTAAGGTAAGAAGTGCTTATACGTTTTTATAAACGTCAAGTGAAGGTTGAAGCGTCGATTGAGCATCGTTTAACTCAAGCAGAGGTCGAGATTTAGTTTGGCTGGCTTAACCGTAGGTTTAAATTGCAAACAAATTAAATTTCACTATATTATGTCAAAGCCATAAAAACCTTAGGTAAAGCCAATCTTAGGTCAACTACTAATTATAATACTCTAAGGGCCAGTATTATAAACGTCGGTTGAAACTCAACTTGAGATTGAAAGTCAACCTCCTGAGGTTGAAAGTCAACTAACCGTCATTTTAGTTTGACGTAATTGGAGATAATAGTGACATTGACGTTTATTTATTATTTCAACCTGAGGATGAGTCAACCTTCGGTTGACTAGCTTTATAATACTGAGCCTAAGTCTAAGGGTCAGTTTTATAAACGTAGGTTGAAACTCAACCTGAGGTTGAAAGTCAACCTAAGGTTGACTGTCATTTAGTTTTACATAATTGGACAAAATGGTGAAATTGACGTTCATTTATAATTTCAACCTGAGGTTGAGTCAACCTTCGGTTGACTAGGCTTTGTAATACTGGCCCTAAGTAGCGTAGGTTAGCGAGTTATGTCAACCCAATAATTAATTTCTATTTTTTATTATTACATACTTTTTATTGCATACTTTTGCTTATCATTAGAAATGGGATAGTGCTTACTTAGAAAATGTTATATCAAGTTATATCTTGTATTGTGGGAAAATTAAAATGTATTTTTTTATCAGTGTTATTACAGCATTCAATTAGAATAGTTTACTATATAATAAAAAAAATTATTAAAATTTTTAAAAAGTTTATTTTTGAAATCAAAAATTTAACTGGCGCAGTCGGTAGGATTTGCAAAACGTTAAAAAAATCGGCGTTCTGTTTCAACAGTTAATTTGTGAATCGAACCAAAGTTACAAAAATAACGGATTAACAACTTCACCTGGGCATAAGGTAAGAGCCAAATCCTTTTACTTTTATCACTTCAAAACCAAATCGATGAATACGATTAAGTTATTGGAAATTAATGCATATAATTTTCAATAATCATAGAGTTATGAGTTAGTATGTTTGGGAGTTATTTTTAGATTTAATTAACTGACTCGATATTTTAACGTTAAAAAATTATTTTAGTTCAATTTTTATATTTTAATTTAATGTTAAAAAAATTATTTTTTTTTACTATAATTGTTTTCAATTTATTTTACATTTAATTGAACTTAAATTTTTTCTCACTATAATTTTTTTTAAATTAAACTGCCTCCTTATTCTACCATAAAAAATATTGAATCTAAATTATTTCTTTTTATAATCGTTAAGAAAAGTAACTTTGACATTGCTGGGAGCTATTTTTAGATGTAACTGATCCCATTGCAACTTATTGATAAAAAACAAAGAAAAAACATTCTGAATTGAACTTTCCCAAAACCTGTGGCTCTATTGTCAAAATTAAAAAAAAAATAGGCAAAAGTTGAACTTCGAAACTGATGCTTTTTTAATTTAAAACTTTTGGACATTATGTTGCGAGAAAATGCTTGCAAAATAGCAAAATGATAGGAAAAAATAGATCATATTTAAGTAATAAAATCAGGAAAAAATAGATCATATTTAAGTAATAAAATCAGCAAGTAGTGAGAAATATTTTTAAATTCTAAAACCACCAGTCTCTAAGTTGAACCTTTGCCTATTTTTCAACTTCTGGAGAGTGAATGGATACTTCGTTTGTATGAAAAAAACTTCGACCTTACTGGCAGTTTGAAAAAATGATTGTTTTACGTATTTTAACGTAAAAAAATTTTTGAAGTTATATTTATTTTCGACTTTATACTACAATAAGAGTACTACCTAGAAAGATAAAAACAAGTAGAAATACAGCCAAAAATTAGAGTACAGGCGAGATTAGTTTCATTTTGTTTATATTGACAAAATAAGAGTACAGTTAAATTACCAGAAAGTGAAAACCAAGTCAAATTGTTAAGAAAAATAACTTCGACCTTACTGGAAACTTTTTTTAAATTTAAATAACCCCATAACGCTTACGTTAAATTCATAGCTTATTATTAGGGATTGCTTTTAGAATAAATTAGTGAATATTTTTGTAAAAATTTTACCTAAAGTTATTGAAGTTAAATTTCTTTGTTAATCACATTATAAATATTGTTTATCATGCCTCGCAGAAAAATTCAGCGAACTGCAGAGGAAAAAGAGCAGTTGATAAAACGCTCACGGGAAAACGCTAAGAACTATCAACGCCGATATCGAGAAATCGCTCGCAATAGAAAAGCAAATTACGTGTTTAATCATGAGAATGAGATAATTCACGTGAACGAAAATTATATTGGTGCAATGACTATTGCTTGCATACACTTGCGGTGCAAAACATTTTGTATCTAAAAAAGTTTTAAATAAAAACAATTCATTTAATGATTGTTGTAATCACGGCGAAGTATGTTTGCAAGCTTTACCTGTTTTCCCCCCTGTTTTAAAATCATTATTTAAAGGTTCACATCCAAAATCGAAACAATTTTTTGAACATATTCGAAGTTATAATAACTCATTTTCTTTTGCATCGTTTAATGCAAACTTGATGACTTTTAATAATACACGGAAAGGTCCGTTTTTTTTTTTAAATACAGGGTCAAATATATTATCAAATTAATACAGCACTTTATCCATCATGTGATGAGATGCCAACCTATGGTCAACTTTTTATTGTAGATTCCCAAGAATCAGTAGAATTTCGTTTAAATCATAATACTGAATGTGACAAAGAAGTTATGAACATAATTGAAGATTTGATGCGTGAACATAATTTATTTGCACAATCTTATCAAATGATGAGCGAAGAATTGGCTAATCAACGTCTCACTAATTCAAATAATGCACATGAAGACCCTGAATTGCACCTTTTATTTACAATGAAACCTGGAATGGACCGAAATCGTTATAACTTTCAAAGAGTAAATGAAGTTGCCGCAGTATTTTCCACAACTGCTGATGGAGATATTCCAGAATCGTACGTAACAATTCGAAACAAAAGTGATAAATCATTGCAGTTTGTTAGTACAATGGATGGTAACGTAGAACCTTGGATTAATCCTCTATTTTATCCATACGGCACTCTTGGATGGCACAGAGATTTGCGTTGTACTACAAAAAACAAACGAATTACTCGAGCATGTTATATTAAGTACAGAATGGCTATTCGCGAAGACACAAATGTTTTTTTGATGGGACGGCGATTGTTTCAACAATGGATAGTCGATAGTTACGTCAAAATTGAAAAAGATAGGTTAACTTTTTGTAGAAATAATCAAAAGAAATTACGTGCGGAATCTTATCAAGGGTTAATTGATCATCTAGAATTAAGAGCACAAAAGAATCATCAAAGTATTGGAAAAATTGTAATTTTACCATCATCATTTCAAGGTTCGCCGCGAAATATGTTACAAAATTACCAAGATGCTATGGCAATTGTAAGAAAATTCGGTAAACCAGATTTATTTATTACAATCACTTGTAACCCCAAATGGAAAGAGATTTCTGAAAACTTAATGGAAAGCCAAACTGCTTCAGATCGACCTGATCTGGTAGCTCGAGTATTTAATCTCAAAAAAAAAATTTCTCATTGATTTGATAGTAAATAAAAACTTTTTTGGCAAAGTACAAGCGTATGTTTATGTGATTGAATTTCAAAAAAGGGGTTTACCACATGCACACATGTTATTATAACTTTAAAACAGTCTCACAAAATAACTACTTCAGAAGTAGTTGACCGATACATAGCTGCAGAAATACCAAACCCGGAAATAGATTCTATACTACATGCTATTGTTTTAAGAAACATGGTTCACGGTCCATGTGGAAATTGGTGTTTAACAGAACAGAAAGTATGTTCAAAGAATTTTTCTAAAACATATAATGAAGTAACAACTCTGGATGAACAAGGATATCCAAATTAGCGACGTAGAAATACTGGACTTTTTTATAAGCGTTCTGATGGTTATGTTTGTGACAATAAATATGTTGTGCCTTACAATCCACATCTTCTCAAAGTGTTTAATTGTCATATTAATGTTGAAGTGGTTTCTTGCATTAAGTCTGTCAAATATTTGTATAAGTACATTTACAAAGGGCACGACGCTGCAGGAATAACAATTAGCGAATCAACTAATGAAACTATTGAACACGATGAACTTGGTAGTTTTATCGAAACAAGATACGTTGGTCCGGTAGAAGCTGCTTGGAGAATATTAAATAAACCTTTACAAGATAAGAGCCACTCCATTACCAGATTACCAGTGCATTTACCAAATCAACAAAATGTTATTGTTAGTGATGATTGTGATGAAAGTGAAATCAGAAATGCATTAGAAAAACAAACAATGCTTCTAGATTATTTTGCACTAAATGTAAGAAACCATGAAGCTACACAGTACGTGTATGGTGACATACCAACCCACTATGTGTTTAAAAAAAACAATAATCATACTAATACCTACGGGTATCATTGGCAAAGACGTCAGAAACAGTTCAACGTTATTGGACGAATGTATTCTGTAAGTCCCAGTCAAACTGAATTATTTCATTTACGTTTATTATTAATTCACATCAAAGGAGCAAAGAGTTTTGAAGATTTAAGAACAGTAAACGGAGAAGTTCAAGAATCTTACATAGCAACATGTCTTAAATTAGGACTGATTGAAAATGATCATGAATGGAAGAGAGCTATGCACGAAGCGACGAAGCTGAAGTTTGGATGATGCCGAAACAGTTCAGATGTTTATTTGTTCGAATTCTGATGCATTGTCAGCCAACTCATCCTGAAGAACTATGGGACGAATTTAAAAAACCATTGTCAGAAGATTATGTCAGACATTTTGGCGAAATTAGAGGACAAAACAAAGGTTACGCTGATATTAACTTGCTTCTCGGTGCTGAAGGTTTTGATCTTACGATGTTTCCTACTATGCATCAAATAAGTGAGATTAAAACTAAGGATCATGTTTTAGATGAAGAGGAAACGATCGAAGATGCATCAAAATATTACGCAAATTTAAATGAAAAGCAAAAACATATTGTTGATATCACACAGTAGTCAGAGCGCGCGTAAGCGTGCACTTTGGTGCTAGTAATTTAAAATTAAGAAAAATAAATAATAATTACATTTTAAAGAAAACATTTAAGTAATAATTTTAATATTAGTTTAAACTTGTAAAAGTAACATTTATAAAGTTGAGCTGGAGGAAATCGTAGAAGAAATAGCAAGTAGAATTAGTAGTTTAAATTTAGAAGTAATCGAAAATAATAATTTAAGTGGTACAATGACAACCGTAACTGATAGACAAGTAAATTATAATTTGCTAAGATTGTACTGTACATTGATACAATTCCGCAATTTTCGGGAGATCCAAACACATTAGAAATTTTCTTAGAACACTGCGAATTTTTGATTGATACATATAAAAATGCTCAAAATTTGCTTGATCCAATTAATGGATTTTTGATCAGAGCTGTAATAGGAAAATTGACAGGAAATCCCTTAATGTTAGTAGGAAGTAGACCAGAAATTAGGGAATGGGATAGGTTAAAAGATTTATTAAGATTAAGTTTCGGAGATCAACGAAATTTAGACTGTTTAGTACAAGAGATGATTGTTATGAGACCCCTCAAAAACGAATCATTTTCACATTTCGGTCAACGAATTCAAAAAAGTAGAAGTTCCATTGCATCAAAATTGATTTCAATGAATTTAGCTGTAGAAGAAGAAAAATTACGATAGTTTGTCTTTAAAAACTTTTATAAGAGGTTTGAACGGTCGAGTCCAAGACATGATTCGATTAAGAGATCCAAATTCCTTAGAACTTGCAATTTCGTATGTTTTAGAAGAAGAAAATTTTATGTATAATCAGAGACAATTTTCTAATCAAAATTTTAGTCAAAATATTCAAAAATCAAGTTTATTTCAAAATAACCCGCAAAACAACTTTCAAAATAATCCTCAAAATAACTTTTCAAACTTTAACCCTCAAAATAACTTCTATGCACAATCACAATCCCAATCAAATTTCAATTATCAAAATCCAACTTTTCAAAACAATCCTCAAAATAACTTTTCAAATCATTCACCACCACAAAGAAACTTTAACCCTCAAAATAACTTTTATGCACAATCGCAACTCCAATCAAATTTTAATAATCAAAATCAGTTTAATAATATGCAGCAATTTAGACAACCTTTTCCGTCGCAACCTATTCATTTTCAACCAAGACAAAATTTACCACCACCAAGGTACCCCACAAACCAACAAGTTTTTGGTACTCCAAAAAATGTGTTTAAACCAACAGGTCAAGTACCCCAAAATAAACCAGAACCGATGTCAATTTCATCCAGAAACGCAAGTATTCAAAACACAAGTAGACCAAACAATTATTACCAAAATGCCGGTCCAAACAAATTCTTCCGTTCTGAAGAATTACAGAATATCGAAACCAATAATCATGTTTCTGATCAAATCTACCAAGAAACCGAAGAAACCATAAATCTTAATCACTTTTTCGAAGAAGCTTGTAATAATTATGAATTACAGAACTTAACAAATACCCAAAATAAAAATGTAGTAAATGACACCCAAAATTTCAATCAACCAATTGCAACCGTTGCTTCCCCTTCGAACAACGAAACAGTAATTTTAAATTGTATTCAGGACAATAATAATCTGCCTTATATCTACATACCCAAATTAAATGCAAAATTTTTAATAGACACAGGTAGTTGTAAAAGTTTAATTAAACCCCGATTGGCTTATCAAAATTTCAAAAATTTTATATTCAAAGAACAATTCAATATTCAAACACCTCACAACAAAACTTTTCACGATGAAGTCGTTATGATACCAATATTTGAACCTTTTAAAATAAACGAACCTCATAAGTTCCATCTTTTCGATTTTAGTCAAAAATTTGAAGGACTAATAGGAATAGATTTATTAAAACAGTTACACGCAATGATCGATATAAATAAAAAACTATTGATCACCCCAAATGTCAAAATACCCATCATTTTCAATAAAATTAAACCTTTGGATATAAATGAAGTAAATTTTATCGACGAAATTCATTGTAGTGACAAATTAAACAAAGAAAATCAAGACGTTGTAGACTTTTTAAAAGTACTTGCTCAGAATGAAAATTACCAACAACCAAATACCACAAATCATATTTATTTTACAAAACCAGAATTCATTCCAATTTTCACCCAAGAAAATTTTAATAGAAATACGGTCAACAACCCAGAAAAACAAATTTTATTAAAAAAGAACCATCACGAAGGTAGAATCAAAAGAAATTATCATTGGTCAAAAATAAAATTCAAAATTTTCAAATACATAAATTTTTACGAAAAATGCCGTAAAACAAAATATGGATGTCACCCTCCATATGTTCCACTCGATTTAAGAAAACCAGAAATTTTTAATTTGATAGAATTATTTTCCTTTGGTAAAATTAAAATCAAAAACAATAAAACAAAAAAAAGTATTTAAGTATATTAAAAAAACTAAAAAGACCTTTGTTACAGGAAGAAAATGTTCAAAGAATTAACGTTGACAATGACGATGTTAGCGCTGGGGCTTCTTCAAGAAATTAAAATTTCAGAAATTAACAATACCCCAGGAATTCTTCCTTTTAGATTAGGCAATGCTAAAATAGTTACAAGTAGGCATATATTTCTTTATCATATAGATTTACTTAGCATTAAAGTAGAATTAGACAATTTATGGGATAATTACCAAAAATTAAACTCATCTGTATTTAATGGAAAAACTTTGTTCTCCAGTAATTTAAAAAATAATTATCAACATTTGGATACTTTAATTACAGAAGCATTAGAAAAATTCGATAATATTAATTTCAATAATGATGTAAAATTTAGGCAAAAACGAGGCTTAATAAATTTAGTAGGATCAGTAGAGAGATTCCTTTTTGGTACTTTAGATGCTGAAGATGGTAAAAAATATGACGAAGCCATAAGAATTTTAAAACAAAATCAGCAAAAATTAGTTCAAGGCATTAACTCTCAAATTTCTTTATCCAAACAGTCAATAGAAAAATATTCAAAAACAATTGATAAAATAGTGTCAAACCAAAAGAAAATTTCTAATTACATCGCAGAATTCGGAAATAGGTTAGAAAATTTAACTGATCAATTTTATAAATATACTGTTTACAAGTCAATTTTTGATCAATTACTTATCAATGCAAACATAATAATCACCTTTTTAGATGATCTTGAAAATGCAATTACATTTGCTCAATTACATGCAGTTCACCCTGATGTGCTCACAAGAATAAATTTGAAAGATCTTTTAGATGAACTTTTGATTCACTATAGTAAAAATGAAATATTAGACGTTGAAATCAATTCGTGGTATTCAGTCATTCACACAAGTTGCTACTTTTCCGAAAACAAGATCGTATTTATCATAGAAATTCCAATTATAAATCCTAAAACCTTTCAATATTTTCAATTATTTCCAATTCCGACCACCGAAAATACTATAATTGTTCCGAAATACCCTTATTTGGCTCTCGAAGAAAACGCTTATCAATATATGGAATCAATCTGTGTCCAAATCCAGCACCTTTTTATATGCAAACTCGAAGAATTAAAATTCGACATCGATGAAGATTGTGTAACAACCCTCATCCAAGATAAAAAATTTAGTTGTGTACAAACACAAATAACGCCTCCAAAACTAATATTTAATAAAATCAACGAAGAATATCTGATAGCAATTACAAATCAAAAAATCAAAATTAAAACAAAGTGTGTGGATGAACAATATTTTAACTTAAAAGGAACAAATTTAATACAAGTGCCGGTAAATTGTAGTGTGGAACATAAAAGTTATAAATTTGGAAATACCCAAGGGTCAAAATTCGGCAAACCAATGGTGTTACCAAAATTAATCGTAGAACAACCTTATTATTCAAAAATTAAACCAATCAAAATAGATGATGTACCATTAGAAGAAATTCATAAAATTAAAAAACAAATAGAAGCCACCCACTTTTTGGAAATCGACAAATCAGATAAAACATGGGTCAACTACAGTTTAATAATTATTATTATCGTTATCAGTATTTTTGGAATATTTAAAATCTACAAAATTATCAAGAATTTAAAAAAAGAAACAGATATGGAGAAATCAAAAGAAGATGGGCCAAGTTCACCTTCTGTCCTTTTTAGGCCAGAAGGCTCTATCTAGCATGGGAGGAGTTATGTCAACCCAATAATTAATTTCTATTTTTTATTATTACATACTTTTTATTGCATACTTTTGCTTATCATTAGAAATGGGATAGTGCTTACTTAGAAAATGTTATATCAAGTTATATCTTGTATTGTGGGAAAATTAAAATGTATTTTTTATCAGTGTTATTACAGCATTCAATTAGAATATTTTACTTTATAATAAAAAAAATTATTAAAATTTTTAAAAAGTTTATTTTTGAAATCAAAAATTTAACTAGCGTATTGCTAATGGTTAGCGAATCCCAGCACTGAATCGCTAATAGCTGATCAAGATTACGGTTAACAAAATGTCTAAATATTGGATTAGACAAGTTCCTTGTGGAACTACAGAAATCGTAGACTCATAATTTTTAATCACCGATCAGGTACGAAACAACCCCTAGGTTTATTAGAAAGAAGATAATTTTTCTGGTATATTTTCTGCTGAAATTTGATAAATTTTAATGAGATGCAAATTAACGATGCTTTCAAGTTTAAACTAAAAATAGAATTAATAAAAAAAATGTTGATTTTATTAATTACGAGAGAAAATAGCATGTAGGTAGTAGATGTGTTGAATATTATTTTTTCGAGTTTTAATACAATTTCCCCTTTGAGAGTCATAAAAATCATGCTGTTTAAATCTAACAAAACGTAATATAATGCAAGTTGTTTTAGGTTGGGAATATGCATTTAAAATTTAAACTAAAAGTTTAAATAAAAAGAAATTTATTTTGCAATTTGCTCTTTCTTTATACTATTGTGCAAAGTTTAGTTACTTCTGTCAAATAAAGCAATCAAAATTTAATGTTGAAAAGAAGTTGAGCACATAACATAAAACGTGACCTACTTATAATTTTTCAGATGTTTTTATATCATAATCTCACTCAACTAAAAGTTGCTAAATTCTTAATTGTGTCCCACTAGTATTAACTTCCTTTAAACTTTTTCAAAATGAAAAATAATATGTTAAAATTATCAAACAAAATAATTTTTCATCTCTTAAGATGCGGTAATTAAAATAATGTATCTCGACAAAAGTACATATAATAATTTAACTTTCTAGTGTAATTTTCAAACTTGAGAGTTTTCATATGTTACGCTATTATGGGGTTGTTATAATAGCCTTGTTTTACTAAAATATTTCACTTTATAACTAGAAAATTGTATCTTTAACAAATAGAACACAACAACAACTATAACTTAATATATTTTTGTTTCTTAATGAAGGACACACAAAATAATAATTATATAACATGTACTAAGTAGTAAATTGGTACAATTAAAGCTGAAGTGCTTTACTCAATCGAACCCGCTCCAACGAACCGTTTAAATATTCAGTAGAGTAAACGCTCCTTAACAAGACAAACGTTTGTGGTGTCAGAAGTGGGATTTCAAAATACAAACTTAAAACTTCAGACTGTTGAAACATAAAAGTTACCTAAGACAAGAGTTATAGATTGGCATTCCTATAAAGTGGATTTCTTTCATTTAGCCTCTCATCTTCTCTATTGCTGAACGTAACAACCTCAATCTCCTTCTCCTTGTAGTTAGATGTTATTTATCTAGTAATTCTTTTACCGTTGTTTTAAAAGTTCCATCTAAACAGAAAGTCCATCTGATGCTATTCACTTAAAATTGCGATGAAATTCAAAATGAAAATACCACAACCATAAATTTAAAGTGTCAAGACGTCCAGTATAAGTTGTACGTACACTTTGTTTTTCAAGTCGAAATAACTTGAAATAAAACGCGATTTAAATAATATGGAGAAAAAATTACAGGACACATGTCAACTATTTGCTTTAAATTGATAAATGATAAGCTCGCATATGTAGTATGAATGTGTGTTGCTTATCAACAATTTATAATGTTAAACAATAAAATTTAAAATGTCGTGTTATTTTATTATAATTCATAATATACGAGAAGCGTGATCAAAATATACCCCTTTGAATCCATTTGTTACTACATTAGAATAAATTGTTATACAGGGCGCACTAAAAGTCTAGAATAATGGAAAAAAAATTCCCAGCTAGAATATCAATAAATGGTTGGACAGGTCAAATTGATTTCAAAACATTTCAAATTCAGTCAAAGAACCCTAAAAAAAGATGTAGACATGGAAAAGAGTAGATTTTTCTTTGTGTTTAGAATAGTTTAAAAAGTGAAAATACTAAACGTCCCCATAACAATGGGTCCTAGGGAAAAATTCGTCTAAGCAAAGTGAAAGCTCATCAAATTTCCTACAAGATTTTTTTGAAGACTTTTACTGTTTAACGAAGTGGTAGGGACTGAAGGTATAGAGGCAAAAGTTTGAAATTATGTAAAATGTTTTTAAAACGATATTATAGAAAATACGGTTTTTGCGGGCAGATATCTCAAAAACTGTAGGGAGTAAAAAAAATTAATAGATATAAACTTGTAGGAAATTTTATAAGCTTTCATTTTGCTTAAGATAATTTTTTTTCTAGGACCCACCGTTTTTGCGATAGAAGGAAAAACCTTAAAAACGAGACCAAACGCTATTTCAGCTAATTTTCGAAATTTTCAAATTAAACTTCTGGCGTTGTAAAGCATACAAAATTAATTTTGTTTATTGATTTAGATGCAGGATTTTACACTCTGAAACTTTAATTTAAAAAGTTTTTTTCTAAAATAAACTGAGAAGCAGGAAATCACTAAAGTATGATTTTACATATTAAATCCCTATGGCCGAGAGCTCCGGTGGTCATCACCGGGTTTGTATGAGTAATATGACGCTGGAATTTGCATTTTGAGTTTTCCTAATTCTATAGTGGTGTAGCTCGTCTATGTAAGTGTCAAACTCGACCTACTCGTCACAAAAAGTGACACTTTCACTCCTTATAAAACAATGTACATTGCAATCTGTCTAATTTATCTGTAATTAATTACACAAAAGAGTGTTGAACTATATATTTGTGTCTCTTATGTTTTAAAAACTTTGTGAATAACTTAGTGAATAAACTCTGTTTAGAGATACCAAGTTAGTGAAGTGTGTCTCAAAAATTTTGTAACTTTTATAAGCGTCTTGGAGACTTAAAACTTTTCTTAATAGTTGATTCGATTGATATTAATTCAAAATGTTTTAAAATCGTCGAGGCTTGTTAATCCATTTTCCAGTTTTTAGTTCCAAATTTATTTTTCACGTTGAAGTTTTAATAATTAACAAATAGAACGAACGATAGAGGATTAAGATAAAATTAAAGATTGCTTGATATCGTTACTTCAGTAAGTTGGGGTTTGGCGAGAGTCATTAATGGATTTTTAAGCCCGGAGCATTTCAACAACTATATCTAAACTAAGCTTTATCTATAAAATATTAGAAAGCATTATTATTTTTTTCTTTTTAACGGTCAGCAGGATAAATTACGTACGTTTATGAAATCAAAAAGTAATGAGTGAAGACCCTCTTTGAAATATAGAAACAGACCTATTTAAGAAAATGGTTAGTTTGGTTGCATTTTAGAAAAGAAATACAACTTTCAAAGGGGATTTATGATGGAGTATTTTAGCTTCATATTATTGAACGAACATAAGGGTGTTTTTGTATATTTGGTATAAAACGAAACGGGATTTCTTAAATGTACTTTTGAATTGAAAGTGTTTTGTCAATTTGTTTCCATTGAGGGTGTGATTCGCTCTACTAACTTGAACTAAACGATTGAAACGGCGTCGTTTAAATTACGCCGCCCATTTGTAGTGTACAATAGGTGTGCACTGTTTAGAGATAAATCAATTAACTAACCAGGCTACACCGACCGATGCGTCGTTCTGCGAAGGTCAATTAGAATTTGCAATTCATGGACCCAAAACGAGTCTGCTATAAATTTGGAGTTCCAAAACTTGGACCAATTAATTCGGCCTTGTTCTAGTAGAGCAGGGCACAATCTGCTGACAAAGTCGTTTAATTTAGCAACGGACTTTAAATACACTCTTGAATAATTGCCGATTTTTGCTGTTACCCTCGTTTATGACTAAACCGTCATTATTTATTTGACAGTTGAGTTCAATATTGTAATTTTGTAATAAACTTCAAATTTAATTAAATTTGGCTATAAATTGTTTTTAAATGAAACGAAATTATAATTTTGCCTCAACATTATCGACAACAAGTAACGAAAAAGAAAAAAGAAAGTCATGAAAAATTTCTCGACTAAAGTTTTTTTTTAATTTATTTAATGCTTACAAAAAATATTTTTGCTTGAATTGATATTATAAAACTTTCTAATTTAAGTATAGAAAAAGTTTTTGCCAAACTTCCACCAGAGGTATGTAATGTAAAACTGGTTAAATTCCTATTTTAGTTTGCTAACTTTTTAGAATAAATATTGCTTTATGAACTGGAAGGTTAAACATACGTTATATAACAATTCTGATACAGTCCTTAACAAAAATTTCTCTAAACGACTTTCCAAAATATTTTTTATTGTATCTTTAGTTTAAGAAATTAGTAGAAAAACAAACCAAATTATCTAAATATGAAATTACTTAAAAATATACTACGTGTCGTATTAAAATCATACAGTCAAAATATCTGAACTGTTTGTTAAAACTGAACGCTCTAAAGAGCAAGTTTCAGGGCACAAGAAACGTTTTGATCTAGCGATCGCTCACCCCCTTCCTGCTTCTTCAAAATTTTTAATTACTTATACCTCGTAATCTTTCTAATCTATTAATTTGGTAAAGAATTTCATTCTGGGTAAGATAATGACAGTGAATAATTATATGCTCATTTCTATTTTATTACTAAATGAGTGTGTTCCAGATTCGAGACTCACAATTGGGGAACAATTTGTTTAATTTTTTGGTAAACTCGATGCTCTTTTGTTTTTCGATAATATTTATTAGCACTCTATATATTTCAACGCGTAATTGTAAGACCTACTAAGATTTATTTACAGTAGTTTCGTTCCAAGTCGTCGAAGGGGTAGGCTCGATGTAAAAAGGATCACCAAATCAAACGAAAGCTTTTGAAAACCTATGATGAAACGGTTTAGGTAAGGGATAAATAAGGCTCATAAAGCCAAAGTTGGAACATAGGTGAAAACGACACCTAGAGATTTCGTTAAAAATACTGTGACACCACAGAACTGAAGAGATGCAAAGTTTATAGTACTCACCTGCGGAAGTGGTAACGAAGATAATGAACCAGGAAAAATTGAAAAATTCTAATTTTGACCAATTTAGTTGCAAATAATCTCAAATCATGAAGCTACTGCCTAATACTCCTAACAATAGCTACAGTAATTGCCAAATCTGAGCGACCTTAAATGCACAGAGGAGCACGTGAGAAGGCTGTATAAAAAGACGCCCAAACATTGTTTTTACCATGGTTTTCACAATATGTAACCTTGGTTATGATGTAATACACAATTTTCTTTCTGCGCAGGTCGCTTATATCTGGCAATTACTTTACTATACTATAAAAAGTAGCTAACTTCGTTAGCCATTTTGGGTCTTAGCTCAAAGTTACAACAGTTTTATTAAACGTCACTTTGACATAAGACCCAAAATGGCTGACGAGTCAGCTACTATTTATATAATAATTTTACCACTAACTACCACGTAACTACCCCAGCTTGTAGTACCAGTGACTAAGAATTTTAAATTTTGTTGGCGGTAGCTGATAGCTCCAGTGTGCCCAACACCTTAGGTTAGAGTCGAATGTTCGAATGATGCGAACTTTCCGAAATTATGTAAAAGTGCGTCAGTTTTTTTACGACCCCTGTAAGTTTCATATCGTTACACTTTAATTTTTTTAATAATTTGCATTTTGAGAAAATAGAAAAGTAGGTACTATAGTAGTAATCACGAAAGCTTTTGGATGGGAAAATTTGAAATAAATGGAAAATTCAAGTAGTCAGATTTTATTTGATTTTTTTTCACCGTTTCACACGTTAACAGTGCCATATGACAGAAGATAGCAACCTCTAGCAAATGACGGCTGTAAAATTCAGGTTATTAATCAGATGTTTTTAGAGCATCCCTACCCCAAAGCTCAAAGATTACGACTGTACCAAAAACCAATAAAGTATTCAGGGAAGTTACTTTGCTCACTTCATACGATTAGACCCTAATAGAACATAAAACACCAGGACGGAGCCTTGACAACCGTTGCCTATAGGAAAAAATGCAACGGAAATGCCATTTTGAACTTCCACCGCGTTTACATTATTATTGGTTGTCGTGATCTTTTCTTATAAGTGGGAGTATAAGCAATGGTTGAATTCACCGGACGTAACAGTTGTGGAGCAGCTACCAAATCGTTCGGTAACTTAACCCTGTTTTAGGAACGTGTGCGGAGCGATCGTAATTTTTTTGAGCGCATTTCATTTGCGTTATGTTGAATTATCTCGATACCTGCTCATTTAACAAAATTACCCCACGATAGTAGCGTTAGTGATGTAGCGGTTGGTAGCTGCTCCACAACTGTTACGTCCGGTGAATGCACCCAATCATTTATATTGGAGAAATTAGCCACAAATCGCTATATTTAATCTTTGAGGCGGTAAGCGAGGTAAGCGTCGTATAAGGGCGCAATATGTTAAGAGCGACGTGAGATAGCTTCATTACAAATATTTTATTAAATTGGTATTAATAACAAAAGGAGCGAAATATTTGAAATTGCAGAGGGGCGCCAGAATATTATTATTATTGCCATATTATTACCTAAAAAGCTCTTTCCTGGTAGAGTAGGGGGTATTTTTTTATTCAATGGTTAGACCTATTATATTGCAGGTGAGATTTTTAAATACTTGCAGTTGAAACTTTGGATCGTTGTCCTCACGTTAGAGGACAAGACGTCAGAGATAAAATAAGGTCGAAATTGTCCATTTGGACGTTCTTAAATACGTCAGAGAAGGTCACGTGACTATAAAAATTCGATGTTTCAACTATAGATATAATGGCCGGCATGTAGTGCTTTTCTCAGGTCGATTCCTACATTTCTATTATATTTGCAGAAAATGCTAGTACAAACGAAAAATAAAAAGTTTCTCTATTGAGGCAGCTTTCAGTCAGTTAAAGATGCGATTCGTCGAGTTTCATTTATTGGCATGTCGATATGCGAATTGTGAAAGCCACATGTGATATGCGATATGTATTCCTCAACATAAAAGCAAGACTTTGGTGCTGATGTTCATAACAAGACAGTCAAAATTTTAAAATTTTAGCAAATTTTAGTAAATGTTCGAGAGTGGTTAAATGAACTACGATTTTGATGAATTAAATTAAAGTAAAACTAAAAAAGAGTTGTAAACCAACAACTACTCTCTATGCAGCTTTAAGAAGTTCAAGTCAAACTGTTTTAAGAGTTATTTCCTTAAAACTTTTTTGACATTGTAATTTTTAGAGCAAAACGAAGTTAATTTTACCTAACGTTATACATTTATACATTAGAAGTATTACTAAGCTAACAGACAGAAACCACGTTGAAATATTTTGATCCGGTTTTAATGCAGATTTATTTAAATAAAAGATACTTTTCGACAAAACGAAGAAAAAAAATCTAAAAGTTTGAAAAAGTCAACAAAAAGCTTTGGGATTTTTTTATGTATAAATTTGAGTACATTTACACAGTATTGAACTTTTTTTAGCTATGTATTTTTGTTTAAAAAAAAAGTCAAAAAATTAAAATTCTTTCAAAACAACTTTTAAATTAATGACAACAATTTATATTCTATCAAGTACTCGAAACAAAAATATTAAGCAAATTGCTTTCTGAAGAATCGACTTGAAAAAGTAATATAATCAAAGGAAAACGCACAAAGAAACAAAAGGGTAGCAAATAAACACTTGGGAAATTGATCAGATGTAATAGGACTAGGAAAGAAATGCCTTAAATCTCACAAAGAGGCTTTTAGTTGTGGATGGAAAATGTTTCTAAGGCAGTGCACCCTCGACGACCAAGCGATATCTGCCTTGTTCCAGATGAACTAACCCCTCCGACAACTACATTGTGGTAATATGAGGAAAAGGTGCAGAAATAAACCATTACCTACTAGATATACAATTCTACAAATGGGTGTCTTTCACTTGAAAGGTTATAAGCCCAAATTAGATTAGTAATTTTCTTGTGCCTCATTCTTTAACGAGTGTAATATCTAGTAAATATAGCAAATGCGTTTATAATATGTAGATTACTTTATTTTTATTACAAATTATTAAAGTTAAAAGAATTTCGAATTTTTTTTTCTTAATCGTGAGCTATTACCAAGATTAAATTCTTATAATAAATACAACAGCTTTAATAGATCGAATTGACAATAATAAACTCTAATAAAAGGTTCGTTCGCCTCTACCAAAAAAATATCAAATTCGTCTCTTTTCTTCGAGACAACTTTAGATGTAATGGAAATTTTCTAATTTTCCCTTACATCGCTTTAGACTGCTTTAGTGCCACACACCTATCATTAATAAATTCTCCAATTCCTACTTAATTCTTGTAACCCACGCCTTATTTAACACTTTTCGTTCAAGAAAACTCTCGTAACAATTTTATTTTATGTTTGAAAAAAATAATTTACAAATATTATTTTGATGTAAATACAAAAATAGTTTTTACAAATTTTCTCATTTTTCATTGATAAAAACTGATAATAAATAGTAATACAACTGAATGTACTTTAAACGGCTTTTATGTTCCTGCGTATGCCTCACGGCTTACACGAAGGTTACAAAAGTTAAGAGCAAGTTTAAAAGCAAAGTTGTCAAAAGAGATGGGAGTTAAATAAAAAATTTACACGAATTAAGAGTTTAGTATAATAGTTTACAGAAGCATTAATTAATTACGAATTGGCGGTGGCTCGGTAAATTGTTTAACGGAGGCTCAGGAATATACAGTGTGTCGAGGTGAATTTTTTACTTTTGAACTTGACATAAGTTGAAATACTGCTTAGATATTTGTCTAAGGGTCTGACTCAAAACTAACACGAGAAGATATTTGTTAGTTATTACCATAGCTTGGATGACAGCTTTACGTGCCTTCTGATACACGGGTGTGGAGAAATTAGTAAAAGGTATTGTAATTTTTAGAGGATCTGGCATAGATTTGAACTTCAGTAATCTATACTCTATACGCCAACGCCACTTCCTAAAGTCTTCCTAGAAATGTTTTTTTCTATTAGTGGTTGACTTGGCAATTAGGATTTTTTAATATATAAAATGTAATATAAAACAACAATTTATGATGCAAAAAGTGTCCTCCGACCTCCACTATACAGTAAAACATGAAACAAACATTTCTCACCCATCTACGGCCGCAGTAGCAAAAATCAGCTCTTCTCTGTTTTATAAAATTCTAGTCCAAAGAGGGTGAGGGGTCACCTCTTGTAAAGTCGGATTAACACTATTAGTGCTTTTATTACTAGACCTCTTATTAGAGGCCCTAATAAAAGCTTGATATTTTTTGCCCTATCTTGTCTAAATAAATAAATAATAAAGACCCAAATTTGGGGTCCTAGTAAAATGCCTTATGAGTCTAGTTCAGAGGTATGAAGGAGTAGGCTCGAATTCAAATACACGCACACAATTAAATATAAATAAATTGTATTGGTCAAAATAAATAAACAAAATACTTCTAAGTACATTAAATCACAACTACATATGAATTACGGAAGGTTCTTCCTCTACCTCCTTGAAACAACCAAAATAAATTGTCTCCCTCTTTGGAATAACCTATAAAAAAATCTTCGTCTTCCTTGGAGTAACAAAAAAAAATCTTCTTCTTCCTATCGGAGCATCTTCTCCAATCCACTGGGAAAAGTGACAGGCGTAAGCGGAGTCTTATGCCCTACAGTAGTCCCGGGCCACTAGGGAGTAGCTACCACTAGGGAGGATCATCAAGAGGCATTCTGGGGAAGTGAGGAAGCCTACGTTCGTTGACGGCTCTGAAAATCATCAAGGAACAGCCACAAGGAATACGGGGACACCTCTGATGGTTCAGGTAACGGTCATTCGGGGGTAAAAGGAACAACATGCCTTACTCGACGAACACGTTGTACTCGAAGATCACGCCAGAATTCCTTATCTATTTGCAGGAACTTGTATTTATTACTTTTCCACCACTTAAGACGGAGAACCAATAAGAGCACAGCTTGAAGTTGGATGGAAGTGGGAACGTCGATTAATGAAATTTTTATTAACTAAAGTTTTATCAAAATTTTACAAGGACCCGGTGCGCTGTAATAAAACATTGTACATTTTTTTGGAGAAACGCCCCCCCCCCCCGCTTCGCGTCGGGATGTTTTTAAAAAATGTACTTTCAAGATATGACAAAATTATCTAGATTGTTATCAATGTCCTAGGGTTATTACAGTTAATAATTTTTAAATAAATATTAAGGACGTAACTAAATTAAAGCAGTTATTAAACTTAAAATGGGATGCCAGAAGGGCTTAAAAACAAAGATAAATTAATATGAACAAATTAAATATTTGATTTATCGGGTACGGTAATTTAAAGCGCTCGAACTTGTCTCATTTACCTCGGATAACACTTCACACGGTTTTTTAGTACAAAATTAGTAAAACAATCATGGGACAAGGAGAACCACCAGAAAAGAGAGGTGAGCGATGCAGATGTTACCCAGCTTGGAGGTAGAACCTTGATGATTCAGGACACCTCCAAAAGCCATAGGTAAATCCACAGCGTTACAAAATAAGGATTAAAGTTGTGACTGATTGATTGATTAATCAAACCGAGCTCAAACCGCTGATCCTAGAAGCATTTGAATAATTGGAAAGTACATATATTCTAAGGCCTCCCCTAAGCAGGGGAGAGTTTGAAAGTGTGGCGGGCTAAAATGGCGTTGACATTATACCAGTTCATTAGTGCTAATCGACTAGTTAAATTAACATGAAATATTCTGGATTATACCCTAGGTCTCAAGAAAAGTCTGAATTACCCTAAAATAACCGGGAAACCCAGGGGGAGGGAGTAACAGGACATGTATGTATTTATTAATTTAATAAAGTACTTATAGGCCCACAGCAAATTCAAATTTGGTACCATGGTAAAGGTAGACGTCGATCAAGCTCTAAAAATCTTAAAAGGTTTAATTTTTGGATAAAAAAGCTCCAGAGGTTGTAAAGGAGCATTCACACTGCCAGAGTTTTTCAGGACCTCTTTCATTTTGCGTGGAATCCTCTTTTCTGTGATACTCTAATGCTGGTTTGCACCGTTTATATATTAACTGACAGATAGTTTATTTGGCAGATAAGTTGTTAAAAACCTTTGCTCTTTCATCTACTGTAGGTTAAATCAAATAACTGACGAATACATTTTGTACAAAATTACCTTCTACTTATGACTTTTTGCACCAATTTTAGTTTAAGTGGCAAATAAAAAATATTTTTACAACTTATCTGCCAAATAAACTATTTGACAGTTAATATGTAAACGGTGCAAACCAGCATAAGCAAATGCTTATTTTATTTATAGGTTAATCCAGCCCTGCACCTTCGATCCATATAACATTTACTCAATATCTGTAGTTTCTTGGAAAAAGCCAACATGATGACATTGGAAACGAAACATTAGTAAAAAGAACCGAATAGAATAACCATACAGGATGGCGCAGGAAAAATTTAAGCTTAAAGTTACAGTTTCTGCTTTCCAAGAACTTTTCAGTGATTTGTCATAAACGATATGTTACCAGTCAAGAGTCTATGGATTAGAGAGGTTTACGCTCATAGGTACTAATCTTTTTGTGGTTTGTACTTGCTTTTCGAAGCATTTAAGCTGAAAGTTCTCGCTGAGAGAGGGTGAATAGAAAGGGACTAATGACCAAAAGTGAAAACAATTCTCCTCCAACAGGTGAAAGAAAGCTAAGGCGACCAAACCAAGAATGGAAGGCCTTTCTGGAGTAAACGGGCTAAGACGCAACAAAAAATATCATTTTTAATAAGGCATTGCTCTTGAACTCTCCCTCATCAGCCGCTACTATTTGAAATAATGACAAATCTACTAATTAATAGATCTCTTTACATCTGCATTGTAAATATCATTATGTTTTAGCGGTAATTTCGTTTTATATCTCCAGAAATATATGGCATTTGTAAATTAATTGTAGATAGTAATTGAATACGTAGTCGACAGTTGCAAAATTATTTCCTGATTAATATTCGACATTCTTGTACTAGTTAGATTGATACACGTCGGTTTAATGAATAATTATACGGTTAGTTACTAAATTTATAATCTAAAATTAATTTTAAAAATAATTTATTAAATTTAATATTATATGGAGTTTAATAAAGACGTGAGGAAGTAAGGTATAACGCTGCTTTATAGACACTAAGAATGTGACGACGTGAAATTTAGCTTTGATAATTACATATTAAATTAAAAGTAGCGTGTGTTAACAAGAGGATGTTCTTACAGCTCCAATCATTCGCATAATATGTATTATCATAGAAGTGTAGACAACGAAGAGGTAATCCTGACATGGGTAAGGGCGTAATTTTTTTTCAGGAATGTGTTTAGAGTAGTTAGGAAGTACACATACTAAACGTTCCTAGTAGCTATATGGCTAAGGTCGAGTTTCTCGTACGTTATGGATCCATAACATTACATAACTTAATTATTTTCATTGTTTGAAACCGGTTTTTGAACACTTAAGAAATAGATTATATCTATTCGTCAGTAGATAACTTGGCATAAGTTGGAAGAGGGACGAAAAGGTTCCGTTTTTTGTGTTTTCGCTTATATCTCTAAAACGATGAGACATATTTAAAAAATTATTTTTAGCAAAATGAAATTTTGTTAAATTTTCTACAAGATCTTTTTTCTACTAATTTTTTCTCTATTCCTGGTAGTTTTCGAGATATTCGTCCGCAAAAATCGTAGTCTAAAGCTTTGGTTTCCTAAGATACCGTACCGTCAAATAGCGTCCGTAATATGACGGTGGTGACGTCATATTACGGTAAGACAGCACCGCTCTCTAGTAAACCATGTACATTTAAATGAAAACGCTTTTTGTGACGTCATTGGCCGTCATATTACGGCCGCTATTAGACGGCACCGCTTTCCTAGGAAACCCAAGCTCGAGGGGTTATCCACTCTCTGCAGTCAATGTACAAAAATTGAGCTGTCAACGGTAGTTATCTGCAGTCAATGGCAGCCGTAGCATATGCAGTCATAGGCAGTCAACTGCAGTCAGTGTACAAATTTAGAACAGTGGTTGACCCCTCGCCCAAGCTTAACGCTACCCGCTATACGGTATCTATCTGATACCGCAGTATAGTAAATTCGAGATCATTAGCCCTGGTAGGTACATAATTTAAGTCTTTCAACGCATTTTAATGACTTCCCTCCTATTATTGCTAATGGTGGATAATCTATATATCTAGGTAGCACATAAGAACACTTTTTACAGATCGTTTTTTACACCCAGTATATCACCAAAATGCATATCAGAATGAAAAGTTAAAGTCTTAATACAATATTTAAATTCTTATTTAAATTTTCAACATTTCTAATATACGACATTTAATTTTCTTGTGGCATTTCTTTAAATATTCTATAAATTTTCATGTATATTTTTAAAGGACTGCTTATGATTCGACTTT
Source organism: Malthinus seriepunctatus (assembly GCA_963924605.1). Taxonomy (NCBI): domain Eukaryota; kingdom Metazoa; phylum Arthropoda; class Insecta; order Coleoptera; family Cantharidae; genus Malthinus; species Malthinus seriepunctatus. The sequence continues at coordinate 91,435,744 of OZ004600.1, forward strand.
AATTAAAGCAAGCGACCTGAAACCAAATTAATGCCGAGGCTTCCATATATAATTTTCTCTTTGAAGTTTAGTGGCTCCAAGAACGAAATGTAATCCTTGTAACTTGGCTATTAATTATCCAACAAAATGTTTTTATTTCAAACAAATATTCGTTTATTTATATGAAAATCTCGACAATTTTAATTTAAGAAAATAAAACAATAAAATCTTTTCTTCAGTTAGTTGAGAAAACAGTCGAGAAATAAGAGCTTCTCAAGTAAATGTGCTATATTTCACCCTGCTTTATAATAACTTGAGCAATGAAAGACTTTTCCTAAGAAAATGCGAACACATCATATCTTTTCTCTATGTGTATGCGAATAATTTAACGCAAAATTCTTATTAAAATCGTTAAAATAAATTGACATTATTTGCATAATTTGAATTTATAAATAGGTAACGTCTTGTAGAAATTTTTTTTGTGTTGTTTCTTTCTTTTATTGAACTACTGCATATTACGACAAAATATCAAAACAAATTTTGCTAATCTGTCACTCAGTTTGTAGGATTATTTGTAAATCCAACTAATTTGTATCAAGCTGAGCTTTAATTTAAAGCTTTCGGATAAAAATAGCTAATTTATTTATACCTTCAAATGGATTTTTTGCAAATTAATTGTATTATAAAGTACAATACTAAAAAATTAATTATTAATTACACTTTACAAAAAGGTTGTACTATTGCACAATGTACCTACAAGTACAAGTTTTCGAATTACAAATTAAAATTCTATTTAAAATAATACAATAAAACATGAAAAGCATAGCCCCTACTGGAGTTAAAAATGCAACATTTATGCTCGGTTGCATAAAAGAGAACTTATACTTTAATCCGAGAATTAGATTTATAAACCTTTGATATGACAACGTTACAATACAAAAAGAACTTAACCACATAATTTTAATAATTATTTACAAACGTCAAACTTTCACATTACTACAGCTTTGTTGGTTTGTCTTGCACTAACTTACTCCAACTTGCTCTAATGGCCTCCAACTTACTCCTTCTATTGACGAGGAGTAGGAAATGCACAAATGAACACGGTTCAGAGCAACTCTGAGCAACCAGTGCAAGACAAACGAACAAATCTATTATGTAAAGGTGTGATATCAAAAGATTGTAAATCTAATTCTGGGATTAAAATATAATTCTCTTTTATGCAACCGGGTATTAGTGTTAGGTAATGGTCTCTGTTTAGAACTTTTTATAGCAAAAAATCAAAACCTTAAAAGCCTCCTCCAAGATCTCATCATATTTTTGCAATTTCGGTATCGAAATATTTTCAAAATCCCAACCCTTAACCCTAGAAAAGCCAAAGGGGTCTTTTAGACCCCATTTAACTTTTAGACTTAGATTTTTATACTTAATTTTTCAAATTCAGTCCTGGGGTGACTTTTCCTAACTTTTAGTATAGATTTTAAAAATGTAAAAACATTTTTCATCTATATTTCGAACTAGTAGAAAAACTATAATTTTGCTTTACTCCCGGGTGGGGTCTTTTAAACCCTAATGCCTTTTTCGTCATGTAAATCAATGCAGACTATTTTTTCTATTAATTTAGCATTGCTCTTGTAATTGATAATTCTGATATCATTTTGTCGTTATGTACGGTCGACTCAGACGTTGATTTATCGGGCCTTAGACTGAGGCCCACAAAATCAAAAACTTTAATTTTTTTGGACTAAAAGATACAAAACAGTTTTATTACAAATATTTTAGGGTCCTGCTATTAAAATCAATTAGATGAAAAAGCTAAATAGTTTTCCTACACTGTAAAAAGTACATCTGCAAGACTCGTTAATTTTTTTTATTTTGCGTGGAAATTGTAAATAATTGTTTTATTTATTCTTATAAAATTATTATTGAATCTTTAAGTATCCCAACGTCATCATAAACTTTTTTAAAAGATTAATAGTTTTATTATTTTTAGCTACACTAATTGGGGTCTAAAAGACCCTAATGGTAGTTCTTGGTAGTTTCAAATCGTGGCATTTCTAAGTTAGCTGTATCATCTTCAATAAATAAAAAAAATTCCTTACAGTAGTTAACACTGTTCTTTCTGGTTAATAAACGTTCCATCCACAAAATTTCGTGAGCATTGGTGGTTGGTGGACATAGGCAAAATGAGAAAGCAAAAATGCTTGTCAAAGACAAAAGCTAGAACTGTCTATCTTATTGTTATTGATAAATGATAAGACGACAAAAACTTGGCATCTTCGATGATTTGTTTCAAGAGCACATCGAGACACTGACCTTTAAGACTCTGAAGGTCACAAAAGCTCATTTTTGAACAACATGAATGATATCAGATACAGATTGTCTCTTTTCTTATGATCGATGAGTTTTATGAGTGGTTAATGAGTGAAAAAAATCAAGACACTCTGTCCTTATAAGAACTTAAACTGTTTGTCAGTGGCGTATATAAGAGGCTCGCAAGGCCAGCGTTGCAGGAGGGTCCCAGGATATAAAGGGCCCCCAAGACATCGTTTAGTATGAAAATTCGTTATAAAACAGATTTCAGGTAAAGTAAAATCATTATTAACGAGGATGAGTAGGAGTCCCAATCTGGAATTTGCGGGAAGCCCCCAAACGCTACTAATGTTTGTTATTGGTTGACAAAAAGGTTTAAAAAGTCGAGCAAATTTTGTAGGTCCACGGCATCCCTTTGATCTGATCGCGGCACCCTGATTGAGAACCACTGAGTTATACTGTCGTAGACTAGTCCCAACGAAAGAAAGGCTCACCAAGTGATTATCGTTAAAGTTGCGCAGTAACTTCAGTAACAGGGTTCTGAAGCCACGCCTCGCGTAGATTTAGACACGTGGTGGGCTTTTCTTTCGTTGGGACTTTCGTTTGTGAAAACTAATACGTAAATATCTCTTATCATTGGTTTTATACCGAGTGCCCACTAGGGCTGGGCAAAGTATCGATACTTATTCGATGTATCGATACCTTAGGTGGTATCGAATACCGATACCGAGGGTCGAAAGTATCGAAGTATCGAAAGTATCGAGGTATCGAAAGTATCGAGGTATCGAAAGTATCGAGGTATCGAAAGTATCGAGGTATCGAAAGTATCGAGGTATCGTAAGTATCGAGGTATCGAAAGTATCGAGGTATCGAAAGTATCGAAAGTATCGAAAGTATCGAAAGTATCGGGGTATCGAAAGTATCGAAAGTATCGAAATAATCGAAAGTATCGAAAGTATCGAAAGTATCGAAAGTATCGAGGTATCGAAAGTATCGAGGTATCGAAAGTATCGAGGTATCGAAAGTATCGAAAGTATCGGGGTATCGAATGTATCGAAAGTATCGAAAGTATCGAGGTATCGTCATCGAAAGTATCGAGGTATCGAAAGTATCGAGGTAATGAAAGTATCGAAAGTATCGAGGTATCGAAAGTATCGAGGTATCGAAAGTATCGAGGTATCGAAAGTATCGAGGTATCGAAAGTATGGAGGTATCGAAAGTATCGAGGTATCGAAAGTATCGAGGTATCGAAAGTATCGAGGTATCGAAAGTATCGAGGTATCGAAAGTATCGAGGTATCGAAAGTATCGGGGTATCGAAAGTATCGAAAGTATCGAGGTATCGAAAGTATCGAGGTATCGAAAGTATCGAAAGTATCGTAGCATCGAAAGTATCGAGGTATCGAAAGTATCGAGGTATCGAAAGTATCGAGGTATCGAAAGTATCGAGGTATCGAAAGTATCGAGGTATCGAAAGTATCGAGGTATCGAAAATATCGAGGTATCAAAAGTAACGAAAGATTAAAGTGAAACAACACAGTGCTGTCGCGAGACGCAACATCAACAATATAATTTCATAAGGTGCGCGTCCTGCCTATACTGAGTATATAGGGAAACATGCGGTCAGTAAAATGAGTTAATCTTCCGCATTTTTTAAACGATCAAGTTGAAAAAATTCTATCATAAATTAGATAAAATTATCTACCTATTGCATGTTTTTTCAAAGCCTTAAGATTCTCTAAGTACCCAAAAAAAAATCACAAACTTCAACATTTTTTAGCATCTAAAATACTGCAAAATAATGATAGTTTTGGTATAATTAATAAGTAGAGATATTTCAACTTATAAAATATGTGGATTGGGTAACCTGTTATATTAGCTTTCATTTAAAACAAATTTTATCAAAATTGATGGTCGCATTCAAAAGATTAACTCATTTTTGAAAATTACAACATTTAATGCAAATTGTTGTAGAAACAACAATAACTTTCTCAGCTCTCTGTAACATACAGTTATTATTATTATCATCACAAAATGGTCCCATAAAGTGTAGTTTCTTAAATGCCTTATACTTTTCTCGATACTTGATACCTGATTCGAGGTATCGCCCAGCCCTAGTGCCCACGATCAAAGCGGAACATAGCCAAATAACACAGGAAATTACATTTGCAATTTTCTGCTCACCAGCTTCATCTACAAGAACGGTAATGATATTTATTGAAAGAGAATTAAGAAGTATTTGGTATCAATAGACTTAGATAATAATTCTCTTTCAATAGATATCATTACCACTCTTGTAGATGAAGCTGGTAAGCAGTGAACTACAAATGTAATTCCCTGTTTTATTTGGCTACGTTCCGCTTTGATCATGGGCACCCGGTATGTAACGAGCATACGATACGGTGATATGCAACAAGTCTAAACTCAGCTTTACGTGTCTTTCACACAGTTTGGGTGTGACTACATAAATTAGACAGATCGACATTTAATTGAGAACTTTTAAATTACGCTAGCAGGTACCCGCGTCCTCCTAAAATGAATTTGCATCAGCCGACCAAGAGATAACAATGGGCCCGCGTTCGTATTTAGTCGTAATTATTATAAAAGTTAATAGTTTAATGCACATTTACACATATCAAGTCGACCCGCACCAAAATGCACTGGTGCTTTTATTATTTTGCAGTTTAATTTGTCAACTAAACATTTATGTATGTTAGGATAATTATAAAAGTTTTAATTAGTTAGGTAATTATTGAAAGCTGAAAATTTGAATTACTTACGTAAATATAGAAATATTTCTGTAATTATGGAATTATTTACACTACAGTGTATAAGTACAAATCAAATAAGCGTGTATTTTGATGAACTAGATACAACAAACTTATACCAGTTTTTCCGTAAGAAAATGTGTGAACTCATCAATATTTTAAATTAATTAAAAGATTTCATTTCACTATCTCTTATTTTCATTCACCTGAAATCTTTCTACTAGATTTGCAAGAGTACAAATTTCGCTCGCGTGTGTTAAAGGATCTGCGGGCGCACCTTCACCCAAAACTGTATACGGGTGCAGCGGGTCTCAACCGCACTGTGTGAACGAAGCGTGACCTCGGATTCGATTTGGCTAATCATGAAAGGTGTTGTGGAGGCAAATGCAATAAATCTAACATGTACGACTATGTACCTTAATCGATTTTATTGCAATTTGAAAACGATAACGATTTATGCAATCTATTCCAACAAGTGAAATCTCCATAGAAACTCTATTAACAGAAGACATATAATAAATAAAACGAAAAATGAAAACAAAATGTAGTTGTTTAATTTCATAGTATAGTTTAAGAAGTGTTGATAGGCGATTTAAATCTCTGGGTAAAGTGTGTGGCAACTAAACATTGACATTTTACATTTTAAAGTATGTAGCTATGTGGAGGGTATGTTACAGACCCTACCACCTACATTACATAAACTCGTTTCAGTAAAATACCGCAACACAATGTTAGGGAAACAGTGAGTTATTTCATACATTTTTAATTAACACTGAAAAAATAAAATAAACTTCTTTACTTTTTCAGTCTCTAATAGTATTTCGATTTACTTTCTAGCATTTGGCAGTTCTGTAGCATCTGAAAAGTACTAAAGCTGAGAATTATCTAAGTTTTTAGGAATGTGAAATGTTTTTAAAAATTAATTTATTAGAAATCAGATGTTGGTTGATTCTGAAGACACTGTATTTCGACCTTAGAACATAAAACATGCGGAAGGAGTGTTAGCAACCGTTGTTTATAAGAGAAAATGCTACGAAAATGACATTTTAGAAATCTATGGATGACTCATTCATTCCTTTCAGTTTAAATTATCATTGGCTGTCATGATCTTTCCTTATAAGTGGGAGTGTAAGTAACTATTTCTATTGAAAAAATTGACCGGAAATCGCTATATTTACTCGTCCATTGCGATCCATATTATTAGCTAAATGACTGGTTCCCTGGTAGAGTAGGGGTAATTTCTTTATTCAATGATTTCGACTCTACTACAACAGTGCCTTCGGAAATACACTCAACCCACGTGACCAATTGCCTAGCCAACCACCAGATTTCATTACGTTTGCTTGGTGGGTAGAGTTTATTTTAGAAGACCCTGTATTTGAGTAGGTTATATGATTTAAATATAATCTCTCTTGCTATGGAAACAATATAAAATCTAAAACGTCAAATTTCTGTCAAAATGAGTAACTGTTCTGTGAAAGAAAAAGTTTTTGTGGTAAAAACGTATTACGCTGGTAATAGTTTACGGCATGTAAGAAATTTATTTTAAGTAAAATTTAATAATTCTAACATTCTCTCAATATCTCATATTCGCGCTTGGGTAAATTTTGATAAAACTGGCAGTTTATTGAGGGAGTCAAATAAAAGTAGGTAGGTACCTACTGAATATTAATAGTTTGGTGTAAACTTAATTCAGTTGTGGATGTTTTTATTACTAGAAAATAAAAGAACCAGAAGATATGATAATACACTGAAAAAAGGTACGCTATTTTAATGAAAAAAAACTATTCTATACATTAATTTATGTACGACTTATTATTTTAACGTACTCTTACATTAAAATCATGTAACGTTCGTGAGTTTAACAAAATTGTTTGCAGACAACATGGAATCAATGTAAAGTACATCAATTTGATTCTTCTCGTTAATGTATCTTACATTGCTTTAAGAAAAAATAACATTGATTTAATGTAATATGAGTCAATGAAGACTACACATTGATTTTGTGTACAATTTTTTCTCAGTGTAGGGACGATATCTGTGAATATACAACTTACGCCTGGTACTATAAAGCTTTTGATTAGTTTAACTCGTCGTTAATTGTAACGTGTAACTTTCTATTTGTTCTTCCGCCTGTTACGGACGGTACTATAACACTTTAATGTCGAATTAAAATTAATTATTATCTTAAAGAACAAATAAAAAGTTTTGCCTTAGTGTAAGCGAGCGTTTGTGTAAGGTCTAGTTTTTCCGTTCTTGGGTCTTTTTAATTTTGAAAACCATAGGTTTATTTAGTAGTCTCTATAAAATTCAGGGCCACCAGGAGCTGCTACCGTTTGATGCTGAACTACTGAACTACGCAAGACAAATAAAAAGTTTCACCTTAAGATTAACGTCGAATAATTAAGCTAATCATAATGCATAAGCTTTAGCGTTAGTGTAAGGTCTGGTTCTTCCGTTCTTGGGTATTGTATCAAGAGTCTTTTTAATTTTAAAAACCATAGGTTTATTTTAGAGTCTCTATAAAATTCAGGGCCACCAAGAGCTGCTACCTTTTGACGCTGAACTACTGAACTACGCAGGACAAATAAAAAGTTTTACCTTAAGGTGAACGTCGAATAATTAAGCTAATCATAATTCATAAGCTTGTAAAGAATCAATTACTCTGTTTTACGATTTATTAGTTAATGTCATATAATTGCGCTACATTATTGTTAAACCACGTAACCTACATTAATTGCTTATTCTAAAGTCAGCACATTCCCGCGCGAGTTTGAAAGAGTAATGCAGTAACCCCATTTAATGAACAAATAATTAATGAAATATTAATAACTATAATAGGGCACTACAAGCTTTATAGTACCGGGCGTTAGTATAAGGTCTGGTTCTTCCGTTCTTGGGTATTGTATCAAAAGTCTTTTTAATTTTGAAAACCATGGTTTTATTTTATAGTCTCTATAAGATTCGGTGCTACCAAGAGCTGCTACCGTTTGATGCTCAACTACACAGTAGATTTGCGGAAAAAAATGTAGCCGATGTATCATACAGCTTGCGGCATGGCATGTAGATTGGCTCTCCATTGGAAGAAATCGCACTCGAAAATTTTGAGCTCTGGTATCAACACAAGGGGTGGTTGGTATATTAGAATTCAAAATTCTTAATCGGTGGATCGATCGAGATATTATTACAAATTGGTCAGCCAGAAGTCTCCCGATTTAGCATCGTATGATTTTGTCTATACCAAAATACCACAAATTTAGAAAGTTGTGTCAGTGATCAAATGAAGAGTAGATTATATCGAGATTTTTCGGTACACCATTATGAACAATCGTTCGTTTTCGGATCCACTTCTACTACCAGAAATCGTTCAAATTATAGTAAAGTACGTTAATATGCTATTAAAGCGGCACGTGTTTTCTGCATTTATCTCAATAGAAGCCTCTCTATAGTTAGCTAAAGCTTGTGAACCCATATTAGGACTGACTCACTATCTACAATTTTGGGTTTGGAGAATAGTGGACAAAATTTATAAAACTCTGCGCCCAAAAATTAATTATTTTAAGAACGCAATCGTGGCATAATGGCAGTTAATTAGAATAAATTAATTAATCTAAGTATGTAAGGAGCTTTTAGAAAGTAACTATTACTTTAACGTTGCCAAAGAGGCTTTGGAAATTTTATAAATGTGAATACTCAACAACTGACAAAAATAATATATGCAATCACATTATAAGCAGCCGTATCCTTCCTCTACAATCCATTTTGACCGTTCGTCCGAAGTTTTCTGAGTAGTAACTCAGCATTTTATCTTCTATGATACCTATTTTGTATAAAAAAATTGTAGTATGTAGTAGCATGTGAGTGATGTGATTGATAACCCGGTTTAATCAAGCGCATGGTTCGTTCGTGCATCATTCACCCTTTGCTATTCAATCTAAATTAATGTTACTTGTGCGGTATTGCGGAACAAACCCTTTAGTAATTCATTTTAATTGTTCAAGCGTACTTTGTACTGGTCCCGTATCTCCCGAATGCTGTTTCAACAATATGATTATTTAAAATAAACTGCAACAAATTGGAGTAGGTACGTATTTATTTTCCAATAACACTTCACCATAATGTAGGCTTTTATGATTGCTACAAAAACTTTTCCTTCAAATTAGTGAAATTCCGGAAATTAATCGCTTTGCTGATTTAAAAAAAAATGTACTCCAATCGCTGCGCTGTATCTAATATTAAATCGCCGATTTTCATGTGTACTAAAAAAAGGGTTTCTAAAAAATTGCAAAAAAAATTAAAAACGTTAAACTGTTAATGAATGAAATTAATCTCATTCAACCGTCAACCCCTTTTTTTTAAATTAAGTTGTACCTACCACTAATAATTTTTTATTTCAGTTTATAACTACTGCAATAGGATGTTATTTAAACCTACTTTTTAGCAATAAATTTAACAGTTAGAAGGTAATCAACCATGCCCAAAAGAATTTTATGGTGTTTTAAGTTCACAAGTACGTTTTAGGGTGCAGTCCCCTACGTATAATGGAAGAGTGACTTCATGAGACTAATATCAACATTACAACTTCAAAATGTAATATTGTAATACCTCTGCGCATATTACATACAGTACGTTTGTGAAGTAATGCATATTATATGACTTTGAACATTTAAATATTTAAAATTTTTATTTAAAAGGAGAAAAATGGGTTACGTGTTACCCTTTAATACTTTAGCTATGAAAATCAATTAAAATCAGATTATAGTTGTTACTTTACTGTTATTTATGCAACAAGTTCAAAAGTGACGTTTAATGCACGCGATAGTGGTAGTGTACTAACACTACTGTTTGCACAAATTTGCATACACTGTTTTTTATACGATCATTTATTCAAGATTACGAAAACACAACTCGTAATAGAGTAATTAATGACTTCTGGAAAAGCCTCTCTGGAAGAAAAAGAAAAAATATATACTCAATGAATAAACGCTGTTCTTCTCCTTTCTTCCCTGGAACAACCGAAGAAAAAAAAGGAATTTCTCTTTCTGGGGAACAACGAAACCAATCCTCTTCTTTGCGTATAACGAAAAAAATCTTCTTCCTACTAAAGAAACCAAACACCTCTTCTACTCCCTTCAGGAGCTGGCTAAGGGAAAGTTATTTACAAAAGCAAATGTCGGGGTTGAGCGGAGGCCGAGGCCCCACAGTAGTCCCGGGGCTACTGCGTGACAGCTACCATCCCTTACGAGGCATGTGGGAGAAAAGTGCGGAACCTTCGTTCGATGGCGGCTCTTAGAACAAACAACAGCTATCACACGGGGACACCTCTGATGCTTCAGGTAGTAGCATTCGGGCGGACGAGGAACGACGTACTGTATTCCACGATCACACTACACTCGATGTTCACAGCAGACTCCCTTATCTATTGAACGGCACTTCTACTTATAGCTTCGCCACCACTTAAAGCGGAGAACCAATGAGAGCGCTGCGTGGTCTTGGATGTAAGTGGGAACGTCGACACCTCGCATGCCGATGCAATACTTATCAACTTCACGGTTAATTAATAAAATTTTAATTAATTTAAATTTAATCAATATTTTATAAATACTGGGCGCGCACAAACAGTAGCTTCCGAACGAATCTAATCTTATCGCTCTATCATGGTTATTAATCATTTATACGACATTAAACGAATTTTCCTGACATTAAACTACTGAGTAAGATCAAGGAGGGTGATCACAGAATCAAAGAGTTGTAGTTAATTAAGATTAAGAAAAAAATTAACACGAGGTTTCAGCTACTTAATAAATAATCAAATAATTATCCAAGTAATTTCTAAATCAATTTTAAGGACCTAAACAATTTCAAAAAAGTAGTAAACTTAATTTGAGATGCCAGAAGAGCTTAAAAAAAGTAAAAAATGCATATTAATAAATGAAATATTTGATCTATCGCGGGCGCTGGTATTTAATACGTCCGACCTTGCCGCATTCACATGGAACGAAGCGACCTGCCTCGGATAACAATTCATAAGAGGGGATGCAAAGGACATAAATAAAAAATTAAATTTAAGGAAAATAATCAGGGGGGGAGGTAACCAACGTGACGATTTATGAACTACCAGAAAAGAGGGAAAAACCAAGCTGCATTTCACAGATCAGAGCACGAATCTTGGTGATGCATAACTACTCTGAGATGATAAGATATCCGCTTCGTTACAAACTCCTATGGAACCAGTTACATATTTTGAAAAATTATTAATGAGCGTAGAAATACACACCTTTATCAAATTTAAACCTAAGCCTAACCTAAAGCTAAACCTAACCTAGCTTATAATAAGAAAAATAGATTTCCTACGGGAAGTCAAATTTCAGCATAGATAAACATACACATGTTCGTGCTGCACTTGGGCAAATTTGGAGGCAGCAATCACTGGTTGGTGTGAGATTGTTTCAATTATCAAAAAAATTTGTTCTTTAGTATCACTGATACTATTTTTCGCTATTCATATTTAAATCGTCTAGCAAAGGCATGTCCCCTGTAAAAACATAAATATCTACAAGATAGCAGAATTAGCAAAGCGGACAAAATCAACTAGTTAACATTTCTGAGCAAATACAAGCAAAATAAGCCCATAAATTATTCATAACGTATTGACAATTTAACAACGTAGAAACTTCTTCGAGTAATACGTTAAAGCAGTGACGCAAGTGAATTTTAATTAACACCTAAATCTTAAATACACACAACACCCAAATACCTTTCAACTAAATGTAGTCATAATTAAGTTTTTCATAAATTTATGATGCTGTTATCATAGGATTAAATTGAAAGTATGCCCTATATTTTTAAGAATCTTTAGCTTAATGGAATTTTTCGTAATAATTGCGTGTTGATAGATTGGTAGAAAAATAAGGGTAATAAAAGAACAGGGTTTAACTATTGTTTTTATAAAAAGAAAATTTGCCAACATTTTTTGTTTGAACTTTTATCGTGGATTTATTTTAGACTGGATCTTCTGTAAGGAAATGCGTGTCCGGTAAAAGAGGAAAATTATAGTAATTTGTCATTTTAAGAAATGTGACAGACAGACACGCATTTCATAAAATAAATTTTCAATTCAATACAAAGATGTGTTTTGTTTTCGATTTTCTTATTTTCATGACAGATATAAATGCTTCAAAGTAAACACAGGTTTACTGTTTTATAAAGAGGTACACAACATGTTTTTGTTTAAAAATGGAATAAGGTATAGTTGAATAGGATAAATGATATAATGTCACATACATGTTAAACGGTAAATTTGTCTTTATTTTGAAATTTGAATATTATTGCATATGTAATTTTTTGAAATAAATTTAAATAATTTTTAATATTTTGGGAATTTTTGTATCAATTTAAATTTATTCCAGTGGCTCTCAACATAAAACATCAATCTTGATGTTGAGTCCTGATTTTTTTTCTTGTAAACTGAAAATTCTTCAGAAAAACATTTACACGAGTAAATAACGTGACCCATGGTTTTGATTGTTAAATGCAACGAAATGTTGAGTTTTACGTTAAGCAAAAGAGCTTATTGCTGTTGGCGATCAGCTCCGACTTATTCATTATAATACTTTTTAATAAAAATTAGTAATAAACAAAAATATTAAAAAGAAGTAAATGTGCTACATTTTAAGAAACTCCTTTAGTTGCATTTCGTTTTTATAAAAAAAATGTTAGCATAAAAATTTTAAATCCCAACTTTTGGAGCATGCCTTGTTTTTATGTTTATGAGTATGTAAAGTATTTAAGGTGGAAATTGTGGTGAGTGTAATTATATTTACAAAAGGTTTATATTTATGAGATTTTTTTTAGCTTACTATCGCATACACAAGAGCATTATAAATTTGTCGCACGACGTTGCGAATAAACGGAAACTATGCCGGCGAAGACATAAAGTAACCCCAGCATACATAAAAGTCTGTACATATTACAAAGAAAGAGCAAGTATTAAGTATACGGTAGCCTCAAGCTTTTTAAACGATTCTTATTTGAACCGATCACAATTTAAAATTTTAGATAATCTGAATTGGAATTACTTTTTACATATTTTACTAAAATGGGATAGTAAGTGTAAGCCTAAAGCATAAAATTAAATTTACTGTTAAAGGTTCTAGCAAAATATTTAAAATGGAAAGAAAAGTTCGCTTTTTAACTAAAATAATTATTTCTTATTGTGTTTGGGCATTATATGAATAAAACAGTGATAGCAATTTATCTATTAGAAATACCAAATTGTAGACGAAAATATCCAACTGTTTATTTCAAAGTTTTCCATGTTATTTAAAATAATTTTAGCGGTATAATCGGATATTCAGATTTGGCTCTCGCTGTTGGGTCTCTGGTCGTTTTCAAGATTTCTAAACCGAAAGCTCAATTTAAATAACCTTTTATAAGGCTTTCCGGAAGAATTGGCCAAATTTCAATATTATTATTATAGAAAAGACACTTATATCTTCTCGAGTGGTGTAAAAAATTTATTCTACTAATGGACTATTCTCAAAGAGAGCTAGCTTATCGATAAGAATAAGTAGTACAAAACATATAGTTTGTAAGAAAGAAAACTAATTACTTTGGTCATCAAGTTGGCGTTTCTCTAAACGTCAGATTATATGAGTTTATTTGGTTGAGTCAATTACAACACTCAGTTGTGTAATAGATTGATTACGACACTCAGTTGTGTAATAGATTGATTACGACACTCAGTTTTGTAAACGATTACTTTTGTTTTTCAAATAAATACCTAATGCCTATATTAATAGCCGATTATATAATAGTCAAAGGACACGTTATTATAAGAAGCAATTTCTTTACATCTTTACAACAATCATCATTAATTTCAGTTTCCTGACATTATCAGAATTACAATGGGTGTTTTTATAGTAATTTCATTAAATTATTTCATTATTTGTTATTTTAAATAGAAAATATATAATTTTATTTTTTTACTATTTATGTTTTTATTTTATAATAATAAAGCTGTCAAATTAAAATTTAAAAATATTTAAGCTCGCACGTAATGATATTTGCGTGCTTCAAAAATTGATTTAAGTGCGATTCGGCAAAATGCGTGATTTTATAAAATCATAACGCATATTACCTTATTGATTAAAAAATTGGAATTTACCGCTAACATTTAAATTTATAATACGTGTCTAATTAAATTTTAATACCACGCTTAAAAAAATATTATTTAAATAAAAATTAAGTAGTAACTAAAGGCCTCGCCACATAACACATGCCGCTATGCTATGCGCTATGCCATGCTATGTATGCTAAACGCACTTGCCACATAGGACGTGTTGTACTGAATTTAGACAACTGACATTTTCAAAAAGATATCTATGAGTAATGTTGCTCCCAACTTTATTTTATTTTCTCTACTATTTATTTACTCATTTACACCATTTTTCATCTTCCCTTGGTCTTGTTAGAACATTTCAGATTCAATAAACAACAGAAACTATCCTAAAAATTTTAAATATCGCGTTAAAATGTCGTATTGACGTATATTTACATAGCATAGCGCACAGAAGTCGAAACCAGATCTACTCGAACGCCATGCGCCAAACGCATAGCAATCGCATAGCTACGAGCACGAATTATGTGGACAAGCTTGTGTAAACGTCATGTTTCGACTTCTGTATTTTACATTGGCATAGCGCATAGCATAGCCACATGTGTTATGTGTTTCTTTGGCAAGTTATACAATCTATAGAACCCAACGGGAACCCATAGACCACAATTTTGCGGACATGTATTATAGTAAATCTAAATAATCGTTGTTGGGCATCTTACCTCGTATAAGCATCTTAGATGCTTGCGAGGATGCTTATTTAGCCAACAGTGCCCCGTGAGTATCTTTGCAATTGTTCTTAGATTAACTCAGGACACCTGTAGACAGTAGTTGGTAAGCGTTTTGGAAGGAGCTGATATGGAGTTTTTGCTCTGGCGACAGCTTGCATTATTTGTCCATCTTGTAGTGGGTATTACATGAGTATGGTTCTTAAGGAGGGCATCGACAGTTTTGAGAGCTGGTTTTATGATTGGTTCAGGGTCATAGAGAAGACTTTTTAAACCTTTCTTAGCCAGCTCTTCTGCTTTTTCGTTACCCTCATTTCCTTTATGTCCTTTGACCCACCTAAGACTAAGGACATTACCTTTGGATATCTGGTTCAGCGTCCCCACGCGCTCCAAAAGGAGGCCAGAGGTTATCTTGCAAATGTTTAGAGATTGCAGAGCAGCTTTGCTGTCCGATGATATCAAAATCTTTTTATTGTGTATTTTCCTATCTAGGATTATATTAGCGCTGTGTAATATACCTATCAGGTTTGTTCCAGCAAACAATTCTGAACGGTTACAGGTACTGTTTTACTGCGCATGCGCGGTTCGATTCCAAGATCGAATCAGTTCTGAACTGTCAATGCTGGAACGGGAACAGTGATTTTATTTTCTACAGAAAGCGATAGATGCCCTCACATAAGTTTTTTTGTACTGTCCTTCGATCTAATTCAAATACTTTAAGCGCTATGATTTAAATTCAGTTTAGTAACCATAAGTTCATAATAAAACTTGATGTTCTTGAGCGTTTGATTATTTTATAACTTGGCCAGCCATGTTGCTTAAGAAAGCAGTTACACGTCCAATCCCTGGATGTAACGAACTTATCGTCATATCGAAACGATCTCCCACGTCTGGTAGAAAAAGCCGTTTGATGTCCGGCAAATTATAAAAATTAACATAAATGTTTTAAGGGAGATATAAACTGCTCCGCTAGATTTTCCAAAATTTCTTTAGAAACCCGAAAATGTTCCAAAAACTCCTTGTAGTTGTATAGTGGCACGGTTTCTTCAACGTATCCCTCATTTTTTGGGTTACTTCGGTTTCCCCCAAAAGAAGTTCTAGAAACTGTGAGCTTGATCATGAGAAGACGAAGAAGATTACACAAAAGTTCATTAAAAAATGAATAAACTACTATTCTGTTGCTAAACTAAACGCGCGAAGTCGACAGATTCAATTTGCACATGATCGGAATTATAAATACTTGCTTCGAACCTAGAACTGCTTTTACAGTTCTAAAACCGTTCCGAATCATTCCGAATCAAAATTCGTTTATGCTGGAACGTCAAATTCAGAGTGACAGTTCGAGATTTGTATTGCTGGAACACGTTGTTCGAACTGCGCATGTCTAGAACAGTTCTGAACAGTTCTATTATCGTTCCAATTGCTGCTGGAACGAACCTAATAGTTCTATTTGAAAAACCGAAGTATATTTATTTGCACAGTAATAAACTGTTTTCGAGGGCGAGCTCGGGTGAGTACACACCCGCTCCCGTTCCCTCCTGGTTTCTTGACCCATCGGTGAATATTGAGATCTTTGCTTCGATGGTCTCTGTTGGATTCAGCAGAATTAGAAATTTTCAATTGAATATACATTTAGGGGTGATGCGGTCTGTATCCATCTCCAAAAGAGGTAGCGTTTTAGAGCATTCCTCGAAGATTTTGGCGTGTCCGAAGATTTCATATCTAATAGACCACAGTCCCCATCCTCGCAGTCGAATTTATCCCGACTTGCCTTTATAGTGTGTGGCTAAACTACTTTTATAGTTGAAGTTGAAAGTACTGCAACCCAAATTCCTGGTGGCGAGCGTTAGGGATAAGTTCGCACAGATTTGGCCACGCCACTGTAATACTAATAATTTAAATATGTTTACTACTGTGTTGGTAGAGATAAATGCCAATTTAGCAATCTGTGCATTCCCACCGCTCACCAACATAAATCTGTCTTGCAGTAGAAGAAGTAAGAAATATAGAAGTGCATCAATTCTTACCTAATTAAAACGAGTATACCCCCCACTATAAACCTCGATTTCTTCCCTCCTCATTGTGAATTATTAAACCGTGTTTGACGATGGTGTTGCCTATGTGTTAGGCGTTTATGTACTTTTAGAATATTGGTGAATGTATTTTATGAATAAAAGTACAGCTCGTTCGAATAGAACTGATATATGTGGTGCGCAATGAAGAACAGAGACACAGTAACGATTGGAGAGAGATGAAACAATAGAGGGGAGTAGTGGAGTGTTGTGAGGGACTAGTGCGCACTCGTTTATATATATATCAGTTCTATTCGAACGAGCTGTAAATAAATATTGCTTAGAAAAGCCGTACCGACCCAGCTGCAACAATATAATGATGAATAAGTTTTAGTATGAAGACCAAAAAGGCAATCAATTTTTAATTTATCTATTTATAGTAGTTTAGATGTGAGAAAATGATAATTCAATTCTAGTAATCAAATTTTCCTAATTTGAACACAAGAAGAAAATGGTAAGTAATCTCTTTATTTTCGTAATATTTCAGAGTTGTAAGATTTTCATGTTCTGCTTTTATAAATAATAATTCGTAAATATACAATACCTTTTACAATGGATTAAACTACATTTGTTTTGACAGTTAATTCTTTTGTTATGTACATGAAGGTAAATATAAAGTAACAACATAATATACAACGTAACGCTTATGTTTAGTTCGCCTGAATTCATACTTATACAGGGTCGGCCACGAAATTTGTAACCCCTAACGAGTTTTGAATGCAACCAAAATAACAAATATCGCAAATATTTTATATAAAAGTATTTAAAATTTAAAATTTTAATTTGAAAGAAATTGATTAACTTGTAAAAACTTGTGAAACGAGTAAACGACGCCAACTTCCAATTGTTCAAAAATATGACATTAACAATATTAACATGCGATCTTCAATAAGGAATTAAAATAATTTTTATTTTGTACAAAACGTTATTTTTATTTATTAAAATTTTAAAGAATATTTATACAGTGCTTCGATTTAAAAACGAGCCAGGGGCTATATCTCTAAAACTAAAAAAGATATCAAAAATTGCCCGAAACCGTTTGGGTAGTACGGAGGTGGAACTCTAACGATGTAGTATACTACATCATTAGACTGCAAGTGGGACTGCATCACTTATAAGTGATGCAGTCCCACTTACCCCCGAAGCTCCAGCCACCCTAATTAAAAAATCTTAAATGGAAACCCCCTACTTGTGGTACATCATTGGAGAGCACTTAAAAAATGCTTTTCAGTGGTACCAACTTTTAAACTGCATTTGGTTAAATAATTTTCATTTAATTTAAAAAATGAAAAACAAAAATGTTTATTAATTCTTTTTTTGTAAGTGTCTGACACTTAGTAAAAAGTCTTAATTTTGGAACTTTTATCCATTTTCCGTCGTCGTTATAAAAAACATATTCATTTATTTAAATACTATTAGAGGAAATTTTTTCTAACAACGATGAAAAATTGATAAACGTTCCAAAATTAAGATTTTTTACTAAGTGTTATGCAATTAACCAGCACACCTATGAAAAAAGAAGAAATTAATAAACATTTTAGTTTTTAATTTTTAAATTATATGAAAATTATTTAACCAAATGCAGTTTAAGTTGATACCACTGGGAAATATTTTTAAGGGCTTTCCCATGATGTATCACAAGTAGGGGGTTTCCATTTAAGATTTTTTAATTGGGGTGGCTGGAGCTTAGGGGGTAAGTGGGGGTGCATTACTTACAAGGTCATTAGATTCCCCCCTCCGTACTACCCAAACAGCTTTGGGCAATTTTTAATATCTTTTTTAGTTTCAGAGATATAGCCCCTGGCTCCTTTTTAAATTGACGCTCTATATAAGTTTTTTTAAGCTCTATATATATCTATATAAGAGATTTTATTCTGTTCCTACGCTTGTTTCGTAATCTTCTCCACTCACAAAATAAAACGCCTCTTTTAACACTTATATCATAAACTAATATTATGACATTTGTTGGAAATTCAATTCAGTAAGAAGTTTAATACTTACCTACACTGATTCATTTTTTTAGATTTATAAAAATATTACTAATATCTATATCTAGACTGATCTAGGCTGATGTAACGATATTTGTTATTTGGGTTGCAGTCAAAGATGTACATGTTTTGTGGCACCCTTTACGTTTAAATTATTATTATAAAATTTAATTGAAGAAAATGAAAATTTAATTTTCACAAAATTTTAATTTATTAAAACCCATTAATTTTTATAAAAGGTTATACAGGTTTGGTCAAAATTTTCCAAAGCTGTTTTAGCTTTAGATAAAACTCTTTGATGCCTAATTGAGTAATTGGTTTATAATGCCACTTTTAGTGATATACTTGATTGTATTATACTGACAACGCATTAATCCCTAGCTAACCCTATTCATTGTTTAAACTATCAAAGGCTTGTCAAAAGTTCTATTTGAATGTATACCTACCGTGTTAAAAATTTTAAAAGGTTTCAGAGTTTAAACAGCTTTTGAAAACGTAAAATTTTCATAATTTTACTATGTATTTTTTTTAGAAGTATCAGTTCATGCGTAAGAATTGCACTAATCTAATAAATAAATAATCAAAACATCAATAGTATGCGATCTTATTGGAAAAAACATCAATTTTACTAATTAAAAGCTCAATATGACAAGTTTTCTAATTATTAGTTGAATAAAACTCGCGTATCAATTAATTACAAAACTTTTAATTACCATTAAAAATAAATATACAATTTTTCTTTTTTTAAAATATTGCAAAAATAAAATATTCTTTTTAACTTTATTTTCTCTATAATTTTTCAAGTATAAATTGAGTAGAAATATAAAGTAAGTAGGCGAGAATGGAAGCGACGATGGTAAGAGGCATCAGCTTGCGGTCTTCCACAATATTAGCGCTGATATTAAAAACTCATAACTCAGAGCAGACAGTTTATCAATGTTAAATATGCTCATAAAGTTTTCCAGGTTTACTGTTGTTAACTTGCTACATTTTTCACCTTTTATAAATTATCGTCGAACGGGTTTTATTTTTTAGCCAACCAGGGATGTATTAGTAATTTATCATTTAGGTAGGTATATACGAATAAAAGAAAAGCGTACTTGACGATAACCCGCATTAATAATATCAAACAACTTATTAGCTTTTAAACGAATATAGAGAAAAATAATAATTTTGTCTTAATTTAAATTCACCTCGACGATTAACCTTCATCAAACACGGTATAGAATGAGGCAACAAAGGCAATTAATGCAAATATTAAACATGTAATGTTGCAAAATTGAATCCTGTGAATACAAACCGAGAAGCGGTTTGTTCTTATCCAAAATGGCGTCAGTTAATTTAATATATTAGATTGGGAAGTCAATAATGTATTTAATACAAAATGCAGACAATAGCTACAAAGCACTTCATTTAATTGATAGTTCTTAATATTGGCATTGTTATCTACCTTGATTTAGATAAGTCTTCAGACAATTTCAAACTGAATGAGTTTTAGTAGGAATACGTAGCTACTAAGTTTGGTTTAAGTATAACAAGCTGATACAACAAAGTATTCTAGTAAATGTTGCACAATTACAAAACCACTCTTTATATAAAATTAAATGTTACAAAAACCTTAAAGTAAAGCTTTAGTTTATATTAATGATAAGTACCGAAATAAACCTTATAGAAACTGACCAAGTATAAACTTATATGGGTCCTTAATTCGATTCAACACGTCGCCTAGTGTGAAACCTATTCAAAGAGTCAATTAAAGCACGTCGAGATCTGCTAAAATCTTCTGCTAATGCGAATGCAATATAAAGAAGACTACAGAAGCACATATCCTTAAGAGAATTACTCTAGAATGGAAACCTTTAGAAACTATTATGTTATTGAGTTTGATAAGATGAGATAAATCTTTATTAAGTCACTTTTGCATTTGTAAAAAATTATTAATTAATTAAATGTAAAATGTATTACCTACTCACTAACTTTTTTAGAAAAATTTTGTAACTGAATTACTGTGTGATTTATTAAATAAATTTATGTTATGACTTCAAATTAAGCTAGATACAAATTTTTTGCAAGATATAATTTCAATTGAGATTATGTTAGGCTGGTCTTAGACTGTAAAAGATCTTTGACAAAATTCTTTTACCAAACTCTTTTGTCAAATATTTTACAGTGTAATAGTGTACATTTTATAAAATGTCACTAAAATAAACTTTGTCAAAGAGCTTTTACAGTGTAATACACCGGCCTTACGTATGTATTACTAACTATTTGAAGCATGGCATCTACATGATGTAACAGGCAAGAAACAGTTGTCAGTCGATAATTTAAAAACAATGCAAAGTAAGGAGGGTTGTGTGCCTTTATAAAATCAGAAGAACAAATAAACATAAACAACAAGAAAACAATAGTGTAGAAAGACACTATTACAGTAAAATTTGTAAAAATAAAAAAGTTTAAAATGTAAAGCACTTACCTAGTAGTGGTCGACTCATAAAACTCCCAACTGACATGAATCTTGAACATAAAAAGTAACAAAATGTAATTTTTTAATTTTTAAAAAGACAACTCGTTCAAGAAACATTGACTCGCATATCCCTTTAAAGCAATTGCTTAAAGAATTTGAAGTATGAGCAGAAATTGGAAATTGGAAAAGCTAAAGTATTGACGGAATTTGTGACTTGATAGGAAAGAAAAACTTTGATGTAACCATAATAGAGGACGTTTTTGCATAAAGCTAATTTATACAAGTTGTTCTAAAACAACTTTTAAATTTCTCTAATTTTCGATTTAACCGTAAGCGTTCTCTGCTAACCCCAAATAGTATTTTTTGTGTAGAATAACTGTAGGTACAGTACCATCAACTTTATTAGCGAGCTAAGGGGCGTGGCCAGCGCTGTCATAGATTTTGTAGTACAGTACGAGTTAAAAGTATTTCAGTCGCTAAATTTGACAAGCAATTGTCAGTAAAATTGAAAATAGGTTAATATTAAGACAGTGAATTTGAAAAGTACAACTTACTGTCATTTTGAAAGGTTTTAT
Source organism: Malthinus seriepunctatus (assembly GCA_963924605.1). Classification (NCBI taxonomy): domain Eukaryota; kingdom Metazoa; phylum Arthropoda; class Insecta; order Coleoptera; family Cantharidae; genus Malthinus; species Malthinus seriepunctatus. The sequence continues at coordinate 91,457,742 of OZ004600.1, forward strand.
CATAACCTAAAGTAGTTGTAGATACTCGCAACTTTTAACTACGCCTGTACCTAACCTGAATTCTTGATTGTGATTGGACGAATTTTATTCCCCAAAAAGTATTTTACTTAAAATTATTTTAGTTGACATATTTTCCGTAACGCAAAATTGGTTAGTGGAGCTTTACATTTAAATTTTTAATAAAAAAAAATGCGAGGAGACATCTCTACACTCGATGTACCAAAATTGAATGGCCAACGGTAGTCATCGGCAGTCAAAAGCAGTTATAGCATGGGCACTATGGGCAGTCATGGGCAGTTAATGGAAGTCATTGGCACGCTGTGTACAAATTCAGAACAGTAGTTGACCCCTCGCAAAAAGTTAAGACGATTTCACACAATAGCTACATTGAATCTCGCAGTAATGTCATCACGATAACAGTTTTAGATGTCACTGTCACAGAGCCCTGGTATTAGCTGTTACAGCTGTCACCACTACCTCTACACAAAATTACATTGTGCAAGCGACTTTATAGGTATTTAATCGTGACATTACAGCACTGAATTGTATTAGATTACGTTTTATTTTCTTTTAAAGTGCTAAACGTTGCAAGTCTCGTCAATTTTGCAAATTTAGAATCTATATTTTAACAGAAATCCAAATATGTAAAAATATACAGGGTGTTCCTTTTGTAAATAACGAGTTATAGTCATTTGAAAATGAGTAAATTTATAAATACAGAAAATACTGAATTGTATTAGATTACGTTTTATTTTATTTTTTAATGCTAAACGTTCCAAGTCACGTCAATTTTGCAAATTTAGAATCTATATTTTTACAGAAATCCAAATATGTAAAAATATACAAGGTGTTCCATTTGAAAATAACGAGTTATAGTCATTTGAAAACGAGTAAATTTATAAATACTGAAAATAGGTACTTACTGAATTGTATTAGATTACGTTTTATTTTATTTTAAAGTGCTAAACGTTGCAAGTCACGTCAATTTTGCAAATTTAGAATCTATATTTTAACAGAAATCCAAATATTTAAAAATATACAGGGGGTTCCGTTTGAAAATAACGAGTTATAGTCATTTTAAAATGAGTAAATTTATAAATACAGAAAATACTAAAAATACTGAATTGTATTAGATTACGTTTTATTTTATTTTAAAGTGCTAAACGTTGCAAGTCACGTCAATTTTGCAAATTTAGAATCTATATTTTTACAGAAATCCAAATATGTAAAAATATACAAGGTGTTCCATTTGAAAATAACGAGTTATAGTCATTTGAAAACGAGTAAATTTATAAATACTGAAAATAGGTACTTACTGAATTGTATTAGATTACGTTTTATTTTATTTTAAAGTGCTAAACGTTGCAAGTCACGTCAATTTTGCAAATTTAGAATCTATATTTTAACAGAAATCCAAATATTTAAAAATATACAGGGGGTTCCGTTTGAAAATAACGAGTTATAGTCATTTTAAAATGAGTAAATTTATAAATACAGAAAATACTAAAAATACTGAATTGTATTAGATTACGTTTTATTTTATTTTAAAGTGCTAAACGTTGCAAGTCACGTCAATTTTGCAAATTTAGAATCTATATTTTAACAGAAATCCAAATATTTAAAAATATACAGGGGGTTCCGTTTGAAAATAACGAGTTATAGTCATTTTAAAATGAGTAAATTTATAAATACAGAAAATACTAAAAATACTGAATTGTATTAGATTACGTTTTATTTTATTTTAAAGTGCTAAACGTTGCAAGTCACGTCAATTTTGCAAATTTAGAATCTATATTTTAACAGAAATCCAAATATTTAAAAATATACAGGGGGTTCCGTTTGAAAATAACGAGTTATAGTCATTTTAAAATGAGTAAATTTATAAATACAGAAAATACTAAAAATACTGAATTGTATTAGATTACGTTTTATTTTATTTTAAAGTGCTAAACGTTGCAAGTCACGTCAATTTTGCAAATTTAGAATCTATATTTTAACAGAAATCCAAATATGTAAAAATATACAGGGTGTTCCATTTGAAAATAACGAGTTATAGTCATTTGAAAATGAATAAATTTCTAAATACTGAAAATACTAAATTGTATTAGATTACGTTTTATTTTATTTTAAAGTGCTAAACGTTCTAAGTCATGTCAATTTTACAAATTTAGTAACTACGTTTTACCAGGAATCCATATGTTAGAATATACAGGGTGTTCCATTTGAAAATAACGAGTTATAGAAAATTAGTTAATTTGGATCGCTTTCGTGAACACTCTGTATAATTAAATCAAACTTTCTTACTTTAAAAGCATAGAGGATAGTCATAACTACTTAGGAAAGAAATTTAGATATTACTCTTTGAACAACGGCTTTAGTGCCATTTTATTAAGCAATGGGTAGTGCAGACAGTTAAAAAAAATTGTAGCTTAGCAACGTCGTGGAGAAACTAAAAAGTTTTAATGCGGGCATGTAGGCGACTTAATAAGGCAAAATATAAAAAAAATATACAGAGTGTATATTCTCTCTGAGCAGTAATACAACACCAGGTAGTAATGGAAACAATTTTAGGTTATGCGCATTAAGAAGTTGGATAATTTTTTATAATGTACCTATGCCTTATTTCAAACGGCTATATGTAGAGCTACTGAAGGCGGTCGCCTAAATGACTCACCCTGTAGTGTAAATAGAAAAAGAGAGAATTGATTTCACATCTAGTTATTTAGTAATGCTATAATAATTAATTATACAGTATGTTTATTAAGATATCAGACAGGGTATTTAACCATGTAAAATTATTAACTTTCAAAATATTGGCTCTCCTAGAGAGATATGAAAAGAAAAAACTGTAAAATTGCAACTGATGCATTCATTTGCACGAAAATAGAGAAAAATGCTCAGTAGGAAACGATTGTATTCCAAAATAAACGAGTAAAAAGGATTAAAATTGTCATATTATCAATTATTATTTATTATTATTTTTAAGAAGTTTGGAAGAAAATTTAGAAAAAGTTCTGTAAAATAAATGAGTTTAAAAGTTACTTAATTTTATATGTGAAATACAGCAAACTTTTCCCAACTAATTGTATATTGTATTTGCATATTTATTACTTAATGCTTCATAATATATTTATTTGTGGTGGAAAAATTTTTATTAAAAACTTCATAAAAATGTAAAATTCCTCTAACAAAAATGTATTTTAACAGTGTATATTATCCAGTTAATTTAGCGACTTTCAAACTGTTATTACCTCTTATACTATAGCCATTAATATCAAAAATTATAAAGTATTTCTTTAGCCAGCTAGGCATCGTACAAGTAATAAACGAAATCGTGCATCTTCTACTTACACCATGGAATAATAAAATTTATTCCCTGGTGAGTTTCTAAGCTTAACCGGAAATCTGCGAGCTTGTTTGTAATTTATACGTCTTTTCGAAAACTCGGGTTCTACATGCTTACGTAGTATCATTTCCTTCATTACTTTACACTTCACGATTGATGTTCCAAATTCCACTTAAAATTGTTTCTTAATAAAGGCATATAAAAGTGGGTTTAAAAACTCAATTAACTATTCGCGTTTGTTAAATATAATGTCCTTAACAAAAGACTTTACAAAAATGTTTTCATTACAATGATTTGGTTTTTCATACAATAACTCAAGAATTTAAAATTTCGAAACCGACTCTAACCTGAGCACTTGAGCAGTATCAGTCCCACTGAACCACTGCCTATCAGCTATCAGTAGCATAATTTTCACAAAATGCACTATCGAGTGTCCTTACAAGTGATTTACTCGTAGGTATGAAATCGTTAGAAAATTTTATTTCGGGTTTAGGCTCAATCATGAACTCTCAGACACCGAAAAAAGTGGTTTTGTCAAAAACGTTGGTTTGCGGAAGACGCTAGCGCCTTGACTATTGGGTGGGTTTTGTTCAATTTCAATATCCAAGAGTTTCTCAAGATTATCACCCTTTCAAATGAAAATTAAAAGAAAAATGTGTTGTAACTGTAATAAGGAATAAATACTATTGTCATAAGCAAGAAAGTCTGTGCAGAGTGCCGTTCATGTGTTCGTTCATGTTTTTTCCTATGTAGCCATCAAATACTACATAATTCAATTTTAATATTTGTGCCAGCATTGTGTATGTAAAACGTAAGAAAGTAATCGCCTTTTAAATACAAATACAAAAATAAATTGCCATGGCACTGATACTGAAGCTTTAAATAGTGCAGTAGAAGCACAAACTAGTCCATTAGTAACAAACACAAAAGTACTGACACTGACAGAAAATTGCAGTAATAAACAAACACACTAAAGATATGTATGAATGAACTTTTATTAAAACTTGAATCCTTGTATGTAATATACTAAATAACCATAGAGAGCACTATATTTTCTTTTAAATACGAACCTCTAGGGAAAACTCTGTGAGGAAGTAAAAGTTTTATTAAAATTTTTATCAAGTCAAACAAATTAAGTTTTTACAAATTTTATCTATGTGATTTTTAAAGAACGGCATCTTTGATCTAGAAACATAAAATAATGTATATAATTTTCCCACACAAATATTTTTCACATAATTTTAAATATAAAAGTTGAAAATATTGAATTTATATTCAATGTCAGAAAACTATAACATGTATTAAATGTAAAGTCTCTAAACGATTTTAAACTTTGCACTTTAACACCCTTAACACATTTTATGTTATATTGAGCCTGGATATTAGTTGATGCACAAATATGCACTTTGTGTTGCTCAAATAGGTATAACCAGTTAAATTTTACTCACACGCACATAACATATAATTTTAAATAAAAAAAATATTATAAAACTAATTAGAAATGTCACATTACTTTTTCACACGCTACAAGTAAGTGCTATTTAGAGTTAATCGAATTTTAACATTTTCACAACTCACATGGACAATAGAGGCAAATTTGCAACAGTGTAATAAAAACCGATATGCAACAGATTATAAATTTAAAAATTTTTCAATATGCCATAACTTTTCTTTTCTCTCAAACTTAAGTGCGAATTTACGAAATCTTGTATAAATAAAAAAAACTTTAAAAAAAGCTATAAATTTCACACAAATCTGTTTAATCCAAATACAAGTAAGCGGGAAAAACGTGCAATTTGTTATGCAAAGTATTTAATAATTAAAAGCTATTAATATTAAATTTTATCTAATAAAATTTTAGCAAAAATTGAATGTTTTTAATTCGAGGTTTTCACGCTTCAATCCGCTTTAATTAAAGATCTTTTGATATTACTGGCGGTTTAAGGTACTACAACATACTCCACTTTAGGCGTAAAGCATTTTAGCAACTCCAATCTATTTAGCCCTATATCGAGTGACACAGGAGGTTGAAACACTTCTGTAACTTCGTTATTTATAAAAGTTATAAATACGAAATTTTATACGAATAATATTGACGTAGCTCGGACTTTCTGTACTTAACTTTTTTGTTATTGTTAAAATTTTTTTGAAATGTGCACGAATCCCACGAATTTTACAAAAATTGCTTAGTTAAGCTTTTCTTTTTTATGCTTTTTTGTACTTATTTCAAACTTTTTTTAGCTTTTTTGCACCGTTCTCTATCCCTTTTATTATCATTAATTTTCAAGCATTTGTTTGTGATTAACGAATATTTTTTTCAATAAAAGTAATATAAGAATATCACCTACCTAGATATTTGCCCTGCTGTCTAGTTTGTACCAAACAAAAAATATCAAATAGGTAGGTAAACAAGGTTTCACAATTATAAGCATAGGTAGGTATAAAAGGGTAGGTTTACAATCGTCATAATACAACGGATGCTTGCCTATGATTTACGATTTCTATTGTGTATTGGCATAAGCTGATGAGCAACACTTAACTTTATAGAAGCCAAACGACCTTATATAAACGCGCAAACTATATATATCTCAAAGTCGAAGATATGGAGTTTACACCTTCATATTTTTGAACACCAAACAGATAGATGTGTTATGACCTAAGTAGTTAAAGCTCCGTCAAAGGCACCAAAAGATGTGAAAATAAACCTGACATAATATTATCTTATTTCTTCCATGTCTTTTATTAATTTTTCAACATGTAAATTCTTATTCACAATCAACGTAAACATACGTAAGAGCTTACGTAAATCTGTGGAAATCAGTACCTACTTATTTGTGGAAATGAGAAAATTAAAAATTTTCATATTTTTTTTTTAATTTCCAAAATTATAATCGGATTTTCACAGATTTGCGTAAGCTCTTACGTACGTTTACGTACATTGTGAATAAGGATTAATAATAACATTTACCAGATTTACATAAATTAAATAAATGTGGTACGCAACCACTTTCCTCAACGGTTGAATTTTCCTCAACCGACAACGGCTAAACAGTTCCGACAGTTTCTCAGGACGCTCAATTTCTACAGGCGATTTCTTCCCGATGCGGCTGCAGTTCAAGCGCCGCTCAATGAACTCTTGGCGGATAACATTAGTGGCAAAACGAAGTTACATGGAACAATCATGCGATTAAAGCCTTCCAATCCAGCAAAGACCAACTTCTCCAAGCCACACAACTGGTGCACCCATTATTGGATGCCCAGTTGGCAATCATGTGCGACGCATTTGACCACTCTGTCGGATGAGGTCTCCAACAACGTTTTGGTAGTAATTGGCAACCATTGGAATTCTATTCGCAGAAGCTAAGTTTCGCCGAGAAGAAATATTCTGCGTATGATCGAGAATTACTGATGATATGTAAAAGCATCAAGCACTTCCGGCACATGATAGAAGGAAGAGAATCGATTTACACGGTTCATAAACTGCTGACGTTTGTATTTCGGCTGAAGAGTACATAGAGCATACCACGTCAGTTTCGCCATCTTGACTTCATCGGTCAATTTTCAACACATTTTCGTCACATCTCCGGTAAAGACAACGTTGTTGCCAATACTTATCGAGAATTGAAGAAGTCTCCATGTTGGACACCTAAGCACTAGCGAAATCACAAACCAGTGACAGAGAGCTTCTAGATTACATCAACAAGCCAACTACAGCGCTACAGCTAAGAAAAATAAGCTTCCCAGGAAGTACGTTTGATCTATATTGCGACGTTTCCACTTTCAATGCAAGGCCATTTGTCACGACACCGTTCAAGAAGGCTGCTTTTAAAGCGGTACACAATCTGGCACATCCAGGAGTTAAAGCAATAATCAAACTCGTTACGCAACGATTCGTTTGGCCCTCCCTCAAAGTCGATTGCCGCAAGTGAGCACAGAACTGCCTCGGTTGCCAACCTTCCAAAGTTTCGCGTCATGTGTCAACGTAAAGCGTTTAAAATGTAGATTTATGTCTCAAAAAATTGGCCTCAAGTTAAGCAAAGTGATGGTCTTACAACAGAAAATCTCTACTCTTTAATACCAATAGAGTTAACCTATCGACTGCTTGGCGAAAGCAGCATAAATAATTTTGTTTAACTGAATACAAAATGTGCAATTTAAAATTAATACAAAACATCTAAAAGTAAAGTTTACATTTTACTATGGATAGTTTCAAAGAATATTAAAAATATTAGCTATGAAAAGATTTTCATGATTTTTTAAACACGCCTGTTGGCTTATTGCTTACATGTCATTATGCTATCTAATAGTTTACATGCACTAGCTAATTGAAAACATGAATACGTGCATCTTCCTTTTGATAACAACTTTTGTTAAACAAAAATTGAAAAATATTTTATTTTAACCACAGTCAATAAAGCACTAACAAACCAACCACGTTTCAAACAATTTTTACCTCATATTTTTAATAATTTGACAAAAAAAAGATTCGATTGAGTTTCAAACATTTCAAATAGTTTTATTTTAAAAATCGTATGTTTAGACTTTATTATACCAATCTACCAGGAGCAGAAACTTTCCCAAATTGTCATTGCAAATGGTCCCCAAAAGCTCATACCACTACCGTACTTATCAACTCCGGCATTAGGGGCAATGTAAACAGTGCCAATAAATAAGCTCTCACCTCTCACTACACATTTAATAAGTATAACTTCAAGCTCAGTATCAATACGAATTACCTTAGATCTTAAGTGTTTGCCCACAGCAATCAATACACCCCCGCCTCTATACACTACACCTCTTATGTATTGTACGATTCTCCAAAGAAAAACGATCTAAGGAATGCGGGTTCTGTCTATTACAATTAAGTAGTGGACATCACAATTTGCATTACATTCCTTGATATTACATACATATTAATTGTGCCGCTTCATTAATACAGTCGCACAAATAAATTATAAAGGTAACGTCGCTTCGTTATATTGACAACTGGTTTTGGCAATTGGTTTTTACTGTTTACTACATTGGCGTTCCTAAGAATTTAATTTAATAAAAATTAATTACTAAGATAGCTGTAAAAATAAAACTCACGGCGCCTATGGTTTCCATAGAGATAGTAGCCCCGCTCCCTTACCCCTAACGCTTTCTTTCGAGATTCGTACAATACTTACGATCACGCCTATACACGTCATACCTGTCATCAAATAGTTCCGAGTCAAATACGCTGTCATCAGCCCACGTCTCTGTAATACAAATTATGTCGTAGTTGCCAGCAACCAGGTTCTCATAAAATTCGTGTGCTTTTGTTCTCAGTCCCCTCACATTCTAATAGCACACCTGTAGAAAGGCTGCAGGTTCTGTCTTTAAACCCCTGACGCTCGGATGGAACGCCGAGACACCCAAAACCCCAATCTCATTCTCACCACTAGTGTTCATTAAAGTACCGTAGCACAGAAACTATATTCACCCGGCTTTAGTTACACTAAGCGGCACGACTGGGACTCATCAGCGACGACAATAAGTTCTAAATTCTAGATTGTGAGTTGACGCGTAGAACATCATTGCACTTAACAATTTTTGAGTAGCGACGACCTAACAGTTCGTCCCTCTTTTTTCTTGTAGAAAATTCCACAATAATATTTGGAATTTGATCTCCGCGAGATGGCATACGATGCACCACATCAATGTCGCCTTCGCCAACAATAACACCGAGGTTTACTGCTACATCAACAATTATCTCAGAGAGCTTTTCATTAGGTTGGGGCACAACTCCAGAGAACTCCAGTTGCGCTTCTCTGCTGTACTGCTCAGAGCGAGGCACACGCTGAACCAGATCCCGAATAATCTCTTCTTGTTTCACGATGCGCTGGCTCATCTCATCAACCCCCTTCTTGATATCACCTATATCATCAATTTTCTTTAGTATGTCATCGTACTGGGATGATATAAATTCTTGACTTTTGCACAACTCGTCTATTCTAGCAGATATACCCCTCGATTCAGTACCCATCGTCCTTATACCGTTTTGCAGAGATTTCAGAAGCGCGTACAAATCGCCAGTCAAAATGACTGCACCTCCAGACAGAGATTCATACTTTTTTACAAGCTCGGATTGTCCAGAAGCCGTATCCCGAGAATCAACAGAGGAATTGATTGTCTCTTTAAGAGGGAGAAACTTGCAGTCGGGGCAACGCCAACAACGCTTACGGTCTTTTCCAAGAATTCGGTTAGCAGACTTGTGAGTGCCACCACAGACAAAACACAATCGCTTATCACTGCCACCACACACTACGTGCTCGATTGAGATCTTTTCCTTACATTTTTGGCATTGAGTCATTTTATGATTAATTTTGGAGACTCCAATAATTCAATGTTAATAACGACAAAACTCTAACAGATCTCTCTGAAAGATCACCCTGTATGTATTTTTATTTATATTTATTATTAAAGGTGATTTTAATTCTAACTTACAAAGATGTTGACCGATAAGGCCAATTTATATCTTAAAAAATAGAGAACAATTTCTTCTATCCACTAAAATTGTTTCTAAGTCCTATCTTTCAATCATCTACTTACAATAAACTTTCAAAGTTTTTACTTTATTTTCATTTTTATCACTGATAACTTTCTCTCGTTAAATTTATACTGTTTCCAACTTTAGTAGGAAACATTGGGAAACATTTTTAGGGTTTACCTTAACTGTATTTGTGCAGCTACTGAAGCGGTCTTAAAAGTCGTCCAAGACTGTAGTTAACTAATTAGAACTCCTTTATACTGCTTCAAAATAATAATTAGCCTAACCATTCGAAAATTGTTTCAAAATGTTTACAACATAGTCAAAACATGTAATAATCGAGCGCACATTACAAAGCATTCTAAGAGAAGCTTTGAGGTAGCTTTAATTAAAATTATTTCAAGTATCTACATTATTGTGTCCTTACATGTAGTAGAGAGGTGCTCAATTAAATGAAAACAGTTGAGTATAATTTTATACGAGAAATTGAAAAAAATTTATAAGTCTCGAAAATAATTGATGCTTTGAAGATGTAGAAGTAAATCTAATATCAAACAACCCTTAAAGTTGTTATTAAATAAAAGCTCGTGGAACGTAAAATGAGCGCATGACAGAAATATGTGCATAACACAAACTTTGCTCCTCCAAATTTCTAATTTATAGTTTGGTTTATGACTCTTATACAACAAACGCTTGTAGAAATTCGCTTCATTTAAGCTCAATGGAATGCGCATCTAAAACAAATTAAAGACACAAACTTAAATTCATAACTTAACAATAAATTCCCATTTTGTTATAAGATGTTCTCTGCTTTTAAAACGCCCGTCTGCTCCTTCTACAACCTATTATCTTTAGTGTTCGTATCATGACAGATAAATAACTGTTCCTGACGGTTCAATGGAGGAACACTATGAATATATTAACAAAATGCTTCAATTAACGAAAACGTTAGTGAGCGTAATGTTTTATTTAATTTGCTACGATTGAAAATTTTCAGTAAAGCTCATATTATCTAATATACAATAAATTTTATTTTTATTATTATTTGTAACATTTTCAACTTTTATAAACAATTATGATTGCTTGTTGGCGTGCTTAAAATGGATGTAGAAATTGTAAAGAAAAATCACTACAAATACTACCAATTTATAACATAAAAAAATAGATTACCAAACTTCTCTTGTTGAACTAACATCAAAATCACGTTAATTCAATACAGTTCATTATAAACGTTTACTCAAACGTTAAGAAATGAGCACACTGTATATTTAAATTAATTTCCTTATTTAAACAAAATTAATTTCCAAATCGTTAATTTAACTTTTTTCTTAGCGTATAATGCTAAAAAAGTTAATTAACCGAATGAAAGAAAATAAAAACGTATTTTAATAAAATATTATGTTTATTTAAATGTTAATTTAAATTATATAATTGAATTGAATAATTTTGTTGAGTTTGTATATGAAGCTAAACTTACTAAGTCATTATAACGAGCTACGAAATTAAATTTAAGAAATCTGCTTATGATGTCTTTAAAAGCAGTTTAAAGGCAAAATATTTATGAAAGCTATTAAGAGAAAGCTAATAAGTTACACTAAAATTAGATGCAATTTACAATAAATTCTTAGTACGCTATTATGTTTGTACCAGAGATAAAAATCCCTTGAATAAGAAAATAACGCAATCTAAACTACACTGCTAAAACATTTTCTTTTATTTTACGAAATTTTAGTACGCCATGTTTTAATTTTTAAAATGTATTACTTAATTGACTCGAAAATTTATATTTAAACAAGTTTGCCAACTTGATTGGTTTTTTAGATGGCTTTGAAGGAAATTTCGCAGCTAATTTTCAAAATTAATCTAGAAAGGTATTCAAATGTACGTCTATGGTTACATTAGTGTATTCCATTTACATTTAAAGGCCTTCTAAAGAAAATTTGCTTTCACGTTTTAAAGCAAATGCTTTAATAAAATCAAATCAAATTTTATTTAAAAAAAACTTTATTCAAATAACAATAAGAACTTTTAATTTTATATTTAAATAATTATTGAATAAAGCATATTTGTTTTTATACCTACATACTGGCACTTCTGTATGTTCCAACAGCTATAATAGATCTTTTTATAGTCGGAATCACGAAAGCTTTCTTCTGATTTTAGAGAAAACTTGCCTACCTGGCTACGATAGAAACAATTGATAAGCGTTTATAATTAATATAAAATAGTGACAGAGTCAACATGACAGGTCTCTCAAAAGTCCGCAGAAAATTTGAATCAAATTCGGCTATCAGTTTGTAAGGATGCAGAATTTTATCCAGATGCTGGACCAAAATACTGGTACAACATTGCAGCATCCTGGAAATTTTGTATCGTTTAAAGCAACTACTTGTCATTTTTTCGTTTTCCGTATTGCCTTCAGTAAATCCCTTAGCAAATTAATTATTTTTTATTTTCCCTTTGCCTTCAGCAAACCCGTGTGTTAGTGTTTCCTCTAAGGTCTAATGGTCTTATCTTGAGGTCTGTTTAGATCTCGACAGGAGGTCTGTTGGTCTGGAGAAACACGCAGCTTCCGTGTCTTGGTCGTTAGGTCTGGTGGTCTCACTCAGAGATCCTTTCTGGGTCTTAGAGTGAGGTCTGGTGGTCTAGCGACAGGTATCGCCCTCTCAGTCCTGTCCATTAGGTCTGGTGGTCTCACTCAGAGGTGAGCGAGTCTCACTCTGGGTCTTAGAGTGAGTTCTGGTGTCAGGGATCCAAGTTCGTGCCCTGTCCATTAGGTCTGTTGGTCTCACTCAGAGAGCCGTTTCGGATCTTAAAGCGAGGTCTAGGGGTCTAGTATAGGTCAAGAATTCAGACCGGCGCTTTGTTCGTCTTGCTCAGAGGTCCGTTTCAAGTCTTAGAGCGAGGTCTGGTGGTCTAGCGGTCTTTGATTCCTTTTAGGTCTGGTGGTCTCATTCAGAGGTCCGTTTAGGGTCTTAGAGTGAGGTCTGTAGTTAGTCTAGAAGGAAGACCATTCCAGTGGCTGAGTCATCTTAGCATCAGAGATTTTGTATTTTGTTGATTATCCAAACTAAGTTTTTTTTCTGACGTGATACACGTCAGTTTTCCAACCGATCTAATTGGACTGCAGATCACGGCCTGAGCGTGTATAGTGAAATGAGATCTGCAGTCCGGAACTGCAGGCCGCCTGTGCGTGAATGGGTACTTTTAGAGTGAGGTCTGTTGGTCTAGAAAGAAGACCATTCCAGTGACTGAGTCATCTTAACATTAAAGAGATTGTATTGTGTTGATAATCCTAGTTACTATTTTTTTCCTAAGAAAGGTTTTTATGATTTTGTGTTTATTTTTATTCAGGCCGCATTGCTTTGTTTATTATTAATTTCCAATAAATATTTTATTTTTTATTTTAATATTGTGTTTAATTTCTTCTACGAACCCCCTGTCTCCAACTGAGTGACGCTAATGGGAGAATTGAGTTAACGCCCGATTTTCGGTTACAAGTTTTTATTTTGTAAAGTTAAGACGGCAAAAAAACAAGTGTTTTAATATTGGAGCATCGAAGTGTGATGATGATGAAGTTGTTTACCAAGGAAACCAACCAACTCAAAGTTATTCATGAGAAACGACGCGCTCCTTCATATTGTAAAGTTTATATATTGTAAAGTTTCGGTTTAAAAACTTTTACTGGAGAAGAGAATCCATTGAGGATAATGCTCGAGTGAATGACCTACAGAAGCGACAAATCCGGAAATCTGCAGAAAAGTGGAGGCTATGGTTCTCGAGGATCGCCATCTGAAAGTCTCGATCATCGCTACAGCATTTGGAATATCTCAAGCTAGCGTTATAAACATTTTACAGGATAAAATCGGTAAGAGCAAGCTGTCTAGTAAAATGAGTTCCGGGGCTGTTGTCTCTTGAACAAAAACTGCAAAGACGTCAAATCTCCCAATATCTTTTGGACGCTCTAAAGAAAAATGCTGTAATACCTTTCTCATTTCTAATTTTTAATTCTGCATAATTTTTGGCTTTTTCATGTTTCCTCTAAGGCTAAGGGAAGCAGGAATTTATAAAAACGTGATTTTACGTGCTATTGTCCTATGTTGCAGTAAGTCATTCAACACCCGGTATAAAGGAGAGAAATCAGAGTCATTACGGGTCTGTTTACTGGACACTGCCCATGAGGTACCACCTCAAAAAACTGGGACTGGAGGATAGTGACATATGCAGACAAGACTCTGTGAATCGGAGATCTAATCCGTCGAACAAATTCTCTACAATTGCGATGCATTAGCTCGGCCTAGGCTGAAACACTTAGGCCAGGCTCAACTAACGCCTGAGGAAGTGAAAAGTTAACTTTTCAAGGCCATTCGGTTAATAATAGGACGAGCAGGGTTATGAATAAAAGATCAACACTGGTCGCAGTTCTGTAAGGCTTAGAAGCCAATCGACCCCAGAGTGCAATACAAAGCCATAGAGAAGAAACGTCCCAATTCGTCTCAATTGAATTTGCTTCTTCTTCACTATAATGCAACCGTTCATAAAGCTGCGAAAATTTGCCCAATTTTGGTAAAGTACGACTCAGACATGGATTATTATTTAGTTCCCAAATTTATCACAAAAATTAAGAGATAAGCGTTTTAAAACGGATGAACAGTCGAAAGAGATTATTAAACAATATTTCCACAAGCAGAAGAAGACATTTTTTCTAGTGGTGTTATAAGGAAAATATGCCATAAACAAATTAAATGGACTGCTATGGTTCTCTCAAATCAGAAAAAAAATACGAATGTATGAAACTATTACAAAAAGTAAAACGCTATATGAGACGGAAACATAGAAAATAACGAAAAAGTACAAAGAGAGACTGGCAGTGGTGGAAATGGATTTCCTCAGAAGGAGCTGTCGGGTGTCAAGACTTGAAAGAGTAAGAAACGAATAAATAAAAAGAAGAATGAAAATTGAGAAAACTGTGGTAGAGACAGTTGAAGAAAAACGACTAAAATGGTTCGGACACGTACATCGGATGAACACCACAATATAGTAAAAAAAATAATGACCTGACAACCGACAGAAAGACGAAAAAGAGGGCGTCCACCAGAAGAATGAAAAAAACCAGTGTAGAAGGATATGGAAAGAAGAGAGTTAGATGACGCACAATAGATGGATATAAAGAGGAATGGAGAAGAGGATGCGAGAGACGACCAAGAATGCTATAAAAAAACTCTCCTTATATTATATTATACTTATATTATAAGATCCTTTTCCTATTGTAAGGTACTATAAGAGAAACTACAGACTGACAGCTATTAATATCAAAGATATTAATTTTCAAATGTATAGAGAGTAGTGGTGTCTTTAAATGGAATTTTCAAAAAGTAAAAAAAATTCATTGGAAAACGATGCTTGCTTGTTATAATAACAATAACAATATTGTCCTTTTTTTCCCCCATTTGTTATAAAAAAAGGACATTTTAGGCAAATTTCAGTAATCTACCTTTCCTGCCAAGCAGACTTTCCTTAAGTATTATAATAATGCAGTCACTCTTTTCTTGTTCACATTTAACATCTAAGCTACCGAAACTCGTCTTTTCTGCTGGAGCTTGTTCAGATGTTCAGTTTGAAGTACGGATATGTGTAAATGTGTATCTCCTTTAGACTAAACTATGTTTGTGAAAGACTTTTGGATAATATTAAATCCACTGCTTTAACAAAAATAATCTAAAAATTACTTTTTACATAGTTGAAATTTTAAAATAATAATATAATCCTTAAATTATTTTTTAACACTGTTTAAGAATTTTCATTTAGCATTTAGTTCTTTTCCAAATTACAGTGTAAACTGGCTTTTAAATTAACATTCTGAGTTCATTTGCATTGCATCTTCTACCGGATTTACTCGGTGATGAGTTTTATTTTTTACGAGCCGCTGTACGTGTACTTTTCGGATTAATTTTAGTAGGTGTGGGGAAAGGAGAAATAGAAGGAAGTAATTGCTGCTATATTCTTAAAAGATCATCCCACTGTCTTATAATTTCATTATACTAGCTAATACTTAATCTACATAAAACAATGTTCACGGTGCGATAACAGAAACAATTTGTATAATGCTCGCTTCGTCTAATTACTGCTGCATTAGCGTTTGCTTATTTTCATGATTACCATTTACTTTTATTAAAGTGTTATATTTTTTAAATAAGTTAAAAGGTTTAAACTTAATCAATAATACGAGTCGCGTTTACCGTTTAGTTTACATGTTGGAGATGGAAATGGTTTACGGAGGAAACTGTAGTGTTAGTAGTAGCTTTGCTGCCAATTACAACATGTTTATTATATTAGGGTTAACATTTTAGAAACGGCACGGCACATACACACACACAACACACAAACACACAAGTAATATATTAGACGTTGAAAATTTTAGTTATATCAAGTAAACCACACTTGAAGCGATTCTATAATATTTTGATTTCTAACATTACTTGCCCTTTGAGGTTGCTATCCTAAAGGACTGAGTCGTAATTTCACGGAATTCTGCTTTTGAGTGCTCATTGCACCGCTGACTTGGTATTTATGTGCAAATTTATGCAGACATCTTATCGTCTAAAGGCGGATAAATGTAAACTAGTCAAGGATTACTCTCAAAAAGCTTTCTAGGTTTAGCTGTCATTTCGGGTTTCCATAATTTAGAAAATATAATAAGTATCTTTATGACAGTTGCAAGATGTAAAAGTAAATTTTAAAGTTGAAGGAAAAAGAAAATTTTATCAACATGATGCAAAGATGAACTGGTAAAAGAAATGGGGAAAATTTATTAGTCAACAACTACACCGCAAACAGCAAAAATCTGTCAAATATATTATGTTATGCAACACTTTACAGCAAAGCAACCATCAATTTATTTTATTTCTCATTTTCTAGAATGACATATAATCCCTTGAGTGTTTTGTTGAAACGAAAATTATATCATCAGGTAAAAAGTATTACCGTCATAAGAATTTTGAAATTTAAAATGTGTATATCAACATCAACCAAAGCCAACATGTACTATATTATCTTTCTGAAATTAATAAAAATACGACATCGACTTTATAAAATTAATTCATAAAAATTTAAAACAATTTCCGAATTATTCGTATAAAATCATGAGACGATATGGACCTAAAAATTTATTTTATGGAAAATCGAAATCTTAAATTAAGTTTTTCTTTTAGCACTCTCATTTTTTATGCAGGTCGCTACTTTAAACAAAAATATGTATATGGGAGGAACTTTTTATTTGCGTGAAAACAGGGGTCTTCCAATCTTTTAAAGCTAAACATACAAAGTGTTTACTGACACCATCTTGTTTCAATTTTCAATTTGTTTAAATTAAATTTTTATCGAAATTTAATAAAAGTACTATACACCCTATGTTCCAACATCTATAGCGCGTTTTTCTCTTTCTCTTTCTTTCATTTTGATGAACTGTATGATGTACGTTTTCCAAATTTTTAAAAAGTACACTCTTGCATTTTAGCACTGTTAAGGAAAATAATTTTCCACATTTTTAACTTGGCATTACCCGCTACCTACCTATACTTACTTCTATTTTACGGTACTTGGCTTTTAATAAAAAAAATACTGAAAACCATAATATTAAAATTTCAATTGTGTTGATACTCTCATCTACTATACTCAATTTGCAATTTGAATAGATTCAAGAGGTCATAAAGTATGATAACTATACTTTATTCAAGGCAACGAGATAGTGAACAGTGAATGTAAACAAACGACCCGCGTGTTGTGCACGTGAACACTTCTGTTTAGCTCTGTGATTGGCTCTAACGTATAAACTTATTTTAAGCTTGTTGCATGGTTACCTAACTGCGTTGATGCGGATAACTCATATTATAGATCCAGCGGTCCGATCGGGCGGAATCCCCGATTGCATCCTCTTTGAATAAATGTTAAGAGCTATTATATAAATTAATTTGAGTTATAAAAACATTTATAACGTAGATTTTGTAGATTTCTGATTCCAAAACATTAAAAAAATAACTTAAAAAAAACTTGAATTATAAAAACTTGAATGAATTATAAAACTTGAACCTAAACTGTATAAATATTAGGTACTTTCCATTTGTTGAAAAGTACAGCTCCAAACAGTTCAAGTTTTTTTAAAGTTATTTTTTTAATGTTTTGGAATCAGAAATCTACAAAATCTACGTTATAAATGTTTTTATAACTCAAATTAATTTATATAATAGCTCTTAACATTTATTCAAAGAGGATGCAATCGGGGATTCCGCCCGATCGGACCGCTGGTTAATTATACTATGTAAAATTAAATTTATGAAAATTTTAATTTAAAAAATAATTTCTTGGGTCCCCCCTATAAATTTTTTGAGGTTGTCTTTGAGCGATATCGAAAGGGGAGAGTTCGAACGACCTTCCCGCGTCAAAATAGTGCCACATTTTTGACTTTCGTGTTGGCGGCAAAGGTCTAAATTTGAAATTTTTCATATTTTTACCTTAATTGATGCTTAGCGCCCAAACGGCACGTGGATCAAAAAATGTCTCCCAATAAAAAAGTTATAGAACCTCGACCCAAACAAAATGGCGTAAAAATTTTGACGATCAGATTCGAAAAATTTCGGGGCCCCCAAAAGGGGTGTCGAATTTTTTTTATCGAAAATTTTTTGACGGAATCGTCAATCGGACCACAGAAACTACACCCGTGCCAAATTTCAACATCACCATGCTATAAATAAAAATTTTAGAAATTTAGAAATTCGATGTTCAAAGAAGACCATTTCTTTTGTTTTTGAACTTTTAGATTTTTAATAAAGAAAATGTGGTCTGGGGCACTTGCTCAACACCCATGCCGAATTTCAACTCGATTAGTGAAATTTTCATTTTTTTCAATTTTTTCGTTTGTTTTTAGGACTTTAAAAATCAGGGGATTCCCCGATCGATTTGAAACTTGGCACCGACGTAGCCCGGGGTGTCGTCGAAAAGACCTCCGCTCGGCATCGCTACGAATTGGTCTATGCCCCAGCTACGATTTTTGGCGACAAAGTCTAAAACCCAAAAAATTCCACAACTCGGGCCCTTTTGGCCGTAGCTCATTTTTGACACCGAATTCGTCAGTTTCGACTCCGAATGGTATATATAAGATATAGTATAGAGATCGGTTCGGCCCAATAAGCGAACTTGCTTACTGGACTATGTCAAATTTTGTTTAAGGCCTTTTTGGCCTGCCGCCGGCGGCAAAAGACGGGGACTCGGTCCAATAACGATAATTAAGCGAAAAAGTCGGCACTTTTTTTCCCGTTCGTTCTCACGAATTTTTTGAATTTTTCGTCTTTTCCGACTGCGCCATTTCAAATTGGAGGCGCCCTAAGGATGCCCCGTAAAATTCCCGGCGGCCTACTTTACAAAATCGGGCCTTCCCTCTCTAAGAGAAGGCGAGACGCCGTAGGCCTCCGCGTTCTCCCGCTATCCCCAAATTGTGGCTAAAAATCGACACTTTTTGTGAAAATTGCAGCGCCCTCTGTATGGGAAACGTAGAAATTATCTTGTGGTCATTTTTAGTAGAAGGTCCGAGCTAACTTTTAGAACCGATCCGAAAGCCGCAGGTGCAATAGGTAGAGCCGTGGGCTTCTTGGCGCAAGGGCCATTTCTTGCCCCCCCTCCGTGGGGCGGGTGTGAGAGCTCTCGAGGAACCGATACCGGAACACGATCTAGACCCCCTAGAGACGTCAGATCCGAAATTAAAATCCGCTACGGAAAAAAAAATTTTTTGGTTACGCCGAAATTCCGAGGTTTCCTTACGTTCGGTAACCGCCGAAGGGATCGGTCCAAATCGTGTCGGAGGCGATAGCCAGATGACGTCTAACGTTCAACCGTGAACTACATTTTTAAATTTTGTCCTAGATTTCTTTTTACAGCTTTTCAAAGTTGTACGACGATTTTCCGGAATTTTATGTCGGCCGCTGCGCGGCCATCTCGTGCAATTTTCGAAAACTAATATCGGGAAATTTATGGGTACTCGCTAGAGTATCCGAATCTCGATTTTTGCACGGATTCGGCCATTTTGATTTTTTGACCAATGTAAACCTATAAAAAAATTTGGATAGTTCGGATTCGTTCGAAATTTGGAGAGGGGATAGCTGTGGGTGTGTCTTACGTCCCTCCCAAATTTGAACTCTTGCAATCGAAGGACGGCTTAGTTGCTAATTTTTATATAAAACTTTGCGTTTTTTTCACTTTTAAAGTCCCCCCACGCCTCCCCCTTTAACCCGATCGAAAATTTGATCTCGTAATCTCGTAAGCCTTAAAATAACGATTATAAAAAAGTATCAAGTCGGCACTTCGTGCCTCCACGGAACAACTTCGTTGTTCGCTTATTGAATTTAATTAGAGCTGGGACGATTACAGGAAAAATGTAATCGATTATAAATAAATAAATGATTGAGACAACTTTAACTAAAGGAGGTTTTAGGGAATTATTATGAAACCAGCTGTTATTAATAATTTTTAAAAAATTTACACCTTATTTAATTTAAGTTTACGTAAAACCGCGCTCGTGAGAACTTGCACGTGCACGTGAACATCGCATGCAACACTATCTTGTCTCCTTGAATTTAGTATAATACAAATTAAGGGGATGATATACATTTTCCAATAAACCATGTCTGGGGCACACTAAAGGGCGCTAATGAGACACTATTGATTAGTTAATATTATAACATCAATTAGTGCATTCACTGGACGTAACAGTTGTGGAGCAGCTACCAAATCGTTCGGCGACTTATCTCTGCTTTGGCAACGTGTGGGGAGCGGTCTCCATTTTATCGAGCGCATTTCGTTTGCGTTATGTTAAACTATCTCGATACATATATGCATTTTCAAGTTTTCATTTTTATTACAAAAGAAATTAGTATATTTTTAAAATTTTGACATTCAAAAAATCATTACTCCAATACGGCTCTAGCGATTTTGATAAAAATTAATAATTCGATAGAGAATTACTAGGCCAAGAAACATCGGATTTTGCTTTAAATTAATTCGTGGAAACCTGGAAACGGCTTTAATCTCTTTATTTAGATGTAAAGAGGGTTATTTGAAGTTTGTACCAATTTTCTGGTTGTGCTCGAAGGGGGGTGGCACAAAAACCTCGTAATTTTCGCACTTTTTTAGTTTTTTTATGAATAACTTACAAACGACGCGTTTTTCAGAAAATTTGCATCACACATAAATTAAAGTTCATAAAATTCCACGTCTAGTGGGTGTTTCACTTCTGAAACTACGTAAAGTGGTATAGATGCTGTGATAGTTCAATAAATGTTTTTTGAGTGTATAAAAATATATTGGCTTTCACATTTTTTGAAATTTTGAAATGTATTGGTAAAAAGATGACGGTCTCCGACTTTCCTGTTCCAGGCTTCATCAAAAACAATGAATCGCTATCAAGAGCTCACGCAGTAAGGATCACTAGGAGCTTTTATGTCTTCTCCCACTACAATCACACAATCAGAGTGACGGCGTGACGGGACTTCCTGACGATTTTTGTGTCAGCATCTTCTGCAGCTTGCTCGACAAGGATGTTTTCATCACCTAATTTCTGAATAAACATTGAGATGAGGTACAAAATTGCTACTTTGTTCTTAAACTGGTAAGCAAAAATGGAGACTGCGTTTGATGAAAATCGTTGCAATTTGTAGAAAACTGTGAACGTCGCATTGCAACGCTAGTTAAAAATCTTGCCGCAAGACAGCGTGTCGCTTAGCTTGAAATGCCTTATAGCCAAGTAAAAATGAACTTAACCTAAATTTGCAAATATGCGCCTAAAATAACCAGCTCATTTCTGGACACCTTGTATAGATTTCTTATAATAGCTTAGTTTGCCGATGAAAGAATTTTAAAGTGGCTAAAATCAAATTTTATCAAAACCGTTCAGTAGTTTTTGCTCCACACAATTACGAACATACATACATCCTGACATTTTGGTTCAAAAAATCGAAAAAAAAATTTTTGCGTTTTTGGAATCAGGGGACTCAAAACATCGAGAAATGCAAAACAAAAAATTAATTTTTTTTTTTCTCGATTACAACTTTTTC
This sequence comes from Malthinus seriepunctatus, assembly GCA_963924605.1. Lineage (NCBI taxonomy): Eukaryota > Metazoa > Arthropoda > Insecta > Coleoptera > Cantharidae > Malthinus > Malthinus seriepunctatus. Next base: position 91,479,700 of record OZ004600.1, read on the forward strand.
TTGAATTGGAAAAAGTTAAAATTCATGTAATATAAAATGAATGACTCATTTAAAGCACGATCAAACTCAAGAAACAAAATTGATTTTTTATCAAAAGAATTTAACCAACCTTTACGACACAGTGACGATCTTGAAACCATTTGAAAAATTCGATAGGCACAAAAAGTCTTTAGTTTTTCAAAAATAACAAACACACTAGCTCACAACGCGCTAGAAAACTTACTGAGACGACTATTGTTATTTTTATCACAATAAAACATCAAATGTGCAAAAATTTCTTATCGCATTAAACCAAATTCGTTTATTTTAATTTATCATTTTTAAAGGAAATTATTTAAAATTATAAAATATTAAATATATTATGTAGGTACTTATGCAAAATTAAAACAATAATATTCTATCTATACAGGGTAATTCAAACATAAAATTTTAGTTTAGAAAATTTGTTACAATTTTTTTTAAATTTTATTGATGAAACATTTCTAACGTTTAATTAATAACCTATAAATAATTGGAACCGTAACGGGGTATACCTACAAGAGGTATCAAATTTCTCTTCTAATTTTTAATGTGCAATAATTAGGATGATTCGTTGTGAAAATTTCATCCAATTCGGTAGATCATTTTTTTAAATACTAACTTCACGTTTAAGTTTTATAGGAATTACGTGGTTACTAAGCATGGGCAACCCCCATCCCCCATAACATATAACAAAACGTCGAGAAATGCAATAAACAAAATTATTTTTTCTGGATTATAGTAACTTTTTCTTAGAAAAAGTTAAAAAAATTATTGTATTGCCTTATTCTATCATTTCTGAAATTTTCAGGAATGAAGAATATCGCCTTATATACTATATCCTTACATGTTTGCTGTAATTTTTAAAACTTGAAAGATATTTTGGGTATAGTCAAGTCGTTAAATTTCATGTAAACCGTTAAAGAAAATTACAGTATACAAACTTGAAGATTATAGTTTGCATATGCATTGCAAACAAAGGCGTAAGATGGGTACACAAAAAGCTTCTCGAGAACAAACATAATATGGTGTTTTCCGTATAGAACCCTATACACCTGGACTGTACAAACAATCATTTATTTTACCTAGTTATGATCATTCATTGTCATTATCAGTGTTGGCAGTTGGTCTACAAACGAATCCATCATTTTGCAATTCACCGACATTAAGTACTTACTATATTTATTCTATTTTGGCCACAGCAATATACTGTTTTCGCAGAATAGCAATTTTTCTTGTAGTAATTATTATTATTTTGTTAAGAATGTTACATAACATATATTTTTTGTTAAAGTTGCGTGTGATATCAAAAGCTGAAATATTTTCTTTGAAAGGCATTTTAATCAAATGCTCAAAATCGATACTCAAAAAAGAGCATTAAATTTTTTTTCATAAAGTAACACAACATAAACACACAATTTATACACAAAAAAGCAACTGAGCAAAGAGAAAGGTTGTGGAAAATATTACAAAACAAAGGAGGTACTTACACTGCATCACAATCTACTTATCAAAGTCTCACAAAGCTTTTGTAAAAGTACTCGAATTAAATTTAATTAAAACTAAAAAAACGTGTACTACTTATAGCGACATGAACATGAGACTTTCGTTGAAAATTGGAAAATTCTCAATTTATGTTTTATTAAATAAGAAGAAAATAAAAGGAAGTGCAATAGCCTTAATAATGTACTGAAGAAAATCTACAAATGTTAGCTATAGGTTTAGGGGAAAAAGCACTCTGGCTGGAGCGATAGAGATTTCAATGGTAATGATTTTAATTAAACTAAGAAATAAGTAATAAATTTGTATATACAGTGTGTTTAACTTTAGATGACAACACTTGCAGAACTTTTTTGTTTTAAAAGGAAACGAAAAAAAAATTTTATCGGTTATGTAGGCCATGAAGATCTATCTTGTTATAAGAATAAAGAATAAGATAAAGTTGTATTAAAAACAATAAAATATAAACTTAATTATAAAGAAATTAGTTGGAAAAGAAAAATTTCTGTAAACATCTTAATCCAAGTTAAAAAATTAAGATCACTGGATCGATGTAATATAGATCAATAGCCATCATTAGATGTGCACCTACTTATCTTATCAATGATTTTTCATTTTTTTCCAAAAAGCGTATAAATGACTCTCATTTTCTTAATGTTTTCTTTTATTAAAAAGAAAAATAAAAGAGATAATATAAATGTCATTTAATAGTAACGAGTTTTCATTATACAAAAGTGATACAATTTATTAAGTAAGAAATGAAATACTGAATTATTAATAAAGTAAAAGAAACCATAAATAAATTTTCTAATCTCTATTTACCCTTACTTCTCTCATACTAATAAAATCTATTCAACTACTTACAATATTTTATGCATTTCTTTAATTCGAAGGGATGCTGCAACTAAAATTTAACCAAAATTAAATGTTTTTTTTGCTCACTTAAACCGAAAATTTATTCAGGAAAAAACATTTCTTTTTTAATTGTTTTTATATTCTTTTGTTCATGTTAATAGTCAAAAGTTTATTGCGATTTTGTAGAACTGTGATCAAGCAACAACTTGAAAAGAGGGTGAATAATTTTACTGTTTGAAACTAATGAAAATCTACTGCATTCATTGTTAAAACTTGTCTATAATAAAACAGGACTAAAGGTAAAGGTTTAACGTGTGGTGGTAGGTATATAAAGTAAACACAAACTTCAAAGTTTTACTAAAACCCTTGTAATTTTCAATTATATTAACTTTAACGGCGCGAACGTTAATATACGTTGTCTTTTGTTTGACTTTGATGGTACTATTTACTATTATTCTTACAATAATGCGAGTTTATTTAACCATTTATTTGTATTTCGACTTAAAATTTTATCTAAATAATGTGGTTAGATATTAACTAATATACAGGGTGTTACAATACTAAGTCGTTACTTGTTAAAGTCGAAGATTGTTGATTGACCTCATCAACGGGACAACCCAAGGGGTTGGGTGAACATGTGAACAATATAATTTTGCCTAAAATTCCTATTTTACACATTTAGTGCCTATTTGTAACGATAGTGCTTAAACCATGCCTGAACAGCATATTTTTTGTTATTTTTGTTAAAAAATATTTAAATAAAAGAAGATTCAGAAATTCCCACTTTCAATTGTGCTCCACTGGCTTCCTGCGATGTATAGCGTTTGTTTTCTGTATAGAAGAAAGTTTTGACGGACAATACAAGGAGTTTTACTCCCGAAAATTTAGAAAAACTTTAATTTGTTACGTTCAACCGTTTTTATTGGTTTTAACTGTGTATTTCTTGTACTCCTTTTTTCTTCTTATTATTCACATAAATATTTATTTATTTCTCAATCACATTCCTATTTTGTTTTTTCAATGCCTATTTGCTGCCTATAATTGAATTTTTACTGACATTGGGCTACCTATATATACCTATAATAATAAACCTATAAAAATGGAACTTTCCAGTGCCTAAAAACCCTAGCCTTACTTATTATTATTTCTTACCGTTTCAGAGATCTCCGCAGTGAGAGCGAGCTCTTAAAAATTTGCTTCCTTAAGAGTATAATTACAGATATCTACTAGTTCCTAATAAAAGAAAAACAACTATTTCTTTGTCTAGTAATTTTTAATCCAACCTTGGCTAAGCTATTTACTTAATTTTTTAATTTTCTTACCCTATTATATAACGGAGAGGAAAAGCATAAGGAAGTACAATTAAATATTAAAATAGTAAATAATTAACTTAGTATAAGAATATGCTAATATATCCGTAATATAAAATTAAGACCTTATGAAATAATTTTCTCTAAAACTCCGAGGCGCGACATACCTCTGCTTTTATTGTTGTTGGTAAAAATGCATTTCTATATTCTAATTTTTTATTATACTATTCGATAGATCGCATTGTTATATTTGAAATACGTATATTAATGATTTTAGACTGTTCCATGAGAAAAGAAGAAAAATAGTAACATCAAAGAACATTTCATTTCTCTACATAAAAAGACAGGTCGTGATACTACACCAACAAAACAATTTTAGTCAGAATAGAATGAATACAGAGACAATAATAAAAGAAAATAAAAGTTTTTTTGAAAATGCACGAATCGAACGTCATCCATGCAGTTTCTAGATTTCAAGGATATTCATCTTTTGATATCGAATGTTAAAAAACGAATTTTACACTCAAACGTCAGGAACTAGGACTTATGTCATACCCGTTATTTGGTCAATCCTGGGATTCCGGGATTTAGTATTAATAGTACAAATCCCGATATCTCATGAAATTTCCGATGTGCTGTTAAAAACTGAGAGTGTAAGCAGCAAAAATTCTTTTTAAGTGAGAACTTGTGGGTTACAAAATAATAAAATGAGAAGAACATCAAACATAGAAAAATCCTGTATGCTTTGTTGTTGTTTTTTAAATTATTTCATATAATAATTTAAATTTAACAAACATAGTTTCATGTTAAAAAAGTAAATAAAGTCAAATAATTTAGTTTTTGGGGTTAATGAACGAATGATAAGCTCAATTACACAAGGATTAAATTTAAAACACGAGCCGGGGGCAAGTGTTAAAATCATCCGAGTGTAATTGTGCCATTATGCGAATTAAATACAGTATATTAAAAATAATATTTACAACCGTCAAATAAAGTCAATTTATTCAAAAATAATTAAGTACTCGAATTTTGCAAAATTTATCAAAAACTACTTACTAAGAGCCGTATTCCAAGAGTAGACTAATTTTAGTCCTGAATTCAGGATAAAAAAAATTGTTTGAAAAATAAATTCGAAATTTAACGTTAAAAACGTTTTATACATACAATAATTTAGAACAGGGGATCTCAAACTGTGGTAAGCGTACCACTGGTAGTACGCAGAGCATCTCAAGGTGGTACCCAAGCCTCAAGCAAGGATACGAGATAAGATAATGTAAAATGTTGTGATTGTTAAATTGGACCTAAGGTTCCATTTTACAATCATAGCTTCAGCTGACCCCAGCTAATTGGCGTATGAACCTGCATGAGCGCATGCGCTATATATCTATCGTAACATAAACCAGTTATGGCGCATGCGCTCATGCGGGTTGATACCCCAATTAGCTGATGCCAGCTTAAGCCGTGATTGTAAAATCGGCCCTTAGTGGTACGCACTGATTCGTAGTACACATGAGTGGTACGCGAAAAATGGTACGTTCTAATTTATTGTTCTGTTCCAAATTATTTTATTAAAAAACGTCAAAAACGACAAAAACTTTAAAAACGTCGAACTTTGAAACGGCTCAGTATGCCACTATACTAATATGAGTCCTCAATTCAGGATTAAAAAAATTGAATGAAAATGAAATTTTTAATTTGAAGTTTTTAGACGTTTTGTAACACCGGAAATCGGGTGTTAACTCAATTCTCTCTTTAGCGTCGCTCAGTTGCAGACAGGGGGGTTCGAAGTTAGAAATGAAAGACGCAGGCAAGTAAAAGAAATATTTATTAAATAAAAAATAATAACTCTAATGTCGAGTTTCTCAAACGTTATGGATCCATAACATTCCAAAACTTGAGTATTTTCATTGTTTGAAACAGGTTTGAAACACTTAAAGGAATAGACATGTATTCGTCAGTAGATAACTATCTTTAAAGAAACCCAACATAAGTACCTACCTAAATGGTACAAGTATACAAAATAAAATAAGAAAAAAAAACCCTTTCTTAAGGAAAAAAAACTTAGTTTGGACAATTAACAAAATACAAAATCACTGAAGCTGAGATGACTCAGCCACAGGAATGGTCTTCCTTCTAGACCAACAGACCTCACTCTAAAGCCCGAAACGGACCTCTAAATGAGACCACCGGACCTAAAAGGAAGCAAAGGCCTCTAGAACACCAGACCTCGCTCTAAGACTCTAAACGGACCTCTGAATGAGACCAACAGAACTAACGGACAAAGCACGAACTTGGATCCCTGCCACTAGACCACCAGACCTCGCTCTAAGACCCGAAACGGACCTCTGAGTGAGACCAACAGACCTAATGGACAAAACTATTGTACTAAAAAAATTGAAAGTTATAGACGATTTTACATACAATAATTTAGAACATGTTCTAAATTATTGTCCTATGTTCCAAATTATTTCATTAAAAAACGCCAAAAGCGTCAAACTTTGAAACGGCTCTTAGTATGCCACTATACTAATTTCAGTCCTCGATTCAGGACTAAGAAAATTGGACGTTTTTAAACGTTTTCACATACAATAATTTAGAACATGTTCTAATTTATTGTCTTATGTTAAAAACAATTTTATTAAAAAACGTTATAAACGCCAAACTTCGATAATTTCGAATAAAAATTTTCATCCAGTTGATGTGTGGCGTACTAAATGTGTGATAAGTAAATGGCATACGCTTTTAGTTGTTAATAAAATAGTGTATTTGACTCACACAATAGCTAAATTACACTATGACTATAAAACTCAGCTGATGCTCGTATATTATAAATTTCCTCCATGTATAATTTATTATGAAATTATGCTAGTTAAATAATATACTATTAATCAAATTCCATTTAATTGCTCGTCTATACTAAAGTAATAAAAAAATAAATATTAAATTTTAATCTCAAAATAAATTTCTAGAAGATCTCTCTCTTTGTTAAATTTACAAATTATTAAAAGTTAAACTAATTATTACTTCAAAAGGATTTTTTACAATATTCTAATGTAATCTTTATCGTGCTATAATTTAATAATGTTTTCAATATTCAAAAATTAAATTACAAGGGCTATTTTTATACTGAAATTTGAATGTTATTGATACTTAATTACAAACCCTTGACTTGTATACTGTACAGTGCCAGTGTACAATGTACATATTGTACATGTACAGGAGGTATTAAATTTCATCTACAACTAAAAAGCAGATTTTTGGACATAAGTAAGTAAGAAAATGGAGAAAATTCAAAATTTTTTGAATTGAGCGTTTAGTAATCAAATTAAACTTTTAATATTGAATTGATAGTCTTGTTAAACTTATGGTTTGTTGCAGAATAAAATCATTATCAATCCCTGTAACCTTTCCAATTGAAAGTAAAAATGCACAAATCATCTATGCCTTTTGTGTTCTGTGGGCATAAACCTGCAAGTTTCGTCTTTCTACAATGTTTCTTTCATAGTTTTATTTAATTTCTGCACTATGCAAACTAATATTAGTTTATTCTTACTTTTGGTTCATATATTATAAAACTGTCTAATCCTTATAAAGTGCCAATCCTTTGATTCCAAGATTTTTTTAAATAAAAATACATCACTTTTTCTTCAAATCTATCAAATGATAGATTATTTTTATATGAAGACTCGCTTCTAAACAGACAACTTTTATAAGACCTGCATAAACTCTGAAAGATTCCCTATAGAAGACTGAAAATTTAATTATCTAAAAGAAATTTCAGAATTAAATAACAACTTAGCTACATTTTTAAAGTCATGTCTCGTTTCATATTATTTATTTTCCCACTTCCTCTTCTCTGAACAATTTTTTCTTCTACCACAAAAACTAATTAATAATTAAAGAAGACATTATATTAACTTACAACTTAAGTTACGATCAGATAAACCATTATCTGTAAACAAGCTGGCAGCTAGTAAATCTTATAGTATAACTAATCTTGTTTTTGTACAAACAGCAAGGAAGATCTGCAAATATAATGAAGAACTTATGAATACAGTAGGTATACAGATCAATATTTAACTTTGAAAGGTAATTTAAATATTTAAACATTTTATCCGCAGACAGTAGAAAATATAACAATTTTGATTTACAAAAATTCAATTATAAATAGGGTAAGGTACAGAGTGATCAACAAGACATGACTAATTTATTCTTTAAGGAAACAATTTTTTTATGTCGTTTATATTGCGAAAGATTTTGTTTTCATGCTGCACTTGAAGCAATGATATTATCTAGTAGAGATCGTAGAGATGGGTAGTTCGTGACCGAATAGTTAAAATGAACTATTACTTGTACTGAACTAGTTGAACTATGTCACTTTCTCTAAACGAACTAGTTCGTTTTGAACTTATTCGCTTCGCTAATAAGTTCGCGAATAAGTAAATTTTGAACTAATACTTTGTTATTCTTCGCTTCGCTCGTTTTCGGGATTTCTTATATAAACGAACTTATCTGCATCATTTGAAATTGATATTGTTGAACGAATAGCTCCTACAGCGAATACAAAATACAATATAGCTCATTCTTTGCTCTTTGTCTTTGTGTTTCATAAAAACCAATCACGAACAACACGAACTATATCACTTTCTCTAAACAAACTAGTTCGTTTTGAACTATAGGTTACTATTCTCTTCGCTTATTAAATTACATTAAATTATTTGAAGGTGTTAGCTGTTAGTTTAGTGTATTGTAATCAGTACACCCTTTGACCCTTATTACGATGCTCATAAACACAGCGAGGTGGTATTAATATTATGATGAACTATAGTTCATTTTGAACTATTCAAATGAACTAGTTCATTTCGTTGAACAGTTCAGTATTCAGCAAAATGAACTACAATTCCCACCGCTAATATCTAGTATATGATGAGCTATACCAAAATACCACAAATCTAGAAAGTTGTGTGAGTGATTAAATGAAGAGTAGATTACATCGAAATTTTTCGGTACAGCATTATGAACAATCGTCCGTATTCGGATCCACTTCTACTACCTGGATTCGTTCAAATTATAGTAAAGTGCGTTATATGCTGTGCTAGACTGAGTACTGTGTACAGTAATGAACTTGTTCTTCTGTCTAAAGCTGGCCTTACATGCCAACTTCTAAAAGCTAGCTTTTTTTTTCTAAGCCAATAGAAATCCTGTATTTCCAGCGGCAGAAGCTAGAAAGTTGGTTCAAGTTTAACTTCTAGCGTCTGCCGCTGGAAATGCAAGGTTTCTATTGGCTTAGAAAAAAAAGCTAGCTTTTAGAAGTTGGCATGTAAGGCCAGCTTTAGTTGACAAAAAACGAAAAGAACGATATTTGCAAGTTAAAAGATGAGAGTGCCCCGTATTTCAGTCTCAGTAATGAATAAGAATGAGAGAAAGATTAAAAAACGTTATCACTGAATAATTGTTGGTAAAGTGTTAATTTTTCATTATAGTACAGTCAGTAGGTACCTACTATGTGCAAAGTTTCAATTTACTTATAACGACATTATGAACTTTCTATTATGAATAAAAATACTCCACACAGTGGGTACTAATTAAAATAGTACGTGAATAGATAATAAAGTTGGTTTAAAAATTCGAGCAATTACTAATTAAAACATTTGTGAAAGAACTTTTATCATTTTCATTTTGATTAAAATTTAAAACAAGCAGAAAATTTTAAAATTCTATGGAAAAAGTATAGTTAGCAAATATTTTCAAAAGCTTTGATTGGCATCCGGATAAATTAGTTTCTGCGATACACAAACATGCGGGAACAATCTAGAGGTCGCGCTTCGTTCAAGCCTCTTACGAAAACTTTAATTGAAAAACGGAAATGACTTCTTTCAGACGACGCTAACAAAATATTTGATCTGCTGCTAGCTCTGTCCATCCTTACTTCTTTCGAAAGAAAACTTAAGCTCTTCGATATATATGAGAAATGATGAAAACTCTGCAAATTAATTTGCGACTTATATTTTTGTTTTTAAAAGAGAAACACTTCAATTTAACGTTTCTTTTTTATTCGTAATAAAACGAAATTGTTCAACTTACAACTTAAAATTTAAATATTACTGAAAAGCTGCCCGAAAAATATTTTTAATTTAAAAGCATTTGTAATAATAATTTAACGTTTAAAAATCCAAAAAAATGTAAATTCTCAAAAAGCAAAGCAATTTTTATGGATCATAAAAATTAGTTTTATTGAAAAATGTAATGAACCGTGGAAAGCGACGAACAAAGAAATATCGTTAAGGTCGATAGGAAAATTAATTACTTTTTACCGCAATCTTATGCTCTTCTTCCTTTATTTATTTTAGACACGCTTTAATTAATAATTAAATTATGTATTATTTAATTTACGCCTTCTGCCTTTTATGAATAAACCTACTGTAAGATTTTACAAGTATAACGTTGGCGAAAATATAAATGGTACGCTCACACACTACAAACATTTATTTTTCCTTAGCTTTTAATTTGCTTTTCTCTAAGGTTTGGAAATCTGTACGTACCTACAAATAATATTTTTTTAGTAGCTAAATAGGCCCAACATAGACAAAATATAAAGACAAGAAAAAATAAATTGAAGTTCAAACTTCAAAGTATACATTATTTGATATCTTCAGAAAGCTAACTTTACGAGCTTTCAAAATATTGAAAAATATACAGGGTGTTCCATTTAAATAAAGAAATTTAATCTTATTTCCGGTCAAACCGGAAGTCAAAATAAAAAGAGTTTGGTATCGTGTAACAGCTAATTTTAAGGAATTTAAAAATATAGAGGATGTTCTTAAAAATTTTAATATTTTTGTAACTTCCGGTTTAACCGGAAGCTTTTTTTAACCGAAAATAGTGTCAAATAATAGATATGCATGGGGATTAATACAAATATCCATTTTAAAGTTTTCATTTTTATTACAAAAAAATTGGAGGTTTTTGAAATTTTTGACATTCAAAAATACATTACTCCGAAATGGCTCTAGCGATTTTAATAAAAATTTATATTTCGATAGAAAATTACGTTTCCTATAACATTTTCAAATATGTATAAATCGGCTGGACTGGTTTTTGAGAAAATTCATTTCTAAATTTTGACCTACTTTGGCTCCTTAAAAGTAGGCAATTTAGAATAAATTTTAAAAATCGACTTATCTATCTAGAACGAAAGCTATATTTTGACTGTACAATGCCGTTTTGAAATTTTTATAATAAGAATTACCGGCCAAGTTATAAGGGAAACACCACAAAATATATGGTGTATTTACACACCAGTATAAATACATATACAAAATACAAACTTTTTCTTGGAATGGAATAAGTTAATAAATTTAATTGTAATTTCTTTCGTCTTATAATTTACCACAGCTGTACGTTCGCTGGTCCTTAGACTTGAAATGTTTGAAAATTGTTAGGCTTTTTACTATTTAGAAGAACGAGTTATACTACAGTGCATTTAGCATTAGCCGTGGGACAAATTAGTATAAAGCTGAAACCTTTGATATTGTATTGTACTTATAGCCCTTATTATAGTACTAAAAGTCCCCACCCTTCCGAGGGCTGGAACACCCCCAAAATTGCGTTTGAATCTCAAAAATTACACTTTTTATCATATTTTTGCAATTATCTCGAAGACAAGGTAGTAAGCGTAAAATTATAAAGAGTCAAAAATTGAAGAAGATAAAATCATACGGCAAAAATCTCATTTGCAATTTTTCAAAATATTTAATAGAACCTATTTTGCGCGTATTACAGTACTCATGGGTTGCGCGATCAAAGTGTTGCTGAACGCCCTATTTTACATTATTGAAAATTTCTCATTATCTATCAGATTTAGAAAAAAACAAAAAATATGTAGTTGAAGAGTACATCTTCAGCTTTAAATTAAATGCAAAATATTTTGATTTTAAGTAATTTATCATGGAGAAAAAAAATAATGAATGTAAAATAACCTAATTTTTCTTAAAATTTAAAAATCTCCTAAAGTAATTGAGTAATAATTGAGTAAATTTATAATTTAAATAGCAGATGAGTCTGAGGGATGGGCCTATTAAGTCTAAATCGAGCTGTGTTAATTTTAGAAGAAAACTATCAAGACATTAGTTACTATTGACGAAATGCTCTGTAATCCAAAATATTTTGGAATATACAGGGAGTTTCCTGATGTACTTAACTCTGTACACTCCAAAATATTTTTAAATTGTAGAGCATGTCGTCAATAGTAACTAATGTTTTGATAGTTTTCTTCTAAAATTAACACAGCTCGATTTGAACTTAATAGACCCATCGCTCAGACTCACCCTGTATTAACACAAACGAAATAAAATAAAAACTAATCTTCTAATAATTCGACGCTCTCTTCCAGTTCTTGAAATATATTGCTGCAGGAATTGCCTAAACATTTTCCACACAAATTTGAACAATTAAGGTTTCCCCCATCGGAAGGGTGGGGAATTTTAGTATGATAATAAGGACTATAAGTACTAAACAATAGCAAAAATTTTAGAGTTAGATAATTTTGTTCCAGGTTCACCATATGTAAAATTTCATAACTGCAGTGAACTACAATTTTTTTGCTCATTTTCTTCATCGTACAAACTGCTGTCGTTTCTAAAGTAGAATTCCTATCAAGATGCGATTTGCAGATATAAAACCTTTAGAGTATTACCTTTATTTTCGTTCAAGAAAAAGGTTGAATTCTCAAAAATTAAGCGAGTAATGACCAATTTCGGAAAAAAAATTACGTATTTCGATCTGTCTTCATATCGTTGAAAATTTTTTGATGAAAACGTTAAATAATGTAAATTTTTAAGATGGCTTCTTAAAACGTATACTATAGGCTTTCTACAAACTAAAATTTATGGCCTTAGATCTCTTCTTTATTATTTGAGAGTCCTTTAAAGATAGAAAAATATCTAAGAAAATTTTTTTTTTTAAATTATGAATTTCAAAGTCCAATTTTTTGTCAAAATAGAACTCGAAAAAAATTTTGCTCTTAGGACATTAAAGTATACATCATGAAGATAGTAATCCTACATAGATTTTATATTTCCTCAATTACTTTAGATTTTTAAATTTTAAGAAAAATTAGGTTATTTTACATTCATTATTTTTTTTCTCCATGATAAATTACTTAAAATCAAAATATTTTGCATGTAATTTAAAGCTGAAGATGTCCTCTTCAACTACATATTTTTTGTTTTTTTCTAAATCTGATAGATAATGAGAAATTTTCAATAATGTAAAATAGGGCGTTCAGCAACACTTTGATCGCGCAACCCATGAGTACTGTAATACGCGCAAAATAGCTTAACTTTTAATAACATTTTTATCAAAAACTATTAAATATTTTGAAAAATTGCAACTGAGATTTTTGCCGTATAATTTTATCCTCTTCAATTTTTGACTCTTTATAATTTTTCGCTTACTACCTTCTTTTCGAGATAATTGCAAAAATATGATAAAAAGTGTAATTTTTGATATTCAAACGCAATTTTGGGGGTGTTCCAGCCCTCGGAAGGGTGGGGACTTTTAGTATTATAATAAGAGCTATAAGTACAATACAATATCAAAGGTTTCAGCTTTATACTAATTTGTCCCACGAGCACTATGTAAAATTTCAGTAGTGCACCGGACTATTAGGCAAAAGGCATATAATAATCAGACACGTAACTAAGGGAAAGCCAGGACTGAACTAAAATTTTACCGACCCACCCTAAAAATGATAATAATGGCCCATATCCAAAAAAAATTGTGCCTAGCTGATTTTAGGAAGCTAGTTAAGAGAAGAGAAGAGGAATGTAAAACAGTTGTGTGCTTTGCTTGTAAAGGGCCTTAAAAATATATTTTTCTTAAGGTGAGTTTTACCTTTCATTTTTTAATTAAATACAGAAAAACAATTAAATATTTTTTAATGCAAAACTGAATTTGAATTATTTTCCAGATTATAAAATTTCAAAAAGCGAATGCAAGCGCCACATTGTGTTTAACCATTGAATTTAAAAACCTAGATTTGAATATTTTTCAGATTATAAAATTTCAAAAAGTGAACGCTAGCACCACACTGTGTTCAACTATTGAACAAATTCTTTAATTTATTAAACATTTTTCTACTTTATCGATATAACTTGGGCGCATTTTCAAAAATTCTAAAAAAAATGACTTTTTTCAATATTATTTTTTTATAAATAACTTAATTTACATTATGATTTTCGTTTAACAATAAGGACAAATTAGGTATTAATTTGACACCTTTACAAGATCTCTATTATAAATCAAATATAATTTATTAAAATCAGTAAAAATTACATAACAAGTGAAAAAAATAACTATAATACTTTGTGTCGGAACTCTATAAATTTCTTTGGATACATTTAGATACTTTTTAATTCAACAATAAGTCTTCAAAAATTATTCCATTTTGATGCCAAGTCATCCCATTTTACGGAATTAAAAAAAGGGTGCAATTTAATATCTTCAGCGCCATTTACTCCGTTTCCCAATCTTTCGTTAGGATCAAATGCCAACAACTAAAAACAGATTATTATACATTTTACATAAAATAAATACACACCTATCAAAATAAACACATAAAGCGTATTCATAAGTAGAGGCCGTACGTTTTCTCGTGAACGATGAGTCACACCATTGCAGTAGTCAAAAATGTGAACAACTTGCTTGTTACTAACAAATCTAAAAAAACTTTAAATCTCCCTTCATTTGTATAAATTAGTCAATATTTTTATCTTTTGAAATTTTACTTCAATAACCCTCTCTCTTCTAAATAGCCCCGTCTTCGCGTAGCGTTTTTTAAGGGCATCGTTCACGAGAAAACGTACGGCCTCTACATTATTATTATTACGTGTTTATCTTGATAACAAAGAATAAAATATACTTGTTTCAATAAAGAGCGTCCCTCGACAGATACATATTTTGGAATCTTTAAAACTGTGTAGGCAGTTAATCCCTCAGGATGTATGTAATTTAACGACTAAAACAATTTTGTTAGTCGTTTATAAATTAATAAACAAAACATTTACCATTCCTACAAGCATTTCATACAAAATAGCACCAAAACTCCACCAATCAACAGCTTCAGTTATTGGTTGAAAACTATACATTTCAGGTGCTAAGGCTAAATCGTACTGTTTACTAAATGCTACATCGTATTTTTCACATACATTACACATATAAGTTAGTCTTAGATTACCAGACTCTTCGATTAAAATATTTTTAGTTTGTAAATCACTACAACAATCAAGAATTTAATTTTTTTAATAATTACTTTCGATTTATTCGTACCAGCAAATAACGCCAAGCTCATGCAGTCTTTCTAAACAAAGTAAAAGTTGAGCTGTCCATTTAACAACATCGTGTGTAGGCAGCAAAACATTTTCACTTAAAGAAAAGTCATCGAACATTGACCATTCACTCATCTCACTAGATTTTCGACTAGATCGTGGCTTAATCACATTTACTTTTTCCTCTTTGTTCAACTGGCTTTTATTCAATTCTAAATCAAATGAATATGTTTTGTGAATATGATTTTCAGCAAGTTCAGAACTATGATTCAATGCATATAGTTCAGAATCGAGTTTTAAATTATTATCTGATGTACTCGTTTCCAAATTTGAGTTGCCATATTTATTAATTGTGTAATTTTGAATTAAGTCGCTATAGCTGTGGTCAGAATCACAATCAGATTCTTCATCTTTTACATAATCAAGTGATAAGTCATTAATCGTTTCAAAGAAATTTAAACTGAAAAATGTATCCGAATTTGCAGATTTTTGTTTAATATAATCGCTCAAACGGCAACCACTGAAACATAATTGTGTCTTAATAATAATTAGAACAAATGGTTGCAATTTTACCTGCAATATTGCAGTACCAAAACCAACGCATTTTCACAATTGTAATAATTATGTAACTTGACCATATAAGGCACATTTCCAGGCAATATAATTTTATCATTTGAAAACTTTACAGTTTTATTTAAGACCTAAAAATAAAATCATTAGCAGAAGTCAAAGAATCACAATATTACTTTAAGATTCTAATTAAATTAAAGAGTTTCCCATACACATTACACAAGCACAGACCTTTATGTAAAATAATTGTTGCGATTCGGAATGTAATGCGAGCATACCAGAAGCTATAATTTTAATAACTTTATATTTATACAAATCAGACTTTGATTCTGGAATAGTCTCTTCTTGTTTTGTTTCGCTTTCAAAAACCTACAAAAGCAATTTCTCTTAATGATTTTAAATTAAAAATGCTTGTTAACTTACATAATTTTGAATAACTTGACTTTCTGACGATAGATGCATGTTATAAATTTTTTCAGCTCGTAGTAAATACTTTTCAGTTTTACGTCGAACCATATCCTTGCGATCCAAATCACTATCATCTATAAATTACTTTTAAGCCTTGCCTTACTTAAAATTACAAGATAAGCAAACCTTTAACATTTTTTAATAAAATATCAATTCCTGCTTTGTAAGCAGCAAATGCTTCTTCGTATTTTCTTTCATTTTCTAATTCTAAAGCTTGAGTTATATGTTGAGATGCCTCTGTTATATAAGAAGTAACCGACATTGAAATTTCGCTTACACTTGAAGGTAGTTTTAATATTGGATTTTCAAATATTGTGGATTCATCCAATGAAGTGCAAATGCTTAAAGAATCATGGGATGTTGTTGAGGAATTTGGTAATGAAATTTCAGATAACTTTTTTACAATTCTTGAAGATTTAGTACTGGTCTGCAGTAAAGGATCTGGTAATTGTTCGGCAGTCTAAAATTTATTATTAAAATTACTGAAATAGAAGTATTAAAAACTTACGCTGCTAAGGGTAGAAACAGAATCAGTGTCACTTAGTGCATGTTCATCGTCTGAATTAGATCTAATTAAATTATACTCGGGCTCAACAGGTAAATTTAATTCAGCTCGTATAGAATGGATGTTACTTGATAATAATTCAGACGGCGTATAACTTGTCTAAAATATGTTAAATAATTCATAATTACGATATGTAAATTGATAAACAAACCTTGAAAAAATTAACACACTTATCTGAAGAAAATAAATCGGAATGTGCTGCAACAAATTCTAAAAATTGTAATATACTTTCTTTACGTTGTTGAATTACTTCTTTATCAAATCTACAAACAGATAGTGTTAAAATAAAGTTTAAAAAGGAACTATCAATAACCTTTTAAAGAAAGATGTGCTGGGGAAACTCGGAAACTTATCTTTCATATTTAGTAATTTATGGAGAGCTTTAATATCACGATATAGCTTTTTAAAGTCGTTATACCTTTTCCACACAGTAACTTTTGTAACAGAATCAGGACAATTCTTAGGATATAGCTGTATAATTGTAAAAAAACATTACCGATATGAATAGAACTTTTGAATTCAAATACAAACCATAGAAACTACTTTATAAAGTGTAAAACCTTTCTTGTGCAAGCTTGTGTCGGGTATATAGAAAAATCTTATCCAATTATCTTCTTTGGAACCCATTTTCATTTTCCACTACGATCAAAATATTTACAAATCAAGTGTCATTTTTGTTATTTTAGGTTAATGTAATGCAGGTTTAATGTCGGCTAGGGGGCGTGCGTGTTGCACCTGCTGACTTGCGACCTTATCATGGCAGCAAATTTGAAATTATACAATTTATTATCTTCGCAATCATCCCAAGAGTGATGCCAAAAGGGTTAGATATTTAAGAAGACTTTTAATCACTATATTAAAAATACAATAGTGCTTTAACTACTTTAATAAATATTAAGCTGCAGAGTTGAAAGCAATTTAACATTATATTTTTTTAACAATTATAAACTTTGATTATATAAATATAAAAATAACAATAAAAACAATATTATGTTGTTAACTTTTCTGGTAATGCATAATTGAAATTTTTAAGCATTAAGTCCGCAAAATAAAGTAGTAACTCCTATATACGCTGAATCTCTAGCCTACAATAAATGGTTATATTATACCGATTTATACACAGTAAATGATAAAAATATTACCTAGAAATATTCGAAATGTTCATTGGTACTTCATTTGGCGCATCCTTAAATAGACTAGAAGATAAATCTATAATCACATAGAGAGCACAAAGCAGTAATGGGCCGAGAATAGCTCCTTCAACTCCCAAACAAAATATTCCACCTGCAATTGCCAAACCAGTTAAGTACGGATGACCACCCCTGCAACAAACATTATCATATCAACTAACATACACCCATTTTAATTTTTTCCAATCCAAGAAACAGTTGTTATAATAGAGACAAAAAAATAATATTTTTTTTATTGCATTTCTCGACGTTTCGCATCCAAAAAAGCAAAACAAAATTTTCGATTTTTTGAACTGAAATGTTTTGCAATGGTTTTCAGCCACTTTAAAACTATTTCATCGGCAAAAATAGCTTTAATAAGAAACCTATACAGGTTGTCTAAAAATAAGGTGGTTATTTTGGGAGCATATTTGCAAATATGGATCAAATTCATTTTTACTTCGTTATAAGATAATACACGTGAGTTTCAATTGAGAAAAAATATTTCATACTTTTTTATTCAAAATGGCGGCCAATAGAACGATTGTCCCATTTTGTGATTTTTCCCTTATAACTTGACCGGTAATTATTATTATAAAAGTTTCAAAACGGCATTGTATAGTAAAACTATAAGACTTTCGTCCTAAACAAGTCAATTATCAAAATTGTTTTAAAATTGCCTACCTTTAAGAGGCCAAAGTAGGTTAAAATTTTGAAATGGATTTTCTCAAAATTTCCTCTGCAATATTTTTTCTTTTTGGGATATGTTACAGGCAACGTAATTCTCTATCGAAATATAAATTTTTATTAAAATCGCTCGAGCCGTTTTGGAGTAATGATTTTTTGAATGTCAAAACTTTTAAAATCTCTTATTTCTTTTGTAACAAAAATTAAAACTTGAAAATGGATATATTTATCAATCTCATAAATATCTATTATTTGACACTATTTTCGGTTAACAAAAACGCTTCCGGTTAAACCGGAAATTACAAAAATATCAAAACTTTTAGGAACACCCTGTATATTTTTAAATATCTTGAAAGCTCGTATAATTAGCTATTACACGATATCAAACACTTTATATTTCGAATTTGATGTCATTTCCGGTTTAACCGGAAATGGGATCAAATTTCTTAATTTAAATAGAACACCCTGTATATTTTTCAATATTTTGAAAGCTCGTAAAATTAGCTTTCTGAACATATAAAATAATGTATATGTTGAACTTCAATTTATGCCGAATTAAAAAAAAATGAAATTAATATTTGAGACAGTTTTATGTGTAAAAATTCTGCTTACACGCAGAAGTTCTAGGTGCGATCCCGGACGAAAGCAACGGATGTGGCCATACAAGGAACTGTTTTCATGCCTAACTTCAATACCCAAACGTTTCTTTAGTGCGCCTTTTACAGTTTTTTAATGTATTTTATTTATAAAATATTAAATGAAATTTTAATAAAAAGAAATACAAAATTCCAAGATTTGACGGACGGAAAAAGTTCCTCGTATGGCCACATCCGTTGTTTTTCAAATTAAAATTGTTACCCTTGAATTTCATTGTAAATTGTCGTATCTACAATAGAGGTAGGTAAAAATTGAAATCCTGCAAATAGTAGAGCTTGAAAGCCTTTTCCTTGAGCTAACCATAAATCCAAAACTGCAGGAATGCAAGCCCAATATGTTCCTAAAAATGGTACAGCTCCTAAAATTGTTGCTAAAGCTAAAACATACAATGAAAAATTAATTTGCATTTTTATTTGCACATTTAAACTTTCTTTACCTGATGGTAAGTACACAATTTTCACATTAAACCAATTGTGTATTAACCAAGTCCACAACCCATAAAATGCAGCTAGTTTAAATGTTGCAGTAAAAACGCCGTTAATTGCACCTTCCAAAGCTAAGCCAAAACGACTACTACTTGAAGAAAAATTTGTCATTAATTCTACTGGTTTGTATAAATCTCCACTAGAGTTTAAGAGGTAGAAGAGTGTTGTCAAAAATACAATCTGTACATAAAGAGTAATTGCTTTTACATTCGACATTTAAATACCGCTTAAATTCAACTTACAACGTTCAAAATAAAATTGAGGACAGCCGTTCCTCCTCCTAAAAGAATTGACAAAAATGCACTAAATGAGCTCATTACAATATTAATATTGCCCTTCAGAATTGACCACACAGAGTCCAATAATGATATAAAAGTTCCAATGTTTTGTTTAACAAAGTCGGTTATTCCATTAACGTTGAACATTTCTGGAGATTTTTGAATATCATCAATAAAGGCTTCCCAAGAACTTTGAACAGCGTCACTGGTAACTTTTGGACCATGGTTTGAATCTGAAGACATCCACGTCTGATAGAGTCTATCAAAAAGTTCTAGTACTTGTTTTTCTAATTTGGCAGATTTTACTGAATCTACATCACTCATTATTCCCCTTACAAGGGTTGTTATTCCTTCGCGTCCATATTGGTACGCATTATTTAGTATAGAATCAACTGTATCATCAAAAGAAGGTGGTAAAATTTGTCTCAATTCAGGATTGTGTACAACTGTTTGATTTATAACATTACTGGTCATCTGTACCAACATTATAGCTTCTGTGTAAATCTGTAAATAATCTATAGTTTCAACTAGCTAGTACATATTGAATAACGATTTTACCTGAACAGCTACAAATACAGAAGCGCAAATCACAAACACCAATAGTGCCAATATTACCACACAACTTGCTACTGTATCGATGCTTTCCCTAATAATAATTTTTAAACTTATATTAATTTTATGAATAAATTTGTATAATCCCCTAATTGGCAGAGGAATAAAGGCATCATATCGTTCATAGCACCATTTGTTAATATTATCCAACAATAAATACCAGTTTCTATAAAACCAATTCCACAAGCCTAAATATACGCCTAATCTTTTAATAACATATATTAAAACAGGAATAATTAGAATTGGAATCATCATCAAATTTTTCCACAGTAAAGTTATGCCACAGATCCACAATAAAGAATATATATAAAAAATACTGGCATATTGAGTTGGCTCGCTTTTATCATCAGCAGAAGTCTTATTAGGAAGTGCTTTAATGTTAACAGCATTAAATAAGTTAAAAGCAGAGCGCGAGCGTAAACCTGTTACTAACGGTTGTGAATTTGATCTCGTAAATTTAAATAAATTGTGCTTTCTATTTATATCAGACAAACTAGTAGAAGGTTGTGATGCTTGCTTTGTAGGTTGAACTTTAGCTTTGGTTGATTCAGGAGGCTTTAACTTGCTTTGTCCAGGTTTAATCGGTGCTTCAAAAAGATCTAAAGACCATGGATCTTTCTTTTTTTCTGGTTTTGCGATAGTTAGTTCACCTTCTTGTTGACTAGTAGTTTTTGAACTTTGGTCTTCTTCTTGTGGGGACTCGGACTTCTAAAAATATTAAAACAGTGAATAAATAATAAATTTATGAGCTTTAATTTTACTTCTTCAATGGGTACTTTATTTCCTTGTATATCACCAGATGTTAAATTGGTTACAGTTTGCTCTTTATCAGTTACTTTTCCATGATCCTTATTGTGAAATGCTATTGTTAAAGCATCAAGAAAAGACACATCATTTCCTAAAAACAGTTACTTTAGTAAGGCAAAAAAATGTTAAACTTTGGTATACCGTCCGCAATCAATTCATCATATATTTCATAAACTTCATACACAAAACCAGCGAGAAAAATTGTTTGAAATGCTATAAAAATAGGCGTTTGGAATGAAGAAACAAACTGATGAGCAATAAAACATGTTAAAAGTAACCAGATACCAATTGAAGCCAAATGAAAATTTCTATTATTTTGCGGAGTCCATAATACATACATAAGTGAAATATAGCCCACTACTATTAAAGAGATCTAGAATTGTATCGTATTAGTAAATATTAAAATTAGTAAGTCTACAAGTCTTACAATTGTTGTCGTTGCATTATCAATGATAAACGAAATTAATGAATTAGTGTAACTGGCGAGTTTCCAAGTTAAACATATACAAATTCTTGGAGTATAATAGTAAATAATGTGTAGTACACATAATGCGATTGCCACTGTTACAATATATTTGAGGTATTTCAATAGTTTGCTTCCAATAAATTCGGAAAGATCGTTAAATATGTTAATTGGGACAATAAATATTCCTATAAAAACAGGTGTACCTGATTCTTCCATTTTGTCAAACCAACATCGAAATCGGTTAACTAATGAACACTTGAACGGATGTAACACAGATCCAACTAATAACGCCCAAATTAAAGGTTTGATAAAAGGTGTTAATATTATTTGTAAAGCATATAATGCTACACAGCACAAAACCAATGCAAATAAAGCCAAAGCATTGTACAATGCTTGTTTCACTGCTTTGTCGTGCCCTTGTGGTAAACCGCTTATGAAATTAAACACATTATCCAGCGGTGAGCGATACTCCATTTTAAGTTGATTATATATATTTCTTTATTTCATAACTTCTGATTGGAATTAGCATTTTGATAATAGCTAATTTTAGATTGTTATAATTAACCTGCCAGTGACATTAGTGAACCATAATACACGTGAAGTTTGTTACTTTCGTTTTCATTTTTAACACCCACGAAGTTGGTTGCAGTTGCTCGGATTTAAATTTTTTTATAGGTTATGTTTAAATGGTCAACATGAATTTAAGTTTAAAATACATAGTTAGAAGAAATATTATAAAGAAATGTGTGCAATTAAGACGCTTTTCTATTAAAACCAATGAAGTAGATATTACTAAAATTAGAAATATTGGTATATTAGCTCATATAGATGCAGGTAAGTTTTCGAGTTACTTTTAAAAATTGTACATGATCTTACATCTCAGGGAAAACAACAACCACCGAAAGAATGTTGTATTATTCAGGTAGAATTAAAAATATGGGAGAGGTACATCATGGTAACACGGTAACCGATTATATGGCTCAAGAAAGAGAACGTGGCATTACTATTAGATCGGCAGCTGTAACTTTAAATTGGAGAGGACATCAATTTAATCTCATTGATACTCCTGGTCACATTGATTTTACAATGGAAGTAGAACAAACGTTAAGTGTACTTGATGGTGTTGTAGTGATATTAGACGGTTCTGCAGGTAAATATGAATGTTTTTATTTTAGTTTATCTAACACTTACTTTCAGGCGTGGAAGCCCAAACATTAACAGTTTGGAGACAAGCTGATCGTTACAATATTCCAAGAATAATATTCATTAACAAAATGGACAGAGCGGATGCTGATATTGATCTATGTTGTCAATCGATTGAAAGTAAATTAGAAAAACCTACTTTGTGCCTACAATTACCAGTTTGCAATAAAAGCAAATTAACTGGTAGGTAAGTTTTACAAAGCACAACGACATGTTTAATTCAATATTTCTTTAGGTTTTCTAGATGTTTTAACTATGGAAAAAGTTATACCTAGTAAAGAAACATATTTAAAAACACCGCTTACTGAAACTGATGGAGAACTATTTGAACGAGCCAAACATGCCCGCAATCTAGTTATCAACAAACTTGCAGATTTTAATGATAATTTTGCAAATATAGTAATAGAAGCGGATTCTTTAGACAAAATTTCCACTAAAGATATTCAAGATGGACTAAGAAAGATTACTTTAGAACAGGTGCCAAAATAACAATTTAAATTTAAGCCTTGTAGTAAACTGATTGTTTGTTGCAAGACTGCTGTACCTGTGCTGTGTGGTAGTGCTTACAAAAATATGGGAGTTCAACTCTTAATGGATTCTGTCATCTTATATTTACCTTCGCCAAATGAAAGAAATAATTATTTTAAGAACTTTAAAAACCATTTATGTGCTCGAGCATTTAAAGTAATATATGATAAACAAAAAGGTCCCCTCACATTTTTTAGGATATACTCTGGTTCTTTTGTTAAAGGACAAAAAATTTATAATGTTGGACAAACTCAAAGCGAGTCTTCTGGGAAACTATATGTAGCTTATGCGGATGAATTTCAAGAAGTAGATTCAGTTAGCAATGGAAAAATCGCTGTAGTTGGAGGATTGAAAGTAAGAATTATTCAATTAAAATATATAGTTGTTAATTGCCAAGTCTTTCAGCAAACAACTGTTGGTGATTTAATAACTCAGTCGGCAACAGTAGCTCAAAATGCCAAAAAAGAAATGTTGAAAGACAAATCATTGAAAAACGCAGAAATGTTTGTTGACAAAGTGTTTGGAACAGGTACAAAAATTCCAGAACCTGTCTTTTTTTGTTCAATCGAACCACCAAGTCTTGCATATGAAGCAAGTTTAGAGCAAGCACTTTTAGAACTTGTTCGAGAGGATCCTAGTCTTAGAGTAACTCATGATTCAGAAACTGGGCAAACAATTTTGGCTGGTGAGTGGTTGTATTTTTAAAGCTTGAGATTGAGAAGATTGAACTATTTTCTAGGAATGGGAGAATTACACTTGGATGTTATTCGAGATAGAATACTAAAGGAATATAAAATAAAAGCCGATTTAGGGTCTTTACAAATAGCATATCGAGAAGCACCAATTAATAGAGTTTCAAGTGATTTTGTTACTGAAACGAAAGTGGGAAATTCAAAACATTCTGTTTCTGTATCGATGTCGATTGTTCCGGAAAATGCAGTTGATGAAAAGAATGTACTTAAGTTTGATAAAACAGCAGAAGCTGCCAGTAACTTAGCAAATATATTGCCTAAACATTTACTAGCTATTAAACAAGGAGTTGATGTCGCTTTATCACATGGTCCTAAAATTAATTCACAAGTTAATTATATTAATATGTTGTAATTTCGTCATTAAAAGTTTTTATTTGTAGGTGATTAATGTAAGTGTAATATTGCATAGATTTGAAATAGGAAGAGGTACTTCTGGAACTATGATAGC
This sequence comes from Malthinus seriepunctatus, assembly GCA_963924605.1. NCBI lineage: Eukaryota > Metazoa > Arthropoda > Insecta > Coleoptera > Cantharidae > Malthinus > Malthinus seriepunctatus. Next base: position 91,504,405 of record OZ004600.1, read on the forward strand.
TGCATCTGTCACTCAATGTATCCAAAAAGTAATAATTAGTTAAAATTTTATCAAGACATACTAATGAATCATTTACAGTTGTTTAGGGAATCTGGTACAAATATTTTAGAACCAATAATGAATTTAGAAGTAGTAGCACCTGAAGAATACATGTCTTCAATTTTAGCTGATTTGTCACGTCGAAGATCTTCAATATTAAATATTGGAATTAGGGGCAAAAGTAAAATTCTGAATTGTGAAACACCTTTAGCAGACCTTTTAGGATATTCAACTATTTTACGAACTATTTCATCTGGAACAGCAACTTTTACAATGGAATTTTTAGAGTATAAACTTATGTCGGCTATAGATGAATGCAAAGCAATTGAAAATGTTAGAGGTTTTTAAAAATACGTAAATATTTTTTGTAGATATAATTTATTAAGAAATCAAATGTACAAAAATGTAAATCATTTTTTAAAGAAATTCGTATAAAATATAACATATAAAATCGAAAAATAACAATTGTGGCCATACGAGGAACTTTTTCCGTCCGTCAAATCTTGGAATTTTGTATTTTTTAATTAAAATTTCATTTAATATCTTATAAATAATTATAAAAAAAACTTTAAAAAGTGCACTAAAGAAACGTTTGGGTATTGAAGTTAGGCATGAAAACAGTTCCTCGTATGGCCACAACCCTTGTTTTTATTATTAAATTTATTTTTATGTTCATATAAATTTAAAAAATTTATTTCGTCCGGGATCGAACCTAGAACTTCTGTATGTAAGCAGAATTTTTAGACATAACTGTCTGAAATACTAATTTCATTTTTTTAATTGGGCATAAATTGAAGTTCAAAATATATATTTTATATGTTCAGAAAGCTAATTTTCCGAGCTTTCAAAATATTGAAAAATATACAGGGTGTTCCATTTAAATTAAGATATTTGATCCCATTTCCGGTTAAACCGGAAGTCAAAATATAAATTGTTTGGTATTGAACTTTCAAAATATTTAAAAATATACCGGGTGTTCCTAAAAATTTTAGTATTTTTGTAATTTCCGGTTTAACCGGAAGCGTTTTGTTATCTGAAAATAGTGTCAAATAATAGATATTCATGAGATTGGTACATATATCCATTTTCAAGTTTAATTTCTATTACAAAAGAAATTCGAGATTTTTAAAGTTTTGACATTCAAAAAATCATTACTCCAAAACGGCTCTAACGATTTTGATAAAAATTTATATTTCGATAGAGAATTACGTTTTCTGTAACATACCCAAAAAAGAAAAAATATGGCAGAGGAAATTTTGAGAAAATTCGTTTCAAAATTGACCTACTTTGGCGCCTTAAAGGTAGGCAATTTTGAAAATCGATTTATTTAAAACGAAAGCCCTATATTTTGGCTGTAAGTACAGTACAATGCAGTTTTGAAATTTTTTTTTCAATTGAGGCTCACATGTACTTATATGTATCTTATAACCAAGTAGAAATGAATTTGGCCAAAAATTTACAAATATGCGCCCAAAATAACCACCTTATTTTTGGACTCCCTGTATATATTTCTTATTAAAGCGATAAAATAATAAGTGGTTAAATCACATTTCATTAAAATCGGTTTAGTAGTTTTTGGGGAGGACATCCATCCATACATCCTGACGTTTTGGTTCAAAAAATCGAAATATTTCTTTTTTGATTTTTTGGAATCAGAGGAACTCAAAATGTCGAGAAATGCAAAATAAAAATTTTATTATTATTTTTTTCTTTTCTCGATTATAACTTTTTCTTGGATTGGAAAAAGTTAATGGCACATTTTTATCTAAATTATAAAAATCTTGAGATTCTATGCGCTTATTAGTAATTACTGTATATGTATGTGAATAGTGAGTGAATCATGTTCATGAAGCAGGAAAGTAAACAGCCCCAGTGTACAAACTAGTTAAACAATTACTGAAATAATTCCATTTTGATTGATCTTATGCCTTTTGATTAATGCTGCGATTCTGAGCACTATCGTAAGGCTTGTAGCAACTGTAACAACTTTCAGTAACTTGTTAATGGTCGTATCCTAAGCAACTACATTACGATTTTACAGATTTGATTAGAATTGCAGCATAAATTGACAATTAACACAGACAAACTTCTACTAACTTATTACATTTTAAGACTCAGGAGCACTTAATATACTAGCTTTATTGGACTTTACTTAGATTAAATTAAAATCATTTTGTAATATTCACAATTTTCTAAATTACTTAAAATATAAGTGATATTACCATAATTCACTTGCAGACACATTGTTAATAAAACATTCTTTAAAACCTTTCAATGAAACTTTTGCTTGAAACCACATTAAATCACAGTCATACTTTTCAGACTTTTCATTACTTTCAGGTACTTGCTCGGGTATTTTCCTTTCAGTTTGATCTTCAAAAATTGTTACGTGCTTGCAGCAATCTTTAACGATTTCACCGCTTTGATGTATATTAATTACAATATTTTTAGCCATTGATGAAACGGCATATTGATCGTTAGGTATAAAAAAATTATCCGAGTGTTCATACTGTTTAATTCGTTTTTGTAACATTACATACACGTTTGTTAGTGGTACAGTTGATTCCATTGCACTTAGCCATTCTTGAGCAAATAAGATATTTCTGGAAATAATTTATAAATACAAAACGAACAACTTTCTATAAAACTTACCTTAATATTTTATGTTGATTCTTAACATTAGTTAAATAATGATTATTTTCTAAGTGTTCAAATGCTAGCCCATTCAGTTTTATTTTAAATACTTCTCTAGGATTATAAATAGTTGTACCAAATAAAATCATTACTTCTTGTATATCATTACCACAGTTTTTAAATTCTTCATTTAAATTTTTCGTTATGTTTTCTAAAGCATCGTACGCTGTAGACACGGTGCGATAGTGTCGTTCAACTGCAAACTTGTTTATTTCCGATTGATTATCCGAATTTCTTTTGCGATCCATTACAAATTTCAACCAATTATACGAATATGGTATTTGAGATTTTTGATAAATTAAATACTTTATAATTTCATTGATAATCGATGCACATGTTAAAGGTGTTAAAACTAGTTCGGTTACATGAATGTTAACTTCACTAGCTTTTACGTCTTTGTTTGAATTCACAGATTGACTAAAATTGTAATTTCGTTGCATAATTAGTAACTTCTTTGTAAATAGGGATTAAAAAAATAAAATTAAAATTAAAATAATTGTAAAATTGGCAGTGTTAGGTTATGTACTTGTCAGTACTTGTTGTGTTTACGTCGTTTACGTTTACCTGTTGACTGTTGTTTTGCAGTTTTCCCACTTCTACCAGCGCCAATTGCTACCATTCGTCAGCTCACATAATGCGGGTAATTTCGTAATTTCAAATAAATTTAAATATCATGGTGTTTTAAAGAGGTATTTCAAAGCTACTAATTGAAATTAATTTTATTTAGTATTTTTATATAAAATGTCACCTTAAATACTTGAAAAAACTGTCAAAATTAAATGCAAAAAAAATTAAAAAATAAGTCAAAATTTGAAATAAATTTATATAAAATATGTCTGCGTTAATTATTATACTTATCAAACACGTACATAAAAGTGTACTGATTGGGATTAAGTACAAATTAATTTGTTAGTAAATTGATTATTGTTTGTATTTTTTTCAGAAATGTTGCAAGGGGATATTTAGATAATATGTCGCTCGTTGCTTCATGGCTTTTTGCTAGCGATTACATGTAAAATAAAACATCCACTTTTGAGAAATTCACCTTATTATCCTTAATAATTTTAGACTTCCCAGGGAAGGATGGAGTTTGAGAAGAGTATTGAGGATGCCCATGGTAGCTGGATGGATAAACAAACAATATGGAATGTAAAATTTCAAATTCTAATTGTTTCATTATAAGAAATTTTTCAAAATTATGATTTTTGCTTTTAGAAAACAATTAGCTTTTGATGGAGCTAGAGATCGTGTTCTTACAAGTGCTTCTTTGTGGTTAATTAATAAATTACCGCATCAAGTTATAAAAATGTAATTTTGATTAAGGTACCTACTAATTAACAAATTTTTGTAATTTATTCAATTTTAGAATTCCTGTAAGATATTTAAACCTGCCTGAGTTTGGAATGAAAATTTCGAATTGGTTTTTTAGAAGACTTCCATTACCGTTACCTGTACCTAATTGATGTTGATAATATGGTTCGCAAAACTTCCTTTTAAAAAATGTAACAATCTAAGAATATTTTATTACATAACAATTATCGGATAATCCGGATAATCTAGAAAGAAGCGGGTTACTGAATTCCCAAATAATGCAAAGAAAATTTCATTACCACTTTCTGGACCTGATGCATGCAAAAGAAAGGAGCTTTTACAAAGATTCATAAGATCCAGATTTGTTGTAATGACAATAATAAAAGTAAAACTTTCATTGACCGTCAAGTTGAACTTTTAATTTATCAAACTTTGTTTAAGACTTTCTCTTTAATTAAATTGTACTTTTCTCTTCTTCTGTTGATCTTTAATCATTTTTATAACATGGTCTCATTGTCTTCTAAATGTAATTAATTTTCAACTTGTTTTAAAGCTAGGGATAAAAGGAACTGATAAAATTTAAGAGCTCACTATATTTTTTAACTAATGAGACTGTTATCACGTCTTAAAGTGCGATTTAACTATGGGTGCGTTTTATCACGTTTTATTTTGAATGTGGAGTCTTCTGAGGTGCCCCAGGTTTTTAGTATTATTTAAAACTGGAAAATTTAGCTTCTCATAATAAAAGATTGCATAAAGTTTTATTTTTTTATTAAAAGATACATTATAGATACCAATAAATTACAATATTTACATAATTTTATTCCGACAAATAACAGCAATGCGCAAAGTGATTGAAAAAGCGGGAGTTATAATCGGTAGTGCATTTTCAGCATGAAAATTAATAAAATGACTAACGTTTTGAAAAATTTTATTTCGTGTACGAATTACACCATTTGAATCCATTAGCAAAAAATGGCGTGTAACATAATCTTCCAAACACGATAAAACATACTGTTTCGGACTGTGAGATTTTTGCCAAACCAAATACTGACCATTTTCTTCTAAAAGTTGCTCCACTTCGCTTTGATCGATCAAACCATGAAACCAAGATTCATATTCAATAAGGGAACTTTTATCGATGGTTGTTTCTGGTAGTTTTGTTTTCTCCTTCAAACTAATGCTTCTAATACAAGGGTCATTTTTATAGTAGTTTCCGTATTTTCCAAATGATGAAGACGTTCTTCTCAAAGTAGATGTCCTCGTTGGTAAAAAACGCAAATCGTCATCTTCATTTTCTATCGAGTTGTGATTCGCATCATTCGTTGGAAAAGATCTATTTTTATTATCATCACCAACCATAATATTTGAAAGCTTAGCAATTTGTTTTAGACGCACTTGAAACATCCGTCCTACATTTTTAACAATTTCGCTTGAAGTTGCTTGATCGCATTGTAAAATGTAACAGGCCCTCCATTTATACCTATCTTTTCCTATGTAGGCAACGTAACCTGGATTTTCTATCCCTCCATCTGATACAAATGAGATGCTGGTTATTTCAATATTTGATATAACTCGAAAATAATCGCGTGTTTTTAATGTTAAATTATGTGGGGTTATTTTCAAAATAAATTCTCTAGAAGCATATTCCATGTAAGGTTGTAAAGCAACTTCTTGGTCGTCTTCCAAATTTATTAGATCATTTGGTAGCGGATTTGTAGCTTTGAGCACCCTTTTTAAACATAACTTAATAATTTTCAATTTCTTTTCTTTGTTTAATTTTCCTATTCCAATTTTAACTTCAATACATCCAACATATTTCACATCGTAACAAATTTCTTCTTCTGGAATAGGTGTTAAATTTCCCTTATAAACTACTGCCATATCTTTAATTAAAAACTACGTTAAAAATTATTGATTATAAAGTCTGTTTGTACTTACCAAATTTTGGGCTAACTTTTAACTGATGAAACCACTTTTTGACTGTTAAATAAAATGTCGAGTTTAAGCACCCTTTAACGTTAAGAGATTCATGTTAATTGCTTTTCCTGGCGAATGATATTTCGTATCCAAAGAACATTTTTGTCAAATATTTTAAATTGAATAATTTGGGAGAGGGAGAGGGTGTGGGAGCTAACAAAATTTACCTGGAATTATTGAAAGAAAGCTCGTTTGAATAATGACCTTTTTGGATTAAGAACTTTTACCGCAATTTTAGAAATTATTTTTAAAGAAATAACGGCTCTTTCTAATTGCTTTTAACTAGAACCTTTTGTGATTTACAAAATAATTTTAAACAATTTTAAATTTTTTAATGGAGGAATTTTCTTAATTTTTTCAAATGAACAAAAATTATAGAAAAACTTTATTTATTAATTTAGATACATTTTATAATTTATTATGCACTGTTGAATCAGCACAAGTCACATTACCAGTCTCACTTTCTGCAGATTTGTTTGGGGTTTGATTAACTTTAAAATTTTGATGAGAATTCGATCTGTATCGTGGTGTAAACTTTGGTCTGCACTGAGGATAATAATTAACAGGGACTTGCATGTAAGGTCGTGGTGGCATTCCATAACCAGGATAGGGCATCATAAAATTTCTCAGCATCATTGCTGGTGGATGCATACCTCTACCAAAATGTGGCATTGGTGCTGGAAAATAATAACCATAATCTACAGGATAATTTTCTTGAAATGTTTCATTTTTTAAACGTTTTTCATCACAAGTTGGCTTATTTCTTACGAAGTTTTTCCTTGCTCTTTCTTTGCTAGGAGATCGTAAAATATTTCGTCGAGTTTCTGAGCGAGACTCATGATTAGATCGTTTTTGATATTTTGGAGACGGTGTTCTTGGTGAATATTTTGAACAACTTTTATACTTTGGAGATGCTTCTCTTCTTGGCGAATATTGTGAACGAGTTTTATATTTTAGAGATGCTTCTCTTCTTGGTGAATGTTGTGAACGACTTTTATATTTTGGAGATGCTTCTCGTCTTGATGAATGTCTTGAACGATTTTTATATTTAGGAGACTCTTCTCTTCTTGGCGAATTTTTTGAACGGCTTTTATATTTTGGAGATGGACTACGACTTGGCGAAGATGATTTTCTACGATGGTTATATTTGGGTGAATGAGAACGACTGCGGCGATAATGAATTGATCTTTTAGGGCTTTTTGAGTAATTACGTCTCTCGTCGTACCTTCTATCTTTGAATTCACTTTTTGAACTGGTCATTTCTTTTGAATTGTTAGGACAAGCTCTCGTATAATTTGTAAATGGTGAGATAGATCTACTCTTGCGCGATTTCGAAGCGGTTTGCGAATTATTGCAATCACGATTTTCTTTTTCATCACTGGTATTGGCAATAATGTACTTGTTAACCATAATATCACTCCTTGTAAAAATAGGTTTGGTTATTTTATCACATTTGTGTATTTTTAATTTTTCTGGTTCTTCTAGACTTCTTTTTAAACTTCCTGAATAACTTGGTCCTTCTACATTTCTCGAAATTGTCATCTGAATACCCACTAAATGTTTTTTGTCTAATTTTAATAAGAAGCTTGAACTACTGCCTTTTTGGTTATCACAAGTTTGATTTTTATTGCTGTACATTTTGTTATTTTACACAAACACTTCTTACAGACCACCTACTCTCTGTAAACTGGTAATGAATTTTAAAATATTTTCTTTTAAAAGTTCTTGAAGTTATTAAAAAGTACAGTTTTAACCTTTTAAACCGTTCATTGTACTGCATCTGTTTAACAATAGTCTAAAATATTTATTTTAAATCTGCATTTTAAGCTTTTAGGGTTGTAAAGTAATTCTTCTAGGTAGACCTACATAAAATGTATTATGTAAACAGCTTAAAATTATTTAAAGAAACAACGGATGTGGCCATACGTGGAACTTTTTCCTGTTGTATTTTTTTGTGCATTTCTTTAAATGTTTATAATTTGAAATTTTCTTTAATGTATTTCATTTATAAGATATAAAATTAAATTTTAATAAACAAAAATATAAAATTATAATATTTGACAGACAGGAAAAAGTTCTTCGTATGGCCACATCCGTTATTTTTTTTATTAAAATTTTTATTTAATATCTTATAAATAAAATAAATTCAAAAAAACTTTAAAAAGCGCACTAAAGAAACTTTTGGGTATAGAAGTTAAGCTTGAAAACAGTTCCTCGTATGGCCACATCCGTTGTTTTAATTATTAAATTCATTTTTATGTTAATATAAATACATGATATAAAAAAAAAATAAAAATAAAATTTTTTTTTTAAATTGCCTTTGCCCGGGATCGAACCTAGGACTTCTGTGTGTAAGAAGAATTTTTAGACTCGAACTGTCTAAAATATTAATTTCATTTTTGTTTAAATTTGTCATTAATTGAAGTTCAAAATACATATTATTTTATATCTTCAGAAAGTTAATTTTACGAGCTTTCAAAATATTGAAAAATATACAAGGTGTTCTGTTTAAATTAAAAAATTTGACTTCATTTCCGGTTAAACCGGAAGTCAAAATACAAAGTGTTTGGTATCGTTTAAAAGCTAATTTTACGAGCTTTCAAAATATTTAAAAATGTACAGGGTGTTCCGAAAAATTTTGATATTTTTCTAATTTCCGGTTTAACTGGAAGCGTTTTGTTAATCGAAAATAGTGTCAAATAATAGATATTTATGGGATTGATACATATATCCATTTTTAAGTTTTCATTTTTATTACTAAAGAAATAAAAAATTTTTGAAGTTTTGACATTCCCAAAATTATTACTCCAAAACGGCTCGGGCGATTTTGATAAAAATTTATATTTCCATAGAGAATGGCATTGTCAGTAATATATCCAAAAAAGAAAAAATATGGCAGAGGAAATTTTGAGAAAATCTATTTCAAAATTTTGACTTACTTTGTCCCCTTAAAGGTAGGCAATTTTAAAACAATTTTTGAAATCGGCTTAATTATGGCAAAAGCCCTATATTCTGGCTGTGCACTGCCGTTTTTAAATTTTTATAATAATAATTCCCGGCCAAGTTATAAGGGAAAAACCATAAAATGGGACAATCGTTCTATTGGTCGCCATTTTGAATAAAAAAATTTGAAATTTTTGTTTTTCAATTAGGTCTCACATGTACTATCTTATAGTCAAGTAAAATTGAATTTGGCCCAAGTTTGCAAATATGCGCCCAAAATAACCACCTTATTTTTGGACACCCTGTATAGATTTCTTATAAAAGCTTAGTTTGTCGATGAAATAATTTAAAAGTTCCTAAAATCAAATTGCATCAAAATCGGTTAAGTAGTTTTTGCCCCACTTGTTACGGACATACACAGGCAGACATTTTGGTTCAAAAAATTAAAAATTTTTTTTTTCGATTTTTGGAATCAGGGTGACTCAAAACGTCGAGAACTTCAATAAAAAAAATTTTTTATTTTTTTTCTCGATTATAACAACTTAGTTAAAATTAAATCATTTTCCTAGAAGTATTTCGCACTGTCGCTAAGTTACAAGAAAATGCAACGCTTCCTTACACATTTTCAACATTATCAACCTTTGCGCTAAGGATTAGCAAATAAGCTTAAAAATAATTTTTTGATTCACATATGTTTTTTATTGTTAACTAAAATAATTACATATCTCTTTAAAAAAACAACATTTTATAAATTTTTAAACAAATAAAAATTGTTGTTGAACAAATTTCGAAAAATTTACCCATAATTATTGCTCCTTGCAATTTAAAATATTAATTAATTAATATAATTAACAGATAGTGTTAACACTACACTAAAATTCTTAAAAACATATAAGCTAAAATTTAGTCGTTTTGAGAAATTGCATTACTACTAGTATCAGAAGATTTATTAACATCCCCTTCAGTGGTATTATCACCGTTGCCCGCTAATTTGCTAATAGTAATTTGTGCATATCTTCTACTTTGTTCTGGACGAGTTATGATAGCATGAATGTTAACTTCTGGTTGTATTTTATAAGGTGTTTTAAAAGGTCGGACAGGATATCTGAACAAATTGTAGTAAGGAATTACAGGAAAGGCATAATACGGATTTAAAACCGACTCGCTTGTTTCAGGTTGATTTTCTCTTTGTTTAATAGGTTTCTCATCGTCGACATTTTCCGAATCCGGCTCGATGTGTAAGTCATCTTCGTATGTAGTTGAAGGATAACCACATCCTCCAAAAACATTCAAGTTTGGAGGCAATGCATCTTCAACAAGCACATCTGGATTACAAGTACCTAGTTGAATACAGGACGGTGAGTGAGCAAATCCTGGTCTGTAAAATGGCCCATGTCGGTATAAAGGACCTGTACTGTAGCCATCGTCGTAACAACCAAATGGACACGCTGGTGGTTGAAATGGAAGCTTATAATGTGAATAACAACCACCACAAAATTGCGGTTGAACACCACAAGTTACATAAGGCCAAAAAGGTTGATATGCACAATTAGGTTGTGGTTGAGGGATAAAAACAAGAATTTTTTGACAATTAACGCCATCGGGAGTTTCTTCACAATTTTCGTTCGACTCTTGATGAACAATTGGAGCTTTACAAAAAGGACCACAAACGTGTTTACGGTAATGAAAGCAACGAGTAAAAGGATATTGTGGTGTTGCTGTGCACTGTCGTGGAGTTATGACTTGACAACAAGGTTCCTTTTCTTTAATTCTATAAATTTCGACGGACTTGGAACAATTAACGTTGCCCCCATTATTAGAATTGTCGGAATCTACTGGCAACTCTATAATATTTGTGTTGTTAATAATAGTGTGGACGTTTATAATTGTAGTTGAATTTTCTGGAAGAGTTAAATTTTCCGGAACAGTTGAATTTTCTGAAACAGTTAAATTTTCTGGCGCAGTTTCGCCCACCCAATTATCATCAACATATTTTTCTTTTGTTGTTTCTGGAATATCTTCAATCATATTTGTGCTACAAGTTTTTTTGCACTGACTTCTACAAGAAGTAGAATTACACGTGCTATGACAAGTTTTATAACAACATTGAGGGGTTGTACAAGAATTTTGTACACAACAATTTTTACATATTGGTTGACAACTGTTTGTCATACAGAAATTACAGTCACATTCAGAGCACGCTTTCTCATAATCTTTACACCCACCATTTTCAAGTCTTGCAAGAATGCATTCCCTATATAACTCATATTTCGTGTCGTTGCATTCTTTTTTACATAAATCCCAATTTTCTTCACCAGATTGGGCAATAATTAATGTTGTGATTGAAAATAACACTAATAAAATGGATGTCTGCACCTGAAAAATTATTTGTTGTTAATATTGCTTATTTCATAGAAAATAAATGTGTAACAATTTTTAGTCAATCTATCATTTATCCGCATATCTCAACTACAAAATTTACATAAATAAGTTAATATTTGATTATTGCATCAAAGATAAGTTTGTGCATCCTGCCATACTTGCGGATTTTCTCACAAATGCCAATTTTTTTAAATATTTTTTAAGCTCACCATTTTTAAACATTGATATCACACAACTGATTAAAAAAAATTATTAAGTTATTTCTAAATTTTAATCAAAAAGTAAAGACAATAAACTTACGACATAATAAGCCATGGTGAAATACTTCTTCGAACGTTGCTCGCACAAATTGATCTACGCGTGTTTGCTATAAAAGTAAGACATTTTTATCAATTCAAATCACACCTATATTTAAGATAACATTATTTTATATGTACCCTATGCATGTTATTAATGCAAATAAATAAAAGTGCAACAAACTGAGCAGATTTTATTATAACAAGGAAAAAATTACATCATTTATTAATTATTGTTAGTTTTTTCTGCAGCGTCTTAATGTTCTAAAAGTATTAATGTTCTAATTACAATAAAACCTCCCTTAAAGACCACCAACTTATAAAGGAAGGATATTGACAGTATTACTTGCTCATATTTGGGTGAGCACCTGTTTCTGTATGTGATGAGAACAATTCAAGTTTGTACCAAATGTGGTGGATGTTTTGGAAAGAAACTCCTCTTTAATTCATAATAGAGGTCAAATTAGTGTAACTGTAATCTTTAAGGAGCTAAGGAGCTAAGGTACTGGTCAAATAAGACAGCTGGAAGAAACCTGTTGAATGTTTCTGAAAGAAGATTTTATCCTCTTTAATTCATAATAGAGTTTAAATTAGCGTAATCTTTAAGGAGCTACATTGACATTCGGGAGAGACGCGACGCGACGAGAAAATATGTCAACTTATGGCTCCTATTTGTTCAACGTGTACTGGTCAACTAACCGAGTCTGGAAAAATTCTGTTGAATGTTTCTGAAAGAAAATCAAATTAGCGTAATTATAATATTTAAGGAGCTACATTGATATTACGGAGAGACGTCGACAGTTTTGTTTCCTATGGCAGGAGATAAAATTTGAAATGTCAAAAATATTATTTGAAACGTCAAAAATATTGTTTTTAATGGCAAGAGAGAGAGTGGTGTCTCTGGCCATGATGGAAAGCAATAAAATTTGAAACGTCAGAAATATAATTTTATATTGTTTTCGATGGCAAGAGAGATTATTCAGACCGTGTAATTTTATTATTTATTTTAAAAGCGTATGAAAATAAGTCAACTTATGGTTCCTTCTTATTCTACGTGTACCTACTAGTCAACCAAGACAGTTGGAACAAATCTGTTGATTGACTGACAGATAAAAGTGACATTGACAGTGACAGGTGACTGACAGGCAAAAGTGGCATTCACAGTGACAGATGACATTGACATGACCACCTCCTCAAAGATGTCAAAATTGACATTGACAGTTGACAATGACTGACAGATGACATTGATATTGACTGACATACAAAAGTGACATTGACAGATGACTGACAGACAAAAGTGACATTGCCAGTGACAGATGACATTGACAGACAAAAGTGACATTGACAGACGACTGACAGACAAAAGTGACACTGACAGTGACAAATTACTGACAGACTAAAGTGTCATCGACAGAGACAGATGACTGACAGACAAATGTGACATTGACAGTGGCAGATATGACATTGACAGATGACAGATATATGTTAACTATGGTGACAGACAAAAGTGACATTGTCAGATGACCACTAACATTTGACATTGACATATAACCCCTCCTGACATTGACTTATGGTAACTATGGTAACAGACAAAATTGACATTGACAGATGACCCCACTTGACATTAACATATGGTAACTATGGAGACTGAAACATATGAAACATGGTTGCTATGGTGACAGACCACTCCACATTTTATAAACTAATTCCTATCAAACTTCCGTCACTCCAAATTTCTATAAACCAATAATTATTTTAATTCCCTTTCTCTCTCTATCTTTATCTCTTTTATTTTATATAACTCTGTCCTTTTTAAACCTTACTACGCATTCCCTATGACCATGAGTTTTTTATTATGGGATAATAGAGATCAAATTAGTGTAATTGTAATGTTTATTGAGATACCTTAAAATTTTTGGGAGAGACGTCGAAAGCGTATGAAAATAAGTCAACTTATGGTTTCTTTTTGTTCTATGTGTACTGGTGAAATAAGACAGCTGAAACAAACCTGTTGGATGTTTCTGAAAGAAAATTTTATCCTCTTTAATTCATAATAGAAGTCAAATTAGTGTAATTTTAATGTTTATGGAGATACAATGACATTTGGGAGAGACGTCGAAAGTGTATGAAAATATGTCAACTTATGGTTCCTTTTTGTTCTACGTGTACTACTGGTCAACTAACCCAGTTTGGAATAACTCTGTTGGGCATTTCTGAAAGAAAATTTTATTCTCTTTAATTCATAATGGAAGTCAAATTAGCGTAATTATAGTATTTAAGGAGCTACATTGACATTTGGAAGAGACGTCGAAAGAGTCTGAACATTGACATAAGTCAACTTATGGTTCCTTTTCGCTCTACGTGTACTGGTCTGTACTGAGAAAAATAGTAGGTTGTTTTGATTGCGTACTCGGTTAATATGGAACCAACCTATTTTTTTTCGTTGATTTAACAGTTTGAAATCGGTTGTTTGCGTAAGTTGTCGGTTGTTTTAACGTTCTTGCTAGGTACAAACAACTTTTTGTTCAGTAAATTCAACTTTTTTCTCAGTAGATTAAACAGAACGGTGCTCGGTTACTTACATAGTTTTCTCAGTGTAATTATTAAAGGGGTGTGGTCAAACCTGCACAAACCCTACCGCTCCTCACTTTAATAATATTTTACCTATAATTATAATCTTTAATGAGCTTTATTGACATTCAGGAGAGACGTCAATGGACGTCAAAAACGTAACTGGTTAACTAAAATAGTTGAATTCTAGTCAGACACAGTAACACAAGATTTTTTCTTTAATTAATTTTTATACGAAAACTAATTTTAATTAGCAACTACACACGATACAATCGTTTCTAAATACATCTACACACACGGCATTCCGCCTAATGGTGCAGGCACACATCTAATTATCTATACCTTTGCTGCATTAGGTACATTTCTACAATTCCATGCAACGGAAGTAGCTGTGTGTGCCTGTACTACAAAGAGTAACAGGTAAATCTTAAAAAAATACATTATAATGCATACAAATATATCACTTATTACTGGTTTGAACAAGATTATCCCAAAATTGCATTCTGGAATACTCGGGATTAACACCTGCAGCCAAATTCTCACCAATATCTAGAAAATACAATAAATCCTTTTCAATAGGTTGCCATCTTACACCATTTAACGGATCATAATTTTTAGGATTAGGGTCTCCATAACGTGCAAAATTAGTCCACAATTTTGTAAACCTATTTATCGCTTCATCTTCGATACTTCCTGGCCGAATTATTGGAGTCAGTACATTTTTAAACAAATAACCAATATCATCACCATGGGACACTCCTACAACAGCACTTTGGTATATCTTCTTAAAATCAAAAATTAAAAAATTGTAATACCTGGTGCCTTTATTTGGCCAAGCCTTTTAAATAAATTTAGAGAAGAGTCTGCTGATTGGCGATAAAAATATATCGGTTTAGATGCTGTATTAATATGAATTTTTAATGAATCAATTATTGGTTTTAGGAAAAAGCTGTCAGTATACAACTACAAATTGAAAATTAATCATTTTGAATTTCAAAATAGATCCCTTACTAAATAATATTTATCAATGTTCTCTAAAGTTGGTTCTTCGTTTCCATAATAGAACGTTTTAATTTTATTACTAACTTCTTCTTTATCATCGTTTATCTTTAATGTATGTGGAATATGCAATTTAAAGTTTGTTTCTAATTTGAATTCTTCGTTTCGAAGTTTTGTAAAAACTTCAATAAGCATCCCTTCTCTAGAACAGTATCCAAAAATCATTGGTAATTGTGAATAATTGCCTGATGCTATTATGTCAAGTGGATGTTGTGGTAAGAATAGTGGTTCGTCTGTAGATGTTTCTACTACAGGACCAACAAGTCTCATTACTGCAGGGATGTACGACTAAAAATAATTATGTTTAGAACTGTAAAAACATAATGAAATGAAACTAACAGGTGGAATTTTACTTTGTAGTTCAAAAATTTCTTCTTTAGACATGTTTTTTAAAACATTGTATACTTCCTTTTCAGAATCAGATTCAAGGCCTAATCCTTTTGCAAGTAGAGGTGAAGATCTTTGTCCTTGAGCCCAAGGAGAAATGGCAGCACCACTTTGTATTATTGCTTTGTGGAATAGACCTAGAAGAAACCCATTTACAATGTTATTAAAAATTAAATAATTTATTTCACCTTTTGCCATTGGAGACAAAACTAAATAGTGTACTGATGCTCCACCAGCGCTTTCGCCAAAGATAGTTACATTGTTAGGATCTCCATTAAAATAGCTTATGTTTTCTTTGACCCATCGTAACGCCATAACTTGATCTTTAAGTCCTGCGTTTCCAGGAATACCAAGTGATGGGTCTTCAAAATTGAGAAAGCCTATAAAATTAATAATTTTTAATTTTTTGAAGTGTTTGATAATTATAATGCAATTTAAGTGAAGTAGCGAAGTTTGATAATTAAGGAAAAACGGGGAGTTCGTTAGTACTCAAAGAACTATTGCTTACCAAGAAGTCCAAGTCTATAATTTAGGGTAACTATAACGACATCCTGTTGTAATAAAAGCTCTGGACCGTAAATGTCTGAATTTCCTGAACCAAAGTAGAAACCACCTCCATGAATCCAAACCATTACTGGTTTTAAAGTAGAAGTTTGCGTTGGTAACTGAAATTTAATGAAGCAATAATAAACGTTTTTAGTAAAAAAATACTTAAAAAATTTGTTAAATACAACTTTGTATTTTAAAGCAAAAAAGGAAAATACCTATCTATACCATAACATACATTTTTGTCAAAATTTTTGAATTTGGCATTCAAAAAGCGCAATCTAAAATTAAAATTTATGCTATAAGAGGAAAGTTTTGGGTCGTCGACAATTTCACAGGAATAGCTCGATGACCTCATGTGTTGCACGTCGAACGTCAGCCTGGAACTCATTGGAAGAGGAAGTTGGACATTCGACCGGGAACAACGTGTTCGATATAATATTTTAATTATTACCAAATTATGTAAAATGACATGTTTGGAGAAGATTACTGAATTGGTTGAATTATAATGATGGTTTGATTGATTTATTGTTTATATTTGAAGTTAAGTGATTATCGTTCACACCTTTACCTGAGCGTTTTGTCTTTAAAGCATAAAGTGTCTTCAAAAGTAACCAGCGAATAAAAATAAATATAACAGTACTTACTTCTGGACTGTAGACATTGAGAAAGAGACAATCTTCCGATCCAACCAACGTGTCCAATACTATATTTTTAGCAAAACATGGACTTCCTTCTTTTGTAGCATCTCTTATACCAGTCCATGAATTTGGTGGTTGTGGAGCCTTTTTGAAAAATATTAATTATATATTTTTTTGCAGAGAAAAAATTAAAGAGGTTTAATTATCTCTAAGGTAAGTAGGTACGTACTTTCTTCTGTATTATTTCAACGGATAGCCTTTTAAGAAAAAGGTTTTAATTCGTACAGTTTTATTTAAGGAGCTACAAGCTTATACATGGACGTTTGTGAGAGACGTCGAAAGCGTACGAAAATAAGTCAACTGATGGTCCTTTCTTTGTTCTATTTGTACTGTTCAACTAAGGCAGTTGGAACAAACGTGTTGGGTGTTTCAGAAGGACAATTATATCCTTTTTAGTTCATAATAGAAGTCGAATTAGGGTAATTGTAGTCATTAGAGCTACGTGGACATTTGTGAGAGACGTCAAAAGATGAAAATAAGTCAACTGATGGTTCTTTCTTTGTTAAAACAAATGTCTTAAATGTTTCAGAAGGAAAGTTTTATCCTGTTTTATTCATAATAGGCGTAACAAATTGTAGTCTTTAAAAACAATTAAAACTACTGTTGGTACTCACACACGTAGCTGTCAGAAAAGGAAAACTTTTTTCTCCAAAAATTGACTATCCTATAGGTTTTGTAAATAATTTAAATTACCTTAAATCTCAAATCGCCAATTGGAGGTCTGGCGTAGGGTATTCCTAAAAACCCAAAGTATTGCTTTCCATTTTGATCAGTTCTCACTTTTCCTCGCAACGATCCTTGCTTGATTGTAAGAATGTGTTCTTGTTCCATATTAACGATCAATAATAATAAAAACTAAATATTTATTAAAGAACTCAAAAAAACGAAACAATTTATCTAACTCTATTATTAACTTTTCATCACATGTACTTATAACTTGTAGATTAGAGGATGAAAATATGTTTTGAAATTAATTATGAGTATAAATGTAAACATAAGCACTATAATTAATAACTTAACTAGGATCTACCGATCATTTTATACAAAATAATTTACTAAACATAAACACAATGATAATTACAACAGTAAAGATCAAAGTGTAAAGAAGATAATAATATAGTTCAATTTTTTTATCTTTCCGAAAAAGGATTAAATAATCTCTAACTGCAGTTCTAAAACTGTATATTTTAACTCAACAAAATACAGTTCAAACAATGTAAGGTTTGAGAACTGTTGTAGATAATACCTGCAATTGCTAAATTTTGAGTTATAAAAGAAAATACCTACCTTCCCGCTGGTTTATTGCCTTCCTTCAGGAAAATTAAAAAAGCTGAACTATAGATATACTCGATATAATAGACTGGCAAAACTTATGGGCCGAATGTGACCAAAAATCCCTGCTGAAGAAGATGTCGCTGGTCACCGGGGCATTTTCGAGTGAATAAGATAGCATGTCGAGGCGAGAGCAACAAAGAAAGGGGTAAAACAAGTTTAATCTTCGAGGGATTTTAAGCGATTTTGACCTTTAAAAGCCTTTCACATTTTTTAATATAGGTTTCGGTAGTTTCTTCTTATGGTCTTTGATATAATTTAAGTTTGCCGAAAAAGGATTAAAAAGTCAAAGCAATTAACCAACGGGGGTAAATAACACCCGCTTCGTCTAATTCTCTCTTTCTTAAACTTTTTAAATAGTTGTCTTTATTTACTTTATTTATTGCAGACCATACTTACCAATATAAAACTTTATGTTTAAAGCAAATAAAGACAGCTATATACAAAAGTTTCAGAAAGAGAGAATTAGACAAACCGGGTATTACTTACCACCCAGTATATTGCTTTGACTTTTTAAGCCTTTTTCGGCAAGCTAATAGTATATGAACTATAGTAGATAAGAAAATATATTTTTCATATTTTTTAAACTAAGCTAGGTTCGATGGCTGGGGAGTGGCGAGAGTCTGAGTAGATAATATCAATTAATGTAAAATTTTGCAATAGTTTACCAAAATTCTAAAATCATCAAAAGTTCTTCTTTCTTGTTTTTTACTCTTTATCCTGTAACAAATTATTTTTTGTTTCAAATGTATCATCAAATTTTAGTGTTTTAGTTAATTGGATTTCCTTTAGGTGTCACTACATTTTTGTATTGTTATAATTTGATTTTAAATATTTATTGATAATGATAATGTCCAGATTGTGATGTTACTGTTTTACCTTAATTAAATTTTGTTTATAAGGTGTGTTCTGTTTTCATAATATATTGTTATTGTTTACAAGTACATAATCAAATACCAAAAACATTCTGAAATAACATAAATTATTTCAAATATGTATTACAAATCAAAATATTTTATAAACAAAACAGTTTTCATAGTTTTGATCTAGCATGAACAAGTTTGTAAATACCATCCCAAAACTTCATTCTGGAATATTCGGGATTAACACCAGTAGCCAAATTCTCTCCAATTTCTAGAAAATGCACTAAATCTTTTTCAATAGGTTTCCACTTAACATAATTTAAAGGATCGTTCTTTTGGGGATTAGGATCTCCATGATGTGCGAAATTAGTCCACAGATTGGTAAGTCTATTAATCGTTTCATCTTCAATACTTCCTGGACGAATTATTGGTGTAATTATGCTTTTAAATAAATAACCAACCTCGTCCCCATGAGCAGCTCCTATAAAACAGCTTTTAATATAAAATTTTTTAAACTACAATGTCTTAATCAAACCTGGGTTTTTAATTTGACCAACTTTTTTAAACACATTTAGAGAAGAGTCTACTGAGAAACGATAAAGATAGATCGGTTTGGATGTTATTTTTGCATGACTTTTTATGGAATCAACTATTGATCTTACGAAAAAGTTATCAGACTCCAACTAAAATTAAAAATTAATTTCTAAAAACACCGAAAGGAGTCACTTACCAAGTAATGTTGATCTATGTTGTCTGAAGTAGGTTCCTCGTTTCCGTAATAAAAATCTTTAATTTTGTTGCTAACTTCTTCGATTATTTTATTGTCCTTTAACTTGAATGTATGTGGAATAAGTTTTTTGAAGTTTGTTTCTAGTTTATGATCAACATTCTGAAGGTTTGCTTTAATTTGATTGAGCATTCCTTCTCTTGAACAGTATCCAAAAATCATAGGTACTTGGGAGTAATTACCTGATGCCATTATGTTCAAAGGACTTTCCGGCAAAAATGATGGTTCGCTCGTAGGTGTTTCTACTACAGGTGCAAAAAGTCTTATATACGAAGGAACGAATAACTAAAAATAATTATATAATAGATATCTAATATTTTTAATATTTAAAATTAAACTAACATCTGGAACTTTCTTTTGTACTTCATGAATTTCTTCTCTAGTCATGCTCTTTAAAGCATTGTACACTTCCTTTTCAGTTGCAGATTTCAAACCTAATGCTTTTGCTAGTAGAGGTGAAGATCTTTGTCCTTGTGCCCAAGGAGCTAAGGCAGTACCACTTTGCAATATTGCCTTGTGAAACAGACCTTGAGGAAAATCGTTTACAAAGTTACTATTAAGAATCTATTAATTTATTTTACCTTTTGCCATTGGAGATAAAACTAAATAGTGCACTGATGCTCCTCCAGCACTTTCACCAAAGATGGTTACGTTGTTAGGATCACCATTAAAACTGCTAATGTTCTCTTTAATCCAACGTAACGCCATAACTTGATCTTTAAGTCCTGCATTTCCAGGAACTCCAATTGAAGGATCTTCAAAATTTAGGAAGCCTACAAGTCGTATAAAACTGAGCAAAACATAGGTAGTGAGTCTCAGAGACAATAACGTACTATAAATACACTCCCACTAATCCAGATAAGATGTTACATATACAGTTCGGGTTACTGATTTGTTCAGATTATGGGAAGTTCATCGCCATCTGTGCGAATTATGAGATAGGGTTTTTCTTATCGGATTAGGAACAAAATAAAGTATATAATATGACAAGTGTATTGAGAGGAATGATTGAAGTTTGAAGATATGCGTTCGAACACCAGGTAGTTCGGAGTACACGATATCCGAACTAGCGAGAGTATACTGTATAATGAGTGCTGCAGTTGATCTGTTTGTCTGTCTGTCTCCTATCAGAGAGTCTAAGATATTCTGTCAAAAATTATAATATAGGAGTACATAATTATGAATGATTCACAGACGTGTGTTACTGTTCGTAGGCTGTTTAATTGCTCATTAGTCTTAATTAGGTTTTAATGATGACGTACTTACCAAGCAATCCAAGTCTGTAGTTAATGGTAACGACTACTACATCGTGGGGCAATAAAAATTCCGGGCCATAAGCATCTGAATCTCCAGAACCATTAACGAAGCCACCGCCATGAATCCAAACCATTACTGGTTTCAGTACAGACGTTTTAGATGGTAGCTGAAAATTTAGAAAGCAAAACGTAGCAGTTTATAATTATTACGCATTTTAAGTTGGTTAAAAGTTAACCATAACATCGACTGTAGGTACTTACTTCTGGAGTGTAAACATTCAGAAAAAGGCAATCTTCTGATCCAACCAATGTACGAAATACTAAATGTTCAGCAAAACATGGATGTCCTTCTGACGTTGCGTCTCTTATGCCAGTCCATGGTTCTGCTGGTTGTGGAGCCTTTGTAGAGTAATTATGATGATAATTAAATAAATTATAAAGAATTTAACAAATGGTTTTCATTTATTAAATTGTCGGAGATTTCGCAAAACCTCGTATTAGACAATTTTTGACATTTTTAAATTTTTAGGTATTAAGCTGCAAGAAGTCAATGCCTACCTATGTGCAAAAAAATCTATTAGATTATATGACGGTTAAAGCCGTTATTGTATCTGTATTCCAAAGAGATCACTTCTATTTAAACTTAAAAAAAGTGTTAAAATTCAAGTAAAAATAAAAAATTCTAAAACCAGTTAAAAGAGTTTTTTTATCGCCCCTTTAAAACTTTTGAAAGTGCTAATACGAGATTTTGCGGAATCTCCGACGAAATATGTTTTATATATTTTTATTAATATTTGGAGATAACGACGATAAAGATTTTTTTTCATTAAACTTTGAACGATAATCATGTAGTTATCGAATTTTCACACAAAAAAATCCTTATTATTAATAATAAGGTAATGGATTCATGATTAAAAAATAATTTTATAGTTGAAAACTATTTCAAAAACTTAATTTAATTATTTACCTTAAATCTCAAGTCACCAATAGGAGGTTTAGCGTACGGCAATCCCAAAAATCCAAAAAATTGTTTTCCACTTTGATCACTTCCAACTTTTCCTTTTAACTTTCCTTGCTTAATTGTAAGAACGGGCTCCATGTTTTACAAAAGAACTTAGATGCTGTTGACTTCACAGCGATGTTAATAGATAATTAACTGGTTATTCGTAATAACAAGTTAGTACAATGATATTTTATCGAATTTAATCGTAATTAAACTTTAGCACATACAGGACCTACTTAGAGAGTTATAGCATTTTCGATTGGGACCGCACCGACGCGGAGCCAGTGCGGTTCTGCACCGTTTAAGTGCAATCACGTAATTGGTTTACACAGGCATTTATAAGTGTAGTGCAACTAGTGCACTGGCACCGCACCGGTGCAACCTATCGAAAACGCCATTACATAACTTATGGATTCTGTATCAGTTACTTTTGTGGCTATTTGAACAAACTCAGGTCATATTTGAAGAGAAAAGTAGGGACCACAAGGGCAGAAACGAAGTTGTTAAGTTCTTAAAGAGCTGTGTCATGTATGTACTTACAAGAAAAAGCACTTCATATTTTTATTTTTGTAGTAAGTGTAAGTAGGTCAATGTCTATAATCGTCGTTAGGTTGTTACGTGTGTTAAAGTACCAAAATAATCAATTGATATGGTCTAAAAGTTTATTTTCAACATTTCCGTAGAATCTGCATTCTAGAAAATGCTTCTGAGTTCATTCCACATATTTTTGTTTTGGATATTAATTTTCCTCTTAGGTAGTGGGACATAAGTTGCTAGAAATCAGCAGAAAAGAAATAATAAATTACTTTATGACAAATTGAGTAAAATTGTAATTTTAAAGAGCATAATTTACGTTTGAGCGCCTTATAAAAAATAATTGCATGATAGACACCCACGTATGAAACCTACACTAAATCCGAACCACTAAATTGGGAAGCTTTACTAGACAATTTCACTTTCGGAGGTTTGCCATCGCCTTTTGGAAGTGGCGCCCATTTAAGATTTAAACTAAAGATTTATTTATTGTAGATAAATAATACACAGAGTGTTGTGTTTAAAAAGATATCGATGACATCATTAGAGCAGAGCCACAATAATAGATAAATTTTAAATATATGGCTGCACTAAAAGTAGTGTCTCATTTTATCACATTACCACATAGTAAATTTCAGTTGGATTGGTATATTCATTAGTTTTGAGTTATCACCCGTGAATCACCCGATATTGTATAATGTTTGTAATGGTAGGTATTTATGATAATTTCGTTTTTCTTCTATTTCTCTACTTCTTTTCTTAAAATAACTTGAATAAAATAACTGATTAAAATAGGAAAATTTGTCCTGGATAAGACCAAAACAATAAAATTACTTAAAGAAGCTTTTTGGAGTCAATGAAAGGAACTTCTAAAGATATTGAGTTTGTCAGAACCTCCTCTTCTCACGGCGACTTTCAAAATTAAGAAAAAGTATCAGATGAAGGAGTAGGAGTAGAAAAGATCTCATCACTGATATTATCAAATGTAACAAGAAATTATACAAGATCTTGAAAAAGATCCTATCTAAGGCCCAAAATTCGAGTCGAAAAGTCATAATAAGCATGGGTCGATGGTACGATGGTACTTAAAAGAATAATGCATAGGACGTGGTGGAAGGTTTGCATCGCCTCATAGAAATTCATAGGATTTAGTTTTTTTGGGGGATATTTAAAAAAAGTGTTTACTACAATAATTGCATCAGCCCACGGTCATAGTGGCTGGGTATAAAACATATGAAAGTGGACTCTTCCACTTAAATCCGGATTAAAAACCGTTTGGTGTTTGGTCTGTACAGGCGCACAAGCCAAACCAGATGGTAAGCCTCTCTGTGTGGCACAGGCTTAACTCTATTCGAAGAATAGCAAAAGAAAAGATTATTTGTAACTCATGTATATTTTTTATCTAATCTAATTGATTCAAACATTTTTTTAGTGCAAAATTAAACATTTTGTTCAGTTTAATACATAATTTGCTTCAATATATAAACCACGTTTACATTAACTTCGTGTCCTACATTCTCTCCGTGTAATAAATCTAAATTGTTGGTGTATTTATGCTGTGTAAGAACTCTCTCAAGATTTGGTAATGAAAAAATGACGTTTTGTTCATCTAGAACATTTGACATGGCATCTCCCTCAGTACCAAATATTGATACGGGAGCTGTTACTTTCTTTAAATCGTAATCTTTGATTTCGCTTTCTACCTTTTTAGCAAAATGTCCTAAAATTTTTGAAAAATAAAACAAAATGTGAAATAAATATTGGAAAATTTACCAGTGCTAATGAATGTGGCGTAATCCAAAATTAGACGTGTGGAAGAGCTGACCCATTTGGGCGTTCTTTCAATTAAACGTTCCAAAGTTGTCGTGTTGATATTTTTTGAATTGTAGCCCTTTAATAAAAAGTAAGGGTTTAAGCACATTACTGAATTTCTTTTGGACAAACAGTCTTCTTCACTATCAAGCAAAGCTTTTTCGCTTGGACGAAATATATGTTGGCCAAGATTTCGGAAGATCCACTAAAATGGTAAAATTTAAAATTAAGCCTAAAGTCAAAATATCGAAACTCACTACGCGGTCTTCTAAATGTTCAGAAATTGTCTTCAAAAGCACGTTTGTTGAGTATTTCATTAAAGCTACAGGTCCTAAAGAAATCATGTACGCAATTTTGTCGTTATATTCGGGTTTTTCTGAAGCCATCACGTAAAAAACTGTACATCCTTCCATGTGACCGATGTAACTAAGTTTTTCATGTTCAGTAATTTTGAGAACTTTATCAATTATTGCGGTAACGTCTTTGGTGCCCATTTCATCAATTCTGAAACAAATCTACAGTTATTATTTTTTTACGCAATTATTAGCAGAATTGAACCCTTCTTCTCTAGATCATTTTTATACAACTTAAATAAAATTAGAAAAATGCTTTACCCGTATCTCCAAAAGGCAGCATCGCTGGTTGAATCTAAAGTTGTATGTTTTAATCCGTAGGTGCTTCCTCTGAGGTTAGCTAAAAATACGTCAAAACCGTGATCTACTAACATGTAAGCTAATGATTCAGATGGACCTCCTATGATGAAATCTTCGGCGTTGGATACAAGTCCTGGCATTAATAAAACTGGTGGTCTACGTTGAGATCCATCAATATTTTTATTAGAGTAATCTTGTATGGTTTCGGTGTTGATGTTGGGTTTTACACGAATTAAAGTTAGTAAATAACCGTCTTTGGTTTTAACTGTATGTTCTTCACTTCTGTAACCGTGGCTCCTTATCATTGAGCTCTGCAAAATTTTTATGTGAATTTTCGTGCGGTTTGTAAAAAATATTTTTTTACTTACCACGTTTTTTGAATGCTCCATAATATGATCGTTAACACTTAGAGTACCAAGAAAAAAACTATGCGAGAAGTACCAGCCGGGTCCAACGGACCCGAGTGTACATTAAACGCATTAATAATAGGTCTATTTTCATTTTTTTGAAGTTTTTTTTTAATTTCGTTTTTATGCATTTATTTTGTTTATATGTTGATAAAAAATATTGATAATTCAATATCGCCCCTTCCTGAATTTCGCTTATTTCACTATCACTCTGAGTATTTATTTCTACTATTAATGCGGTTTACACGTAAAATGATACTGCACTTTTGGTTAATGTAATAAAACTCGGCACATAGTTTACTGGAACCATATAGGTTAATTTTTTCCAATGAGAATTAAAAAATATTCAATGGGGGCTGCTGTACACCCCCTTTAATGAGGGCTCTGAGGGCTATACATGGCGAATACCTCAGCTACGTTGCACTTTTTGTTAATAAATGGAATGAAACTCGATCCATAATAGTTTACTGGAACCATGTAGAGTAATTTTGTTCAATAAGACCAAATAAATATTCAAGGGGGCGCTGCGCACCCCCTTTTTTCAAAATCTGATATTTACCGTACTTTCTTGTAAAAAGATCTGATATTGGCGGATATTGGTGGCATCTTATCGTGAAAAGTATTGTTACCCTACATTTTAAGGGTGTCGAATCGATCTGTGACCCTTTGGAATCCATCTGAGCAACTCCATGGGCTTAAAATCGCCATTTTTGCCTCTATAATGCTGTTAAAAGCAATTTTTCAAAAATTTTGAAATCATGCCAGTAAGGCATTTTTTATTAATATTTTTTTATCTCATCGTACAGAATACGGTTCCAGTAAACTATCTACCAAGTTTCATTTCATTAACCAAAGGGGCAGTATCATTTTACTGGACCCTTTTTAGAAGAAGATTTTTACAACGCCCAGGAGGAAAATAAGGGTTTTGCACCCAAAGGATGCTCAAATGAATTCATTATGGTTACAGATCGATTAAGCAGCCCCGAAATATACGGATTCATCCAAAATACTCAAAAAAATAACGGCAATTCCATAAAATACAACGCATTTATATGTACGGGTCCGTCGGAGCCGGCTGGTACGAGGCGCTGCTTTTTTTATTACATAGGGAAGGAAGTTGATTAAATGAAAAAAATTAGAAATAGTTATTCAAAATAGGAAGTTAGAAAAAGTCACAAAATAACAACTCATAATTTTCAAATTTGAATGAGAAAAACTGAATTGAAAGTGCGATTCGGGTCCGATGGACCCGGCTGGTACTCTAAGTGTTAAACTCGTCATCTCGTATGGTTGAGGCTAAAGCGCAACCGATTACAAAACTTATTAACAGTAACTGTTTCACCATTTCGATTTTAATTAACACACAAGTTTGGCTGATAATTGTGTATCGAAGTGCTTTTATAAAACTTGAATGCAAATTTTGTATTTATAGTTTTGCCATATAAACATTTATTTATTAATTTTTAGTAACGGATTAATTTGTTTTTTTATATAATTCTTATCCTGCTATTCAGTTTATGTCATGAATTTCTATCTGTATTGCGAATAAAAAGTAAGAAACATTGATGTTGGAGCGTTTATTATTGTTTTTTTTAATATATTGGAAAAGAGGAAATTACTATAAAGTATGACTTTACATGTTAAATCCATATGCCCAAAAGGTCCGGTCACCGGTCAAGGTATGTAATCATGGGGATATACTTTAAAAAGCATAGTTGTGAAACACAAATAAATTTTTTTTTTAAACAACTTAATTAGCAAAAAATTATTTAGTTAGCAAAAATTATTGTTTTTTAGCACAATTAAACAATAAATAATGATCTTTGAATGACAAATTATGATCTATACACGTGGAAAATTATGGAATCTTTAATTTTGTAAATTAGTAAGTTGAAAACAAAAGAAAGTTGTTAAACAAGAATTACAAAAATAATCAAAATTAATTAGCAATAACAATGTATGAAAATCAAAGTTCAAAATATTGAAAAAATATTGGAAACTGTTGAAAATGCGCTTATTTGTTTACATATTTTACTGATGTAATTACTAAAAATATTGAGTTAGATGTTTATTCATATAACAAGCGTTTTTAGCAAATTAAGAAAAGCTAATTTTACCAGATTTCAAAATAATTAAATAATGTATGCCTAATATGCCTAAGCCTATCCCTAATTTTTTATCGTTAATTTTACTAATTTCCACTTTAACAGGGGATAATTTTAAAACAGAACTACCATCAACAACAATATTATGTTTAAAATCTTTCCTTGACTTCAAAATGTAAAAATATACAGGGTGTTCTATTGAAATTAAGAAAGTTAGTGTCAAAGTGTTTGGTATCGTTTGATAGCTAATTTTAAGATAAGTACCTACTCAAAAATATTAAAAATTATACAAGGTGATTGATGTTTTTCTAATTTCCGGGTCTTTGTTAACCCAAAATATTATCAAATGATAGATACATATTTATAAATTAAGTTATTTGTAAACTTTAAAAATTTAATTTTAAATACAAAAGCCGATTTTAAGAAATTTTTAAATTTTAACTAACATTAACCCCTAAGAGGTAAGCAATTTTAAAACAATTGATTAAATTAGGATGAAAGCCTTATATTTTGGCTATACAATGCTGTTTCTGGATTTTATTATTATTATTATATAATTATGTATTCGTAATTTATTAAAAAATAATTTTGGCTGAAAACTAGTTAATTTAATAAATTACTTACCTTAAATCTCAAGTCACCATCAGAAGGTTTAGCCTAGGGCAATCCTAAAAATCCAAAAAATTGTTTTCCACTTTGATAAGTTCAAATTTTTCCTGTCAACTTACCTTGCTTGATTGTAAGAACGGACTCCATATTTAACAAACAACTTAGGTACTGATGTTAACTTCACAGAGATGTTAATAAATAATTAACAACTTGTTCGGAATAAACAAGTTAGTACAATGATATTTTATCGAATTAATCGTAATTAACCTCCAGCACATCCAGTATCTACTTAGAGAGTTAGATGAAAACTTATGGATTCTGTCAAATATTTCATTGACGAGGAGAGACTTCCTCAGTTACCTACTTTCTTACTTTTGTGCATGGATATTTGAACAAACTCGGGTCATATTTATGAGAAAATTAGGAACCACAAGGGCAGAAACGAAGTTGTTAAGTTCTTAAAGAACTGTGTCATGTAGATTTCCTTTAACATCCAGATTGGGACTTTACAATTTTACCTTAATTTTTTTTTCATCTTGCATGTGGGCATCTTGATAAAGTGTCACTTATATACATGTTCTGTTTTTATAATTATTTATTTTTAATGTTTACAAGTACATAATCAAACATAAAAAATATTCTAAAATTACAAAAAATTAATTCAAATAGATATTAAAATCAAAATATTTTATGAACGAAACAGTTTTTATAGTTTTGATCCAGCATAAATAAGTTTGTCAATTCCATCCCAAAACTTCATTCTAGAATATTCGGGATTAACACCAGTAGCCAAATTCTCACCAATATCGAGAAAATGCACTAAATCCTTTTCAATAGGTTGCCATTTAACATAATTTAAAGGATTCTCCTTTTTAGGATTAGGATCACTGTGACGTGCGAAATTAGTCCACAGATTGGTAACTCTATTAATCGTTTCATCTTCAATACTTCCTGGACGAATTGTTGGGGTCATTATACTTTTAAACAAATAACCAATCTCGTCCCCATGAGCCACACCTAAAAAACCGCTTGTAATTTAATTTTTTAAATTAAAATGTCCTAATCAAACCTGTGTTTTTAATTTGACCCGCTTTTTTAAACATGTTTAGAGAAGAGTCTACTGAGAAACGATAAAGGTAGATCGGTTTGGATGTTGTTTTAGCAAGACTTCTTATGGTATCAACCATCGGTCTCACGAAAAAGTTATCAGACTCCAACTAAAATTAAAAATTAGTTTCTAGAAACACAGAAAGGAGTCACTTACCAAATAATGTTGATCTATGTTGTCCGAAGAAGGTTCTTCGTTTCCGTAATAAAAATCTTTAATTTTGTTGCTAACAACTTCGATTAATTTATTGTCCTTTAACTTGAATGTATGTGGAATAAGTGTTTCAAAATTTGTTTCTATTATATGATCAAGGCTGCTAATTTTTGCTAATATTTGATTAAGCATTCCTTCTCTGGAACAGTATCCAAAAATCATAGGTACTTGGTTGTAATTGCCTGATTCCATTATGTCCATAGGACTTTTAGGTAAGAATGATGGTTCGTTTGTAGGTGTTTCTACTACAGGTCCGACCAGTCTTACATACGAAGGAATGAATAACTAAAAATAATTATTTAATAGATACTACTTGTAATAAGAATTTAAAATTAAACTAACATCTGGAACTTTCTTTTGTACTTCATGAACTTGTTCTCTAGTCATGTTCTTTAAAGCATTGTACACTTCCTTTTCAGTCGCAGATTTCAAGCCTAATGCTTCTGCAAGTGGAGGTGAAGATCTTTGTCCTTGTGCCCAAGGAGATAAAGCAGTTCCACTTTGCATTATTGCCTTGTGGAACAAACCTTGAGAAAAATCGTTTAGAAAATTATTAAAAAGCTATTAATTTATTTTACCTTTTGCCATTGGAGATAAAATTAAATAGTGCACTGATGCTCCTCCAGCACTTTCACCAAAGATGGTTACGTTGTTAGGATCACCATTAAAACTGCTAATGTTTTCTTTAATCCAACGTAACGCCATAACTTGATCTTTAAGTCCTGCATTTCCAGGAACTCCAATTGAAGGATCTTCAAAATTTAGAAAGCCTAAAAGCCATATAAAACTGAGTAAAACAAAGTGGTTGATAGTTTGGTAAACATAGTGTAAACATAGAGACAACAACGTAAGACTTCCACTAATAGACATTTCAGATTACTGATGTTTTTGGATTGTGGGTTCATTGTTATCCCTGCGGATTACGAGATAGCTTCAAATTGTCATTTTTTGGCCGTTAAAATTTGTTGTTTAGTGACAAAGAATATCCATTAGATTTGAAAATTCCAAACTTTTACAATAGAATAATATACAAGGGTTGACTAGCGAGAGTGGATTGTATGTGATTGCTGCAGTTGGTCTGCCTGCTTGCCTAAATTTGTATCAGAGAGTTCAAGATATGCTGTCAAAAATTACAATATATGAGTGTTAATGATTCACAGATGTGCGTTATTGTTGATAGGGTGCTCACTTGCTCATTAGTCCTAATTAGAATAGTGATGAGGTACTTACCAAGCAATCCAAGTCTGTAGTTAATGGTAACGACCACTACATCGTGGGATATTAAAAATTCAGGGCCATAAATATCCGAATCTCCCGCTCCATTAACGAAACCTCCACCATGAATCCAAACCATTACTGGTTTCAAAGAAGTAGTTTTAGCTGGTAGCTAAATTTTGAAAAGGGAGACGTAGTAATTTAGAATTTTTATGTTTTTTTAGTGGTTAAAAAGTTAACCATGATATCGACTGTACTTACTTCTGGAGTGTAAACATTCAGAAAAAGACAATCTTCTGATCCAACCAAAGTACGAAATAGCATGTGGTCAGCTAAGCATGGATCTCCTTCGGACGTTGCGTCTCTTATGCCAGTCCATGGTTCTGCTGGTTGTGGAGCCTTTAAAAAATTTAACGATAACAAGTAATTAAATTATAAATTAACAAATGATTTTAATTTTTCAAATGTGTTTGCTATATTTCTGTTGTTAAATTGTATGTGAAGATAACAAAGATAAAGATTTCCTTTATAAAACCTTGAACTAATTGTCTAATTGACAAACAAAAAAATTCATTTTTATTTTATTATTCCTAATTTATTCAAATATAATTTTGATTGAAAACTATTTTAAAAACTAGTTAATTTAATTTCTTACCTTAAATCTTAAGTCACCAACAGGAGGTTTAGCGTAGGGCAATCCTAAAAATCCAAAAAATTGTTTTCCACTTTGATCAGTTCCAACTTTTCCTTTCAACTTTCCTTGCTTGATTGTAAGAACGGGCTCCATGATTTACAAGAAAAATTTTACTGTTGTCTATACAGCGATGCTAGTGTAACTGACAACTTGTTCGAAATAAACAAGCTAGTAGGTACAATGATATTTTATCGAATTTAATTCTATTAACCTTCAGCACGGCTCATCCACTACCTACTTATACAGTTAGATAATGACTAAAGGGATTGTGTAATATTTCATTCACCAAAAATTCCGTTAATTATCTATGTGGTTAATGTGGCTATTACAATAAATTCAGGTTTAACTAAAAGAGAAAGTTAAGGACAACATGCGTAGATCGAGGTTGTTCAAAAAGCTGTGCGTGTGTGCGTAATGTACATACAACAAATTAAACACTTTGTATTTTGATTTATGTAATTGTAAGTGTGGGTCAAGGTTCATAATTGTTGTTACGTGTGTTCAAGTTCAAATAAAATCACTTTTTGATATAGGATATAGTATAAAAATATTGAAGAATTTGCGTACAAAGTGCATCCTATAAAATGTTTTTGAATTCATTCCACCAATATTTGTTTCTATTATTATCTTTCCTCTTATGTATTAGAATATGACTTGCCAGAAAGTATCGAGGTCGCCCTTGGTGATTTAAGAATGTCATCGAGTTTCTAAAGGATTTAAATTTTTGTCAAAAGATTTAAGTAAACCATTAGTCATCATAGCTAATGGCCTAGTCACAGTCAAAATTCCTTAAATAAAATTTAAAAAAAAAGCTTGCCGTTTGTTTGTTTCACTTCACCTAAGGACCTTTTTTTGGAAACGCGCGATATATTGGTGTTTGAACGTCTTATAAATAATGGCATGACAGAGTGACAGACACTATAATGGGACCTAATGCTGTAGATCGGAATCACTAAATTAGGAATGTTAGTAGGCAATTTTCTTTTTGGAAATTTGTTATTGCCTTTTAGAAGTGGCGTCACATTTCACATATACCATAAATATAGTATAAAAATATTGAAGAATTTGCGTACAAAGTGCATCCTATAAAATTTTTGAGTTCATTCCACTAATATTTGTTTCTATTATTATCTTTCCTCTTATGTATTTGAACATGACTTGCCAGAAAGTATCGAGGTCGCCCTTGGTGATTTAAGAATGTCATCGAGTTTCTAAAGGATTTAAATTTTTGTCAAAAGATTTAAGTAAACCATTAGTCATCATAGCTAATGGCCTAGTCACAGTCAAAATTCCTTAAATAAAATTTGAAAAAAAAGCTTGCCGTTTGTTTGTTTCACTTCACCTAAGGACCTTTTTTTGGAAACGGGCGATATATTGGTGTTTGAACGTCTTATAAAAATGGCATGACAGAGTGACAGACACTATAATGGGACCTAATGCTGTAGATCGGAATCACTAAATTAGGAATGTTAGTAGGCAATTTTCTTTTTGGAAATTTGTTATTGCCTTTTAGAAGTGGCGTCACATTTCACATATACCATAAATATAGTATAAAAATATTGAAGAATTTGCGTACAAAGTGCATCCTATAAAATGTTTTTGAGTTCATTCCACCAATATTTGTTTCTATTATTATCTTTCCTCTTATGTATTAGAACATGACTTGCCAGAAAGTATCGAGGTCGCCCTTGGTGATTTAAGAATGTCATCGAGTTTCTAAAGGATTTAAATTTTTGTCAAAAGATTTAAGTAAACCATTAGTCATCATAGCTAATGGCCTAGTCACAGTCAAAATTCCTTAAATAAAATTTAAAAAAAAAGCTTGCCGTTTGTTTGTTTCACTTCACCTAAGGACCTTTTTTTGGAAACGCGCGATATATTGGTGTTTGAACGTCTTATAAATAATGGCATGACAGAGTGACAGACACTATAATGGGACCTAATGCTGTAGATCGGAATCACTAAATTAGGAATGTTAGTAGGCAATTTTCTTTTTGGAAATTTGTTATTGCCTTTTAGAAGTGGCGTCACATTTCACATATACCATAAATATAGTATAAAAATATTGAAGAATTTGCGTACAAAGTGCATCCTATAAAATGTTTTTGAGTTCATTCCACCAATATTTGTTTCTATTATTATCTTTCCTCTTATGTATTAGAACATGACTTGCCAGAAAGTATCGAGGTCGCCCTTGGTGATTTAAGAATGTCATCGAGTTTCTAAAGGATTTAAATTTTTGTCAAAAGATTTAAGTAAACCATTAGTCATCATAGCTAATGGCCTAGTCACAGTCAAAATTCCTTAAATAAAATTTAAAAAAAAAGCTTGCCGTTTGTTTGTTTCACTTCACCTAAGGACCTTTTTTTGGAAACGCGCGATATATTGGTGTTTGAACGTCTTATAAATAATGGCATGACAGAGTGACAGACACTATAATGGGACCTAATGCTGTAGATCGGAATCACTAAATTAGGAATGTTAGTAGGCAATTTTCTTTTTGGAAATTTGTTATTGCCTTTTAGAAGTGGCGTCACATTTCACATATACCATAAATATAGTATAAAAATATTGAAGAATTTGCGTACAAAGTGCATCCTATAAAATGTTTTTGAGTTCATTCCACCAATATTTGTTTCTATTATTATCTTTCCTCTTATGTATTAGAACATGACTTGCCAGAAAGTATCGAGGTCGCCCTTAGTGATTTAAGAATGTCATCGAGTTTCTAAAGGATTTAAATTTTTGTCAAAAGATTTAAGTAAACCAATAGTCATCATAGCTAATGGCCTAGTCACAGTCAAAATTCCTTAAATAAAATTTAAAAAAAAAGCTTGCCGTTTGTTTGTTTCACTTCACCTAAGGACCTTTTTTTGAAACGGGCGATATATTGGTGTTTGAACGTCTTATAAATAATGGCATGACAGAGTGACAGACACTATAATGGGACCTGATGCTGTAGATCGGAATCACTAAATTAGGAATCTTAGGTCGAGTTTCATAAAGCGTGCTGAGCATTTGCCCGACTTAAGTTCGAGATCGGGATTTAGCTTTCTCAAACTCGAACAGTTACGTCGCCGCTTTCGTCGGCTATCGGTTGAAAACAAACAATCTGCCAATCTTTTTGAAACTTGGACAACTCGTTCTTTACGTTTGTTTTCAACCGATAACTGCCGAAAGCGGCGAAGTAATTGTTCGAGTTTGAGAAAGCTTTATGAAACGGAATTTTAGTCCGCGATCTCGAACTTAAGTTGAGCAAGTGCTTAGCACCCTTTATGAAACTCGCCCTTAGTAGGCAATTTTCCTTTTGGAAATTTGTTATTGCCTTCTAGAAGTGGCGCCACATACACTATGGTGATAAGACCTCTCGGACCTCGGTTATATAAATTTAACATGTAAAATCATACATTGCTAATTTCCTGTTTCCGAATTGATTTTACAAAAAAAATCTTCAAATAATAGTTTTCGAGACTCGAGCATAAAATTCTGCATCTAAATCAATAAACAAAATTGATTTTTGTACGTGGCATTTAGACTTTTTCTGAAAACTAATTTCGAGACGATTTTGGCTTTAGATTTCCGAAAGAGTATCAGTACACGAGCTAAAAAACACATTTTGCACAATTCTATCCCGTGGTGTAAAAGCGCCATCTTACTTTTAAGAGATTTTTTAGTATTTCGCGCGTAACTCGCGTATTTTAGATTTTAGAAAAAAAAGTTTTGTACATTTTTGTTTAAAATTTAATTCCCTACAAAACTGCATCAGTAGTTTTTTTGGCTTTTCGCTTTTTTAAAAGTTACAAGGTAATTTATTAAACAAAGTAGGGGATGATTTTTTATACTTGTCATTTTTTTTCTGTCACTTAGATCGAAAAATTGTTACAATACAAGTTTCAGAGCTTTTAATTTTCTATATTTTTTATACAATTTTCCGATGCCAATTCCAATCTTCTAGGCCTAATCCACAAGTCGCTACCGAGATTCTCTTTTTGCATTTTGACATATTTTGCTAATTTGTCATAGTCTGCTATTCGGATATTTTTCTGGTAATTTTCTTGATATTATTCTGTTATTGTTGTTGTCGTCATTTTTTTGGACGGGCCTACGGAGATGGCGTTTATTTCTTCGTCATCATCGAATGCTCCGTGCCCATCGTTTGTGAAGATCCTGTGACTGTTCCCTGAGTTTTTCGAAAGTGTTGTGTAGAACCATTGCATCGTCGTCGCCTTCTAGTTCTTCTTCATCTAAATCGACAGAAATTTCTGGCACATTTTCGCATGTCTCTCTTTCACAATTTTTACAAACTACTGTGCAATGAAGCCCAGCTTTTACGGCAACCACAAGCTCCTCCACATTCCGTTTTACAAGAGCAGGATACTAATTTTATCAGCGTCTGTGGTGCAAGGTTCTAAGTTGTAAGACCTGGAACTAATTTAAATGAAGCGTGCTTTTTCCATTCCCATTTCTCCAAATCAAGTTTTTTGTTGAGCCACAATTGGTTTTGGTGGTAAGTTCGAAGTACATGCTGCGTGATCGCAGCCTGAGCTGGAGGTAGTGTCGCGAAAAAAAACATTTGGTGTTTTTTTATTGCAGATTTGAGGCAACATTTTTGTCGGTACGAATCTAAGGACTTTTCGATTGCAGGGTTGCCTCCGTATAAAGCTATGAAAAAGTCTTCGCCGATTTTCACCAAAACGTTTCGCAACGCATTTTTTTCTTGAATATATCCAGAGGAGAGTGGAGATCCAAATATTTTTCAAGGACTGTACGTGGCTTTGTTTTTCCTACCTTGAAGAGACCGGATGTTGAATCGCAGCCACTGATAGCATGGAGGAACAAAATGTGATTCCTGACAGATTCGTCGTAAATGAATGAATTTTGGCGAGAATATTCGCTCAGACACTTTGCCTCTTGCTTGATTTTTCATGTACACATTGGTAACGTATAACGTTTTCTGATAGCAAGGCAGTAAGAATGATCAATAAATCAACGTCTTCGCCAATGATGAAAACTGCTTGGTAGGAAGACGCTCTTTTGGTAACTTCTGTCATTATGACGGTGTCCGCATCTTCAATACACCTTGGATCATGTTGCTTTGTAAATACTATGTTAGAATTTCTGACATTCGATTTGTTTTCCTCATTGGTCAGAAACTTCTTTTGGCTTGCAGGAATAACCGAGTACTTTTCGAAAAAGATGTCAGTAGCTCGTGTACTGATCGTCTTTCGGAAATCTAAAGCCAAAATCGTCTCGCAATTAATTCTTAATTTGGATCAGGCACGTAACTATTGGAAAGCCAGGTTTGGCCCATGCCCACATAAATCTTTGTTGGCCCACTCTTGCTCACCCTGATAAAATGACAATAATAAACGAAAATTCGTTATTTAGGTATAGTTTAATCTGAATTTCACATAAAATATTTTATCTTAAAAAGTTTTATGGGCATATGGGCTACATATTACCCTTGTTGATGTTGTGTTGTTTTTTGTGAGTGTCTTATGATTGTTGGTTTTTGGAATTATTATTATTGTAACGATGATTTTGTTGTTTCTTATATAATGAGAGCTTTTTGATTTTTTGATGTTCAGCATTGTTGTATGAGGTATAATTTTGTATTTACTATATTTTTATTAATATTGTATTTACTATACTATATTGTATTTACTATATTTTTGTAGCCTGTTATTGGCCTTTATGGCTGTTGGCCGCAATTTGAGCTAAAAATAAATAAAAAATAAATAAATATTGTGGATTTGGCCCACCCAAAAAAATTTTTGTCCACCAAATAGTTAAATATTTTAAAATTTTAAGTATTACTTATCGTTAAATAACTTCAATAATTAAATATAAAATTCAAAATTATTTTGACAGAAAAAGCGTAAAACATTTGGCAACTTTTATTTGTGTTTCAGGTAATCGCTGCTTCTGCTAAATTTCTAAATTTTCTAATTAAGTTTTATGGCCTTATAAAGCATCCAAAATTAATTTAGATGCAGAATTGTATGCTGTAAAAGTTTTTTTTTTTAAATAAATTGAGAAGCAGAAAATTACGAAAGTACGATTTTACATATTAAGTCCATATGACCGAGATTTCCGGTCACAAGATAGGTGGTGACAAGATAAGATTTAAATTTAAGTTGATTAGAAAATAGGCGGTATGTAATTTTCTGTACCCTTTGGATTTTTATTTTAAAACCTAGATAAGAAAATTAACTAAGTTAAAGAAAGTAATAGTCATGTAATAAGGATACATAATATAGTGAGTAAATTAAATATAACACATCAAATATAGTATAGGGTGGGCCACGGAACTTGTTGAAATTATTGCAGATAACCAAATGATATTCATGACTTTGATCCAGCACGAGCAAGATCACTAATTTCATCCCAAAATTTCATTCTGGAATATTCTGGATTAACACCCACACTCAAATTTTCACCAATATCTAGAAAATGCATCAAATGATTTTCAACAGGTTTCCATTTAACATAATTTAACGGATCATCATTTTTAGGATTAGGATCTCCATGACGTGCAAAATTAGTCCACAATTTAGTAAATCTATTAATCGTTTCATCTTCAATGCTACCAGGACGAATTATCGGAGTCAGTGGATTTTTAAACAAATAACCAACATCATCTCCATGTGCAACTCCTACAAAAACTATTTAGCGTCTTTCGTAAAATTAAAAATTATTAGAATACCTGGATGTTTTATTTGACCAAACCTCTTAAATAAATTTAAAGACGAGTCTGCTGATAAACGATATAAATATACCGGTTTGGACGCTGTATTAAGGTGGTTTCTTACAGAATCAAATAGTGGTCTCAAGAAGAAGTTGTCAGTGTCCAACTAAAATCACTATTTAATAATTAAAATATTTAAACGAGTCACTTACTAAATAATTTTGGTCAATGTTCTCTAAAGTTGGTTCTTCGTTTCCATAATAAAAAGTTTTAATTTTACTGCTAATTTCTTCCATTGTTTTGTCATCGTTTACTTTAAATGTATGTGGAATATGTAATTTAAAGTTCGTTTCTAATTTGAATTCTTCCTTTCGAAGTCTTGCGAAAATTTGAATGAGCATCCCTTCTCTAGAGCAATATCCAAAAATCATTGGTACTTGTGAATAATTTCCTGATGCTATAATATCAAGAGGATCTTGTTGTAAAAATGATGGTTCGTTAGTAGAAGTTTCTACCACAGGACCAATAAGCCTTATGTGAGAAGAAAGGGGTTTCTAAAAATAATTTTCTGGTTATAATATATAGCATTAATTAGAAATATCACTAACATCTGGAATTTGAATCTGTAGTCCATAAATTTCTTCTTTTGACATATTTTTTAAAATATTATAAATTTCTTTCTCTGTGGCCGATTCACGGCCTAAAGCTTTTGCAAGATGGGATAAAGATCTTTTTCCTTTGGCCCAGACGGAAATAGCACAGCCGCTTTGTATAATAGCTTTATGAAATAGGCCTAAAAGAAACTCATTTATGCAATAATTATTATTAAAACTTAATAATTTAGTTTACCTTTTGCCATTGGAGTTAAAACTAAATGGTGCACTGATGCTGCACCAGCGCTCTCTCCAAAAATTGTTACATTGTTAGGATCTCCATTAAAATTGCTTATGTTTTCTTTAACCCATTGTAAAGCCAAAACTTGATCTTTAAGCCCTGCATTTCCAGGAACTCCAATTGAAGAATCTTCAAAATTTAAGAAACCTAAAACAGTTTGTCTCCTTGTAATTATTTATATTATACCTATGTACTGTTTATAAGTCTTCTTTTTTAGTAAATACAATTTTAACAATAGTGACGCAAGAATTAGGAATATCAATTGTTGTTAGCGGTTTCATTTTTAAATCATTAAATATTTATATTTGTTGTTGTAAAGTGTATGTTTACCCAAAAGTCCTAATCGATAATTAATGCTAACTACCACCACATCATGAGGTATTAAAAATTCGGGACCATACATATCTGAACCTCCCGAACCAGAAGTAAAACCTCCTCCGTGAATCCAAACCATAACTGGCTTTAAACCACAATGTTTAGCTGGTAGCTGAAATGTAATAATTTATTGAATTCAATGTTGTATTTACGTAATTAGGTAACACAGTTATTTTAAATAAATAAATTTTAATAAGTTAAACTAATTAAATGTTAATGTAACATTAAATTTAACATACTTAAACTACAGGAGCCAGGGGCGTAAATAACGGGCCTGTGTTGCTGAAAGTAGAATGATTATTAACGGTGGGTATGGACCCCACTCTGGATATTACAGGAGGGCCCCCAAACTCTTAGTTAAGCTACTAACAGGAGTAGACTTGCTGGTGAGGGTAAATTATGAGAGAAAAGGTTGTAGTCGAAAAACATCTGGCATCATTTTTCATCTCACACAATACAGACAAGAATAATATGACATAACCACCAATTTCACTTGAGAAGGCATCAACGTGGATGCATTAACTGATTATGTAGTACTGGGTGTACTGAGCAACATAAGCAAACAAGCTCAAACGAAGCACAAACAATTGCACCAATTTTTGATTCCAAATTCAAAACGAAGGGGAACAGCGACACGGACCTTAATCTCAACAGCCTGCTTCGAAATTAGTCCCGTTCTGAGGACAGAACAGTTGAGTGATCTGAAGGTGATCATAGCCTGATTTGGCAAGGTACTCGGATAGCTCCTCTTATTTTCTCCGTAAAATAGACAGAGGAAGAAGATAAATCATAATACTATAGGAACTGTTCTTTCGTCTGAACGAGCCCATTAATGACCAAGAGTTTATCACCTACCACAGTTCAAAATGAATAAAACAAAAATTTCAATCCTATTATTTCTGGAATTAATGAACGGAACCCAAGAATTTGGTGGGGGTCGATAATTACATTTTATGGTACTACACAGTACACATACATTGATAATTTTCATAATTACATACAAAATAGAAGTTTGATATTGTAGTAAAATATAATGAATGCGTGTGTTATCTTTTGGTTTTGCTGTTATACAAATAATTGCACCAATAAACAATTTGTTTAATTACAACATACGAGTATCTAGAAAACACAATTGCACTATGGTCTAGGTAATTTACGATAAATGTTATGACTTTGAAATATATTGTATTGCATTAGGTCATCAAAGAAATCCATGTTCAAGAATGTTACAACTTTCGTATTGGAATAATTAGAAAGGTGTGGCTGAAGCGACAGAAATTATGATTGATTTGAAAACGCGCATAGTGCAAACCCGTACAAATAAAATAAAAAATTTAATAGTTAAATAAATTAGCACACTTTGCTGGACATGAAAATGCGAAAGCTTCTATCTGCTTTCAATTTTTTGTATGTACTATCACCTGCATATCTTTTGGCAATACGTTAGTACGAATTGTGGGAAAACACCAACACAGTTTGTTAATTTACTACTTGTTGGCAAAATAAAGTTACCTGATAATGATATGCAAATGCAAATGATATGCAGCTGACTGTACATCTTAAAATTAAGAAAGCTTACCTCTGGAGTATAGACGTTTAGAAAAAGGCAATCTTCTGACCCAACCAACGTACGCAATACCATATCTTGAGCAAAACATGGATTTCCTTCTTTTGTGGCATCTCTTGTGCCAGTCCATGAATCTGCTGGTTGTGGAGCCTTTTAAAAAATGTAATAAAAAACTTAGTATTTTCTTCTATTTCAACGTTTGTCTTCTTAACGGCTGTTTTCATATAACGAAACAAGTTGACACATAAATATTTGAAATAAGTTTACAAAGCCTTATGTGACAACTTTTTACATGTACCAGGAAGACAGGAAAGCAAGAGTGCTCTGTAAGGCATTTCTAAATTTGTTCCGTAAACTTGTTTGGTTATTAAGTTATTATGTAAACGTCCCTTTAGAATTAGATTTTATTTTTTCATTTACAATATTTGTTCTAACAATATTTTTGTTACTTTATTTATCAACAACTTAATTAATTAATTAGGTAATTAAAGAGTACTTTAATCTGTAGTAGTGATTAATAAGTAAATAAGATAATTTTTTTAGTTAATAAAACATAATAATCTTGTTTAGTACTTTAGAAAGTAATTATTATCTACTCTAGTTTCCAATAACTTATTAAAAGTATGTAATGTAGTTCAATTACCTTAAATCTCAAGTCACCAATAGGAGGTTTAGCGTAGGGTATACCTAAAAATCCAAAATATTGTTTTCCATTACAATCTGTTCCAATTTTTCCTCGCAATTTTCCTTGTTTGATTGTAATAATTGGTTCTTGTTCCAGCATATTGGCAAAAACTAGTAAACTTTTACTGCTAATAATTAAAAACGAAGTTAATGAAACGAATAATCGCACACAACTTGACACAAGTAAACTAACGGAATGATTCTTTATCACAATTTATGAGGCAAAACAACCTCCACTATTTAGCACTTACTTCTACAGTTATAACAAAACAATAATTTTTATATTTATTCAAAGTAAGGAAAAGTTTGTGATCTCTTTTAGCATTCAAAGTGCAACAGACTTTGCAGTATTAGTTTTAAAGCCAGTGGCGTAACAAGAACTCCAGGGGCCCGTGGGCAAAGTTAATTATGGGAACACTATTTATTAATACATAGTTTTTTATTCATATTTTTTGGAAAGCAGTAAATTCTAAAATTAAGGTCAGGAAGCTGCCTAATAGAAATAAATTGTGTTCCGATACATTTTCATTCTCTGCGATCTTTAAAAACAATGGCTCTAGGGATGTTTTTAGGTTTCATAGACCAAATTTGGTAGTTTGCTTTTATAAAAGTTTTTTTACCTATAAAATACTCGAAACAGTTAGAAATAAAATTTCGTAAAAACAAACAGTTGTCTCAGTTGATTGGCCGTACTATTGACCAGAGGCGGCGTGAGGGATAAGCAAAGTATGCACCGCATATGGGTTCCTTGTCAGATAGTGCGCCAACGGTACCCATTGAAGTAGGAATGATTATTAGAAAAACTGTGTATTTGTTTCAATTTTCAATGGAAATTTAAAAATGATAAAGGCGCCAACGGCGCCCTCTGATGTAACAAGCATTATTACAGTAACTGTGTAGGTGTATATTTTAATTTTTTGATAGTCCGGATAGTAAACGGATAATACAGATAATACCGTTCATTATTTATTTGCGCTATGGTTGGCCATGTTAGGGTGACAGATTTCACCCGGTATATATTAGAAAAAAATCAGTTAGGTTAAGCATTGTAGAGCAGCGGCTATTTATTCAATGGTGTTAAGCTAGGTTCATAGCTCTCAAAATTTGACAGATGAATTTGAAAAATGCTCTGCTCCGATTGGCCAACGTACCAATGGAAACATATCAGTGGAGAGTTATGAACCTACCTTTAATAGTTGTCTATCATTTTATGATATTGTCACAAACTGTCAGTCAACTTAATAGGGACTTTTTATTTTGGCAAACTAAAAAACAAAAGTTCATGGCCAACCATAGCGCAAATAAATAGTGAACGGATTATACATGTTCGATTTTGGTATTTTTATAATTCAATTTTAAATATTTATTGATAACGTCGAGATTATGGTTTTATCATAGTTACTTCTTTTCTAAATAAATTTTACAGTTTTAGTTAATCAAATTGTGTTTATTAACATAAGGTGTCGCTACACGTTCTGTTTTTGTATTTTTATAATTTAAATTTTAAATATTTTTGTTGATAACGTCCAGATTGTGATTTTATCAGTTCTGTTTTCTAAACAAGTATTTTACAGTTTTAATTGTTGTATTTTAACTTTTTCTTGGAAAAAGCTATAATCTTATAATCAAAGATAAAAAAAAAATTTTTATTTCATTTCTCAACATTTTGAGTTAAAAAATCGAAAAAAAAATTTTTGGCTTTTTACTGAGAAGACCGTTTGTCGCTCTGTTATAATTTAAATTTTAAATACTTCTTAATAACGTCCATATTGGAATTTTCTATGAATAGTTTTCTTCTGTTTTTAATGTTCCAATATGTGGTTTTGCTTCTCTACGAAGGATTTTTCTAAAATTGTTCATTGTTCTTTTTTTATAAAAATATCTTATTTTTCGACTGCATTTTGATGGTGTCCCAATTTTACTTTTTAACGTATGTTTATGTATGATATTTTACTATTTTGTCTATCTTCACGACAAGCTCGAAAATTGTCCGGTACAGCCTTCTTCATCAGTTCCACTAGGAACATATTAGGTATTTTATTCTCCTTAAGGGGGTAAGCTCCGCTAGTAATTTTAATTGGTTCGGCCACCTTAAATTTCACCGTAATTTGTCACTGTTTACAAAAAATTTTTTTTGCATACTAAAGTGCAAGGTGCAGTACAAGGCATTTTTTAAAAATTATTAATACTTAGCTTTTCAAATATAAAATGAAAATTGTAGAAAATTGCTTACAAGTGTCATGCTTGTGAAGCGTATCATCAAGTAAAAGAATGAAAATACCGCTGTACCGCATTACAACCATGTTTATATTTTACAGTTTTGTAAAAAAATCGTCAAAAAGTTTTCATACTGTTTCAGAATTTCAGTTTACTAGCCTGTATTTCATCTAATTTGGGTATACAATTGCCTATCATTCAAGGACAGCTTACTTTTTTCCCAAAAGGCAGTGGCAGGGACATCAACACTGTAAAGACGTTTCAAATTTTTTGTTTTCGTACGCTTCGTTCGTCAATGAAGAATAATCTACTAAAGCGGGACTTTTGACCTTAAGCAATACTTCCTGCTAATACATAGGTACTTCAGAATTTTTTTACAAGGATTTCATACCTCACTTTTTAAAGTAATTAATATTTCAGCCACAGATCCTGTTGACCCGCTTGCTAATCAATCGGATCCTTTCTGAAC
Organism: Malthinus seriepunctatus; assembly: GCA_963924605.1. Lineage (NCBI taxonomy): Eukaryota > Metazoa > Arthropoda > Insecta > Coleoptera > Cantharidae > Malthinus > Malthinus seriepunctatus. The sequence continues at coordinate 91,548,799 of OZ004600.1, forward strand.
AGATGGGCCAGCACTTGCAAAGCATGCAAATATACTAATAATCACATTAGCTTATGGGTGGGAATTTTGTTATAAATGGAAAATTGACATAGCCAGATATATTTATTTCAGTTTAATAGTGGGCATTTGAAAGAAGATATCATGCTTTAACAAACGTCGGCTGTAAAATTTTAATATAATTATCAATGACTTATACCTGAGGTTCCTTAGCGAAACTCGAGCTAAAAGCTAGTTTGATTACGACTATAGATCTACAAACCCTAGTTATTGAGGTACTCAAAAATTGTATAAAATTTGTATGAAGTATTATAACATTGAAAGAGTAGCAGCGACTTCACAATTAGATACTAATTAAAATCGCTATATGTTTATAAGATAACTGTTAAAAATTAAATCATTTATTTTTATTGTGGCGTTAGTAGACACTTACCTTTAAGTTCAAGCGATAAATTAGTTGTCTAATTAAATTAATCTAAATTGCATGCTAAATTTTAAACGTAACAAACTTTTAAGAGCAACTAAAACTTTACAATGTAATTGTAGTACAGTAGAACATTTTGAACATTTATGTAATCATACGTTAAAGTTTAAACAATAAATTGTATAAACTGAAAGAGAATACCTGGTAACGAACTTAGAAACAAAATTTACACTTATCTAAGATACAACAAAAATAAAATAAGTAGGTATTATGAATGATGAGGAATGGTCTAATTATATAGAATTACTAACTACTATAAAGAAGCGTTTGAAAAGATGGAGATTGCCAAGAGTGGTAAGAAAGTAATAAAAATTACAATTTGGTGTAATAAAAGTAGAAAAATTGACACTAATACGCCATATTAAATTCGCCATTTTGAATTTTTACTTTATAATTTGCAATCGAGATTTAAGGGTTCTTTGGAGAGTACGTTAATAAGCCCAGCCGTCGGTAATTCGATTAGACTAGTCTTGTATCTAAATAATTTCTTAACGAATGATCAACGACCTGGTAGATCTACAAAGAATAATAACAATTTAAAAAATCGACTTTATTTATTAATTTATTGATCACGAGACTTAGAAGAAGCATCTCATTATAACTTTGAGGCATGTGGAAATTGACTGTAAATTGAATCCCAAAATTTCATTCTTGAACTTTCTGGATTGACACCTTTAGTGAGATTTTCTCCAATGTCTACGAAGTTAACAAAATCTCTTGTTGCAGCTTCCCAAGTTATAGTTAATAATGGATCGTTTTCAATACTGTTAGGATTTCCATTACGCGCAAAATTCGTCCATAAAGTAGTCATTCTTTTTATTGTATCGTCTTCAATGCTACCGGGTTTAATTTGAGGCGTAAGCATGGTTTTAAATAAATATCCAAGTTCATCTCCGTGACACACACCTAAACAATATTTTTAGATGTAAGTTCAACTAGGATGTCATTAGCCCTACCAGATGTAGTTATTTTTCCAGAAGCTTTTAACATGTTCAAACTTGATTCTGCTGAAAATCTGTACAAATATATTGGCATTGATGATGTAACTACGTGGTTTCTAACAGATGCATATATGCTTCTGAAGAAAACATTGTCTGTGTGCAACTACAAATAAAAGAAATTAGTAATTTTGCAATTAGCATGTCTTGTTCTAACCCTGTACCAAATAATATTGATCTATGTTATCTAAACTTGGCTCTTCTTCTCCATAATAAAACTTTTTAATTCTCGACGCTATATCTTTCGACACGTCGCTTCCATATTCTACTTTTAACAAGTGTGGAACAATTGTTTCAAATCGAGTAGTTAACCTCACTTCTTTATATCTCATTTTTGTTGAAAGTGCAATAAACATTCCTTCTCTGTTGCAATAACCCATTATCATAGGGACTTGATGGTACCTTCCAGACGTTATTAGATGTAACGGTTCTTCTGTTATAAAAGCAGGCTCATCTGTAACTTTTTCAACTACAGGCCCAATAGGTCTAAGTTCACATGTTATAAATAACTGCAAATAATTTAAATTAAAATTTGTTAAAATTAGTTGCATTTGAGTACATCAGGCATTTTATTTTGTACATCTAAGACTTCTTTCGACGTCATATTTTTTAACAGTTCAACTATTTCCAATTCGTCTACATTTTTCAAACCTAAAGCTTTTGCTAACAAAGGCGCAGACTTGTTTCCTGTTGCCCAAGATGCAAGTGCGCTTCCACTTTGAATAATTGCTTTATGAAATAATCCTGCCAAAGAGCAAGTTATTCAAGTTAATCTTTATAATTTAAAAAATACCTTTGGATGTTGGTGATAACATTAAATAATGAACTGAAGTTCCTCCAGCACTTTCTCCAAAAATTGTAACGTTATTTGGATCACCGTTAAATTTTTTGATATTGGCTTGAACCCATTTTAAAGCCATAACTTGATCTTTTAGTCCCGCATTGCCTGGAATTCTTAACGATGGGTCATCAAAGTTGATGAAACCTGTTGTAATGGACCACCTTTATAAAAAGTTATGTAAACAAGTAAGTAGAAAAATAATTCACCGTTATTGTTTGAAAATGGTCACAGGTCTACTTACCAAACAATCCGAGTCTGTAATTAATGGTAACTATAACTACATCGTGAGCTATTAAGAAATCTGGAGCATAAAAATCGGAATTTCCTGATCCGGTAGTAAATGCACCTCCATGAATCCAAACCATTACAGGTTTTAAGGGTTTCTTAGTACATGGTAACTAAATTTTAGGAACTTTATTACAAATTACACGTAGACGATTAGAATGACTTACAGCTGGAGTATATACGTTTAAAAAAAGGCAATCCTCGGAACCAACTATAGTTCGGAATATCAAATGTCGAGCGAAGCACTCGTCTCCTTCAACAGTTGCGTCTCTTAGTCCTTTCCAATGTTCTGGTGGTTGTGGTGCCTAGAACAAAAATATAAGGATGTTTGCATTTTTATTTATTACACGAAAGAAGACTGCGATACAGGAGTTCAGCTTTTAACACAATGAGCTCAACTTAGCATTAGTAGGTAGAGGAAAGTGGAAGAATGATGCGCATCTAAACAAGATTTGATATAAGTAGTTGGCATCCTATTAATGTTAAGGAAAATTTTTGTGTGAGGAATTTCGTTAAACTCTAGGGGTTGGTTTCATAAAGCTTGCTGAGCACGTGCTAAGCACTTGTCGAACTTAAGTACGAGATCGCAAGCTTTCTCAAACTCGAACAATTACGTCGCCGCTTTCGGCGGTTATCGGTTGAAAATAAACAAAAAGCCAACCTTTTCGAAACTTGCGCATTTACTCGTTCTTTACATTTGTTTTCAACCGATAACCTTCGCAAGCGGCGACGTAATTGTTCGAGTTTGAGAAAGCTTTATGAAACGGACTTAAGTCCGCGATCTCGAACTTAATTTGGGCAAATGCTCAGCACTTGCATAGCATCCTTTATGAAACTCACCCTAGATGGGATTCGTGTGTTACAATATCAGTTTTAGATTGAGAAGAAACCTCTATAGTAAATGATCTTAATTTACGAAGTCATCTTCATAAAATTTATCTGGATTTAGCGGAAATATTCCGAGTGAACGAAAACCAGATGCTGCTTTCTCCATAGTTGCTGCTTTAATAAAGTCTTTATTTAAAAGCTCTGCAACGTCATATTCCGTAATTTTTTCGTGACCTGTACCTGTTAAATACATATCATATTCTCTGTAGAGGACATGTTTTAAAGGCCCAAAAGACGTTAGATCTAGAGGTTGTAACCTATGTAAAATATGAGGTGGTAGACACAGCACATGAATATGATTTTTTTTGCAGAAATCTATAGATCAAGTTCTATGATCGCGAGAGGAGTGGCTTTTAATATGAGTTGAATTTTCAGTTACAGTTGCACGATTCAAAATACTTTTGGACCATTCAATCAAAATCTACGTGCTGTCAATAATGTTAATTGATCGTGCCCAGTTTTCTTGGCTTTTTTACTTGTAGCTTAAAGTCGTGCCCAAATTGATGCTGTTTTGACCACTTCCACGTCCCAGTAAGAAGGAACATCAAGACCGCAAGCTCCTTAAAATGTCTGTTTTGCCATCGACACATCTACTTATCCTGGCAAATTACGAAAATATTACTAATAATAATTATACTTACTAATTAAAAGTTAATGTCAAAGTACTTTAAATACATTTTAAATATTATAAAGCTCAGGAAATTAATTATATTATTGTTGGCTTCTTTTAGCCAGGCGCCCCTTCCTTTACGCCGTAATGGACTTACCCCCAGTATTGTCAACCTACCTTTAACTTTAAAGGACCTTTAGTCAAATCTGTCAAAATTAAATCTTGTTTTAAATGGCTATTTCTCATTATTTTTGCCTTGAAATTAACTTTATATTAAATAATTTGGCAGTTAGCAACTTCTCCTTTAGTTTAATTCATAATACACTCATGTAATATGAAAATAAACGACTAAAGGGCCCTTTAACTAAAGAGGCAGTTAAATTGGTTGATAATACCGGCCGTTAGCCTTATTAATTGGTGTTACAATAATTACAATCGTACCACTTATTTATGTGAGATGTGACGAAGGTAGAATAGCATTACTTCTTGTTATTGTTATCTATTAATAATTATTAAAAATTTACTAATTAGATTAAAATAAAATTTTGCATTTTAAGTGCTAATGTGACTCATATTTGGATTTGCATGTATTAATGCACTATTATGCAGTTAGTGTTTGTGATCTAAAATAGTAAATTGTGGTAAAGTGACAAAAATCGATTTACGTATCAACAAGTTCGAACAAGTTAAATCCAAGCACGTGTTCCATTTATATCCTTGATGCGATAAATAATGTAAGTAATTTTTAATTTAAATATTTTGGGAATTTGTAGTGAAGATTTTTATTTAATAAGTATATTGTTGATTAATTTGTGTCGACAATCTAAAATTGCATTGATCGTTCCTGAGACGATCGTCTTAATTTAATTCCATTTTAGAATTTTTATATAATTTGTTTCTATTCGATCTGAAAACTAACAACTTTTAGATTAATTTTTAAATAAACGTTCATATCTACCTAATTGGAAAAACTAAATTATTGCACTTAAATACAATGGCTGGTAAATGAATTTGTATTGATTAGGTAGTAAATTGATCTACACAGTGGTTATCGGACCTCTCAGTTATGGGGGTATTTCATGCTTCCCAATTTATTTTAGAAAAAAAAACTTCAAATAGAAGTTTTAGAGCATAAAATTCTGCATCTAAAGTAGCAACTAAAATTAATTGTGGGTGGTTTATAACGCCATAAATTTAATTTGAAATTTAGAAGAAATAGCGATTGCCTTGAAACACAAGTAAAACTTGTCAAATGTTTTACACCTACGTAAATTGACAGATACCGTATCTGTCAAAATAATTTTGTATTTTATATTCAGGTTTTTCCTAGGTCTACTAAATTACAATTTTATATAAGTAGATATTGCAGGACTCGCTCGCTATGCTCGCTCGTCTGCCAAACACAGTCTTGTCACACAAAACAGCACTTTCTCTACTAATAAAACAAAGTACCTACTATTGTATCAACGGAGGAAAGATTATAGTTTGCTCCCACAGAAATGATATTTAATATAATGCTGAATTTACACTGGTGTAGTAGTCAACACAAGTTATACTAAATGAAGTAACAAAATTTAGCTGCTTGCGTTGTGTGAACGCGAGTGTGAACGTTTCATATCATATTAGTACTTGAGACAGTCATAATATAATCAAAATTTTAGAAGAACTGTGAAGTGAACTAGTGAATAACTAAATAGAATAAATTATACTTAAATTTACTTGATTTAGGTCCGTTTGCACCACTTTCCCGTAACTTAAAAAATTATAACCTAAGCTTTTGTTCTCTGACAGTTTTTCCGTTGATATTGATATGATGCATACATTCATTAACTACAAGTTAAATTTAAGGGGAAGTGGTGGAAACCATCCTAGTTTGCTTTAAATCCAGCATAAGGTTCGAGCGTAGCTGGTAATCATTCAAGCGAGTCTATAATGGTTATTTGAGAAAAAATTAAATACTTTGGAAAACAAAGTTTCTTCTAAACAGGCGGAGATACACGCACACGATTTTTCTCCGGCGCTACCCTTGTGCAGGCCTGCAACGCTGCACATCGTTCTGGGCCCTAATTCTAGACCCTACCTCAGATAAAACGAATATTCGTTTATGACGTCAATAACAATGGAAGCACAATGTGCTTCTATTATTATTGACGTCATAGACGGATTATTGCTTTATCACGAAGTGTCGAGAATTAAGACCCAGACGAGGCGGTCTGCTCAAAAGCAAAACTTTTTCTAAAGATTTGCTCTGTTTTTCTAATCATGAAAAAAGTTTACAAGTGAAATTAGCTTAATTCGTAGACACACTGTACGTATTTAAATAGAATCTACTTTATGGTATATTAATGAAAATTGTACAGTTAATGTAATTAATTTTTCAATAATTATATAGGTTTGTACCGACTTATTATATCGGGAAAGATGAAGTTTTTTACTATTTGTCGTAAATTAGTGTTAGTTTTGATTCTCATAAAATGGATTTGTTTTCAAATTTTTAAATTCATATTGGCGGCCACTATGAATAACGATTGTTCTATTTTTTTTTGTTTTCTATTATAACTTTTTCTGCTATTATGTCAAAAATCATACATTTTTCTCGTCTACTGTCGGAAAAGCAAACAGTTAGCCAAATAGAAAAAAAAATTCTTTACTTCACGATTCACGAATGTGCGAATGGGAGCGAATATTTGGTGAACTATTCGCCTAAGTGTTTATCTAATCATCAAAACGTGCGTTTTGATTCTTGAAACTCATTAATTGTAGGGAGCATTCGTTGCTTTCGATGGGACTTTTAAAATGAAAAAAATGTAGGTACTTAATTTATTAACAATAATCTTAACAAATGACGTAAATGAAAATAATTTTAATTATGTTTATTGGAAGTCATACCTTAAATCGTAATTCTCCTATAGGTGGTTTTGCATAAGGAATTCCTTGAAAACTATAATACTCCACATTATTGTGCCCTTTCACGATTTTTCCAGACAGTTCACCCTGTTCGACTCGAATAATAAGTTTTTCGTTCATTATTTCCGTTTTCACTCAATGACACTAGAATATTTACTGTTTTTGTTACGTTTTATATCACTTGTAATGAACTATGGACTTTGTTGGTTAGTGGTGTGAGAAACTTATAAATTTTTTCGAAAAAATTTTTCCGATTATTAGGAATAGTTTATCACATCAATTAACTTAGTACTTGAGACACAGTAAATGCATTAATTAACCACTTACATCATCGTATAATAATTTTTATTATGTTATCAATATTTGTTCTATTGTTACTTTTTTAAGTACACGCGTATTACACATTACAAATTAATAAAACACAAATATACTCAACAATTTTTTTATTGGACTAAACAAAATTTCGAAAGAGAAAGTGTGGTGAACCTACTTTTAATTTAAGCAATAACAAACAACATTGATAAAAAATATTTAAATCAAGTATACATATTTATAGAATAATTTATTAAAATTTCAATCGAAGAGAAGAAGCTAGGAAATAATTAAAAGTGATTATGCAATAAAGTATAATAAAATAGAAATTATAAATAAATGTTAGCGACATAATTAAAAAGTATTACCTATCTCAAAGCGTTCTCAAAAGATAGAGTTTTGATCACCTCTTCTAACCAAAACAAAATTTAAAGTCAAGCAATTTTGATCGAGGCGAGTTTTGCACAAATACAAAATTTATGAAGCAAGCTCGAAAATTTCTTCCCATAACTTCATTCTAGAATAATCGGGATTTATGCCAACTGTCAAATTTTCACCGATATCAAGAAAATGAAATTGATTTCTTTTTATAGGTTTCCAATCAACATTAATTAATGCATCTTGTTTTGAAGTAGGATTTCCATTATGAGCAAAATTGGTCCATAATTTTGTCAACTTATATATTCCTTCGTCTTCGACACTTTGAGGTTGAATAATAGGAGTAAAATTGCTCTTAAATAAATAACCAAGATCATCTCCATGAGAAACACCTATAATTCAATTAATTTCATTAACCAATTAAGCTGATGGTTTTTAAAAATACTTACCAGATTCTTTTGATCCAATAATGTTTTTGAAAGCATTGAGTTTTGATTCCACTGAAAATCTGTACAAGTATATTGGTTCCAAAGTGCTCTCAGCGTGATGTTTGACTGAATTGAATACACCAATGGTGTTAATACTATCGGTCTCGATCTAGAAAAATGCTTTAACTATAAATTACTAAAAGCTAGCTTTTTTATACCAAATAATGTGGATTCTTATTTTCTTCTGATGGTTTCTGATTGCCATAATAAAAGTTTTTAATTTTATTAGCAATTTGTTTAGACAAATCAGTTCCTCGTACATTCAGTGAATATGGTATACTACTTTCAATATCGTCTATTACACGTTTTTGGTGCCCAAATACCTCTACCATATCTGATATTATACCTTCTTTACTGCAATAACCAATTATAACAGGAATATGAGTGTACCGTCCAGATTTAATTAAAACTTCAGGTTCTTCTACTAAAAACGCCTGTTCGTCACAAACTTTTTCAACTACGGGACCTAGTAATCGTAATATAGCAGGACAAAAGGGCTAAAATGTGCGAATTAATTACAAATTTAAATGTTTGTCTGATTTACTTCTAATTCCTGAAATTGTAGTATTAAAATTTCTAAAGAAGACATCTTTTTTAAAACGCTTAAAATTTCATTTTCTGTTGGTACTTCAATGCCTAAGCTCTTGGCAAGTGTAGGTAGTTGTGGTCTTCCTCTAGCCCAACAAGAAATTGCGGTTCCACTTTGCAGAATGGCCTTGTGAAATAAACCTAACAACTTAATTAGTGCTTAAATAATTAAAAAATATATTTTTAACCTTTTGCTAAAGGTGATAGTTGTAGATAATGACACGACGCCCCACCAGCACTTTGACCAAAAATAGTAACATTATTAGGATCGCCATTAAACGCCGATATGTTTTCTTTAACCCATCTTAAAGCCATAACTTGGTCTTTAAGTCCCGCATTACCAGGAATTCCCAAAGAAGCGTCTTCAAAATTTAAAAATCCTGAAATTTTGAATAAATAAAAAATTTAGTGTTAGTTAAAAATATTTACCAAATAACCCAAGCCTATAATTTATTGTTATAATTACCACATCGTGAGGTAATAAAAACTCTGGTCCAAAAAAATCAGTATTTCCTGAACCGTGTGTGAAAGCTCCTCCATGAATCCATACCATTACAGGTTTTAAATTAGCATTTTCAGACGGTAACTATAAAAGGGATTTGTTAAAATGTGAATTTTCTTTGTGCATTTTTTATTTACTGCAGGAGTGTAAACATTCAAAAAGAGGCAATCTTCGGAACCACTTATGGTTTGATCTACTAAATCGTAAGAAAGGCAAATATCCCCTTCTTTCGTTGCATCTTTTATTCCGTTCCAAGGCTCTGGAGGTTGTGGGGCCTCAAATAAAGAAACAAAAAAACAATATGATTAAACTTAAAAATAAAACACTTACTTTAAATCTTAATTCGTCCAATGGAGGTTTTGCGTAAGGTATTCCTTGAAAACTAAAATATTCTTTATCAGTTCGATCTTTTGCTATTCTTCCTCTAAGTTTTCCCTGTTTAATAGAGACTACTACTTCTTTTGCCATGATTTATTGGAATAATGAACCAAATTCTTGCCGTTTAATTTAAGTATTTAAAAACTAGATAAGAATAGATAATTTTATATCGAGTATTTTTTGGTCTAATGTCAAAGGAAGGTCAGGGTCACTAGTTTCTAAGAATTTCAGATGGCACTTAAAAAAGATCATTAACCTTTCACGAGGCGGCTTATAAATTTAACACGGAGAGTCGGGTGTGGACTCTGACTCCGCAATCACTTATAATCGAAATTTGATTGTTTTTACAACATTTTAATCAAAATAATAATTAGATATTTTAGAATAATATTTTGTTAAGCAAAAAAAGAAATTTTATTTATAAATATAACAACAATAATTATTAATCAACATTAATAAGCGGCAGTATAATGGTGGATATACCAATAATTAATGAAGGACTTTTAGGCATCCTAGGAACTTGAAATTTGGTATGAGCGTAGACTACACCCTAAAGATCCCTAGACAGGTTATAGTTTTTTAAAATTATACCCCCGGGGGATGAATGTGGAGGGATTGCACACCCCCGGAGTGGTTTTAGGAAAGGAAATTCTTTTTAGGGATTTTTAGGGTATGATATACGCTGACACCAAATTTCAAGTTCCTATGATGCATAGAAGTCCTTCATTAATTATTATTAAAAGCCGAATGTAAAATTGATATTACAGAAATACAATTTTGGACCTTTTTACACTCACTTTTCGTATAATTTTTTTATTAAATATCATATAAATTAATATTTTATAACTAATCCTATTTAAATCATAAGTTTTGTCATTACCCAATGACTAAAGGCTCTTTTACATGGCCTAAATATCGTTCTAAATTTGGAATAGGTACTGAATCAGTGCAAAAAGCAAAAGCACATGAATCTAAGCTTTCACGTCGTGCTTAGAAATTTCGACATTTGACGTGCTTTTGCTCCTTGCGCCGATTCAGTACACTAAATTTAGTACGATATTTAGTCCATGTAAAAGGACGCTAATGGACTTATTAGGTACATGGATTAAATTTAGTGCAAAAATCGTGTTTAAAGAATATTAATTCTTTCAAGAAGACTATGTATGGGGTTTTGGCCGTTCTACTCTTTTTCGAGCGTATAATCCTTCTTCGTGTGTAGTAACTATAGTGCAGAGTTGAGAACATGGACACTGTGGTATTAAAATACTCTAATTAAATTTTTTTTAGTTTAATGCTTTTAACATACAATGCTTAGCATAAATTATATTAACACTTGTTTAATTTTGAGTGGCGAAGGAAGCCATCTCGTAGATTTCGTCCCACAATTTCATTCTGGAATAATCAGGATTAATGCCAACTGTAACATTTTCTCCAATATCTAGAAAATGAATAAGGTTATCTTCAACGGGTTTTAAATTCACGCTCAATAACGGATCATTATCAATGGAATTAGGATGTCCATGGCGAGCAAAATTAGTCCATATTTTTGTGGTTTTGTATATACCTTCTTCTTCTATGCTGTTAGGTCGAATTTCAGGTGAATGCATATTTTTAAACAAATAACTCAAGTCGTCAGCATGACAAGCACCTAAAATACGATATTATTATAGGTTTGAGCCTGGTAGCTATTTTATTACCTGGAATTTTTGAACCACTCATAATTTTAAAATTATTAAGCTTAGATTCCAATGAAAATGTGTAAAAATAAACTGGCTTCGAAGATGTTTTTGCATGTTGTTTTGCTGCATATTGAACGCCTATAGCAAAATAATTGTCGGTAATTAGCTAAAAACATTAACATTAATTAATTAAAAACATTATTCATTAATTTTTTTATACTTTATAAGAATATCTGTTATTGTCTTGGGACGATTCTTCATTATTAAAATAAAAAGCTTGTATCTTCTTAGCTATTTGTTTAGATAGATCGCTTCCATAAGGAACATTTAAGGTGTGAGGTATAGCAGTTTCAAAATCAGCAATGCTTTTGAATTTTTCGAAACCAAAGAAATGCAATAAATCCGCAACAATTCCATCGTAGTTACAATAACCAAACATCATCGGAACGTGGTTAAATTTCCCCGATTGCAATAAATGGACAGGTTCTTCGAGCATAAATGCAGGCTCATCACATGGGACTTCGACTACGGGAGCACAGAGTCTTTGTACATAAGGCCCTACTTGCTGAAAGTTATTTAACATTTATTAACTCATGTATAATGATTATTACTGTATACAAACTTACGTCTGGTGATTTAAATTGAAGCTGTAGCAGTTCCAAAGGTGCCATTTTTTGTAAAATTGTTAAAATATCTCTTCCGCTTGTAGAGTTAGGCAAATCTAATAATTTTTTAATAGCTGGAAGTGATTTTTTGGCTTTTGCCCAAGCACAAGTAGCCGCTCCACTTTGAACGATAGCTCTATGGAATAAACCTACACAATATGATTAATTAAATGGAAAATTCAATTACTCGTGAGTACCTGAAGCCATTGGTGATAGAATTAAATTATGTACTGATCCACCTCCAGCACTTTCACCAGCAATAGTTACATTAGTAGGATCTCCGTTAAAATTTGAAATGTTTTCTTGAACCCATCTTAAAGCTTCTACTTGATCTTTTAATCCTGCATTGCCGGGAACTCCTAAAGAAGGGTCGTCGAAATTAAGAAAACCTTAAAAAAAACGTTTAATTTTATAAGTTGTCGTTATTTCAAACGTCAAACCTAATAATCCAAGTCTGTAATTAATTGTAACGACTACCACGTCATGTGGTATTAGGAAATCTGGCCCGTAAAGGTCTGTGTTACCAGAACCATAAAGAAAACTTCCACCATGAATCCATACGAATACAGGTTTTAAATTCGTCGTTTTATCTGGTAACTATGTTCGAATGTTATTAAAAGTTAATAAAAGAATAGTTAGAATGGTTAGAAATACCTGAGGAGTGTAAACATTTAGAAAAAGGCAATCTTCAGAGCCAACATCGATCGCCTTAAGCATATCTCGTGATAAGGAAACATTTCCCTCTTTCGTAGCGTCTCTAATTCCATTCCATGGTTCTGCTGGTCTAGTAGCCTGTTAAAATTGGATTAAATAGTTTTTATAGATTTAAAATAAATCGGTAAACTTCTAAAATTCTGACACCAAGAATCCTTCATTTTTTAGCCAACCTTATCCATATTTATCTAAAATCTACCGTTATCACTTAAATTTTCCGTTATCTTATATTTTTAATTATAGAGGTGGATAGTATGGTTTTAAAATTTTAAAAGCGCTTGTGCTGTTTTATTTGAGATCTCCTCCGTCTTGAACAGAGTTAGAGTGAAAGAGAGCATAAAATTTACCTTAAATCTCAATTGTCCTAACGGAGGTTTCGCATAAGGTATTCCTTGAAAACTATAGTATTTTCCACCTTTCTGATCTATTGCTGTTTTTCCTCGCAGTTTTCCTTGTTTCACAGTCACAATAATTTCTTCAGCCATGTTTCACCTTTTAATAAAGAACATTTAGAATATTTCAATCACTTCGTAACTTTATAATAAATTGTATATCAAAGTTTCTGTCAACTACTTTTTTTAAAATTTATAAATACTATTTAAAATATAAAACAAGGATTATACAGATTGGGGAATAACTTTCTTAGATATAACAAAAATAAGATGCTAATTTATTACTTCTATTTTATTTAAAAACTGACTTATCAAATTAGTCATCAATTAATCCAATTAATCACAATGAACAAGTAGATATATCTCATTATTATAGAGCTTTATAAAATTTCTAATATAAAGGGTGGGACACCTAACTTGCAAATAACGATTTTTACTGCAACCAAACTTACAAATATCATTCAAGGTGCATTGAAGCAAAGACCATGTCTAGATTAGTTTACGGCCTATATTATCAACCATGTTAAATGCCCCTTTAGTTATAGGACCTTTAGTCGAACATTTATTTTCGCATTACTGGAGTGTATTATGAATTATTAAACTAAAGGAGAAGTAGCTAACTGCCAAATTATTTAATATCAACTTAATATCAAGGCCAAAATAATGAAAGACAGCCATTTAAAACAGATAATATTTTGACAGATTTGACTAAAGCTCCTTTAAAGTTAAAGGTAAGTTTATAATATTGGGGGTTAGACAATTGTGTTTTTATAAATCAAAAAATGGATCAATGTAGGTCAAACTGAAATATAATTGTAATTTATGACAATTGTCACAAAAATAATTCAATATGAGGTTTGACCTTTACCTACACTCATCCAGTTTTTGATTTATAAAAATACAATTGTCTAAACTAATCTAGACTCGAATGATATTTGTAATTTGGGTTGCAGTAATAATTCGCTAGGCGTTACAACTTACGTGGCCCACCCTGTAAAATATTTAATATTGTGAATAAGTTGACAAATTAGCCCAGTCAAATAAACTTCAGAAACAACAATTTTTTTACCCCCCTGAAGTAAGCTCAAGGGGTAGGAGTGGTGCATTTTAATCACATCCGCAGGAGGCCATCTTAGGCACATTTCAGCAAAAAAATTGCAGTGGTTAATTTTTTCTTTATTATAACTTCTATTTTACTGGGCTAAAATCCTTTTACATTTTAAATAAAATATTGTCTCAATTTACAAAGCGCTTATGATTCTCTTATCTTATCTTATGGTTATGATAGGTACTTATCTTGTATCGAAAATTTTTCACAATACTATAAATAAAATTTAAAAGCAATTGAAAGTAAAAGTTTATTATTTAATATTAATAATCGATTGAATTTAGCACTGTCATTAACATTACCTACTGCCTAATTAGCGTTAGTATCTATTTCTAATCTAAAAAATTATTATGTATTAAGACCGTTTACCTGCTGCACTTGAAGTTGATTGAAGAACAAACAAAAGTTGCAAATTTAGTTTCCTACTCCATTTATACTTTGATAATATGAAAGTCAACCAATCGCAGAGCTCAAACTATCATAAAATTATAAACCAGTATTTAAAGTACCTATATGAGATTTAACAACTACAAATATGAAATAAAATTATAAAAGCGAAATTTCATATACCTACGAATAAAGAGAAGTTTTGTTATTAACAGAATCACTTCTTATTAATAATTCAGAAAGCGTGGATTTCGTGTGGCCTTGCTAATTTTGAAGGTCTCGTCAAATACTAAAAGTTGGCATTTACAAAAACAAATTGTTTTATTTAAAAAAAAAACGCACTTTGAAATTTTGGAAAAAAACTGTTTTTTTGATATTGTTGAACCTTTTTTTGATGAAAACGTTAAACAATGTTAATTTTTATGGTAGCATGTTACAATATACCCTGTAAGCTTTTTACAAAAAAAATTGATGGTCTTAGATCTCTTCTTTATTAATTCAGAGTCAAGATTCCTAACAAATATTTTTTTAAATTATGAATTTAAAATCGCTTTTTTTTAAAAAGAAAACTCGAAAAGAATTTTGCGTATTAGGGCATTAAAGTATACAACATAAAGATAGTAACTCTGTATGAATTTCATATTTCCTCAATTACTTTGCAAAATTTTTATATTTTTTGAAAAATTATTTTAAGTTACATACATTAATTTTTTTCTCCATGATAAACTACTGAAAATCAAAATACTATACCTGTAATTTAAAGCTGAAAATGTCCTCTTCAACCACATATTTTTAGTTTTTTTTTCTAGATGTAATAGGTAACGAGTAATTTCCAATAACGTAAATTAAGGCGCTTTCATCGCGCAATCCAGGGATACAACTACTCCAATAGGCACAAAATAGGTTAACTTTATATAACATTTTTCTCAAAAACTATCAAATATTTTAAAAAAGAACATAACATCTTTTTTATAGACCATTACCCCCTCTATAATTTTTATATGAAACATTTTTCCCAAAAACCAATAGAGAGTGAGATATTTACATAATTTGGTTGGGCTACTATACCGGTTGTAAACGAAATCAGGCTCACCTCTTTAATTTTTTTATCTTTGGAGATATCGATAAAGAAACTTTTAGAAGGTTAAATAACTTGTCGTTTTGAATTTATAGGCTACAGTAAAATATTTTTGACACTTCCGGTTGATTTTTCAAATAGAAGATTATATTTATTTTTAGTTTTTTGAATTTAGGAAGCCACTTAATCTATATTGTCATTTTAAAAGAAAAATATTAAAAAACAAAAAAATTTTTTTAAATTTAGTTTCGCATCTAGGTCATGCTCATGACAACTGAAAATTGATACATTTGGTGACTAGCGTTCCAGGAAAAATGAAATCATATTATTAAGTTAATTAGTTTAATCCGTTTAGTCCGTTTTTTCAAATGGGACCTATGTGGCTCACTACGATATATTCTAACAGAAGAGTTTTTTCCCAACAGATTGATGCCAAATACTTCCAGATAGGTAGATGACAGGTAGAATAGTAATTTCTATTGAACTTTTTATAAAAATTTATAGAAAAGAATTAATACAATAAATCACGGAGTATTTGGTATTAAGCTGTTGGGAAAAAATTCTTCTATTAGAAGTGAGCCACATAAGTCCCATT
Organism: Malthinus seriepunctatus; assembly: GCA_963924605.1. NCBI lineage: Eukaryota > Metazoa > Arthropoda > Insecta > Coleoptera > Cantharidae > Malthinus > Malthinus seriepunctatus. Next base: position 91,565,073 of record OZ004600.1, read on the forward strand.
TGAAAAAAACGGACTTATTGCCAAAAAAGTAGTCTAAAAATATTTGAACGCTTATAATACAAACTAATTAACTTAATAATATTATTTCATGTTTCCTAGGTTACGCTAGGCACCAAATATAATATATATCAATTTTCAGTGGCCATGGCTACGTAGATGCGAAACGAAATTAAATTTTTTTTTTGTTTTTTAATATTTTTTTTAAAAATGACAGGATAGATTAAAAGTAACTTCCTAAACTCAAAAAAGTAAAAATAAATATAGTTTTTTATTTACAAAATCAAAGTTGGTATTATTTCCGGTAAAACCGGAAGTGTAAAAAATATTTTACTGTAGCCTATAAATTCAAAACTACAAGTTATTTAACCTCCTAAAATTTCAGATCGATATCTCTAAAGATAACAAAATTAAAGAGGTGAACCTGATTTCATTTACACCCGGTAGTTGTAGTACTACAACAGCTCTACCAACCAATTTTGCGTTGCGGTAAATATGTAAACTGAAATAATTTTATTTAAAAAATTTTTTCGGGAAAAGATTCGTCTAATCATAATCAATAATTCAAGTTAGGTACAGACATAAGGTACAGGCATAGTTAAAAGTCATGTGTCTCTACAACTATTTTAGGTTATGATAAAACCTTTCAAAATGACAGTAAGTTGTACTTTTTAAATTCACTGTCTTAATATTAACCTATATGCAATTTTAGTGACAGTTACTTGTCAAATTTGGCGACGGAAATACTTTTAACTAGTAGTGTACTTCAAAATCTATGACATCGCTGACCACGCCCCCTCAGTTCGCTAATAAAGTTGGTGGGACTGTATAGTTTTACATCAAAAATACTACAACTGTATTTGTGTTAAGCACTTTGAAAATATACAACTTTCATCGTACCTACGAGTATAACAAGAATATTTTAAGACTTATTTATTTTTGAGTGCCATAGGCAGCCAACTGGTAGATTTCGTCCCATAATTTCATTCTGTAATAATCAGGATTAACACCAGTTGTAACATTTTCACCAATATTTAGAAAGTGCACATGGTTTTCTTCCACCGGCTTCAAATGCACGCTCAATAATGGATCATCATCAATGGAATTAGGATCTCCATTACGAGCAAAATTAGTCCATATTTTTGTAGTTTTGTAGATTCCTTCTTCTTCTATGCTATTGGGTCGAATTTCAGGTGTATGTATATTTTTAAATAAGTAACTCACATCGTCAACGTGACAAGCACCTAAAAAACAACCAAATTGTATTCGGAATAATCGTGTATAGTTATTGAATATCGATTGAGGTATTACCTGGAATTTTTGAACCACTTATATTTTTAAAAGTATTAAGGTTCGATTCTAACGAAAAGACGTAAAAATAAACTGGCTTTGAAGACGTTTTAGCATGTTGTCTTGCTGCATATTTCATATCTAGAGCGAAATAAGTATCGGTATACAGCTAAAATCATAAATAATTATTAATTAACTTAAAATGTTATTTTACATGATTTTTACATTATAAGAATATCTATTATTATCTTGAGAAGTTTCTTCGTTATTAAAATAAAAGGTTCTTATCTTCTTAGCTATTTGTTTGGATAAATCACTTCCGTAAGGAACATTTAAAGTGTGCGGTATTACAGCTTCGAAATCATCAATGGGTTTCGTTTTTTCGTATCCAAATATTTCGTTAAAATCTAGTACAAGTCCATCGTAGTTGCAATAACCAAACATCATAGGCACTTCGTTAAATTGTCCAGATTTCATTAAACATATAGGGTCTTCGAGCATAAATGCCGGTTCATCACATGGTACTTCGACTACTGGAGCGCATAACCTTTGTACATAAGGCTCTAGGATCTAAAAGTTATTTTATTATATAATTGATGACGTTAGGTAATATAACATTATTATTTTATACAGCGTGTCTCACATTCAAGACTCTCACTCTTCTAACATTCCAGCTATTGGACCTCGAAACTATGCAAAGTTTACTTATTGAGTCAGAGCTGCATTTCTTACAGTTTCCGAAATGAAGAACCTTTAATGTGAGATACACTTATAAAGGTTTGTTTACGTACTTCTGCTGATTTAGATTGCAACTGCAGTATTTCCAAAGATGTCATGTTTTGTAAAATGTTTAAAACCTCTTGTCCACTTGTAGAGTTAGGCAAATCCAATAATTTTAAAATAGCTGGTAATGACCTTTTAGCTCTTGCCCAAGGAGTTGTAGCCGCCCCACTTTGAGCGATAGCCCTATGAAATAAACCTACAAACTAATATTAATTTAATAGAAATTTCAATCTCTGGTATTAATACCTGACGCCATTGGTGATAAAATTAAGTTATGTACCGATACACCTCCTGCACTTTCACCAGCAATGGTTACATTGTTGGGATCTCCGTTAAAATTTGAGATGTTTGCCTTAACCCATCTTAAAGCTTCTACTTGGTCTTTTAATCCTGCATTAAAGAAAGCAATTTATTGCTGAAGTTGTGAATAATTTTTAAATTATACCTAATAAACCAAGTCTGTAGTTGAGTGTAACAACTACCACGTCTTGTGGTATTAAAAAATCAGGTCCGTAAAAATCGGTGTTTCCTGATCCGTACATAAAAGCTCCACCATGAATCCATACGAATACAGGTTTTAAGTACTTATTTTTAAGTGGTAACTAAATTACAAATAGAGGGTTAATAATAATATAATTAAGTTTTGTTAATTTTATACCTGGGGAGTGTAAACATTTAAAAAGAGACAGTCTTCAGAACCAACAACAACTGTTTGTTGAAACAGATCTCGTGAAAAGGAAACGTTTCCTTCTTTGGTAGCGTCTCTGATTCCATTCCATGGTTCTGCTGGTCTAGGAGCCTGTAAAATAATCACATGCTATCAAGAAGATGTTATACAGTTAAAAGAATTTTATGAAGGTAATAGATAATTATTTTTGTGATTTGTATCTCCAATACAATATTCTGATTTTATTTTCTTTTTATAAAAGGGACACCATTGCCAATTATATTACAGCTGCTCTTTGTCGATATGGCATAGGTTAATCCAGGTTGTAACGTTATTATAGGACTACAAATGAAACAAAATTTCCCATAAATGTTAAAAAAGTTACATTGGAACTTCTGCGTCTATGGAAACTGCCATAATAGTGGAATGTTTAAAAGTGTCCTTAGTGATAAGGATTGTATAAAATTTACCTTAAATCTTAATGCTCCTAAAGGAGGTTTTGCATAAGGTATTCCTTGAAAACTATAATATTTTCCACCTTTGTGATCTATTGCTATTTTTCCTCGTAGTTTTCCTTGTTTTACCGTCAGAATAATTTCTTCAGCCATATTTTGTGCTTTAATTAGCAACAGCTAGAACATTTTAATCATTTCTTAAATATTATCTTTGTAAATTAAAACAGTAAACAAGAATTAAAATAAAGTTAAGTCGAAGACACACGCACAGGATTGCGCCTGATGCGTTTGTACAGACATATCGTTCATCGTTTAGGCGGCTTGCGTAGGCAAACCTGCATTTTTTATGTGAAGACAATGTGATATTTTTGGGTTGCCAGAACAGTTATGGTCTGCACAGACAAACCGGAGTAAAAATCTGTGCGTATGTCTTCACCTTTAAGCTATAATCATTAATTGAAGGTCCAATTTTGATTAAAATTTTATAATTTAAAATGATAATAATTTTTTTTATTTCTTGTTGAATTTCGTACTATTATGCGTGCTATTTAGTGCAGAGTTTCCAAAACTTTTTTTCTGATGGAGCACCTTCAGCGACTTTGAACTTTGACGACTTTGAAAGGTAGGTAATGACACATAATCAATAAATCTTAGAAAAATTTAAAATAGGTTTATTATTAATATTTTTTCACGGAGCACTTACTACCTTCCCGCGGAGCAAAGTTTGAGAAGCCCTGGTTTAGAGAAATGAAGAGTGGGAGTAAGTTATCGCCATAGTTACTATATGTCAAATGTTAATCTGTCTTCATAGAGGGGGGGGGGCATCTGTATGCCATATGTCATTTCAGTTCTCATTTCTTATGTCAGGGTGGTCATCTGTTATCCTCTCTGGCAATCCATCTGTCAAAGCATCTGTCATCCCATATACCATTTATTCTGTCATATTATCAATCATTCCATCTGTCATAAAATCTTTCACGCAATATGTCATCAAATCTCACAAGTGAGTTTGAGAGATAGGATGAGATTGGGAAATAAAATGACAGATGTGATTGACAGATGAAATTTAATGACCGCTGAGAAAAATAAAAACTTACGAAAACGACCGATTTCAAACTGTTAAATCAACGAAAAAAAATAGGTTGGTTCCTACGTAATTTTTAGGTTAATTTGGCAGATTGAAGAGAGCTTTCCAAAATTTCATTGACTTCATTCCAGTCGCGCTATAATTCTATGTTGGTGTTTAGAATAGCGTCAAGCCTTGACAACCGTCGAGAATGGATATGAACCATATGACCAACAATCACAGCACGTTGTGAAGTTGTCACTATTTAGAAAATACTCGATACTGTTTTTATAATCGTTATTTTAAGGCTTACGAGATTACGAGATCAAATTTTCAGTTTGGTTAAAGGGGAAGGCGTGGGGGGACTTTGAAAGTGAGAAAAACGCAAAGTTTTATTTAAAAATTAAAAACTAAGCCGTTCTTTGATTGCAAGAGTCCAAATTTGGGAGGGACGTAAGACGCTCCCACTGCTATATCCTACCCAAATTTTGAACCGATCAGAGCAATCGAAAAGTTTTTATAGGTTTTAATTGGCCAAAAAATCAAAATGGCCCAATCGACGCAAAAATCGACATCGGGGTACTCTCGCGAGTCCCCATAAATGCCCGGTAATTAGTTTCCTAAAATCACACAAAATGGCTTAAAAAGCTTAACGCTTTTCTAAACACCAACATAGATTAGCACTCAGGTGCAACAACAACTTAAAAAACATTAACCTTTTAATCATTTACAATTTATATTACATACATTATATCCAATTTATATTAAATATAATCTAACCAAATCCAACAAATCAGTAATTTAATTATTATTTCGGTATTTTTTAAGTAAATACATAACATAAAGCATAATTGGGTATTTTAAATACCCGTAAATATCGTAAATACCGTATATACGATAATTATCTAAAGTGCCTATCGACACTTGTTTAATTTTGAGTACCGTAGGAAGACATCTCGTAGATTTCGTCCCATAATTTCATTCTAGAACGATCAGGACTGATGCCAATTGTAAGATTTTCTCCAATATCTAGAAAATGAATAAGATTTTCTTCCACCGGTTTTAAACTCACACCATTATCAATGGAATTAGGATCTCCATTACGAGCAAAATTAGTCCATATTTTTGTAATTTTGTAGATTCCTTCTTCTTCTATGCTGTTAGGTCGAATTTCAGGTGTATCTATATTTCTAAATAAATAACTCAACTCATCAGCATGACAAGCACCTAAAACACGACCAAATTGTATTCTAAATACTTGTAGTTATTGAATATTGTATTACCAGGAATTTTTGAACCACTTATGTTTTTAAAAGTATTAAGCTTCGATTCTAACGAAAAGACGTAAAAATAAACTGGCTTCGAAGACGTTTTTGCGTGTTGTTTTGCTGCATATTGCATGTCTACAGCGATATAATTATCGGTACACAGCTGCAATCATAAAGGATACATTATTATTTAACTTAAATTATTTTACTTCATTTTTTACATTATAAGAATATCTATTATTATCTTGAGAAGTGTCTTCTTTATTAAAATAAAAAGTTCTTATCTTCTTAGCTATTTCTTTAGATAAATTACTTCCGTAAGGAACATTTAAAGTGTGCGGTATTACAGCTTCGAAATCATCAAAGGATTTAAATTTTTGGAATCCAAATAGGTCTATAAAATCTAGTGCAATACCTTCGTAGTTACAATAACCAAACATCATAGACACCTTGTTAAATTTTCCAGATTTCATTAAACGTATAGGATCTTCGAGCATAAATGCAGGTTCTTCACATGGTACTTCGACTACTGGAGCACATAGCCTTTGCACATATGGCTCTACTAGCTAAAAGTTATTTTTACAATTATATAACATTATTATTTTATACATTGCATCCCAGATTCCATCACCAGTTGCCATTCGGATTTCTGAAACTCGAAGATATACAGTTTAGCTCAAATAATGTTGTTATTACTTAATTTTACGAATAAATCAATGATTACTTGTACGAGTATGTCCAACAACTATTAATTGGACCTCGCAATTATAGAAAGTTTACTTATTGAACCGGAGCCGTATTTCTTACAGTTTCTGAAATGGCGACTCCCAGATTTCAGACACACATATACGGGGTTTCCCGGGAGGAATTTGCTAAACTTAAGAGTGTAAACGTAGGTCCGATTCGGAAAGGTTAGCGAGTTATAGCTTGTTGAAGATAGTAGTGGATTACCATGTGGGAAACGTCGATTATATTCTAGCACGGCAGGTAAACGTTAAAGGCCAGTGGCGTATCTATAATCGTTCCGAGGGTTCCGTGGAACCAGGCCCGTGAGTTGCAGGGGCCCGGAAGAGCGAGCCCAAAAATGGCCAGCCGACTAGCCATACCGAGCTAACCTTTCTTAATCGAAAAGTTGGTACAACTTTTTTTGCTTAAATTGATCTAAGAAATACACCCTTAAAGTTCAGGGACTCCCTGTAGAGGTTTGTTTACGAACTTCTGCTGATTTATATTGCAACTGCAATATTTCCAAAGATGTCATGTTTTGTAAAATTTTCAAAACTTCTTGTGCACTTGTAGACTTAGGCAAATCCAATAAGTTTAAAATAGCTGGTAATGATCCTTTAGCTTTAGCCCAAGGACATGTAGCCGCTCCACTTTGAGCGATAGCCCTATGGAATAAACCTACAAAATATTATTAATTGAAGTGAAAATTCAATTACTAGTGAATACCCGAAGCCATTGGTGACAAAATTAAGTTGTGTACGCATGCACCTCCTGCACTTTCACCAGCAATGGTTACATTGTTGGGATCTCCGTTAAAATTTGAAATGTTTTCTTTAACCCATCTTAAAGCTTCTACTTGATCTTTAAGACCTGCATTACCGGGAACTCCTAGTGATGGGTCGTCGAAATTGAGAAAACCTTAAAGAAAACTATTTATTGCTGAAGTTGCGAATAATTTTAAAATTATACCTAATAAACCAAGTCTGTAGTTAAGTGTAACAATTACCACGTTGTGTGGTAGTAAAAAATCCGGACCGTAAGAATCGGTGTTTCCTGATCCGTACATAAAAGCTCCACCATGAATCCATACGAACACAGGTTTTAAGTTCTTATTTATAAATGGTAACTAAATTACAAATTGAGGGTATTAATAATACACATAATTAAGTTTCCTTAATTTTATACCTCGGAAGTGTAAACATTTAAAAAGAGACAGTCTTCAGAACCAACAACAACTGTTTGTTGAAACATATCAAGTGAAAAAGAGACGTTTCCTTCTTTGGTAGCGTCTCTGATGCCATTCCATGGTTCTGCTGGTCTAGGAGCCTTTGAAATAATCATATTAAAAAGATACTCTTTAATAGTAGTTTATGAAATAAGTGTTAAAAGGGACGTTTTATTTTTAGTGGAGAATATTACGATACGAGTAAAATCACTCGAATAAAATCACAGTAAAAATAAAATCACTCTTAACACAAATATCATACAATATTTTTTATATTTCGTCCTTTTAAATCAAAAATTGTAAAAAATTTCAAATTTAAATATTGAGGTTATTTTTTGTTGGTTGGTATAATAAATATACTGACAATACTTACATTTAAAAATTTTCTTACTATTGACTACACTTTTCAGAGACGCCCTGAGATATTAGGAAACGACTTTCGGTATCGTAATAGCTCCATTACAGAACCGAAATATAAAAAAAGATTTTATGATGGTATTAGATAATTAATGACACACTATACTTCTTAAAATGCTGTTTAAAATCTTCAACAGATGCTGAATTTGTATTTTATTTTTATAAAAGGGGAAAAAGGGACACCACTGACAGTTTTATTACAGCTGCTATTTGTCGATCTATATTCACGGGAATGTAAAACTTACTTCTATTTTGAACTCAATAATATTTTATTTAATTTTTCACTCCGAAGAGCCCTTAATTGCCCAAGGTGTCTAATATTCTTTTGAAGAAGCAGGTAACAAAATTTACCTTAAATCGCAATTCCCCTAAAGGAGGTTTCGCATAAGGTATTCCTTGGAAACTATAATATTTTCCACCTTTTTGATCTATCGCTGTTATTCCTCGCAGTTTTCCTTGTTTCACTGCCACAATAATTTCGCCAGTCATATTTTGTGCGTTAACACGGAACAACTAGGACATTTTAATCATTTCCTAATTTTATTATTCTAAATTATAGATGCATACTAGCTATTTTAAAAGTTTATTTTTAAAACAAGAACTAAAATTAAGTTAAGGCGGAAACACACGCACAGGAATTTACCTCGGCTTGGTCCCTCTGCACATCTTTCAGTCGGCTTGCGCAGTCATACCTGCATTTATGTAGATATAGATAGGCAATGTGATAATTCTGACTTGCCTGTGCACTGTGCAGGCAAGCACGTGGCCTATGTCTTCACCTTTAGGCTATAAACAATAACTGAAGGTCTAATTGTGATGAAAATTCTATAATTTTTTTTTTTACTTCTAATGTGCGCACAACTATTGAAATTGTGTATCTTATAACTGTGTTAGCCTATAGTTTAATTTAAGACCATAATTCTAATAGAAAAGTTAAGTCAACTATTTAGTCGGTACATGCGCTCACTCCCATAAGCTGCAATAGACTTCACTCAACCAACTAAACAGTTGGACGACAAAATATTCATATTGTGCGCTTACCTTAAGTATTATTACATTTTATATTTTTTTACATAAAAATTTAAAAGTTTTTTTACATAAAAATTTTAAAGTCAGAGCTCAAAGTATAATTTTTCGATTATTATAAACCAGAATTTTACCTATAATAGTAAACGAAAGGTCACATTTCAATTACAGATAAAGACCAAAGACCACACAAAAATAGGAAAAATTATTAAACTTTTAATTAATTTTAATTTGGTATCGATACATTATTTTTACAACACAGTAAATATTAGATCAATATTCAATAGTTATATGCTTTCAAAGTACCTATAACAATTTAAGCATTGATACTTATTCATTTTTGAGTACCATATGAAGCCAATTCGTAGATTTCGTCCCATAACTTCATTCTGGCATAATCAGGATTAATACCAGTTGTAATATTTTCCCCAATGTCCATAAAATGAATAGTATTTTGTTCCACGGGTTTCAAATTCATGTTCAAAATTGGATCTCTTCCGATAGAATTGGGATGTCCATTACGAGCAAAATTGGCCCATATTTTTGTAACTTTGTACATTCCTTCTGCTTCTATGCTATTAGGTCGAATTTCAGGTGTAAACATATTTTTAAATAAATAACTCACGTCATCAGCATGACAAGCACCTAAAACAAAAATTCAAAATGTATTCCGAATGATAGTTATTGATTGAAGTATTACCTGGAATTTTTGAACCACTAACATTTTTGAAGCTATTGAGCTTAGACTCTAATGAAAATATGTAAAAATAAACTGGCTTTGAAGACGCTCTTGCATGATTTTTTGCTACATATTGCATGTCTGCAGCGAAATAATTATCGGTATAAAGCTAAAAACAGACAAATTTTAATTTAGATAACATTTTTTAACGTCATTTTATACTTTATAAGAATATCTATTGTTATCTTGAGTAGAGTCTTCGTTATTAAAATAAAACTCTCTAATCTTCTGAGCTATTTGTTTGGATAAATCACTTCCAAGAGGAACATTTAAGGTGTGAGGTATTGGAGTTTCAAAATCAGTAATTGTGCTGAATTTGTCAATTCCCAACATCTGCATTACATCTATTAACATTCCATCGTAGTTACAATAACCAAACATTATAGGGACGTGATTAAATTTCCCAGATTTTACTAAATGTAAAGGGTCTTCGAGCATAAATGCAGGTTCATCACATGGTACCTCAACTACGGGAGCTATGAAATATTTTACGAACGGCTCCAATCGCTAAAAGTTATTTTACATACAGGATGGGGAAAAAGTAACGCAACAAGGCTGTAACTTTCTTATTATTGATTTTTCAATAAAAAAACGTCTTAAATCATAGTTACTAGGCTAAATGTGCTTCACTTGTTCGTGACCTTTAACTGCTCATGCATAATCGCGCGTGGGCACAGGAGCACGTAACTCTAATTTTTTAAATGGCAACATATGATTTTTTTTTACAATTTTGGAAGCGTCGCATGTTTTTGCTTCTGGTAGCATAAAAGTTTTGGTAGGTTACATAAGAGATTTATTAGAAAAAATCGACATTAGGCTTTCGACTCTAATTACCATTACAACTATGTTTTATGCAGAAAGAACGTGATTTGGCTATTTGACCAATTTAACTAGGAGCTTACAACTTTACCTCTATTACTCAACTTACTCCGACGCATCTTTCGGGAGATATGGACTTCGACATAAAACTTTAAGCTAGGATAAAAATAGAGAACTTTTTTTCAGAAATTTTCTTATTTAACCTACCAAAAGTTTTATGCTACCAGAAGCAGAAACATGTGACGATTTCAAAAATACAAAAAAAGTCATAGGTTGCCATTTAAAAAATCAGAGTTGCGTGCTTTTGTGCCCACGCACGATTACGCAAGAGCAGTTAAAGACTACGAACAAGTGAAGCATTTTTAGCCTAATAACTTTTGTTTAAAACATTACTTCCAAATATCGATAAGAAAAAAGTTATAATCTTGTTGCATTACTTCCCCCCCTTGTATATTAAATTACTAATATTTTAACAGTTTATATAGTTTTTGGCCAAACGACATATAGAAATTTTAACATGCATTAGAGTGGAAAGTAGCAGAACTACATCTTCTGAAGCAGATGCACATACAATTCGAATTACTTAATGAATTTTCACTATTAAAACTTAACCTTCTCCACTCATTATCAAAAGTCAAACCTATGAATTAAGGTCATTTGGCACAATTATACTCTATGTATAACTAACACAAACTTATGTTCGTTTGCACCGCTTATAGATAAACTGATAGATAGTTTATCTAGCCGTTAAACTGTCAAAAACCTTACACCTCCATCTTACTGTAGGATAAATTCAATAACTGAAGGATAAATTTTCTACAAAGGCACATGCTACTAATAATGGCCTTTTGCACCGATTTTATTTTATGGGGCAAATTAATTATATTTTTACCACTTGACTGCCAGATAAACTATCTGCCAGTTAGTCTGTAAGCGGTGCAAACGGGCATTACATAATCAGCTTTCATTTGCAACTCGAGCAGCTCCAACGGGGTCATGTTTTGTAACAGTTTAAAAACTTCTTTTTCATTTGTAGTCTTGGGTAGATTTAATAAGTTTAATAGGGGTTCTAATGACTTTTCGGCTCTTGCCCAAGGACAAGTGGCTACTCCACTTTGAGCGATAGCTCTATGGAATAAACCTACAAAACTATCAATTATTGAGCTGAAATTTCAATTGCTAGTTAGTGAATACCCGAAGCCATTGGTGATAAAATTAAGTTATGTACTGATGCGCCTCCTGCACTTTCACCAGCAATAGTTACATTATTGGGATCTCCGTTAAAATTTGAAATGTTTTCTTTAACCCATCTTAATGCTTCTACTTGATCTTTAAGACCTGCATTACCGGGAACTCCTAGCGAAGGATCGTCGAAACTGAGAAAACCTTAAATAAAATTGTTAATTTCAGAAAAGTTGATATTATTTTTGACACGATACCTAATAATCCAAGTCTATAGTTGATTGTAACAACCACCACGTCATGGGGCATTATGAATTCTGGTCCATGAAAATCTGTATTTCCCGATCCGTACATAAAACCTCCACCATGAATCCAAACGAGCACAGGTTTTAAATTCTTATTTTTAGATGGTAACTAAATTTCAAGTTTATTAGTAAGTCCTAAAAGAATCACTTTTGTAAAACTTATACCTGGGGAGTGTAAACATTTAGAAATAGACAGTCTTCGGAACCAACAACGGTTTGTTGAAATAGATCTCGTGAGAAGCAAACGTTTCCTTCTTTGGTAGCATCTCGAATTCCATTCCATGGTTCTGCTGGTCGAGGAGCCTTTTAAAAAATTTATTCTTTTAAAATCCTATCCCGTAGGTCGTAGGTGAAGTGAATTAGGAAGGTATTGAAAATAAACTTTTTGTACGACAATATCTCCTAAATTGAACAATTATCTCAATGTCAGATTTTCTTTAACTAAGCAGAATCAATGGATTAAATAGCTAGACGAATCTAGCATTTTTAATTCGTTTGTGAGTTTCTTGTATAAAAAAATATGCTTTGTTAACGACGTATATTTCTTCTAGCAATCAATGAAATTTTTGACCAATGTCAATATTTTTGCTAGTACTTCTAGGAGGAAAACAAGAAAAATTTTTTTGGGATATTTTCAATTCTTGTAGTCATGTTGACGGTTTTAGTGTTTAGAGGACGAATTTTAAATTGATAGTAAACACTGGAATTATTATAGATTTTAATAAATTATTTAAATTCCTCAAAGTTTGTTTGTTTTAAAGGTTTTTATAGTTATATGAAGGTTATCAATAAATACATACTAATAAATTATTTATACAATATTTCTAATTGATTGTTTTTACCAAAATGTATAAAATAAATACATTGTAATGGTTGAATCAATATTGAATTAAAATAATGGTATTTTCAAAGATTTAAATAATTTCTTATTGCTTACCAGACATGAAAATCGGGTTTCACGGTTTGAGTTTGGATGTTGTAACACCGAAAACCGAGCTTACGCTAATTTCTCCCTTTAGCTTTATTAAGATGGAGAGGGGAGGGGTTCGAAAGCAAACATACAATGATAAAAATCGAAGAAAAATGTTAACAAATTATAATATAAAAAGATCCTTTTTATAAGGTTAAGGTAAAATGTAAAATTCAAGCAGACAGGAGAGTCGAGACCTTGGACCTGGAATGCTCTGGAGGGCTTCTCGAACCAAATCAGAGACCTGATGCGAAAAGAGCGCCTGAACACGGGAATATAAAGCTTACTTTCATTTTGATCTCAATAATTATTTATTTAATTTTTCACTCCGAAGAGCCCTTAATTGCCCAAGGTGTCTAATATTCTTTTGAACAAGCAAGTAACAAAATTTACCTTAAATCTCAATTCTACTAAAGGAGGTTTCGCATAAGGTATTCCTTGAAAACTGTAATATTCTCCACCTTTTTGATCGATCGCTGCTCTTCCTCGCAGTTTTCCTTGGTTCAAAGTCACTATAATTTCTTCAGCCATACTTCTTTTACTTTAAACAAATAACAATTAGAGATTGATCACTAATTAGCATTACTGTTGTAAAACGTAAACCAAGGATGTTTTAATTTAATTTTGAACCACTAAACAGTTGAATAATTTTTTTTAAGTAAATTACCTAGCTGAAAATGGTTTTAAATTTCTCAAATTATTAGAATCATTAAGATGAAGAATCTAATGCCCGTTTTCACCGACGATTCTTAAAGTTAGGCATTGCTTAATTTGACATTAGCATTTAAGTCGAAATTGCGCTTCACCACGTTTCACCACGCGCACCAGAGTTCCTAAATAAGATAAACAAAGGTATCTGTATATCAATATCGAAATGGTTTATAATTTTTATGCATCGGGTTAGGAATTATTTTAGCGTTAGGCAGTTCTTACGTAGGCAATTGCTTAGGAACCGTTGGTGAAAACGGGCATAAATATTTCTCAATAACATAATATCTATTAAGAATTAGTTTACCTGCTATTAGTTGTTAAACTTAATCACAAACTAAAGTTACAGATGCGGATTGCTAGCACAGTTTCTACTTTTTTTAAAAACAATTTTCAACCAATCAAGGAGTTCAAAGTACAATTATAAATTGTAAACAAGTTAAACAAAAGCTTTGCTTTATAGTGTTATAGATATAAAAAGTAGGTATTAAAAATACTAAAGAGGTTATCATTCGAGCAGAGAATCTTATAATAATCAATATTAATGATTTAAGAAAGCAGTTAAGTTATTTAGGACATATTATTCAAGTGCAGTAGAGTTTCTTATTTTTTTTTGTAAAATTGGAGTTGCTGAGTTGCTGTTTATTTATACAGGGTGGGCCATTTAACTTGTAACCCCTAACGATTTTTTGAAACTTCTCCTTTAATGTTTGAAGCAGATGGAAAAATTTGCCGGAGTTGGCAAAAATTATAAAGTCAAAACAAAATTTTACGACTTCGCGGTACACTTGAAAATTTTCGCGAAACACCGCTTTTTCAGAAATACTGCCTGAAGGTAACAACCAGTGTCGGATTAGCCATATAGCAGAACTCGCGCACTTGCTTTGTCTAGTATTATCTGTTATCTCTATTGCTTACTGCTCACATTAAAAATCGAGAGTTTGCTTGTAAAAGGGCCAAGTCCGGTGATGTAACTATAATGATTCCGAGGTTTAGTGAAACCAGGCCCGTGAGTTTCAGGGGCCCGAAAGAGCAGACTTTTTTGGAAATTGTAAAAAATGTCTTTTTTTTAAATATAAAAATTACAAATATTTTATTTTTATGATTTTATGAACAAAAAATGTTTAAAACAATTATCAAATGGTGAAATAAATAAATTATGATCAGATAAAGTTTTTTTCGATATAAAAAATAGCTTAGTTTTAGAGTACAGAAATGTTTAAAAACTCCTAAAGTTGATCTAAGCTCTGTTGACCTTGGAAATTAAAAAAAAATTTGCTTGTGGCGCTTGGGGGCCGTGGAAAAACTTTGAAAAGAATATCTAGTTAGCATTTTAGAGGTTTGCAGTTGGCAAATTTCAGGTAGCTCCCTCCTCAAAATTATTCGTTAAGTTCATTCCTGCTCGAATGATATTAATTTGTCATTTCGGTTGCAGTAAAAAACCGTTAGAGGTTACAAGTTACAAGTTACAAGTTAAATAGCCCACCCTGTAGATAGGTGTATCATTTTATTGTCAATATCAAGGTCAAATGATTTTTAAATCTTGACAACAAATTTATTAATTTCGATAATTATCTACCTATTAACATTCGTTCAAAAACATTGTATCACACACAATAAGGGTCTATTCACACACAACCGTGATTGTTCCGGCCCGTCTCCGATCAGTCAAATGACTGAGACAGTGATTTTATTTTAACCGGACAGTACGATTCACATACATCAGTGATGTATCCGTCATTTACCTTCAGTGGTAAAACGATAAAATTTACAAGTACGTATATTAGTTCACATAAGATACGCAAACAATAAAAAACTATTTTTTTTCAAAGGACAACTGCGGAAAAAGTGTTCAAAATAAAAAATATTACTCGAACTTCTTGTTTTAATTCTTTTCCTATATCATGCCATGTTTTAAATTTAAAACTAGTGTATTTTAAATTTAAATATATTTCGCATGAGACAAATCGTATAATACAGGATACCTGCATACATGTTCAATTACTTTTTCATCAATAATTTCCATGATAAACGGAAGAACCACTATTTAACACCCTACTTGCCAACAATGACTGACGGTGCTTTATAAAAATATCGTCGTCGACGATATCCTATTTGACTGACCGGAGACGTGACGACGTCAAAAGCAAAATCTCGGAACCATGACTGATGAGTGTGAATGGAGTCATTTAAAAGCACGCTTCCGATAATTTTTATACCATTTTTGACTGACCGGAGACGTGACGTGACGGAACAATCACGGTTGTGTGTGAATACAGCTTAAGGATGCGATTTAGTAGGTATATGCTATCGCAGTTGCACTTATTACTGAGATGGGCAACATTTGCTAATTTTGCGTTGTAAGTTTTTCAAAAACCAAAAGTTAAAATGAAATTTTTATTTGTTTATCAAATAGTTGCCGTTAAAGTCTCGGAGATGAGTTAATTTCAGCCTTAAATGTGAAGTATTTATATAAAAATAAATAACTGTAAAATGCAGTACAAAAATGAAAAATTATTCTTATTAATTGCCACCTTATTTCTTTACAAAAATCATTCAAAAATTGCTCATCTCCGAGACTTTAAAGGCAACTATTTGATAAACAAATCAAAATTTCATTTTAACTTTTGGTTTTTGAGAAAGTTACAACGCAAAATTAGCAATTGTTGCCCATCTCAGTAATAAGTGCAACTGCGATAGCTATACCTACTAAATTGCATCCTTAAACCAGCGTTTCTTCAGATTGACTCTATTATCCCTACCATAATGACAATGACAGAAGGTCGTATGTGAATGAAACATAGTTTTAAGAAAAATGCTATTTAATTTTAACTTCTCTATACAAAAGATACATTTTACAAGAACTAACTTTTATTTTAAACAGGTTACTATTATTTTTTCACTTGCGACGTTCTGTCAGAATGAACATAAGAAGGCCCTCTTTCCAATAACGAAAAATTGTTACATACGACCTTCTGTCATTGCAGTAGAGCTATATTCTTCTACTAGGATGTTTATAAATAAATTATTATACTATAGGCGTTTCAAATTAAGATTGTCGCGGCTCTAGCGGATATGTTGATACTAACGATGCAATGATATTGAAGTAACTGCGCATAAGCGCATGTCGAATTTATTCAAATACTCGTTTGTGTTTTCAATTCTAACCTATAAATTTTGACATTTCACGTTGTTATGTTTGTTTTGGGATTTCTTTTATATACGCATAGAATTACACCCGAAAACTGAACAATAAATTACTCATAATGTCATAGTTTCTTTAGAAAACTCTCAACTTCGCATTTGAATACACACGTAAAGTAAACATCATTGCAACGCTAGTTAAAAATCTTGCCGCCAGACAGCGTGTCGCTTAGTTTGAAATGCCTATAAGAGATCATAAAAATAAAATTAAAAATAGCGACAAAAAATTGTTTTTTCTTCAAACGTCAGAAAAAGTTGACATTTTGTTACTGAACAAGTAAGGTAAAAGTAAATTCTAACCCTAAATATTTACAACAAATTGTAACGTAAAATGATATTTCTAAGCATTTGTAATGTAAAAAGGTAATGTTTATATAAATTTTCTGTTATAATTTATTCGCTGCGTTTAATAATGAGCTTCTTTCTACAAGTTAAAATTAATTTTTAAAAATATTTGACAATTGAACTACAAATAATTTTCAAGAGATGGCGACACTTCGAGATGGCTCGTCAGTAGTTGTCCTACTTAGGGCCATTTGCACCAGTTTCAGTTAAATTTAAGTTGTAGTTAAACTAGTCGTTGCTTAGGATACTCCCATTAACAAGTCTACTGGAAAATAAATTTATGTTGTAGTTAGTAGTTAAGGGGAACTGGTGCAAACGGGCCTCAGTTACCTAAAAAAAGTGACATTTTTACTCCTAATAAAATAAACTACTATTATTGAATAAATCTACAGGTACCTCTTATTTTTAATATTTATTAGAAGAAAAAGTTATTCAATTTTTGGCGTTATACATATATTAATACCTTAACACCTACCGAAGCGTAGTTTTTATAGAATTCTTTGACATTTTGACTAAAGATGAATTCAGGTAATTAGTTCCCAAGAGCTCCCCACCACCAGAGAAAAAAGAAACATAATTTTCTCAACAAAATGCCGATGATGACAATTTTCTGGGATGCTGAAGAAATCTTGCTCATTGATTATACGTCGAAATGGTCTACATTAAATGAAGAGGCAACCGAATTCAATCATTAAAAGTGATATGGAGAAAAAAGGCTGATTTTCTTATTTGTACAAAAGTTGTTGCTGCCCGACGATTGTTAGATTTATAAAACCAAGAAATTTCAGTAGATGTGACTGAGGAATGAGAGAGAGTTAATTCATGTTATATCCCTACCTAGCTCCTTCTGCAAGGTTTCTATTGGCTTAGAAAATAAAGCTAGCTTTTAGAAGTTGGCATGTAAGGCCAGCTTTAGAAGGAAGCAGCTATTGAACAACACTTTTTGTGATTGTTAATAAAATATTGGATTAGTTTAGTCAGTTTATTTTTTGGTACCATAAGAAGCCATCTCGTAGATTTCGTCCCATAATTTCATCCTGGCATAATCAGGATTTGTGCCAGTTGTAACATTTTCCCCAATATCTACAAAATGAATATTATTTCCTTCCACCGGTTTTAAATTAAAACTCAGTAATGGATCCGCTTCAATCGAATTAAGATGCCCATTACGAGCAAAATTAGTCCATATTTTTGTAGTTTTGTAGATTCCTTCTTCTTCTATACTATTAGGTCGAATTTCCGGTGTAAACATATTTTTAAATAAATAACTCAAATCATCAGCATGACAAGCACCTGAAACAAAATCCAAATTCTATTCTGAACAAATATCTACTGATTGAAGTATTACCTGGAATTTTTGAACCACTAACACTTTTGAAGCTATTAAGCTTAGATTCTAATGAAAATATGTAAAAATATACTGGCTTTGAAGACATTCTTGCATGATTTTTGGCTACATATTGGATGTCTGCAGCAAAATAATTGTCGGTATAGAGCTAAAACCAAACAAATATTAATTTAAATAACATTATTTATTAACGTAACTTTGTACTTTGTAAGAATATCTATTGTTATCTTGAGAAGCGTCTTCGTTATTAAAGTAAAATGCTCGAATCTTCTGAGCTATTTGTTTGGATAAATCACTTCCAAGAGGAACATTTAAGGTGTGAGGTATTGGAGTTTCAAAATCAGTAATTGTGGCGCATTTGTCAATTCCCAACGAACGCATTACATCAATTAAAATTCCATCGTAGTTACAATAACCAAACAACATAGGAACGTGATTAAATTTCCCAGATTTTACTAAATGTAAAGGGTCTTCGAGCATAAATGCAGGTTCATCACATGGTACTTCGACTACGGGACCTACAATTTTTTTTACGCTCGGTTCAAATGGCTAAAAATTATTTTACATTTAATAAATTACTAATATTTTGGGCACAGTTTGGCCAAGCGACTTATAAGAATTTTAGCATGCATTATAGCGAAAAGTAGCAAAAGTAGCAGTAACACGAGTGCGTCGATGCCCATCGAATTCAATAGTAAAATATGTGAATTAAGATCATTTGGCACAATTACTGTATGTATAACTTGTACAAACTTACATATTCAGATTTAAATTGTAACTCCAAAAGTTCCAAAGAGGTCATGTTTTGTAACAATCCTAAAACTTCTTTATCACTTGTAGTCTTAGGTAAATTTAATAAGTTTATTAGGGGTTCTAATGACTTTTTGGCTCTTGCCCAAGGACAAGTCGCTACTCCACTTTGAGCGATAGCTCTATGGAATAAACCTAGAAAAAAATATAAATTATTGAGCTGAAAATGCAATTAATTGTTAGTGAATACCCGAAGCCATTGGCGATAAAATTAAGTTATGTACTGATGCGCCTCCTGCACTTTCACCAGCAATAGTTACATTATTGGGATCTCCGTTGAAATTTGAAATGTTTTCTTTAACCCATCTTAAAGCTTCTACTTGATCTTTAAGACCTGCATTACCGGGAACTCCTAGGGAAGGGTCGTCGAAACTGAGAAAACCTTAAAGAAAGTTGTTAATATCAGAGAAGTTGCGATTATTTCTGACATGCTACCTAATAATCCAAGTCTATAGTTGATTGAAACAAACACCACGTCGTGTGGCATTAAGTAATCTGGTCCATGAAAATCGGTATTTCCCGATCCGGACATAAAACCTCCACCATGAATCCATACTATCACAGGTCTTGAATTTCTATTTTTGGATGGTAACTAAATTATAAGTTTATTAGTAATTGCGAGAAGAATTACTTTCGTAAAATTTATACCTGGGCAGTGTAAACATTTAAAAATAGGCAGTCTTCAGAACCAACATTGGCTTGTTGAAAGAAATCGCGTGAGAAGCAAACGTTTCCTTCTTTGGTAGCGTCTAAAATTCCATTCCATGGTTCTGCTGGTAGAGGAGCCTTTTAAAAATATTATCGTTTTAAAAACTTTTACTGTAGGTGAAGTGAATTAGGAAGGTATTGAAAATGATCATTTTTGTACAACAAAGTTTTCCGAAACTGAAAAATTATCTCAATGTTAAATTTTTCTGAAACTATGAATGTTGGATATAGGCACAATGGATGGATTTTAAGTGGCTAGACGAATCTAGCATTTTGTATCTTTTTGATTTTTTGCAAGAAACAATTAATTTGTTGGCAACGTATCTCTTAATCTCTTCAATCAATCATTAGAATTTTTGATCAATGACAGTATTATTGGTAGTACTTCTAGGTGAAAACCAACTGTTTCGAGGACGAATTATTTTAAATTGATAATAAACACACAAACTATTAGTTTTAATACATTATCAATAAACATAATACTGATAAGATATTTATAAAGTATATCTAATTGATTTTTTTACAAAATAATATAATTGAATAAAATATAATGGTATTTTAAATGATTTAAATATTTTCTTATTGCTTAAATGCTCACCCTACAGATAAAATCGAGTTCCATGGTTGGATGTTACTCCACAACAATAATATTTTCTTTACTTTTTGCTCCAAGTAGAGTATTATTTTAAACAAGCTATAAAATTTACCTTAAATCTCAATTCTCCTAAAGGGGGTTTCGCATAAGGTATTCCTTGAAAACTGTAATATTTTCCACCTTTTTGATCTTGCGCCGTTCTTCCTCGCAGTTTTCCTTGCTTCACGATCACTATATTTTCTTCAGCCATATTTATTTTACTTTAATAAACAACAATTACTAGAGATTGATCACTAATTAACATTATTGTAGTAAAATGTATACCAAGGTTGTGTTATAATTTGATTTTAAACCACTAAACAAAAATAAATTCAAGGTCAAAAGTTGAATAAAAATCTTTTTGTACCTAAATAATAACTAGCGAAAAATGGTTTTAAATTTTTCACTACCATGCCAATAACATTATTAAGATGAACAATCTAAATATTTCTTAATAATGTAATATCTATTAGCATTTAGTTTACCTGCAAAGCTGTTAGTTGTTAAACTTAACCACAAACTCAAGTTACAGCTGAAGATTGCTACCTAGTTTATACTTTTACTAAAAAAAACTTGCAACCAATCAGGGAACTCAAAGTGCAATTATAAAACAAGTCATCGTTTGAGTTTAAGGAACCTGTTGTTATATATCATTGAATAATCGATTACTAATTATTAGGAAAGCTGAAGCTTAGTTACTTAGGATGTACAAGTATTAAAGTGAAGTATTAGAGTTGCATATTTTTTGTAAAATTGTAGTTTTTGAGTTGCTGTTTATTCATAACAGAAGGCTACATCATTTCATTTTCAATATCAAGGTCGAATAAGTTTTAAAATTTGATAAATAACAGATTAATGTAAACAACTTCTTTATTCAAATTTATTAATTTGTGATGATGTGATGAATTCAATAAATAATTACTTACCTAATAACAATAAATTAGCGTGTTATTCAGATTGACTAAGTAATCTCTTGATTGATTGACTAAGTCCGAAAATTTTGAAAAAACTTTGAGAAAAAGACAATTTTAGGTAAAAAAGTATTCTTTATAAAAACTAAAACGTTTTGCTTCTTGAGAAACCTCAGAATGACACTGTAAGTTCAAACTCAAATTTAAGAATTGATTCGGAGGATTCTCAAGAATAAAAACTTGTTATAAGGAATACTTTACTGACTTTACTTTACCTAAAATTAGCTTTTTCTAGAATTTTTTTACAAATTTTCCGACTTCATAAATTTAGAGAAAAAGCTCCATAACTTTTTTAATTGAAAATTTATTTTTAAATTTTTCATATTTGGGAGTTTGAGAAAAAGCAAAACTTTTTATAAATAATACTTTTTTTTACCTAAAATGAAAAATAAATTGTTTTACCTAATGGCAACCCCATCACACTGTATAAGGGACCCGAAGAAAAATAGCTAGGAAAATTAGGTTCATTGAATAAATTTACTGTTACTTCATATTTTTAATATTAGAATATCCAAAAAGTTATACAATTTTTGCATTCAATATTATAATAATACTACATCAACAACATCTACTTAAGGATGAGCTGCAAAAGTGGAGGGGAGACATTTTTGCCATAGCGTGTATTTTTACCACTTTAAGTTGAAGAAAAAACTATAGATGGTGCCAACATACTGTCAAAATAATTATTTTAATTACCAATGTCAACCAATCTCAAACTAAAAAAAAACAAGAAACAGTACTTAAAAGTAGACCATTACAACATCGTTTTGGACAGTTTTCGATGCTGTAATGAGTATATTGTAAACGAGTATATTGTGAATGAGTATATTGTTACAAAAGAACAGTAAAGTTAAAAATTTATACCTGGAACTTTAAAATTTTGTTTGGGCCATCTAAAAGGCAATGCCTGAACTATTGTCGAAAGATTTGGTTGAAAAGACCGCTAAGGACATATTTTGATTCAGTATTTTGTTGTGGATTTCGTTTAATTCGCGATGGAATCACTTAAAAATTAGGTATTGTTCTTATAACAATCTCCACTAGGAGATAACGGAATTTCATCAATATTGGTTTCTTCAAAATTTGATAGTTTCTTGTTTTCAAAAATTAATTTAACCTATTTATTCATAATATAAAGCAATGAAAATTGTTCATCTCCTTCATTGATCTTTCCTTATTAAAATTTCAAAAAATTTAAGTTCATATAACGTTTAGTTTTTAAATCCTACAACTAAAACTAAAGGCTTATTTTTAACGTTGCTTGATCAGCGCGGCCTTAAGGCGATGTAATTTTTCATAGGACGCTTTAACTATAGAAGAATCTAGGCAATTAGTTTACAAGAACTCTCCACCCCCAAAAATGAAGAAACACGTAATGGTCTAATGAAATAAAGAGGTCTGTGGCAATACAATTCAATCATTAATTGACGGAAAAATTTTCTTTCTTATTGGTACAAAAGTTGTTGCTGTCCGACGATATGGGTTTATAAAGCAAAGAAATTTCAGTGGATAATCAATGACTGAGGGTTGTTAGAATTAGGATATCCATTATCTACTCCGTTTAAAAAAAAAGGGTTCTAGTTTATAGGCGATTTATTTGTAACTTTAAGACATAAAATATAAAATTAAATGGGACGACATTTACTACAATTTTGGAAAATAGTTTATTTCACAACATGAGATGAAACATCAGTTTTTTTTCGTAAGATTAGAATTTAATTCAATCGAACGAAAACAACGGATTTCATCTCGAGTTGTAAATGCTATTTTTTCTACGACAATAATTAGTACACTTTAATATTATTCTTTTTTGTGTGAAAATTTGAATTGACATTTCAATAGAGATTTTTATAAAAGTCGCTAGATGACGCCAAAGTGACAGCAGTATCTTAAATTTCAAATAAAATTGGAATTTATTTAAGTTTAAATTATAAAATATACCGGGTGACACAGGGGTTCCGAACACTCTTATAACTCCTTTATTTATCAACATATCAAAATGAAATTTGGTGTGGATTATAATCACATAAATTGCAATTGTTTTAACTACTTGTAAAAATTCTGTCACTTCCGATTACGCCGGAAATGAAGTAAACTTTTGATTTTTAAATGGAACACCATTATTATTTTTACTTTTTTGAAACTCGTTGTATTTAGAAAAATAGTTATTTGTTTTATAAGGAGACAAAGTGACGTTTTGTGTGACAAGACTGTGTTAGGCTGAAGAGCGAACGTAGCTAGCGAGTCACACCAAACTACTTTGACTCCGTTTAAAACATTAAATTTTTTCTGCAAACGTAAAGCGTAAATCTGAAAATTTTGATTTTTGAATGAGCACCATCTCTTGTCAATTACTTGTAGTTCAATTGTCAAATATTTTTAAAATTAACTTAAATTTGTAAAAAAAGCTAATTATTAAACACAAGGAACTAATTATAAAGGAAAATTTAAAAAACATTAAATTTTTTACATTACAAATGCTTAAAAAACATTTTTTACGTTAAAAAATAAAAATTATGTGCGGTTAAGATTTTACTTTTCCTGCCTAGGCAGTAGAAAAGTACTTTTCTGACAATTTTTCCTGCCTCGGCGGGAAAGTTAAACTTCACCGTTACCTATTGAGTGACACAAAGGCGACTTTTTCTGACGTTAGAAGAAAAAATACATTATCTGAGGTAAAATTGTTCCGCTATGTTGCCATTTGAAAAAAATAAGTTATGGAAGAAAATGTGCCCAAATTACCTTCTGAATGCTCCATAACACCATCCTTCAGCTTTTGTGATGCAAACATAATTTCCATAGTACAAGTACCCCTCAACGATGATTTTATATACCTCATCAGCATCACAGCACTCTAGCAACCTGCGTAATTTTTGAAAAAAAAATTTCTTTTTGCTTATAAAATTAATTTTTTTGATGATTCTGTATTTAAAATTTAATGTAGG
This sequence comes from Malthinus seriepunctatus, assembly GCA_963924605.1. Classification (NCBI taxonomy): domain Eukaryota; kingdom Metazoa; phylum Arthropoda; class Insecta; order Coleoptera; family Cantharidae; genus Malthinus; species Malthinus seriepunctatus. The sequence continues at coordinate 91,589,681 of OZ004600.1, forward strand.
TTTCAAAAAAGTAAAAATATTAATGGCGTTCCATTTAAAAATCAAAAGTTTACTTCATTACCGGCGTAATCGGAAGTCACAGAATTTTCACAAGTAGTTAAAACAATTGTAATTTATGTGAATATAATCCACACTAAATTTCATTTTGATATGTTGATAAATTAATAACGGAATTATAAGAGTGTTCAAAATCCCTGTGTCACCCGGTATATTAAGTTGTAAAAGGCATTTTGCAAATTTATAAATTTAGAACTGACAATTTTTTTGTATACAGGGTGTCCCACTTAGCATGCTCACCATGGGGATCTCGTAAACTGTAAGAGATACGAAGTAGGTTAAATGACACCAAATATAGCCTCTTCATGGCCAACTCGATCCTACTTTTTTGAAAAGAGAAAGAAATAATTAGCTTTGCAACAACATAAAATTGAAGTTAGGTTTGCATTTTAAAAAATGTAACTTTGCATCATATCTCCAAAACCGCCTAATAAAAAAATTCTTTTGTATATTAAATTTATAGGTTTTAGTAGGGCCTATTATCGTTTTTTTTTTAAATTAAAATTATCTTGATTAATAAAAAAGTTATAGGCATTTAAAGAAAATCAACTTTTTCAGTTTTTTCTAAATATCTAGAGTGCTAATAACATTTTTCAAAAAACAAAAGTAGGACCGAGTTGGCCATGAAAGAGGCTACATTTGGTGTCATTTAACCTACTTCGTATCTCTTACAGTTTCCGAGATCCCCATGGTGAGCATGCTAAGTGAGACACCCGGTATAATCGCGTTACCAATTCCTGATGAAAGGTCTATTACCCGTTCACTATTTATTTGCGCTATGGTTGGTCATGTTAGGGTGATAGATTCCACCCGGTATAAATTAGAAAGAAATCAGTTAGGTTAAGTATTGTAGAGTAGCGGCTTTTATTCAGTTGTGTTAATAGTTGGTCTGTCATTTTTTGGTACTGTGAAAAGCAGAAAAAATTGTCTTATCGAATATAATTCGACCTCATTTTACAATCTACAAAAAATTGACATTTACACTCAAGTAAGGTAATTTCTTTCGATCTTATTGAGCATTATTAATTAATCTGAAAAAAGCTCGAGCGCGCAGTTTTAACGCTTCCGGTTAAACCAGAAATTACAAAAAAAAACAAAATTTTGAGGAACACCTTGTACATTTTTTAATATTTTGAAAGCTCGTAAAATTAGCTATTACACGATACCAAACACTTTATATTTTGACTTCAGGTTTAATCGGAAATGGGATTAAAATTCTTAATTTAAATAGAACACCCTGTATATTTTTCAATATTTTGAAAGCTCGTAAAATTAAATGTATATTTTGAGCTTCAGTTTATACCAAATTTAAAAAAAAATGAAATTAGATTTTAGCTAGTTACTAACTAAAAATTCTGCTTACACGCAGAAGTCCTAGGTTCGATCTCGGACGAAAGCAATATAAAAAATTTTTTTTTTTAATAATATGTAATTTAACATAAAAATAAATTGACTACTAAACAACAGATATGTTTTCATGCCTAACTTCAATAACCAAATGTTTCTTTAGTGCGCTTTTGGAAGTTTTTTTTAAATGTATTTTATTTAAAGATATTACATGAAATTTTAATAAAAAAAATACAAAATTAAGAGATCTGACGGACGGGAAAAGTTCTTCGTATTTTAGTCTCATATGGTTCTATTTTCCTCTTTTCAACAAGGTAAAGCATCCTTAAAAGGTTAAATAGCAAAATTTAAAAAAAAGTGGAAATAAATACAAATTTTACATTCTCTTTATGAAATAAGCACATTGTTCAGAAAACGAATGATTTTAAAACGTTTAGATGACTTTCCACGCTAGTAACTGGATGGGAAATAATGTTCCAAAAAAGTGAACACCAAGCTCTCCCCGCCTTTCGCCTCTCGACTTTCTTTCTATTACATAAACAACTTTGATAAAATTACATATTTATAATTTTTAAGGGTATCCCAAAAACTTCAATAACCAAAAACAAAAACCACCAATAAACAATGATAGTATAGGTATAGCAAAACGTTCCACCTTTCTACAGAAAATAACTTGAGGTAACCGGCGGTTCTCTCTAAAGTTGTTTACTTCTGCAATACCAATGTATAGAGAAGTATAGACAATATTCAACGTGAGTTTATTTTCTAGTACCATAAGAAGCCATTTCGTAGATTTCGTGCCATAATTTCATCCTGGAATAATCAGGATTTTCGCCAGTTGTAACATTTTCCCCAATATCTACAAAATGAATTTTATTTCCTTCAACCGGTTTTAAATTAAAACTCAATAATGGATCCTCTTCAATCGAATTAGGATGCCCATTACGAGCAAAATTAGTCCATATTTTTGTAGTTTTGTAGATTCCTTCTTCTTCTATGCTATTAGGTCGAATTTCTGATGTAAGAATGTTTTTAAATAAGTAACAGAAGTCGTCAGCATGACAAGCACCTAAAATGTGCCATCAAATAGTTCTTTAAATAATACTTAGTTATTGATTCGAGTATTACCTGGGATTTTGGTACCAGAAAGTTTTTTGAAAATGTTGAGTTTCGATTCTAAGGTAAATATATAAAAATAGACTGGCTGTGAAGACGTTTTGGCATGTTCTTTTGCTACATATTGGATGTCTGCAGCGAATAAACTATCGGCACATAGCTAGAAATAAATAAATATTAATTAATTATTGATGACATTATTATTTTAGGTCATTTTATACTTGATAACAATATCTATTATTATCTTGAGAACTTTCTTCATTATTGAAATAATGAGTTTGAATCTTTTTGGCTATTCGTTTGGATAAATCACTTCCATAAGGAACATTTAAAGTGTGAGGTATTTCTGCTTCAAAATCAGTAATCGTTGTGAATTTTTCGAATCCAAACATATGCATTAGGTCTAATAAAATGCCATCATAGTTACAATAACCAAACATCATTGGAACATGGTTAAATTTTCCAGCTTTTATTAAATGCAAAGGGTCTTCAACCATAAATGCTGGTTCATCACATGGTACTTCGACTACGGGACCAACAAACCTTTGGTTGTATGCCCCTAGTAGCTAAAAGTTATTTGAAATCCATACTTAATTAAAAATAAGATGTTTATAAACAAACTTACATCTGGTACTTTAAGTTGCATATCTAACAGTTCCATAGATGTCATCCTTTGTAAAATTTTTAAAACGTCTTTTCCACTTGTAGACTTAGGTAAATCTAATAATTTTATAATGACTGGTAAATCTTTTTTGGTTTTTGCCCAAGGACAAGTAGCCACTCCACTTTGAGCTATAGCTCTGTGGAATAAGCCTGCAAAATATTATTGAGCATATAATTGAGCAAGAAATTTATTAGTAGTGATGAACCTGAAGCCATTGGTGAAATAATTAGGTTATGAATTGCTGCACCTCCTGCACTTTCACCAGTAATAGTTACATTATTAGGATCTCCGTTAAAAATTGCGATGTTCTCTTTAACCCATCTTAAAGCTTCTACTTGATCTTTAAATGCTGCGTTGCCGGGAATTCCTAAAGAAGGGTCGTCGAAACTGAGAAAACCTTAAAGAAAATTATTAGTTTCAGAAATGTTATTTTTACAGCTGTACCTAACAATCCTAGTCTATAGTTGATTGTAACAACAACCACGTCGTGTGGTAATAAATAGTCCGGTCCATAAAGATCAGTATTGCCTGATCCAAACATAAAAATACCACCATGGATCCATACAATAACAGGTTTTAAATTTTCCGTTTTAGATGGTAACTAAATTTAAACATTAATAAATAAATTAAGTTTATTAAGTTGCAATTACCTGGGGAGTGTAAACATTTAAAAATAGGCAGTCTTCAGAACCAATAATAACTGTCTGGTTTATCATATTTTTTGAAAAGCAAGCATTTCCTTCTTTAGTAGCGTCTCTAATTCCATTCCATGCTTCTGCTGGTCGAGGAGCCTTGCAAAAATAATTTTATATAGGATTGACCACGAAATTTGTAATTTCGTGGATTTGCAAATGTATCATTAGTCTATTCTGCAAACCCAGAATTGGAGAGAGTGACTCATTCCTAACATGGGTGCACAAGCTTTAGCTAACTATAGAGAGGCTTCTATTGAGATAAATGCAGCAAACATGTGCCGCTTTAATAGCATAACGTACTTTACTATAATTTGAACGAATCCTGGTTGTAGAAGTGGATCCGAGTACGAACCATTGTTCATAATGCTGTACCGAAAAATCTCGATGCAATCTACTCTTCATTTGATCACTGACAAAACTTTCTAAAGTGATATTTGGTATAGATAGATCATTCGAGATTGCTATATTTTTATAAATCAAAAAATGTATTCGTGTAGGTATTACCTATGTCAAACTGAAATATAATTGACATTTTTAACAAAACTAATTCAATAAGAAGTTTGAACATACTAATTTCACTGCACTGATCCATTCTTTGATTTATTACTGTCTAGACTGTAACAATATTTGTTGTTTGGGTTTCAGTCAAAAATCGTCAGAGGTTACAAGTTTTAAGGCCCATCCTATATACAGGTAAAGTTGTCAATAAAGAAAAGGTTTTTATGAATTTTGTGGTGATTAACTGTAATATCAACACAAAGAACGGTTTACGATTTTAAAGGACAAAACACCTTTTACCTGCTATTTTTAAACTGGCTAAGTGCCCAAGGCTTGGAAAATAGGGCCGTTTTAAGAAACACTGGTCTACGACATTACTACCTGTCAATCACTTTGTTTACACTTTCTTGTGGGCTCTTATTTGAAAAGTACGGTTATTGTTAAAGTAGTTAAAGAGTCAAAGTCATAAAAACCTTTTATTTCTGGTTTTTCTTTACTGACAAGTATTTATAGAGTTATACAGGGTTGCCAGAATCTCGCAACGTTGTGATATAATAACGTTCCGATGTAATTGTTCATGATTTTTAAAATAGAACACTTAGTATATTTTTGCAAATTGAGTATCTAAGTTTTATCAAAGACCATATACAAGAGACTACCGAAACCTATATTAAAAAATGTGAAAGGCTTTTAAAGGTCAAAATCGCTTAAAATCCCTCGAAGGGTAAACTTGTTTTACCCCTTTCTTTGTTGCTCCCACCTCGACATGCTATCTTATTCACTCGAAAATGCCCCGGTGACTAGCGACATCTTCTGTAGCGGGGATTTTTGGTCACATTCTAAGCTTTGTCAGTCTTACACTGTATAGTCTTTGGTTTTATCAGGAATTCAAATATGTAAAAATATATAGGGTGTTTATTTTGAAAAAAACGAGTTCTGATCATTTGAAAATGAGAGAATTTGGGTCGCTTTAATGAACACATTGTACAGTTTAATCTAACTTTTTATTTTCATAGCATAGAGAGGATAGTCATAAACATGAAGGAAATAAATTTCGTTATTATTCGTTGAACAACGGCTTTAGTACGATTTTATAGAGCAGCACTTGTTGCGGACATTTTTTAGAGAAAAAATTTAAAAGAAAAAAAAAAATTTTTTTAAATTAATATAACTATGTAGGCTTCCTAAGGAGTTGAATAACTTTTGTATTTAAAATTTAAATCTAAGCCTTATTTCAAACGGCTAGTGAGCTATCGAAGACGGCCATAGCAATGAATCACCCTGTATAGGAGTAATTATTTATAAGACTTACCTACATACAGTCAAAACCGGTTATAACGACTTTGATGGGATCGTAAAATTCGGTTGTTATAACCGATAGTTGTATTAAGCAATTATGTTTTATAAGCAAAATTTAAATTTTTCATTCAAGGGTCTTCTATATTGCGTCGTTATATCCGATATGTCGTACAAAGCGGTGTCGCTATAACTAGTTTTGACTGTAGTTGACTAATAGCAAAATGAGGAATGGGACACATTTTTATTTTTTAGAAAACGTGTAAAACACGTTATTGTTACACGTGTTATTCCAATTTGAAACTTTTTAAGGGGAGGGGGTAACATTCGAAAACACCTAATATAAAGCCCCTAGTTTACATGGAACTTAAGTTTAGATATAGGCCACTTCTTATAAAAAGGATTTTTGACGAATTTTATAACCAAACTCTTCTAGAAGATTCAAAATGAGTGTCAAAGTAAATAAATAAATTAAAAAATATGATCTTTATTCTCCAGATGTTATGTACTTTAGAATCATTAAGGCGGATTTCCACCAAACCGACAAAACTGCAACAAAACAGAAACTCTGTTTATTTCAACTGGAGTTTCCAAAATCAGAAACAATTTAGAGACTTTGAGTCGCCGGCAACTGTTTTCATCAACAACTGAAAGTCCCGTCGCGTGGCGGAAAGATCAAAGGGTTTCTGTAAACTGTCTTTGTTTTTGTAAACACAGTTTGCTCGGTGGAAACGGGCAGCAACAGTTGGTTGGTTGTTGGTTTAAGTTTAAATGTATTTATACGGCCCCCGTGCCGTATTTTGGGTATTTGTCCGTGTAGTGGAAATGTTTAAGAACAAAAACACAACTGCAACTTAATTTCAGTCGGTTTGGTGGAATTGGAGTTTCCGTTTTGTTTCCGAAACTTAAAACTTGTTTCCGTTTCTGTTTTTACAAACAAAACTCAGTTGCAAGTGAGTCGGTTTGGTGGAAATCCGCCTTTATTCTGCACCTCTATGATTCATGTCATAGGAACAATCAGATTTTCACATAATTAAATTTATTACTATGTCAGCTAATGGTTGTCGATTAATAAGAATGACCGTTTTTAAAGTAATAATAATGGTATCAAATTATTTCTCAAAGGGAAATATCCCACAATTTACCTTTTAAAGAAATATTCGATAATTAATCACTTGGAACTTTTACGCGATTTTTTTCTGATTCTTCTAGAGTTGAGCATTTACTTATATGTTTATTATTAATTATTACCATTTACGTATGACTGAATCGTGTTATGAAACAAGGAACCCTCAAAATGAACAAAATTGAGATATAATGTACCTATTTCGTGTCTGTGACATGTAGGGCCACCTACTGCACATACTTGGGAACAATTTACAATTTTTAAAACGTGATTATCTCGGTTTGGTAAAAATGAGAGTTGGTTTCTTGTTGCATAACACCATACAACTATTATAAGGGGAAAGGGAACTTCTTATCGTTTACCTTTTCGTAAAAAAAATTTTACCATTAGAGAATTTAATCGCAAATATCATCTTATCAAACTTGATCGTTTGAGTTAAAATAGTTTTTGAGATAATTAGCAAAATGATAATTAAAATGTAGTGATATCGGTGGGAATTATTTTGAAAATACAGTGTGTCCAGTGTCCAGTATAACATGCAAAGCATGGGGATCTCGGACACCGTAAGAGATACGAAGTCGGTTAAATGGAGAAAATTGTGCACGATATTATGGCCACTTCGATGCTGCTTTTGTTTTTTGAAAAAATTTATTAGCACTCTAGATATTGAGGAAAAACTGAAAAATTGCATTTTCTTTAAATGCTTATAACTTTTTTATTAATGGAGATAATTTCAATTTTCAAAAAAGAGATAATAGGCACTACTAAAATGCAAATAATTCATAAAATAATTTTTTTAGTGCACCGTTTTAGAGATATGATGCAAACTTATGTTTTTTTACATACTTAACCTCAATTTTATGTTTTTAAAAAGCAAATTTTTTTCTCTTTTCAAAAATATAAGGGTTGATAGGTTTATTTTTAAAATATTTCTAGAAGGTACTTTTTTTCGAATTATTTTGATCGTTTTTTGATATTTATTTATTTAATTCAGTTGTTTCTTTTTTATGAAATTGTTTCATAGCAAACTTGATTTTTAAAATTTATTTGAACATAAATAACAAAATATTCTATTTTGTATTACCGTAAAGGAATTAAAAAAACTTATATTTTTGAAAAGAGAAAAAAATTAGCTTTCGAAAAACATAAAAATGAGGTTAGGTTTGTATTTAAAAAAACATAAGTTTGCATCATCTCCAAAACGGCGCACTAAAAAAAATTTTTTATGAATTAATTATTTGCGTTTTAGTAGGTGTCCGAGATCCCCATGCTGTGCACGTTATACTGGACACACTGTATAATTTAAAATTTTTATTAGTTATTTTGCCATAGTTTCAAATACAAATCATTTGAATACTCATGCGTTAATTTCATAGGAAAACCATATTTTTAACTATTAATTGTTTCTAAATTACACTAACATTTTGTACCAAAAGGGTACGCTAATTTTTACGTTTTTCAACCGTTTTGCTAATTATTTCAAAAAGTATTAATTTAAATACAAACGATCAAGTTATAAGAAATGTTTAATATTAAATTCTCTAAAGTATGGGAAAATTTATTTTGAAAAAATGCAAAAGACTAGAAAGTTCAGGGGGTGGCAACCATCAATACCGCCCCAAAACTATTATTTCCTCAATTTATTTCTCATTAACCATACCTATAATTACTCCTTGTTACAAAAATTAATCGTTGTAGCTTAAGTCGTTCAAACATTAAAACAAAATATCGAAAAAATAAGATGACTTTGAAGGCCTACATCTCAGCAGGAGTCGACTTTTAGATAAGGCATGTTTTGCTAAATCGTTTTACTTTGACATGTAGAATCACCTGTATAAGTTATGGTACTCATTTCAGACTCACCCTGTCTAGCGAAAGTGCCCTTTTAAATTACCATTAAGTCATACCTTGTTTTGTTTCATTAAAAGCTCTTCTTTTAAATAAAGCATAAAATTTACCTTAAATCTCAATTCTCCTAAAGGAGGTTTCGCATAAGGTATTCCTTGGAAACTAAAATATTTTCCACCTTTTTGATCTTTTGCTGTTTTTCCTCGTAGTTTTCCTTGTTTTACCGTCACAATGATTTCTTCAGCCATATTTCTAACTTTAATAAACAACAATTGGAAAATTAGCCACTTGTTAATTTGTTGTAAACCAATGAGACATTACTTTTTTGAAATTTATTTTTACAACTCAAAAACAAGAATATAAGAAATTAAAAATTGAACTTAAAACGCTTTAAAAAGTTAATAACTTTTTATTGGACTTTTCACTTTACCTGGTGTAGGTGCTATAACTTTTTAAACTTAAGTCACGAACAATAAGATGCAAGTACTATAGATTGTTACTCATTGAGAAATAAATTGAAACAATCAGCGGTCAACGTCTAAATTCGTAACTTATAAATTAAATTTTTCATATTATTATACAATTATAAAATGCTGTCAAGGTTTCAGAGTCCGAGGTTGCAGAGTCTCGGTTTCAAGAGCAGGTAATTTTAGATATATCAGCGGTATTAACCCAGTATCCGAAAGGTGAATATTTGTTACGATTTCCCACACGTGGGGTGTGACAAACCCCAAACTTAAAATATCCACTTTCTATATCTTATACAGGGTTAGGAGAAAGTAGGGATCTATGGTAATATCTCTGAAACGAAAAGGCTGAGTGTAATGAAATTTTGGATATGAGGGTAACGCTACGTGACGCATACGATAGGTATATTTTTGTTTTCATGGAACTTCCGGTTTAACCGGAAACGATACAAACGTTCTTATTTTAAATAGAACACCCTGTATATTTTTGCATATTTCGATAGTCCTCGTTCTTCTGCATTCAATAATAATAATTTTTAAAATTTTAAAAATGTAATAATTAATAAATTAAGTAACTTATTATAAAACAAGTTAAACTAAATGCATTTTTGTAAATTAAAATAGTGAAATTAACGTGAAAACTAATGCATTAGTGGTTTATCTTTTCGGTTGTTGCCCATAACTATCACTATGGATAATTTTAGCAGAACCAGGGCTATTGAAATATGTAAAAATATACAGAGTATTCTATTTAAAATAAGGAATTTGGTGCCGTTTCCAGTTAAACCGGATGTTCAATAAAAGCAAAAATATGTCCATCGTATGCGTCATGTATTTTTACCTTCACGTCCAAAATTTCGTTACAATCACCAATTCTGCTTCAGAGATATTTCCATAGATCAATACTTTCTCCTAACCCTGTATATTAATTTTTTTTGGAAAGTCGAAATATTTTGTATTCTCAGGTACATTACAGTAATCAGCAAAGCACAATTTTTGCCAAAAAGACTTTACTTGGCTTCATAACACAAATTGCAAATTATAAAACATTTTTTTCGCTAGGAAAAAACTTTATTTTGATACATCAAACAAAATAATATCAAAATCAACAAAATTAAAAATGTAATTCTATTATATTACTGTTAAAATGTAAAACACATAGGTGCGTATGTAGACATGTAGAGCTAGATGGACAATATACAACGTTAATTTATATTTTTGTCATAGGAAGCCATCTCGTAGATTTCGTCCCATAATTTCATCCTGGAATAATCAGGATTTGTGCCAGTTGTAACATTTTCCCCAATATCTACAAAATGAATTTTATTTCCTTCAACCGGTTTTAAATTAAAACTCAATAATGGATCCTCTTCAATCGAATTGGGATGCCCATTACGAGCAAAATTAGTCCATATTTTTGTAGTTTTGTAGATTCCTTCTTCTTCTATGCTATTAGGTCGAATTTCCGAGATAAGCATATTTTTAAACAAGTAACCCAACTCATCAGCATGACAAGCACCTAAAATGTGCCATCAAATTGTTTTTCAAATAAAACTTAGTTATTGATTCGAGCATTACCTGGAATTTTGGTACCAGTAAGATTTTTGAAAGAATTGAGCTTCGAGTCTAAGGAAAATATGTAAAAATAAACTGGCTGTGAAGACGTTTTGGCATGCTGTTTTGCTGCATATTGTATGTCTGCAGCGAAATAATTATCGGTACATAACTAGAAACAAATAAATAATAATTAATTGATGACATTATTTTATTTTATTTTATACTTTAAAAGAATATCTATTATTATCTTGAGAACTTTCTTCATTATTGAAATAATGAGTTTGAATCTTTTTGGCTATTCGTTTGGATAAATCACTTCCATAAGGAACATTTAAAGTGTGAGGTATTTCAGTTTCAAAATCAGTAATTGTTGTGAATTTTTCGAATCCAAACATATGGATTAGGTCTAATAAAATGCCATCATAGTTGCAATAACCAAACATCATTGGAACATGGTTGAATTTTCCAGCTTTTATTAAATGCAAAGGGTCTTCAAGCATAAATGCAGGTTCATCACATTGAACTTCGACTACGGGACCAACAAATCGTTGATTGTATGTCCCTATTGGCTAAAAGTTTTTCAAAATCCATACTTAATTAAAATTAAGATGTTCATAAACAAACTTACTTCTGCAACTTTAAGTTGCATATCTAACAGTTCCAAAGATGTCATCTTTTGTAAAATTTTTAAAACGTCTTTTCCACTGGTAGACTTAGGCAAATCTAATAATTTTATAATGACTGGTAAATCTTTTTTTGTTTTTGCCCAAGGACAGGTAGCCGCTCCACTTTGAGCTATAGCTCTGTGGAATAAACCTGCAAAATATTATTGAGCATACAATTGAGCAAGGAATTTAATTAATAGTAAATACCTGAAGCCATTGGTGAAATAATTAGGTTATGAATTGAAGCACCTCCTGCGCTTTCACCAGTAATGGTTACATTATTAGGATCTCCGTTAAAAATTGCGATGTTCTCTTTCACCCATCTTAAAGCTTCTACTTGATCTTTAAATCCTGCATTGCCAGGAATTCCTAGAGAAGGGTCGTCGAAACTGAGAAAACCTTAAAAAAAGTTGTTAATTTCATAAATGTTATTTTTGAAATTATTATACCTAACAATCCTAATCTATAGTTGATTGTAACAACAACCACGTCGTGTGGTAACAAATAGTCTGGTCCATAAAGATCAGTATTGCCTGATCCGAACATAAAACATCCACCATGGATCCATACAATAACAGGTTTTAAATTTCCATTTTTAGATGGTAACTAAATTTACAGTTTATTAATAAAAAGAATTAACTTTGTTAAGTTGTAATTACCTGGGGAGTGTAAACATTTAAAAATAGGCAGTCTTCAGAACCAACAACAACTGCCTGATTCAACATATCTCTTGAAAAGCATACATTTCCTTCTTTAGTAGCGTCTTTAATTCCATTCCATGGTTCTGCTGGTCGTGGAGCCTGGCAAGAATAATTTTATACAGAGTGGGACCATGAAATTTGTAGCCTCTGGCAATTTTTGACTGCACCCCAAATAACAAATATACCATTACAGTTTAGATTATCATTCGAGTTATATTTTTATAAATCAAAAAATGGATCGGTGTAGGTAAATGTCAAACTGAAATATAATATAAGAAGTTTGATACACACACTGATCCATTTTTTTCTAATTAATAAAATATAGCTATCTAGACTGATCTAGGTTGTAATGGTTTGTTATTTGGGTTGCACTGGTTGCACTCAAAAATCGGCAGAAACTTCAAATTTCGTAGGCCACTTTATACACTACTAGCAGGACCCGTGGGCTACGCCACACGCCTTTTAATTTAGCGGCTCCTTAGTTTTCAAAACCGTTGGCAAAACCTATCAAATCTTAATTAGGTATATATGAGCCCAACATACTCTACAATGTAACAATAAATCGATATTGTGAAATTTGTGGGCATACGAATGTATGATAATAATTGATAATAATGTGTAGAAGCAAAAAAAGGCCGCTATGATGTGTATTAGGAAAAAGGTGGAAGCAGGTGATTTTTATCGTGTACCACCAATGCCGGCAACTCCACCACCGTTTCATCAGAACCGTTACCTCAGGAAACCCTCTACAACCACCTGCTTTAATTTTAAGTAGCACCGCCGCCTAAGGGACCTCTATAACCCCTCGCTTTAATTTAAATTGGGAGACACGTGCACCACTAATGTAAACATTGCCGCCACTAAGCTCACCAAAATCCCCGCTTTAGAGCACTTTACAACCACCCGCTTTATTTTAATTGGAAGGCACATCCACCACCAACGACAGCACTTCCGCCACCGGAATCACCAGAATACCCTCAGGGCAGCCTACAACCACCCGCTTTTATTTCATTTGAAAAATACGTGCACATCACTAACGCCAGCACCACCGTCACCGATATCACCAGAACGCCACCCCAAGGACCCCTACAACCACCTGCTTAAATTTCAATTGGGAGGCAAGTGCATCACTAAAGTCAACACTATATCGCCACAGAGAACAACAGAACTGCCGCCCCAAAAACCCATACAACCACCCGCTTTAATTTCAATTGTGAAGCACGTGGACCACTTACGTCAGCATCGCCGCCACCGATATCATCACAATCACCGCCTCAGGAACCCCTACAACCAACCACTTTAATTTCAATTGGCACGTGCATCACTAACGTCAGCATCACCGCCACCGAGTACACCAGAACCGCCGTCTTAGAGACTAGATGCTAATTTCTAAGCCCCCAGTTGACATATCGTAATCATACCTAGCCTAAGTTACTCCCAAAAGTACGGTCTATATGTGAAAGAAAAAATTATTAAAATTGGTTCGGTGGTTCGTGAGATCTTAAGTAACGCACATACATATAGTGCTGAACTTTTATAAACGATAGGGCAATGACGACTAGGGCTGGGAAAAATATCAATATATCGATAAATTTATGGATATATCGATATATCGACTAGTCGATGTTTTTAAAAAAATATTGATATATCGATATATCGATAAAAATATCGATATATCTATAAAAATATCGATATATCGATATTTTTCCCAGCCCTAGTCGTCATTGCCCTATCGTTTATAAAAGTTCAGCACTATACATACAAACATCTTACTTTATATATTAGTATAGATAAAGGGCCTCTCTCGTGAGCTGTCTGACCATGAGCAACTCGCTTATTTGAAGAAATAGAAACAATGTTAAATGCGGACAAATTTGTCAAGTATAGTTACAAAGAATAATCTGCTAACAAAATTGGCCTACTTTTCTTATCTTCCCAATTATTTAAAGACAACTGAAATTTGCAAATTTCGTTTTTAGTCTGTAACTTTCTTCTTTTTTAGAATATTAAAAATCTAAACTACGTTCTGTGAACAACTTTGTATAATACATCTTAATCCGTAGATAAATATTTTGTACAACGTTTCCGTTTCTCGTATCTATCATCAATTTTGATTTTTCTTTTGGGATCCATATTTGCTTTTTACACCAAAAGATAATTTTCTGAGTGCAACGATATATCTAAGATACTTTATACTTTAGATTATCTTAAAGTGATTTAAATCTAGATATTAATATATCTTAATGCATTATGTACATTATCTAAGATATGGCATTAAATAATAATTATTTTTGTGAAATGAAGTGATCTAATCTATTAATAATATCTGAAACAAAGACAAAATTATTTGAAAATTGGGGACTAAAACTCAATTTATGTAAAATTGTTAAATACAACCTTCTGTCATTATGATAGAGATATTTTATAAATATTTTTTTATCAGTTATAATTTTTTATCGTAAAAATATATCGACCATGAGATTTAAATTAATATCGATGATTTAATTTGTAGAGGTTGATTAGCATTTTCGATGTTCCGATGACAAACACAATATTAATTAATTATGTAATGTAGATATTAAGTAATTATATAATTTCGTGAATTTTTTCACGATTTATTTATTTTATTCTCAAGGTTTACCAAACTTTTTTAGAAAAGTAAATAAACTGTTAATAAAAATGATAATAATAATAAAATAAAAATTTATCCTGATTTTCGGACTTACAGTAATTTATTTTTCTTAATCGGTGGAAACCATTCATGTGAGTTTGTGTGTAAAATATCTCAACCCAATTTTGACCGAAAGGCACTTATTTTTCGACTTTAATGTAAAATTATGACTTTTCCAGTTTAC